>JAYEPQ010000010.1:45110172-46355172 GCA_036321105.1 Dracaena cambodiana | reverse complement strand
TACTTGCTTTTCCATCCACCAAACTAAGGAAGATACGATCACGATCGACTCATCTCACGATGCATTCTTATCGACTCGCTCTTCCTTTTGAGAGCTCTTAGTTTTAGTTCATGATGTAACAGTCGGAGCTCAACACATATTTCGATTGTAACTCAACTGCCACCTTGTTGCCGTGTCTGTGCCGCACTGGTCCTTTCATAAACCTTTACTCCATATCAATGTTGAAAATAACGCATTATAAAATCCGTTATATTGCGTTACGTAATCTAACAGAAATCCATCACTACATAACAACTGGAAATAACTCAATACACCATAACAGTACTTTTTTTTAATGTTATTTTACGTTATATTACGTAACGTTACGTTAAACTATATTATGTTACGTTATTTACAATTTCTTTTTAGTAATTTATATATTACTGTTAATTATTATTTTGATTATTAGCGAATTGCTGTAATTTTCTTACTTAATTAGTTATTGGCTTGTTTGATTGCTTGTGAAACTGCTAACTTGTTAATTTGCGATTGTTTCCTTATTTCGCTTATTGTAATTCCTCTCTGGTTGTTGAGATATCTTAGTTGTTGATTATATTGAATTTTCAACTGAACTGAAATCAACAATTACAAATAAGATAAATTAAATATTACAAAATATAAATTACAACAATGATAATAACTGGAATTGAAATAAAAAAAATTAGAATATTGTTTTCTTGTTTAAATGATGACTGAAATTACGGGTTCAGACTTAATATAATTTATAAAGATAAATATAAAAATTATTGTAAAACTTAATATAAAATTAGAAAAGATTATGTATTACAAAATGAGTATATATTCTTTTTTAGATATTAAATTTATTTTTTAATTTGTAAAAATTAATTTATACAATTTTATATTTATATTTAATTAAACAAATAGGAAATTGCGTATTACGCTATATGTGACATAACCTAGTAGAGGCAAAACGTTACGTTTCCGTTATCGTTATTTTAAACATTGCTCCATATCTCTTTTAGTAATGTTTAGAGATTGGGTAGCAGCCTCTCACTGCATGATCCATTGCATAAGGACTCAAAACTCTTTCAAATCAAAGCCAATAGATTAGATAGAGATAGAGATAGAGATGGAGATGGAGAGCTTCTCCTAGATTGGCCCCCTAGAGAGATTTGGATCCTCAAAGATTATATCTTGGGTGGATCCAACTCTATTTCATCTAAATCTCTCCCATGTCCATCATGGGCGGCAAGATAAAACAACTGAGAGGATAATAGAGGTCTTGATTAAGAAGTTGTTAATTAACTCACTAATCACTATCAAGAACACATTAGTTTATGCCTTACGCAAAGATAATGATAGGGCCAACTCCTAAGCTTTGCATTATGACAGCTATACTTGTTGCGATCCTAGTAATAAGGGCATGCAACTGAGTAGCAGATCTTTATAAAATATTGAACCTGGGGGCAAAAGCTAATCCCGAAGACAATCTAACTTTGAGCCTCCAGTGACTAATTTAGAATGCATAGTTTTGGATAAATATGGTGTGCAAAAACTTTACGTGGGACTGATACAGCTGTTGATGAGTTTTTATTTCAATATTTGAACAGTGAGACATGAATGGGCCATTACGGTCAGGGTCAGGTCAGGGTCAGGGATGATCTAGAGTTTGGTTAGAGCCGAAATAACCGATCCGAATAAGGAAAACCAAACCGAAATAATTCGGTCGATTTTCGGTTTCGAGTTTTGAAAACCGAAACTAAACTGACCAAATTATTTAAAAATTATTATTTATGTACACAAATATGTATACATGTACTATAAATACATACTAGATAATAAATTCAACGTAAATTGGATACAATTATAATTCTAATTTTTAAATAGTTTTTATTCAAAATTTGGTTCTAGCCAAATTGAATTAGCTCGGTTCAGTTTCGCTTTTCATTTCTAAACAGTTCGATTTTGTCAAAATTAGCAAAAACCAAATCGAAACTGACCAATGCTTACTCCCAATGACGGTGAGCTTGAAGAAGAAAAATATACACTTTACACATATGACAGGGTTCATGGTTTGTGCAACAGTCGCAGATAATAAGATGATGAGATGAATATATGATATAAGGAACTGTAGAGATCAAACTTGAAACCCCAATGCAAATAGCTTCATATTTGACAAGTCATCGTAATGATTATCGAAAGAAACCACAACATAGACTCTTAAAAGTTATAATATGTCAGCTCAAATAGTTCAAAATTGGATATGAGACACAAATTAGTATAGTTTATAACAATTATAGTCAGCCATATGGAACTAATTAGTGTTACACGGAACAAAATACTCCATAAAAGTGACAGTCACATCTTGAATCTGTGAAAGAATGTACTATCCAGCTCGGATGAAATATTTGATTTGAATATACTAAACCTGAAGGTAAGTTGTGATTAGTATAACACGTTACCACCGTCTCAAAAAGCGTTGACCAAGTACAGAATTGTATCTTCTGATTCAAATCGCGGATACAAATCTCATAATGTGAACTTTTTGTACATTAGAAAAGAAGAATAATTCTCTTGGACTCGATGAAAGAACTGCAGAACCTTGGACTCGATGAAAGAACTTCAGAACCTCACGAGGCACAACAAACAGGCCATTTCGCGGAGCAGCATCCCAAAAACAATATGAACAAGATCTTTCAGTTGCACTCTGGCGCCTCACGAACTCATCATGCAAACAAAGGTTTGTTCCTCTTGCAGATTGATTTCTCTAGAGAAAGAAAATAATCACTTCGTCAAGAAAAGGAAAACGTTTATGTTGCACATAGCTGACACTTTCAGCTCTATTCTGCAAGTCAATCTGTTTCCACAAGTGCAAAACAAAGATTACAACATGACTGAGGAAAAAACAAGAAGGCAAAGCAATATTGTTTATCAATCTCTATTGGAGAGAAACGTCGGGACTCTGGGAGCATGATGGGTTTCAAAAACAAAACGAGAACTAATCTAATCCAAAACTAATAAGTAGATGCCCTAGTGTTATATTTAAACTCATGAACTTTTTCTTGTTCTATACGTATAAACTCCTAACAATCTCTCTTTTCATTGTGAGTATAACATAATCATCTACGGGAACCATAGGCTCCTAGAAAGCATGTGCCCCTAGGCACCAACTATCCGTAGCTGGGCAATCTCAACTTTAGTATCCAAAGTTATACCCGACCACCCCTGAGAGCATGATGCGTTTCAAATACAAAACCAATAACCAATCTAACTTAGAAGTTTAAGCTGATAAGTAGACGCACGGTCAGTTTCGTATTTAAAGTTATATCTGATGTGGGACTATACTTACTTATGAAGTACTTCTAACAGTTTCTATATAACGGTTCAAATCTCCGAGTACTGGCTATTTTATTAAAGTACAACAAATTACAACTTGTAAGGCTCATGAACATATTATGATTTATCAAAAATTGTAAACCTTGCTCAATCTCCCAAACGAGAGGACAGGATTGGTGACCAATTCAAAGGCCAAAATTTCAATGAAGAAGCTGACACAAAGTATAGAAGCAAACCAAGAGTCGTGTAGACTTGCCAAAAATAATCATTGATAGGGATAGAACACTGGGCCTTTTATAGAGAACGAGAACCATATCATGCATAATGTCAAACTCTCGGTTGAAAACATTGAATATTGTGTTTCATTTGACACTAACTATATATGTTTGTCGCAGGGATGAAAGAAACTCCTTAATACAAATATGGCAGTTTCTCTAGAGGCGGACACCATTTTTCCTAATATGCCCACCATCTCTTTTGAAAAAAAAAGGTTTTTTCCGGTGAGCATACCCAAAATACTCTCTCTACATTTTCTCATCTACTTTTCCTAAAATCCAACTCCCCCACTAACCCCTAGAAATTCCTCTCCTCTTCTCTAGGGTTGGCACCTACCCCCCAACCTACTGCATATCTCCCTCATAATCACTGCAGAACTCCCCTCCAACCCGCTACAATACACCAGCCGTCTGCCTTCGCAAAAAAAAAAAAAAAAAAAAAAAAAAAATTATGAGAGAGAGAGAGGGAGAGCTGAGGTTGAAGAAGAGGACAACTTGGCCCAAAAAAATTTAAAAATAATCTTATTATAAAGGCAAACTAAAAGTTGGCTCACTATAAAAAATAGTGTGCTCCTTTAGAAACTCCCTACAAATACTTGTATTCTTCCATTTTTTAAAAAAAAACTCCCCACAAATCTGAAAGCTGACACTTTCAGAGGTTTAGTAAAAATGAATAATTAAAGACCTCTTGCAGCTCAATGAATTAGACGAAATATCAATTTTTTTTTATTGATTTCTCATTATTATTATTATCCAAAACTAATACAAGCTTATATCTTCTATTTAACGCCCCCGTTTTTCAGCTGCTTCTCCAAACGGAGTACGTTACTTATTACTTGCACTAGACAACCCAACAGTCACAGGATCTTGAAATAACCGTAACTACTGTCACAATCAGATGAATAAATAACATGTCTGAAACTTGAAATGATTTCATTTATATAAAGAGTTCATTACATAAAACGGCACACTGTTTTAAATATGAACACAAAAGAGTCAAAGAGAAAAACAGTGCCCAGACAAAAGAAAATATAAATAAAATATACAAAAGTTCTCCAGGGGTACTTCGCTTGCCTATTGTCACTCGATTTGTCCAACGAAGTACGGGTCTTCAACTGGAACTGGATCCCCTTCTTCACATTCCAAATCTGGGTTCAAAACCCAGAGGATTAAACCCAGCAAGTAACACATTTAAAAAGAGAAATTGTGTACTATCATAGTACAAGAATATCAGTATGCATGAGCATGTTTAAGTCAGTATTGTTTGTGTGCATATAAATTAAACATGAAGGCAAATATAAATAAATAAATATGACAATAACTGTTTTGTATATTTAATTCTATATTCTATTGGTCTCAGTCACTGTCCAATTTAATTTTGAAACTATATTAATGGATAAAATAGCGCTATTCTTCATTGTCGTATAAGTGCCCGTGCATACCGGGACCCGGCCACGATATTCATGGCACTGAACCATGATATACCGCTAGGCACTATAATCAAGTTCCATACTGTTTTACAGTAACGGACATACTATCTAGGTAAATATCAATTGGTGATCCAGTAATCACCCAGGCCGCTGCAGTAAAAGAATCCCGGCCCTAACAATACAATCAATTCTTATACGGCAAGGCTCTTATCCATCATATAGTTTCTCCCGTCCCCGTGTTCATAAAAATTATGCACATGAAAATTTTATTTTTCATTTATTTGTTTACTTATTGTTTTTCGATTCATGATAACATGATTGCATTTCCATGACTGTACATGATATGTAGTATCATAATACATGATCTGTAATATTAAAATACATGACTTGTAATATCAAAGCACATAACATGTAAAACACATGACTTGTAATATCAAAGCACATGACATGTAAAACACATGACTTATAATATCAAAACACATGAGAGGTAAAACATATGACTTGTAATATCAAAACACATGACATGTAGCATGATAGATATTAGTGCACAATTGTAACACAATGCATATCATCAAAATTATTACAATAATCTGGTTTCATTCTCAGTGTCAATTAATAACCCAATTTGGGAATCAAATGAATCATATAATAATACTGCATTATTTTTAAACCCAATGTATGCATTTATTACATTTCTAAGCTCAATCATATATATTAATATATATTTCTCTTTTAATTAAAATATTATTTATTACTATTATTAGTTATGTCCAATTAATCCAAGCCAAATCCAATTCAAATCTCTTAATTATTTAATCCATCAAACCCAAGCCTACTAAATTCTCACTTTTTCATATCTTTATTTTAATTTTATTTTTCTTTTCTGTCCAGCCCAGGCCCAAGCTCACTCATTTTTATTTTGTTTTTCATTAACTTTTACTAGGCTAGGCTGGCCGGCCCAGTGTTTTTATTATTTTTTCTAGCCCAGACCAATTCCAAGCCCACTACTCTTTTATTTCTTTTTTTTTTTCTTTATTCTCTCTTGGACAAGGCCAGGCCCAGTTACCCTTTTTTTTCTCTTTTCTTTTTTTTTCTTATGGGCTGGGCCAGGCCCAGTTACCCTTTTTTCTCTTTTTTTTTCTTTTCTTTTTTTTTCTTATGGGCTGGGCCAGGCCCAGTTACCCCTTTTTTTCTCTTTTCTTTTTCTTTTCTTTTTTTTTTCTTCTGGGTTGGGCCAGGCACATGATCTCTCTCTCACTATATATATATTTTTTCTTTATTTTCTTTTTTCTCTTTTCCTATCTCTTCTGCCCGTGATCTCTTTCTCTCTATTTTTTTTTTCTTTTCCTTTTTTTGCATGGGTTCAAATATTTGCATAAGTACAAATAAGTTTGTACCTAATAAATTTTCTAATACGTAAATTTTTTTTTCTTTCAAATAAAAAAAAATAATAAGCAAATATCATAATATTTCTATATATCAATTTTCACCCACTAATCTGGTTCAGTTCTCAATATCAGTTAATGGTGCAAAATATGAACAAAAAAATTTTACAAGATAATTTACGTACACAAATTTAAATTAAATAAAGAAACGAACCAAAACATTTTACGTACACAAATTTAAATTAAATAAAGAAACGAACGAAAATAGATATAAATAAAATAACTAAATGAACGAAAATAGCAGTATTACTTGCCTCTGTTTGATCTCGAATATTCGGTTCGATTTGATTTTTTCTTTTCTTTTTTTTTTCCTTTGCTGTTGATTTTGGCTGAGAGGAGAAAAGAGGGTGAGAGTGTTGTTGGGTTCTGTTGGGTTTGGCCGAGAGGAGAAGAGAGGGTGAGAGAGTTTAATTTTTTTTTTCTCTCTCTTATATATGCATTTTCTTTCTCACATCCTGGTGACACCTCCCTCATCAAACATTCCCCCATGTGACACCTCCTAAAATTTTATGCCACCCGTTCTCAATCACAACAACACAGCACACTCCTCCTTTATTTTATTTTAACTTATTTATTTATTTATTTAATAATTTAATAATTTTGATTTCGTGTAACACTCTCCAAATACTACCAAATTTATGTAGGACGTAGTGCTCGACGAGGGAAACACTACAAAATTATCCGTTTGTTATTTCGATATCCAGAATAAATGAACCGAAATTTCGAAATAATTAGAAAGATAATTTTAATTTTATTAAATTAGCAATTTTAGGAGTATTTTTTGGCCTCGTAAGAAAAATTTTCAAAAATCATAAATATTACAAAATTAATAATTGCAAATACCGAATGTCATTTGGGTTTGTGGATTTAAAATTACGTTAACCGAAAGTTATTTCGGTGTCCAAAATTGAATTCGGTAGACTTATTCGGCACCACCGATCTCAAGAGAGCAATACCGGTAGCTCAAAATTTGGGGTATTACATTCTACCCACCTAATAAAAAATTTCGTCCTCGAAATTTAATTGGTGTTTTTTATCATGAGAAAGGGTATATGTATTTTATCCTGACGTCCTTTTCAAACTCGCAAGCTGAATCTCTTGGTGATTGTATATTCCATAAAATAAGAACTAATAATGTTACTTTATCCTTCAAGACTTCTCCAATTGGTTAATAATCCTTACATATCGCTTCTCATATTTTTGTTTCATTTCTTTTGGAGCAATCATAAAAACTTTAAACATTTTCTCAAATCTATTTTTAATATATTCACTATTTTGTACTTCTAATTAAGCGCTTTCTCAATTATGATATATAGAATACATAATGAACGACTTTCATTTTTGATAGGAATGATAATGGATAGTCAAGATTCCCAATTTATTCTTGAAGTTTTATTTGGTTGAAGGAACACAAAAGTAAGACAGAGTTTAATCAGGAATAGCTGCTACAAATTCGGTGTGCCACGCCATTCTGATTAAATAATGGAAAAGATACAAGTAACAAATATTTTTATAGAGTCCATTTCTAGGGTCCTATACTCCTATTACATATTGTAATGAATTTTATAAGAGAAAATAAATCAGAACTATTACAATACCGAAATAACAAGACTATAAATGGTATGGATATAAGATAAAAGTGAATTCATGACTACAGAATTCAATCACACACGATGATCTTATCAAGCAACTGCAATTGCTGGAGCCAGATAATATCTTTCTACAATTGCCTCGCCGACTCAATAAGACTTGTGATGTATAAAGATTCAAGACATGAATCGTATTATGATAATATTCAGATAGAAGATACAAAATATCAAATGGGAATGATCAACAAAAAGTAATAGAATAGGACGATGATTTCGAAAGATATATTTAAACTGCATAAGGTGGTCTACTAAGATGAGAAATCGTAATTAGATTTTTGTTATCTATTAGACTCCATCAGCTTTGCATATAATGTAGTTACAACAACATGGCTGCATTATCCTACAACTAGATAGAAACTCAAAGTGTAAGCATAACCTAACATAGTTCCTTGGCATTCTCACCATTCTTCCCCAGAGAAGCCTCACATGATTAAGATTGGCATAGTAGTTATGTCCAAATGTAACTATATTTCTCCAAAGAAATTTGTACTTAAAAATTCATTTAAACTTCATCTGAAATTCTTAGTATAGATGAAAATTTAAATCTTAAATGCACTGCCTACAGAATTACCTTGCTTATCGAATGATATAAAAATAGAGCATGAATATGCCCTCTCCAGAAGTATCAAGAATTGCTAGTACTAGTACTGTTGTTAGACTCCGTTTTAATTTCTCAAAAAATTTATTATATTCATTTGTTCAGACATATTCTAACTCATTTTCTAATCTGTTTATTTAAAATGATAAGGTCTTGTAAAGTTCTATACAAATATTCAATAATACTCAGTCATCCCAGAAAATTCCAAATCTTAGACACCGATTTTGATCGCATACCAATTTTTCATGGCTCCTAAGATCAGACGTATTATCTATCGGACTTACACTCATACTCGAAAAAGATCGGGTCGATATTATTCTGCAACGGACCAGATAAGAAAGAATTCAAGATAAATACCTCAAACGAATAGAAAACAATATGATAGACACGATACTAGATCTGATAGGTATCAAAGAATAAGAAATAATTATTACGAAAAAGTCACAGACATGTTCTTATGTGGCAGTAGTCTTATGGTCTTCCACCTAAACCTAGGCTCTGATACCACCCTGTAACGCCTCCATTTTTCAGTTGTTTTCCAAAACGGAGGACGTTAGTTATTACTTGCACTAGACAACCCAACAGTTACATGATCTTGAAATAACCGTAACTACTGCCACAATCAGATGAATAAATAACATGTCTGAAACTTGAAATGATTTCATTTATATAAAGAGTTCATTATATAAAACGGCACACTGCTTTAAATATGAACACAAAAGAGTCAAAGAGAAAAACAGTGCCCAGACAAAAGAAAATATAAACAAAATATACAAAAGTTCTCCACAGGTACTTCACTTGCCTATTATCACTCGATTTGTCCAACGAAGTATGGGTCTTCAACTGAGGCTGGATCCATTTCTTCACGTTCCAAATCTGGATTCAAAACTCAGGGGATTAAACCCAGCAAGTAACACATTTAAAAAGAGAAATTGTATACTATCATAATACAAGAATATCAGTGTGTATGAGCATGTTTAAGTCAGTATTGTTTGTGTGCATATAAATTAAACATGAAGGCAGATATAAATAAATAAACATGACAATAACTATTTTGTCTATTTAATTCTATATTCTATTGGTCTCAGTCACTGTCCAATTTAATTTTGAAACTGTATTAATGGATAAAATAGCGCTATTCTCTATTGTCGTATAAGTGCCCGTGCATACCCGGGACCCGACCATAATATTCATGGCACTGAACCATGACATGCCGCTAGACACTACAATCAAGTTTCGTACTGTATTACAGTAACAGACATATCACTCTAGATAAATATCAATTGGTGATTCAGTAATCACCCATGTCGCTGCAGTAAAAAAATCCCGACCCTAACAATACAATCAATCCTTATACAGTAAAGCTCTTATCCATCATATAGTTTCTCCCGTCCATGTATTCATAATGAATTATGCACATGAAAATTTTATTTTTCATTTATTTGTTACTTATTATTTTTCGATTCATGAAAATATGCTTGCATTTCCATGACTGTACATGACATGTAGTATCATAACACATAATCTGTAGTATTAAAACACATGAATTGTAATATCATAGCACATGACATGTAAACACATGATTTATAATATCAAATCACATGACATGTAAAACACATGACTTGTAATATCAAAGCACATGACAGGTAAAACACATGACTTGTAATATCAAAACACATGACATGTAGCATGATAGATATTAGTGCACAATTGTAACACAATGCATATCATCAAAATTATTACAATAATCTGGTTTCATTCTCAGTATCAATTAATAACCCAATTTGGGAATCAAGTGAATCATATAATAATACTGCATTATTTTTAAACCCAACGTATGCATTTATTATATTTCTAGGCTCAATCATATATATTAATATACATTTCTCTTTTAATTAAAATATTATTTATTACTATTATTAATTATGTCCAATTAATCCAAGCCAAGTCCAATTCAAATCTCTTAATTATTTAATCCATCAAGTCCAATCTTACTAAATTCTCACTTTTCATATCTTTATTTTAATTATATTTTTCTTTTCTTTTCTGTCCAGCCCAGGTCCAAGCCCACTCATTTTTATTTTCTTTTTCTTTTTTTTTTACTTGGCTGGGCTGGCCGGCCCAGTATTTTTATTATTTTTTCTATTTTTTTCTGGCCCAGACCAATTTCAAACCCACTACTCTTTTATTTCTTTTTTTTTTCTTTATTCTCTCCTGGATACGGCCAGCCCCAGTTAGCCTTTTTTTTCTTTTCTTTTTCTTATGGGCTGGGCCAGGCCCAGTTACCTTTTTTTTTTCTCTTTTCTTTTTCTTTTCTTTTTTTTTCCCTTCTGGACTGGCCAGGCCCATGATTTCTCTTTATATATTTTTTTTTCTTTATTTTCTTTTTGCTCTTTTCCTATCTCTTAGGCCCATGATCTCTTTTTCTCTTTTCTTTTTTTTTTCTTTTCTTATTTTTGCATGGGTTCAAATATTTGCATGGGTACAAATAAGTTTTCTTATACATAAATTTTTTTTCTTTTAAATAAAAAAATAATAATAAGCAAATATCATAATATTTCTATATATCAATTTTCACCCATTAATCTGGTTCAGTTCTCAATATCAGTTAATGGTGCAAAATATGAATCAAGTATTTTTACAAATTTACGTACACAAATTTAAATTAAATAAAGAAACGAACCAGAACCAAAACATTTTACGTACACAAATTTAAATTAAATAAAGAAACGAACGTAAATATATATAAATAAAATAACGAAATAAACGAAAATAGCAGTATTACTTATCTCGGTTTGATCTCGAATATTCGATTCGAATCCTCAGTTCGGTTTGATTTTTCCTTTTCTTTTTTTTTTTCCTTTGCCGTTGATTTTGGCTGAGAGAAGAAGAGAGGGTGAGAGTGCTGCTTGGTTCTGTTGGGTTTGACCGAGAGGAGAAGAGAGGGTGAGAGAGTTTTTTTTTTTTTTTTTTTTTCTTTCTCTCTCTTATATATGCATTTTCTTTCTCACATCTTGGTGACACCTCTCTCATCAAACATTCCCCCATGTGACACCTCCTAAAATTTTATGCCACCCGTTCTCAATCACGACAACACAGCACACTCCTTCTTTATTTTATTTTAACTTATTTATTTATTTATTTATTTAATAATTTAATAATTTTAGTTTCGTATAACATTCTCCAAATACTACCAAATTTATGTAGGACGCAGTGCTCGACGAGGGGAACACTACAAAATTATCCGTTTGTTATTTAGATGTCCGGAATAAATGAAACGAAATTTCGAAATAATTAGAAGGATAATTTCAATTTTATTAAATTAGCAATTTTGAGAGTATTTTTCGACAAAAAATTTCAAAAATCCTAAATATTACGAAATTAATAATCACGAAGATCGAATGTCATTTGGGTTTGTGGATTTAAAGTTACGTTAACCGAAAATTATTTCGGTGTCCAAAATTAAATTCGGTAGACTTATTCGGCACCACTAGTCTCAAGAAAGCAATACATGTAGCTCGAAATTTTGGATATTACATTCTATTTCTTAGAAAAATAAATACTCCCTCCACTTCTTAGTGCTTCCTTCTTCCGAAAAATAACAAACAAACACTAAACCTCCAAAGACAAGTCTCTCCTAAATTTCTATTTTGAAAATTACTTCTAATTTTCTCCCTCTTTTCCTAGGAATTTGTCAACCTGTAGTAGAAGTTTCGTTCGTCGTTTTTAAGAGTATCCATCTTACCGGGAACTTATCTACCTTTTATATTAATTTGTCTGTCTTTGATTGTATTGACCATGCTTCTACTACGTCTACTATATTCATGTGGATAGAATATAAATAAGAGGAGACAAATTGTAAATAAGTGCTAACTTAGATAGTTTCACCATTCCAAGTAGTTAGAATATACATGAGTGTGGATATTTAGGGATGAGAACATACGGGTCCAAAAGCTAATATTTTTTACCCGCCATACTCAAATTTTTTAATTAGAAAAATAAAATTTTCATTTTTAATTTCAAATTTTATATAGGACCGAGTCCATTCCCATCCATATAGATAGTTTAAGTCCATATAGATAGTTTAAGGTGAAAAGGTTTTTATAAGGATGGATAAGTATATGTGAAATAAGGATAAGTTCCCACATGAAGTTGTTGGGATATTTAGATAACAATCTAGCTAACAGATTATGTAAAATAAAATGGAAAACAAGAAGTTTAAACTAAATCGACTAAAGCCTAGCTAAAAGTTGGCGACTTTCACTACAGGGGGGTGAGTTTCAATATGAATGTGCTCAAGCCTCTCATGGTTGACTAGAACACTATCCATCGTATCTTCCCATATGAGAATAAGAGAAAAAAGGGGAGTTTCCATAGGAGCACACGAATTTTACTAGTAAGCCCGCTATCTAGTGTTTTTTTAGTCCGGATGACTCCTAAAAAGTGAGCTCACTAGAAAAATAGTGTGCTTCTTTGGAAACTCCCGAAAAAAGCGGGAAAGTTGGAATATGTACAAATATATATTATATGAAAGTATAAAAGCTATATTCAAAATTAAAAAATAAGGGGCAAACTTTGTTATTTTCGCACTTAAATTTTTAGTGATAATTAATAATATTGATACAGAAAAAGCAGTTAAATGAGATTCAAGCATGACCAGACGTAGCAAAATTCAACCACTGAGCATTCTTTTAAAGAACTTAGCAACAAACAAATATAACTATAAAGTTTATAACTAAAGAAAAAGACATACCTCGTAGAGGAAGAATCATAAAAAAAAAAAAAAAAATGCGACCTCATTGCTGCAAGTACACCAACAAATCATGTGTCATCCTTCGCGTGCATGCATAACACTGTTCTTCATGCATAACATAGCGCGCATGCACAACGCTAACGGAGTACGTACTTCGATGCAGCTCCCGCTATATCTCCCGAGGAAAATGAAGAATTGCCTTCCAGCTTGACGACCAGTGCAGCTGTCTGCTTTATACGAGGAGTTTGCAAAGGGGCACACTATTTTTCCTAGTGAGCCCACCATCTCTTTTGAAAAGAGAGGGTTTTTTCTGGTAGGCACATAAAAATAACCAAATTACCTTTCATTATCTCTCATATTCTCTTCCCAGTTCCCTTAAAACCCAACTCTCCAACTCTCCCTCTCTAAATTTTTCTCTTCTCCTCTCTAGGGCCGGCCACTGCAGACCTCTCCCCCCAACACAGTGCTTTTTGAGTGTCGCCGGCCCCGCTCGAGATCCACTCCGATCGTCCGTCGTTGCCACTGCTGCAGGTCGAAGAAGAGATAGAAGAGCTGAGATTGAAGGAGATGATAGGATGATCCAAAATTTTTAGAGGCAATTTTGTTACAAAGTGAAAGTTTTAAAGGGGGCACAATAAAAAAATGGTGTGCGCATTTAGAAACTCCCTTTATATCCTTCGGCATGCTCTTCTCCCATTCAAATATCTGCTTTGAACTGAGAAGTTCCATGATTTTGTTCCAAATAAAGACCTGCATTTTTCTTTAATTTTGTTTCTTTTCTTAAACGGACCAACAAGGAGCTCGGCCTGGCCCACCAGAGGCGGGCGAGCGGACACCCACTTGATGAGTGGACCTGTATCAGGCCCAGGCGTGTCCAGGGCCAGGCCTTTGCCGGTCCAGTCCATGTTCGCACCCCGTAAGTCGATTCGGGTCAACTAGGGCATAAAACCGAAAAAACCGAACCGAATCGCAAAATCGAACCGAACCGAACCGATTGGTTCGATTTATTCGGTTTTCCGTTCGGTTCGGTTTAAAACCGAAATTATTTACGGGTTTCAGGTCGGGTTTCGGTGGCTTTAGCTCCAACCGAAACCCATCGAAAAAACCGAACCTTTAGAACTATAGCTTATTTTTTTCTTTGATTTATTTTCAATGTGTTTTTCTTTTAAATTTTTAATGAAAAATATTTTTCATAAATAGAAAAAGAAAAAAATAGAAAGAAAATTATTATTTTTCCTATAAAAAATATGCGTTTATCACATAATTAGTTTCAAATTCTAAAAACCGAAAACCGAACCGAACCGAAAATTCGGTTCAGTTTTCACTTTTTTTCGGTCGCTTCGGTTTCGATTTTATAAGTTCGGTTCGATTTTCGATTGGATTTTTTTTTAAAAAATCGAACCGAACCGAACCGATCGATACTCATCCTAGGGTCAACTGTCATAATCGTCCTGCTCAACGATTGCGAGACTGATGTTTGGCTGCATTCGATCGAATCGAGTAAATTAAGCAAATTAAATCAAATCAAGGAGCAAATCCCGGAATTAGTTAGTTACATGAGATGAGATGAGAAAACCATTTCCCTTTTGGGTTTTTACATATATTTCCCTTATATCTTTAAAAATTAGAATTTAGCCCCCCCAAATCTTCATATTTATAATTTAGTCTCCCAGATCCTTTATATTACCTCACTTTAATCCCTAGCCATATTTTTTGTCCGAATTTTCCGTTATACTCCTGAGTTACTTTACTTTAGTCATTCATTTCCTCTTAATCTTCTTATTAAGTTCCACTTTCTATTCTTATCCTCTTTCTCTCTTCACTTTTCTTATTGGATTTTCCTGAGTTACTTCACTTTAGAGATTAACTGGGAGGGAAGAGAGAGAGAGGAGAATAATAGAGAGGGGAACCCAATAATAAGGGAAAGAGAGGAGGAAGAGGAAATGAAGTACTAAAGTGAAGTAACTCATGGGTATAACAGAAAATTCGGACTAAAAATATGATTAGGAACTAAAATGAGGTAAATTAACAGATTTGTGGGACTAAATTATATATATGAAGATTTAGAGAACTAAATTTTAATTTTTAAAAGGGATAAATTTGTAAAAACCTCTCTTCCTTTTGTGGGGAGTTTCTAAAGTAGCACACCATTTAGCCCACTTGATAGTATATTAAGTGCGCTCTCTAGGAAAAATGGTGTGCTCATTTGGAAACTCCCCTTCTTGTGTCGGTAGGGACGTACGAACGACCACGAGAGACAAATGATGCATGCAGCCATCAAAACCGACCGCGTTATCAAAATCAAAAGTGAAAATAATTACAACAAAGACTGCTGACACCAAACGCTGGCTATGGGTCCTTCATCTAATAATTAATCAACCCTTGTTTCTTAGATATTAAATATTAAGTGAGGGTTCATTGCAGTGAGATTTTTGTACTGTACTGTAGAGTATTATACAATATCACTCTTTAAGTTTAAAACTTTCGGTTTAGTTTTTGGACTCCTAACGTTATTAGTCAACATGTCCTTATTTAATGAAAAATCCTAAATGCGCACCACTTTCTTCTTCCTGAGCGCCAGCTTATTAATGAGCACCATATAACTTTTAAACTATGTGCTTTTTTTTTTTTTTTTTCTTTCTTAGTGAGCACCATCCAATTTTCAACCTTACATTTATCTTCTCTAGCCATCTGTGTCATTTTTCCTAGTGAGCACCACTCCTTATTTATCCGATTCCACCCATCTTAGAACCGCATGTACTCTCTTTTCCCTCGCTAGGAACCATCGACTCTCGTTGTAACTCTTTCTTGGACCCTCATCTCTTGCCGCAAGTTCTGAATGTGTTAGAGAATGAGAGGAACAGGGATGATGCTCATCAAGAAAAAGGCCAAGCCTTTTTTGTCCCAAAAAAAAGAAGGGAAAAGTGGAAATTATTCTCAACTTAACCTGTGGGGCTCACTAAGAGGAAAGTGGTGCGCATTTAGAATTTTTCCTATTTAACTTAAACTGTATATATATTTTTTTAAAATCTCCAAATTATACTCCACTTTCTCACTAAGAACTCACCCAAAATAAATATTCAGAGAAAAGATAATTTGAAAATTTCATTTAAAAAAATATAATTTAAGTTAAACAAGAGAGAGTGATAATAGCTAACTATTAACTAACAATGTTGGAGTTATCGTTAAGATATTAAATTGAGAGTTTCAAATTTAAAGAGTAATACCAAAAAGTTTGGTGGAGATCAATCATCGCACAATTGTTTATTTTAAGCGACAAAGTAGTAGGTACTGCAACTATAAAAGTTACTCCAGTGTTATGTCCCTCGACCTAACAATATCAATATACGAGAAGTGCTATCATATTCACTAAAACATTTGCAGTGCTCTTAAGGCTAATTTAAGCCATCATTATTGGGATTTGATGATCACTAATTTTGCTTTTTTTTTTGTTGTGAATTCAGTCCTAACTATGTTTGACGAAATATGAATCCACTGGTTGGTTAGTCAACAAGAGTTTGAAGGAGAAAAAAACACAAAAAAAAAAATAAATAAAAAAAATGATGAGTTTATGTTTCTTTTAAAAATAGAGATGAGAGTATGCGGATCTAAGGATCAACACTTAACCTGTCATATTTAAAATTTTAAAATAAAAATAAAAAATTTATTTATTAAATTTATAAATTAAAATATAATTAACTAATAATTTATTCTTAAATCTGTCCATTCTCGTCTATATCAATATCAGCTTCTATGTTATATGGAGCTTATTGTATTTGTTTTTTAATATTTATTTTAAGGCTGCGCAGTGTATTGCTAAGCTAGTGAGGTCAATTAGGAGATCCTTTACATTCCCCGTGGAATCTGACCGGTAGCAAGCTTTCCCGGCACTTAGGTAATCCATTAAAATAATTATACGATTGCGTCACTCAAAATAATAAAAATAATATGAAAATAATTATGAGGGGAGAGAAAAATTTTGATTTAGATTTGATATTTTTAGTGGCGCCACGTGTAATTATTTTATTAGGCCACCTGAGCGTTAGTGAATAAACTCTTTTCATCGCCAGTGAATTTTCTGTTTTCTCATATATATATGTGTGCGCGCGCGCGTGCGCATGTGTGCGCACGCTAATCAATCATACAGACTTTTTGCAATATTACCCAAATTGAGTCTCTATGGAAAGTTGAACTCAAAATCTCTTGCAAATTAGAGAGGAAAGATGCCACTTGAGCCTAAGCTCATTGGGAACCTGAGTTAAAATGCTAGCCCTTGGAAATGAGCCCAAAACCACCAACTCAAATTAATATTACAACAAAGAAGTTAGATATGTAATCAATGTTGTTTTGTGCATTGTTTATGTTTTATTTATACTTATGACCAAATGAATGCTACTAGGACATTTTGCTAGTATTTTACAGGTATTGAGTCCAAGTAATAAGTGAAGAAAAATAGTAAGCTTATAAATCATGAGCTCTCAAAAACTAAAAAGAATCAATCAACTAAATGTGCAATCAAGACAAAAATTAAGAAAAAAAAGAACCAAGTTGTTATACAAATTAAGAAAAGCGAATCAATTCAAAAATTACATAGAATCGACTAGGTACGATAAAGATTACGAGATAAATTAATGAGTAAAGTCAAATTAATTAGAGCACACCAAAATTTTAAAGTCAAATTAATTAGAGCACATCAAAATTTTTCAGAGTGAGCACACTTTTCAGTGTTTTTTTTTTTTTTTTTTTTTTGTCTGGACGACTTGCATTAAGTGGGCTCACTAGTAAAAAATAGTGTGCTCTCTAGATTAACGCCTAAAGTGACAGAAATATTCATTTGTAACGACTAAATTTTGAACTTGGAACCTTATTTCCAAGTTTTTTTTTTTTTTCACTTTAATACTTTCCAAGTAAAAATCCCCACATCTAAGCCCCCAGGTGCCCTGTCGGAGCTTCATTATTACATAAATAATTAAGCAAATTACACACTAACCCCCGCCCAACCTTAAAAATTACACTAAGCAGGATTCTCCCGCTCACACCGCCACTGAACATTTCCCAAAAAACACCCTCCGTAGAAACTCAATTTAACTTCCCGTCCTCCCCCCCTTCATACGCCTTCTTCCGCCGCTCGGCACGCGCGCAGAGGCAAATTACCAGAAAGCACCCCGCGTAGATCCCGTGCACCTTCCAGTTCGCACGTGGCGGGTCTCCCGTCACCGCCCGGTGAAACACCGCCGCGTAGTAATGACACCCGACCGCGAGCCCCATGATCATCTGCACCAGCCCCAGCGCCCTCACCCCCATCTTATTCTCACCGCCGGAGAACACCACCACCAGATGGATCAGCTGCACCAGCAGGTACAGCAAGTACCCCAGCGTCTGCACCGCCTGCGTCCACGCGTACGACGACGGTGACGTGGCGTAGAAGAACCGCAGCGGCTCGAGTCCTGTCACCACCGCGGTGAGCGCAAGAGTGAAGAAGTAGATCGCGAGGTAGGCTTGGACGAAGATGAGGAGGCGGTGGAGGGGGAGGTAAGAGTGGAGGTGGTAGAGGAGGGCGGTGACGAGACAGAGGGGCAGAATGAGGAAGAGGCAGGAGGCGGCCAGGGCTATTTTGGGAGCGAATTTGTTTCCGAAAAAGGGCTTCACATTATCGGCGATATTTTTGTTGGCTTTGTAGATGTAAGCTTTGGACGTGATGGAGATTTTCTTGATGTCCGGCAGCAGGGTTTGGTGGATCCGGCCGGGGAGGTCACGGAACTCCGCTATCAGATCCGAATCCAGATCCGGATCCGAGTCCTGCCAGATCGATTCCGGGTTAACGGGTTTGGCTTTTGGCGCGGGTTTTGGGGTTTTGAGCTGGGTTTTGGTGGAGTTTAGCTTCGTGGGCTTGATGGATTTGGTTGCGTTTAGGGTTTTGGTGGAGTTTTTTGGGGGTTTGGGGATTTTGGTGGAATTGGAGGGTTTTAGGGTTAGGGTTTTGTTGAGCTTGGAGGATTTGGGGGGATTGGATGTTAGGGTTGGGATTGAGGTGGAATTGGATTTCTTGGGCTTGATGGGTTTGGTTTGGTTTTTGGAATCCAAGATTGGATTTTTCTTTTTTGTTATGGGTTTGGGGATTGGTTGATCGGCAGATTCTTCTTCATGCTCTATTTGGGATGAAGATTTCTTCTTTGTTTTGGGTTTGGGTATGGGCTGGTCGCCTGATTCTTCTTCTTCATGCTCGATTTGGGATGAAGATTTCTTCTTTGGTTTGGGTTTGGGTATGGATTGGTCCGCTGATGCTTCTTGCTGCTCGATTTGGGCTGCTCCTGCATTCGTCTTCTTTGGTTTGGGTTTGGGAGCTGGTTGCTCCTCAGGATCTTGCTCGCTTAAAGCGAGATTTCTTCTCGTGAGCTGCTGGGATTTTTCAGATTGGATTGGCATTGTGAAGAAGGCAAAGAGGAGGAGGAAGATGAACAGAGTTGAATGAGATGATAGGGATCCCATTTGGGGAGCTGGGTATTGCTAAAGGTTGGATTTTTGGAGCAATGGAGGCGTAAAGGTTGTATTTTTGGAGAGGTAATGCTAGAGATTTGAGGACATGGGCACGGCTAAAGATTGGATTTTGAGGGGAGGGGAGAGGGGAGATGTAAAGATTGGGTTTTGGCAAGAGAGGAGTGAGATGGGTTTATATATACAGAGCTCTAGAGAGAGAGTGTGGAGGCAGAGAGAGAGAGAGAGAGAGAGAGAGAGAGAGAGTGGAGGCAGAGAGAGAGAGAGAGAGAGAGAGAGTGTGGAGGCAGAGTCTTGTGTCCACACAAGATCACATGGAAATGTGAGGGGGAGGGGGAGACAAAGGGAAGTGAGGGATCCAGTGCAGTGCCAGGGCGTCAGTCAGCTTGCTTGTAGAACTGTAGAAGAAGGGGGGGGGCTAGTGACACCAGTAATTGGTGAAACAGGATAAGGAATAATTTACAAAAGTGTACTCAGTTGATGCGGAGGATCAACAGGTAGATACTGCACAAGGTAATCTCTTCTGTCATTCTCTGTCTGCTCGGGAGTTTCTAGATGGGCACAACGTATTTCCTAGTGAGCCCACTTTAAAAGACTTATTTTTTACAACTTTGCCATTTGTATTTTTGGTCAAAAATACATTTCCACATCTCCTCTTCATCCTCCCATACTGATTCGCTTTTTTCTTCCTACGTGAAACCAGAGAGATGAGTTGTAGAGGAGAAAATGAGGGGAAATTTTTTTTTCATTTCTCAAGAGAGATCATTGGCAACCACACAACAGTTTCCAAATTTGTCTAACTCAAGAGAGGCGTTCGTCAATTAAGTGGGTTTGACGAACGCTCGACAAATGACGATCGTCAAGAGAGGAGAAATGACGATCCCTGTCAGCCGCCTCCCTTGACGATCTCTCTTGCTTTTTGGAGAACAAGTGGGTTCGATACATACTTAATTAATTACTCCATCATTTGCAACTTTCACATTTGTCTAACTCAAATTGACTCAAATTTCCATCGCCAAGTTTGCAGTGCATTAATTCCATCGCAACTGTGTGAGTCAGGATCAGAGGGGACAGATACATACTGTCCGGGCTAACCAGCCCGGACAGTATGTATCTGTTCGGGCTGGTTAGCCCGGACAGAGGGCCAAATTTGAGGCACCCCTGATCCGGGCTAGCCACCCCGGACATGTCTCCGTCCGGGTTTACAGTCCCGGATCAGCTATAATTTATCCGGTTCTGTAAACCCGGATGGCGGATACCTATTTTAAAAATTGAAGTGATACGGTGTGTCGAATAACAACTTGATATCAAAACATATCAACAACTTGGCATCATTGATCCAACATATACACAAGTAATTCAAAACTCAAAATAAAAGTTAATTAGCTAAAATTGATACGGTTTACAAAATTAGCTAAAATTGATACGGTTTACAAAAATTAGCTATAATTGATACGGTTAACAAAATTAGGGTTTAAATATATTGAAGAACCGTATCAGGACATGTCGAACAACAACGGTCCAACATATCAACATCTTGGTATCAAAACATATCAACAGCAGAATAAATATCGTGCATATCGAACAACAACGGTCCAAAATATCAATAAGTTCAAAAACGGTGTCTATATCAATACTTGTCCATGCTGCATACCCCGGATTCGGTATCAAAACACACAATATCAACAAATAATTCATAGTTTCAAACACACAGAACAACGGCAACTTCATTTTGAGTTTGAGACTCATTTAAAAATAACGGCAACTACAACTTGATATATAAAACATGTTTCTTGAGTACAACTTCATTTAAAAAGAACGACAAACTAAAAAGAATCTTTGTTCCATGCTAACAACTGTTTTTTTGAATTTGAGACTCATATTAAAAAAGAACAACAAATTCTAGATTCTTCGAGACTTCCGATCGGGTTGCTTCCTTGTGGGTTGACGGCATCTTGAAGAGATAGGACGATCAGTGGGGGATTCAATGGACTGTAATACTGTATCAATATCAGTTTGTGTGCACCCGGTTAAAACTGATTTTATCTTGACGAGGGCATTATATAGCAAACTCGGACGCCTCTTACTTGCGGTCTCGCCTTACTCTAACAAGAGATCAATAATTGCTATAACTTCTTAAATTCTCTGCATATATTATGGCAAAACAATATATTAGTTCGATTATACTTGATTAATTCACAAAGAATAAAAAAACCAAATATTACCTCGTCATTATTTGTCTGCAGGACATCTTCAGTATTTGTCTGCGGGACATCTTGCGCCCCCTCTCGATTTGCGGCATGGGTGGACGGACAAATAAAGCGTCGAGATACATTTTCATACCACGCCATATAATCATGTGTGCACTCACCCGGGGTACTTGCCTCTACGCCTCGATGCTCCTGTGCAAGTACATGATATAATCAACTCAGCCACATTTCCTCAGCGTGTCCATTTATCACCGAGTAGATTTTGCTCGTAAGTCCTCGTTTTCCTCGAATAGGACTGAGCGGTGGAGGTGGAATGTACTGACGACGCCCAAACTGCCGTAACACCCGTACATGGTGATAAGGCTCGACAATTTCCTTCATTTTCAATGTACCCATATAAAAGGATACTTCTTAAAATGGATGGGTATCCATAAAGGACCGATATGAGTCCCATGTCACCTGTAATGTCATGATATTAATAAAAACAATATCAAAATTTGATATTATGATCATTTGGAAAAAAACACCAAATAAATTGTCATTTTGCCTAACCTCGTTGACCGTCAGTGTGTCAAGCCTATCCCTAATAGCTCTGACATGCGCCAAAGACAATTTGTTGTCACGTTTGCTCAACCACCGGCATGCTTGTGGCTGGTCAGGTCTGTATCCACCATTTAAGACCGGCATTAAAGAAGAAAAGTGAGCGAAGATCCACGCCTGCAATAATGAAATTTTAAATTATCAAATATCACATATCACAATATGCTAATTATATTTGTCTATCTAAATCCATTAAATAACATAACATAAACACACATGATGTATATTTCAATTTATTCCGGATTCGAAAATCAAAAATTAACCATCTAATCCAAGCACAAAAAAAAAAAAAACTAATATTCACAATATAAATTTTGCACTTAACTATTATAATTTCCAACTAATATTAATCGATAACAACAATATAATCTAAACTATTTTAACCAATAAAAACTTTAATTTCACCATAACTAAATATAAAGAAATTATTTTTTCCCCAATCTCTTTGCCCCTCAACTAAATCTACCCTCATCAACACTCATTTCCAAATTTTTCCCTAAATCAAAATGCAAAAAATAACACAAAAAATTAGGGTTTCATTTTTACCTTAAAATCAAGAAAAACACTAACTCAACTCCTCTCCTCCTTTAAATTCGCCTTTGTGGCGGAATGCCGGTCGGGACACTGGCGGCCGGAGCGGGGGAAGCGGCCGGAAGGGGGAGGAGAAATAGGTGGTCCGGGTAGAGCTCTTGGATAAGAGATTTCGGGTTATTGGGAGAGAGAGTGGAAAGGAGATGGGTTTAATGAAGGAGGAGAAGGGGGAGAGATGGGTTTGGAGAAGGATGAGTTAACTTTGAACGGGAAAATTTGGATTTGGGAAATCGGCTGGAGTGAAAGAGATGGAGAAGATGAGGGCAAAGGTGGTATTTAGGTGTGCTCACTAGGAAAAAATAAGGGATTTTCAAAATAGGGGTGTGCGCACTAGGAAAAGTGGGCTCACTAGGATAAAATCTGTGCCCATCTAGAAATTCCCGTCTGCTCCTTCTTCCTCTGTTGAAGAAGCTTCTCTTTCATCCTCAATATTCTATATGAACACATTAATTCGAGATAAACATGGACATATTAATTTGCATATACAACTTGCATGTTGGCAGGTGCCAAGTCTAAATAAAAGATCAAATAACTAAGAATGCAAGGTTTCAAACCTTTGATAGTTCGTTGTATCTGAATTAATATCTTGGATGTGTCCTATAATTGTGTCTGAATTAATATGTCTTGGATGTGCTTTATCGGCAATTTTGGCAAATATTAGTATCATATTCTTTCAGAATTGATGCAATGCAATATTCATGATACAGATTGGTATCAGTAGACACTTGATCTCTTGAATTTTGGTGTAGCTGATTTAATATAGACATTCTGATATCATCCATTCTGAGAATTTAAACTTAGCTAGAAAGTTTATAAGGCACCATACTGGTATGGAGATCTATGTCCATCTCTTAACTGTCATCACCTCTCTCTCTCTCTCTCTCTCTCTCTCTCTCTCTCTCTCTCCACACTCTTCTCTGGTGAATGCATTGATTGGAGCAAGTGGGAGTACAAGGCAGTTTCAAATCACTCAGTTCAGCTGTAACATTAATTGGACTGTACAGTGAGCAACACAAGATTCAAACAGGGGAACAATTTTTAGTCATTTTTGATGTCTTCTTCACTGAGCTTTTAAATTTGCTGATGAATTGATGAAAGCTAACTGAAAATCTCTGATCATGGTTGTCCTTTTGATCCTAGAGAATAAATAGTAGTTATTATCTATCATTTAATAGTAAAATGAAATAGGGCAGAGCCCATTATTGTAACATGATATGTGTGTGTTGGCCAGTCTTGATCAAGTACAGGATCTTGTGATTAGCCCCTAACTAATTGTTTACTTGACTGATCAAGTTGGTGAATTTTTTAAACTTTTACTTGCATATAAAAGAAATGTCTACATGTACACATCATTTTTTTTTTGGATCTAGGTTGTTAGTACTAGGATCTAATAGTATATGTTCCAGTTGCCAACTTCTTTTATTCTTCTTGTTTGTTCTCTTTTCTTTTTCAAACAAGTAAGCTTGTAACCTAAAGTGTTACTGTTATTCTTGTTTAGCTCTATATGGTGATGGACTAGCTCTAGAATTAAAGATTTTAATTTTGGTTTACTTACAAAATAAGAATGATTTTAAATTGAGGACCTGATATGTCATTTTAAATAGCTAATTAGTTATGAAACCGCTGAATAAAGTGTAGGAGATGAAAAATGAAAAAGTTCAAGAGAAAGTTTGGCCAGCTTAGAAAGAGATCATGCTAGTTTGTCACAGAAAATGGCTTGTGACAAAAAGTTTTTGTTAAAAAAATGGTAGAGGTCAGCTTGAGGACCACTTCATAAAGTTTGAGAGGTGTGTATTTAGTACTAGCCCCCCTCCCCTCCCTTCAAAGATCATGCTATTATAGCTCTTGTGATTATTATGCTAATGCAATTCTATGTAAAATTCTTAATTAGATAGTATCAATATACCGTTCAAGGGTAAAGATATTGGATCGGATTGGATACAAGATTTTATTTGATTCAATAGCTCTGATTGGAAAGTAGGGCTGTGCATAAAACCGAAAAAACCGAATCGAACCGCACAACCGAACTGAACCGATCGGTTCGGTTTTCGATTCGGTTCGGTTTAAAAATCGAAATTATTTACGGGTTTCGGGTCGGGTTTTGGTGGTTTTAGCTCCAACCGAAACCGACCGAAAAAACCGAACTTTTAGAATTATAACTTTTTTTTTTCTTTGATTTATTTTCAATGTGTTTTTCTTTTAAATTTTTAATGAAAAACATGTGATTGTTATTTTAATAAGTAGAAAAAGAAAAAAATAGAAAGAAATTTATTATTTTTTCTATAAAAAACATCCGTTTATCACGTTTCAAACCCTAAAAATCGAAAACCGAACCGAACCGAAAATTCGGTTCGGTTTTCGGTTTTTACTTTTTTCGGTTGGTTCGGTTTCGGTTTCGGTTTTATAAGTTCGATTCGGTTTTCGGTTGGATTTTTTTTCAAAAAACCGAATCGAACCGACCGATGATCACTCCTATTGGAAAGACACTGCTGGACTGACATTAGAAGTTGATCTTGTCAGAGGGCTGAGCGGCGAAGTTCGGCCAGTCCATCCTATCCTTGGTTTAGCAGGTCAAGCGCGAGGCTAACTCAATTTCCCAATATATTTCAATATTTCCATAAGAAAAGCATATACTTCAATTTTTAAATAAATATCACTCAATATCTCAATGCATATATGTATGCATCTTCCAAGATCTAACTAACATGGAGGTTGTTAAGGATACCTAATTGCAATAAGATTAAGATAATTAATGAAGTATTAGTTAATCTACCACTCCCACTATCTAATCTAATGATAATGATAAATTATCAATTTAAGAAAAATAGAATCTCATATAATTCAAAATGCGAGCGGATCGCATTGGATTCTATTTTCCTTGGTGGACTGGGACCCAAATCCAATAAGAATTACTCCCACCGACAGCTATGGACCAAACAGGCAGTTGGTGGGTAGAGAAAGAAAAAAAGCCCAGTTGACAGGAGCTAAGGTTCTCTTGGGCCCACCAGATTCCATTATTGCGGGCGCACTTTGATGGAGACTTTAAACTACTGCGAAGACTTTGCCTTTGGTGTTTGCTGTTCTAAGGTCAGCAGCATATCATAAGATCACAACCGGAGATGAGGGAGTTTCCAAAGGAGCACACCAATTTTCTCAGTGAGCCCACTTCTCAGTGTTTTTTTTTTTCGTCTAGACTTAAATCCTTGACAGTTATAAAGTGGGCTCACTCGGCAAAATGGTGTGCTCCTTTGGAAACTCCTCAGTGTTTTTTTTTTTGTTTGGACTCGGTGTTTTTTTTTTTGTCTGGACTTGTCCGGACTCAAAGCCATGACAGTTTTAAAGTGGGCTCACTAGGAAAAATGGTGTGCTCCTTCGAAAACTCCCCGGGCCTTTCAGGTCTCAACTACTAGTTAACCACGTGGGGCCCGTTGTTATAGTGACACGTTTGACTGAATTTTTTTCCTGATTTTTTGCACCAAAGCGATGGTTACCAAACTGAGATTTGGACCTAAACCATGCTTAATGCTAATATGACAAACTATATATTATCAAATATCCCGTACAAGGGCGGATCCAGACATTTGAAATGGAAGGCCAAGTTGTTCAAGGATCGAGCTGTCCAGATAGATCGTCGAGATGCAGCCATGAAGCTGCCCTACCAAGGATGCGGGAGCTGAGCCTCACCTCTTGACCAAAAACTTCTATATTATTGTTATATATGAATTTAACGATAAAATTATAATTTTTTAAATCAATACATTATTTCCTGTGAAAAGATTATGATTCAAACTCTCTAGCTATTCGACTGTAATATAGAAAGATTTAGGATTCGACTTTTTTTAAGTAAACATTAGAAGGACTTCATTTTGAATAATATTGAAGCTTATATTAGACTTGTATAAGTAGGAAACAACAATAATATAGAATTGAAGAGGTTATGATGGGGGCTCTAATGGCATTTGACATTACTATTATATTATATGGGATAACTAAGTTCATGTGAATTCAAGTCAAATGAGAGGTAGCAAGTGGAGCAATGAAAAGCAAACAAAACCAAAAATAGACCTCCATGTGGATGGGTTTTGATAGAATGTGATGTTTGTTGGCTCTCCACCCTGCTCCTCCTCCTAAACATGATGAAGAAAAGACCCTCGAAGTTAAGGCATCATGGAGTGATGCATCGCTGCGTGACGTCTACGTGCTGATTTTACGTTGTACCTTTGTTATGTACTTTTTTATGATCCATTTGAAATCTATACGCTCTATGTTGTATCTATTGTTCCGCTAAGTTTTCATTAATAGAATACAGATAATCTTGTTTGTCTGTCATTTTGACTTAGGGAAGAGAGAGAGAGAGAAAAGGCCAGGAAAGGTCAAGTAGTATGGGGAAGTGAGATGGATGAGAGATTTAAGAGCAAAAAGGATATTATTAAATTCTCGCGTGATTTCAACTAGATGTCACATGGATTTCTTGTTTGGTAGATTGAAAGCAAAATTATCTTCGAGGAAATTGAGTTGCTAGGACTTAAACTTAGATGATTAATATAGGAATAAGAATTAATCAAGAAGTGTCTAATTTTCTAGATGGACATAATGCTATAATCTAAAAATATATGAGAAAACGGGAAAAATCGATTAGGTGACCCAATAAAATTATTACACGTGGCGCGAGTTAAGATAACAAATAAAAGAATTTTCATAACTGTCTTTTGAGTGACGCTACATGTAATTGTTTTATTGGGCTATCTAAGCAGCTGTGAAGGAACTCCCTTCACCGCTGGTGAATTTCCCGTTTACTCAAAATATATAATTAGAACTTATCGGAATTTTGGTGAAATGGTAGGAACTTTAAGATAACCACATGTTCAAATCTAACGTTACAAGTAGATTAACTTATGAAAAGGATGCGGTGGTGGCAAACTATGCTATCAAGGGCGAAATTAACTTAGTAAATAGATTGGATATTGGCTCAGTCAACAGAAAAAAGAGAGAGGCCTTGATACGATACATTAAGCTCTTGGCTCCAGTAAGATAAAAGAAGGATGTGCTGCGTTGGCTTTGGCATGATTTTTTTTTTTTTTTTTTTTTGACGATAAACGGCAAGATTTAGCCCTTCACGTTCCATTAAAGAGATAATAATAAAACAATAAAAGTTCACGTACTACTAAGTAGAATGACCCGTTAATAAGCTTGCATAATAAAAGTTCTAAATAAAGCTACATAAAAAATAAAAAAGTACAACAATCCTTCAAACAAAAGCCGTTTTTGTCCTCGGTCCATCGCACTCCGTAACTTCGATATGCACATCTACTCCTGATCTGGTGGGCTAGCGTTCGTGTCATCTCCCGAAAAACTTCCTGATAGATGAAGCCTCTCCTCATCTGAAGGGAAACCTGTCCACATAATAAAATAATGAATGATAAGTCTCAAGCAGTATTGAAAGAAATGATATTTATTGTAATACTCCAAAATTCGAGCTACATGTATTACTCTTTTGAGACCAGTAGGGCCGAATAAGTTTTGAGACCAGTAGGGCCGAATAAGTTCATCGAAGTCAATTTTGGACACCGAAATAACTTTCGGTTAACATAACTTTAAATCTACAAACCCAAATGACATTCGGTCTTCGCAACTATTAGTTTTGTAATATTTAGGATTTTTGGAGATTTTCTTACTAGTTCGAAAAATACTCCTAAAATTGTTAATTTAATAATATTAAAATTATCTTTCTAATTACTTTGGAATTTCGGTTCATTTATTCCGGACATCGAAACAACAAACGGATAATTTTGTAGTGTTCTCCTCGTCGAGCACTACGTCCTACATAAATTTAGTAGTATTTGGAGAAGGTTATACGAAACCAAAATTATTAAATTATTAAATAAATTAATTAATTAAATAAATGGAAGGTGGTGCTCTACTGTCGTGACCAAGAGGAGGGTGGCAGAGGAAATTCGAGGTGTCTGTTGAAGGATGTTTAAATAATTGACGTGTTAAAACACTGGTGAAGGGCAAAAGAGAAAAAAAAATAATGATGATGATACTTACTCTCACCACTTACTCCCTTCTCCCTCATTTCTCTCTCTCTCACTTCTCTATCATCCGGCGAGAACCCAGCAGCGAAAAAAAAAAAAAAAAGAAAAGAAAAAAAAAAAAAGAAAAAAGAAGAAGAGAGAAACAGATTGAATCGAACTGAGAATTCGAATCGAACCGAGACAAGTAACACTACTATTTTTTATTCGTTTCTCTATTTAATTTATATTCGTGTACACAATTTATTTTACAAAAATACTTAGTTCATCGTTTGGACTATCGGTTGATATTGACAACTGGACCAGATTAGTGGGTCAATTTTGATATATATATAAATGTTGAAATATTTGTTTATTTTGATTTTTAAAAAAAGAAAGAAAAAAGAAAAGAGAGAAAGATAAGAAAGAAAGAAAGAAAGAAAAGCTTGGGTATTTTTGCATGTGTATTTGCATTATATTTGATTTTTGCATGGCTTTTGCATATAATTTTTGAATGGCTTTTGCATGGGCTCGGGAAATAAAGGAAAAAAGAAAGAAAGAGAGAGTTTAGCAAGCTGGCCTTTAACATGCAGGGAATGGGCTGAGAGAAAAAGAGAGAAAGAGAGAGAAGAGAGAGAGAAAAATAGAAAGAAAAGAGAGTTTGGTGGACTGTGCTGAGAGAAGAGAAAGAAAAAGAAAAAACAAGAACTGGGTCTGGTTCAGTCAGGCAAAAGAAAAAGAAAAAGAAAAAGAAAATAATAATAGTGATTAGTGAGGTTTAATGGGCTGGGCTATAACAGTAAATGAAAAGAAAAAAAAAAAAGATGAGACAATAGGCCTGGCCCAGTCTAGTAACAAAAAAAATAAAATAATAATAATAAATAAAAATTCTCCAGTGGGCTTAGGTTTATGCATGGGTTTGGGCCTGAAATATTTCATAGGCTTTATAAGTAAATGCCGAGAGAAATAAGTAAATAAATAAATGTTTTGGCCTTATAAAAAAAAGTAATAATAAATAAATAAATGTCTAAGAGAGAAAAGAGAATGTTTGATGCAGTGGGCCTACAGTGGGCTTTAAGAATAATAACACTGTAGGCCTAAATAAATAAAGTGCAGTGAGCCTTATAAATAAAATGTGTGGTGGGCCGTACATGAAAATGCAGTACAATTATGCACTAACATTTATCATGCTACATGTCATGTGCTTTGATATTACAAGTCATGTATTTTACATGTCATGTGCTTTAATATTACAAGTCATGTGTTTTAATATTACAGATCATGTGTTATGATACTACAGGTCATGTACAGTCATGGAAATGCAAGTATGTTATCATGAATTGAAAAAAAAACAATTAAAGAAGGGTTATAAAATTTTCATGTGCATAATTCATTATGAATACGGGGATGAGGCAAACTACATGATGGATAAGAACTGTATTGTATAAGGATCTTATTGGCCAACTTCTTGATTGAGGTGCTGAGGACTTTTACTGCAGTAGCATTGGATGGTATTGGGCCACCGTCTGATACATGAGTCACTATAAGAGTGATGTCCGTTACTGTTTCACAGTACGGGGTTTGACTTGAACACTTAGCAGTGTGTTATGGTTCAACGCCATGGGTTTGAGGCCAGGTCCCGGGTATGCACGGGCACTTGTACAATACGGAAACTGCGCGCTATCATATCCATTATTTAGTTTCAAATGCTAACAAAGATTTGATTTAGACTTGACATCTTTACATGATATTTACATATTATTTGCAAATGACATATATAATCTTGCTGTTATATTTATCATTATTCACGTGACTATTCAATACTATTACGATTTAATTGCATTTTTTTCTGTTTATTAAGAGATGTTTCAATGAAAGCATTTTATTTATTTGCATACTTTTATCTTTAGTACTGTAATAGTACACATATATTTTTCTTGTGTCACTTGCTGAGTTTAATCCACTAGGTTTAGAACCTAGGTTTAGAGGACCAAAAAGAAGAAGCAGCCTCGACTAAGGATCCGTACTTCATCGGTCAGACCGAGCAATATTCAGTAGTAAAGTACTTTTCGAAGAATCTTATATATCTTTATCTAGACACTGCTTTTCTCCTTTACTTCTTTTGTGTTTATATTTAGAGCAGTGTGTTATTTTATGTAATAAACTTTTGTATAAATGAAATCTTTTCAGTTTCAGACATATTATTTACTCATCTGATTGTGGCAGTAGTTACGGTTATTCAAAGATCCTGTGACTGTTAGGTTATGTAGTGCAAGTAATAAGTAACGTCCTCCGTTTTGGGAAGCAACTGAAAAACGGGGGCGTTACATTTATCATTAAATAATCTATTTTTTCTTTCATTCCAAATATTCCAGCAAAAAACAGTAATAACTAGTCTAAGTAAATGGCTATCATTATTCCTCCTAATAAGTCTTCTCCAAATATTAACATCTAGGTTAATATTGATGTTCAGTACTCCTAGTGCCCTAGCATATGAATTCTATGTATTTTTTGGAAAAGGAACAGGCTTTGGCATGATTCAAGAAACCAAGCACTGAAAAATGAGAGCATTCATGTGGGTTTTCCCTAAAGAAGCGGATAAATTACAACGCAGGGGATGAAAATGACCTAATATCTGCACGTTGTGCGCCACACAAAAGTAAACTTCAATCATCCTTTCTTTGAATGCCCCCATGTAAAGTCAATATGGGATTTCCTTTCCAAGGAGCGTATTTTAACTATGCCTCAGCGTGGTACAATGCTAGATTGTCTTATGAGAGAGAGAGAGAGAGGGGGGTGACATTAGTGGCGTACAACGTCGTTATACTATTTTAATGGTGATTCAGAATCGTGTGATTGGAAAGAAATAAAAGAATTCTTTTAAAATTTAAAATGTAAACCTATACGTTGTTGTCACAAAGTTTGAGTATGGTGGCTGCTTTTAGACAGGTACCAATGTGGAGGAAGGAGGGGCCTTCTTGATGACTATGTATTCGCTCCGTAAAGATCCAATCGAGAAGACGACTAGATCTCTGACCCTTCTTGGAGAATTGTGCAGCGATACCAGACGAAGAGGAGGTGCGCAGCAACATGAGATAGGGTAGGAATATCGAATGGTACCACATGAGCTAGGGTGGTGGAGCGAAACTGGGCCAGGACTCTATTATATTGATTGATATATTTTATTTTATGTGCAAAGCTTATACCATCCACTCCCTAGTTAATGACTAACTCTATAAATATATTAACTGCGTTGATTCGTTAATTCTCGATTCATCAAACATAGGAGGTCTTAGCCCACTGTTTATACATCAAAAATAAGTAAGTTGTGCTAGTGGGTTTAGGAGTGAAGCCCATCATTATTCTCTTCATACGGTGCTGGTCTGGCAGGAACTTACAGAGGGAGTTCCCAAAGGAGCGCACACACCACTTTTTCTAATGAGCCCACTTTATAGTATAATTTTGAAAATCCAGACGGTTATAAAATAGTTTCACTAGGAAAAAAAAATGTGTGCTCCTTTAGAAGCTCCCCCTTATAGGTTGCTATTCCTCGGAGATGTTATGTCGAGGAGTGAAGCCCATCAATTTTTTTTACAATTTATTGTATATTTAGTTTTCTTTAAATATCTATCCCTCGCTAGTAAGGCTATGTTGTAGAGAGGGGACAAAGCAGCAATAGAAGAAGAAAATTTTCTTTAGAAGAGGGCTTGCTTTCCTCTTGATTATTTCATCTATATATATAGGGAGTACAAAACAAACCAATCCAATCGGATTACTAATAACAATAACAAACTGAACTAATCTTGACTAATTCAAAACTAATCGGATTACTAATAACAATAACAAACTGAACTAATCTTGACTAATTCAAAACTAATCGGATTACTAGTCTTCTTATCTAAAAACGCTGAGGCAATGCAACAAGATTATCCAACAATCATTCCCTAATCTTGTTGCACTTTCTTGACCTCAATCAACCCAATCTTCTTGCGCATCTCCAGGAGCTTGATGCGTCCGAGAGGCTTCGTTAGGATGTCGGCTAGCTGATCATTCGAGCTAATGTACTCAACCGCAATCTTTCCACCTTCAACACACTCCCTAATAAAATGATAGCGGGTATCGATGTGCTTGCTTCGATCATGGAAAACAGGGTTCTTGCACAAGGATATAGCTGATTTGTTGTCTACTCTGAGTGTGACGCTGCTGGGCTCCTTCTTTGTTAAATCACCAAATAGGCGCCCTAACCAAATTCCTTGGCATGCCGCCGTTGTGGCAGCAATGTACTCTGCCTCGCAAGATGACAGTGCCACCACCTTCTGCTTCTGAGATTGCCAGCTGATAAGGCTCTTCCCGAGCAGATATAGCACACCCGTTGTGCTTTTCGGTCATCTACATCTCCTGCCATGTCGCTGTCGCTATACCCGATCAAATGTAGCCCTTCTTTTCTCCTCCTTTCATAGTAGCAGCCCATATTGTGAGTACCACAAATGTACCGCAGAACATGTTTCACGGCTGCTAGGTGCTCAGTGGTTGGAGCCTCCATAAAACGACTTACGTACCCTACCGAGTAGGCAATGTCCGGTCGCGTATGCACCAGGTATCTCAAGCTCCCCACGACACTTCTATAGAACGTGGCATCAGTAGGAGGACTGGTGCTCTTCTTGCTCAACTTGAGCCTTGCTTCCATGGGAACTTGGCACGGGTTGCAACCGTCCATGCCACACTTCTCCAGGATCTTTAGTGCATAGGCCGACTGGTTCAGAGTGATACCATCGCCGGTCTGTTGCACCTCTATGCCCAGGTAGTAGCTCAATAAACCCAGGTCGCTCATGCTGAACAATTTCTTCATCTCCTCCTTGAACTTGCTGATTTCTTGCGGATGTGGTCCTGTGATAATAAGATCATCAACGTACACACCCACAAGCAAACTTAATGAGCCAATACCTCTTTTGTACACAGCATGCTCCGATGGACACCTCTCAAACCCGAGTGACATAAGCTTGCTGTCAAGCTTCGAGTTCCATGCTCTAGGCGCTTGGCGCAGGCCATAGAGTGCTTTCTTGAGCTTCAACACCTTCTGCTCATTGTCCTCATCCACGAAACCGGGCGGCTAGGTTACGTAGACCTCCTCTTCAAGATCACCGTTGAGAAATGCCGATTTGACATCCATGTGGTGTACTTCCCAACCTTCATGTGCTGCCAATGCTATGAGCAACCGCACCGTTTCGAGACGAGCAACCGGAGCAAACACTTCCTCAAAATCCACGCCCTGCCGTTGCACGTACCCTTTGGCGACGAGCCGTGCCTTGTGCTTCACCACAGCACCATGCGAGTCCTTCTTGATCTTGTAGACCCATTTCAGGCCTATGGGTCGACACCCGCTCGGCAGATCGGTGAGATGCCAAGTCTCATTTTCCTTGATGGATTTTATCTCATCTTGCATCGCCTGCTGCCAGCACTTGTGCTTTGAGGCTTCTACAAAATTCCCAGGTTCTTCGGCCGCCATGAGACACAGCCCGCTGTACTCGTGCTCATCCTCGAATGTGTTCCGGTAGATGTTCGTCAATGTGCGGTACCGAGGCACTGCACCGTCCGAGGTGGGCGAAACATTGCTTGGCGGGGTTGCAAATTCCACGCTATCGGGTGCGGCTGGGGTTGTCAACGGTGTGGGCATGCTTGGAGAGAGGGTCAGCGGCCCGTTGTCAGGTGCGCGACTCGGCAAAACTAGTACCGACACTTTGCCACTCCCATGTGCCGGCATATCGTCACGACCATCATCTGTGGCAGAACGGGTAGTATACTCTACGGTGAATATCTCACCAGGAGCAGTTCCCTCTTCGTCACCCCCTGACGCACCCCACTCCCATTTTGCCTCCTCGTCGAACACGACGTCCCGGGTCACATGTACCCTTCTGCCGACTGGATCATACATACGATAGGCTTTGGAGCCGGACTCGTAGCCAATAAGCACCATGGGCGTGCTTCTGTCGTCCAGCTTCTTTACGTTTGGCTTCACAACCTTCACGTGTCCAACACACCCAAATGTACGAAAGTAGTGTACGTTCGGACGTCTCCCGTACCACGCCTCGTAAGGCGTCTTGCCGTCGACACTGCGGGTTGGCGCGCGGTTGAGGATATGTACTGCCGTTGTGACAGCCTCACCCCAAAACCTTCCTGGCATCCCTTTGGACTTGAGCAGGCTCCTGGCCATTGCGACCACCGTCTGATTTCTCCACTCAACGACGCCGTTCTGCTGCGGCGAGTATGGCGCTGTGAGGAAGCACTTGATGCCACGGTCTGCGCAGTAATTGCTGAACTCCGCGGATGTGAACTCGCCGCCACGATCGGTGCGGAGGGCCCTCAACTTGCGGCCAGCTTCCAGCTCAACTCCCACCTGGAACTGCTTGATGGCTGCCGCTGCCTTGTCCTTTGACTCCAAGAGTGTCAGCCACATGTAGCGGCTGAAATCATCCACCAAGAGTAGGAAATACTTCTTGCCTCCTGGTGTGGTCGGCGTGATAGGCCCGCACAAGTCGACATGTACCAGGTCCAGCACGTTCTCCGCGCGATAGTTCGCCTCCTTCGGGAACGGGGTCCGCCGTTGCTTGCCCACAAGGCAGCCGTCACAGATTTGGTCCACCTGATCAATCTGTGGCAGCCCACGAACCATGCCATGTTGCGCCAGCCTACGGAGGGACTGAAAATTCAGGTGTCCGTAGCGCGTGTGCCACCGCCACACATCTTCACTGCACCTTGCCGCCAAGCACACAGGCTGTGATAAATCAAAGTTAAGTACATACAAGCGGTTCTTGGTCCTTTCTACCTTGGCAAGTAGCTGTAGTTGCCGATCGCGGATCCACAGCATACCGTCCTCGATGAGCGTCTGGTAGTCGTGTTCGTCGAGCTGCCCAAGACTCACTATATTGCTGCGGAGCCTTGGGATGTAGTAGACGTCCGTCAGCGCACGGTGCTCGCCATTGTGACAAGTGAAAAGCACCGTTCCCCGTCCACAAATGTCGATGACGGAGCCATCTCCAAACTTCACCGAGCCCTTTATATTGGAGTCAAGCTCAGCAAAGCTCGCTTTGCACCCAGACATGTGGTTGCTAGCCCCCGTGTCCAAGTACCAGATGTCGTCGTGGTACTCTTTCTCCCGGCCAAGGTGCACTTGCGCGTGAACCTCGTTGAGCATGATGTCAACGGTCGGGGCTTCCGTGAACGCGTAGACCTGCGTCATTAGCAGCGTGGGCTCATCGTCCTGAGCCTATGTAAGATTCACCTGCTCCTTGCGCTCTTGCCGCGGCTTGCGGCACTCTCTTGCGTAGTGCCCGAGAATGCCGCAGTTGAAGCACTTGACCTTCTTCCGGTCGAACTTCTTCTTCTCCTCACCTTGCTCTTCATTACGGTTCTCCTCTCCAGGCCCAGTGTTGCGGCCGCGTCCAGAACCGCGCCCCTGGCTGCGCCCCTGGCCGCGCCCGGCTCCTTTGTCGCGCCCCTTTGACGCGTTCGATGATGAAACGTCACCGGACTGCTTCCAGCGAGCCTTCCACTCTGCTTTCGTGAGTAAAAGATGTTCATCGTCCTTACCATCGGCACCGCGAATCCTTTCCTCGAAAGTCTTGAGGCGACCAATCGCCTCCTCCAATGTCATCGTCGTCAAATCGGCAAACTGCTCGATCGATGTGACAATGGGTAGGAATTTGTTGGGGACGGCGACCAAGAACTTCCTGACGGCGGTGCTTTCTTCGATCTTGCCGCCGAGGCCGGCGGTCTTGCTGACTATGGCTGTCAGCCTTCCGGCGAAGTCATCTATCGTCTCTGCTTCTTTCATGCGGAGGGTTTCAAACTCACTCCTTAGAGTTTGGAGCTTCGCCTGCTTTACTCGATCAGCACCCACGTTCTTTGTCTTGAGCGTCTCCTAAGCCTCCTTAGCCGTCTCCTTCTCTGCTATGAGAAGAAGGTTTTCCTCGGGGATAGCTTCATAGATGGCGGCGAGTGCCATCTTGTCCTTCCTTATCTCCACGTCGGTCCCAGGCTGGATGGCGTCCCACACACCTTGTGCTTGTAGGTATACGCGCATCTTGATAGCCCAAGTTGCGTAGTTTGAATTCGTCAGCATCGGGTAGTGGAGGGAGACGCCGGTGCTTTCCTTCGCCAGCGCACCCGAGGCAGCCCCGTCAACTCCGCTGGTGATGATGCTTCGCGGCATGATCTTTGGCATACAACACGAGCTCTGATACCAAATGTAGAGAAGGGACAAAGCAGCAATAGAAGAAGAAGATTTTCTTTAGAAGAGGGCTTGCTTTCCTCTTGATTATTTCATCTATATATATAGGGAGTACAAAACAAACCAATCCAATCGGATTACTAATAACAATAACAAATTGAACTAATCTTGACTAATTCAAAACTAATCGGATTACTAATAACAATAACAAACTGAACTAATCTTGACTAATTCAAAACTAATCGGATTACTAGTCTTCTTATCTAAAAACGCTGAGGCAATGCAACAAGATTATCCAACATATGTTATGTTAATTTCTAATTAATGGAAGGCATATACTAAAAATAAATTATTACATGTAAATTAAAGACACAATGGTAACAAAGCAAGAAAGAACTAAATGAAGCGTTGCAACGAGAGTACAGATTTCAATCCAATAAAAAAAAGATACGTGATTGTAAGCAATTTACGTTTCTTTATTTTTCCCCAGAAATTCGAAATGATTTCGTTCATAAGCAGAAACAAAGCGTGTTATCGCTAACCCCTACATCCTCCCGGGCCTCCGTAGTGGAATGAAAATCCATCTCTGAATGAAAACAATGAGGACCTGTAGCACTTGGGCCAGTCATACATGACACTTCCTGCAGGATCGCGAACCTGAAACTCCGCATCAAGCGTACGAATCTGAGAAACTTTGGCACCGGATATAGGCCTCGAAGGGAAGTGGCCATTGCCCATCGGAGGACTTTGCACGTCCAAAGGGGACATGACCGTTCCTCCCCACTGGATGTATTCTGCACCGCCATTTAAACTGCTGAAGATAGACTTCGGCCAGTACCCAATCACTTCGATTGAGTTCCCATCTAAAGTTGCGAGACACCAGTCGCCAGTCTGTTTATCCTGCCATCATGATATGGATTACTGTTACTCAAAGTTTATCGTAGCATAGACAGTGTCGATACTGTGACCGTGACTTAATTTAGTAGATCAAGAGATGAACAAGTACGAGGACACAAGTACATGGATAAACAATTACTTATAAATGTTTAGATAACTTTAGTGAACTAGTGTTTGATCTCCGTGATCAATCGATATTTAGTATAAATATAGCATATTGGAGGTCTTGGAATAAGTTCTCTCTTTGAGGCCTTGGAGGTCTTCTTGAGTTAATTGGAGGCAATTGTTTGTTAACGTACTCATACTTATGTTGCATGTGTAGTTGCCTACGTGTAGAGAAGAATCAGACTTGTTTTGCTTGTCGTGTATATATTAAGTCCTGAAATTGTTAGATAACTTAGATTTCGTATGTTGTATGTGTATGTGTGTTACTCGGAGTTTATTTATGTTAAAAGTTGATTTTTTTTTTTTAAGATTAAGATAGAATGCAAATTTAAGTCATTTGTCTCCAATTAATCTCTCCAATAAAAAAATATTTTAAATGAGAGTAACTTGTATATCTTTTATCCTATTAGAAAGACTAACATACCATGAACATTGACAAGGGTAAATCTCCTTCAAATACGTGAAGTCCAGGGCTATACTTGGAGCTCTTCAGAATGAAACTGCCAGGGCATTGGAGATTGACGCACTTGATGCGCTGATAGCCATCAGTCTGCAATATCGCAAGCAAATTATATATTGCGATTGCTAGTTGAAATTAATGTATGACCGAATTCTGCACAATATATATTTGCTTACCGTCCAGAATATAGTTAGCCGAGTAAGCTTGTCTCCATAGAGTGATGGATCCATCTGAATAAAATTGTTGAACATTAGACAAGGTAGATCATAGACATGCAAATGATTTATTGGATCGAAGTTTCTGACATAAAAGGAAAATTATTCACTAGCGCTTAGGTGGGCCTATCAATCTTTTACTGCCGGCATGCATGCCATGTGTAATATATTGATAGGCCCACCTAAGTACCAGTAAAGAATTTTTCTTCTATGTGAGTTAATTTTTCGTTTATATATATATAGAGAGAGAGAGATCATCGTCGCTTAAATAGTCCAATACAATTATCAATTATTATACGTGGCGCCACTTAAAGGGCAGTTAAGGAAGTTATTTTATTTGCTAACTTAAATGATGCCACATGTAATAATTATACTGGACCACCTAAGCGGCGGTGAAGGAACTCTCTTTCCTGTCGGTGAACTTCCCGTTTTCTCATATATATATATATATATATATATATATATATATATATATATATATATATATATATATATATATATATATATATATATATATATATATATATATATATATATATATATATATATATATATCTGTGTGTGTGTGTATTTATGCTTTTATGTGTGTTTATATATGCATTTAAATTTTTGTATACATAAAATTTTTAATAATTCGGCCAGCTTGGTTTGGTTTTGTGTTTCAAATCTACCAGAAACCGACAAAATTACATCAGTTTAGTTCAGTTTTGCTTGTTCGAATCGGTTTCAATCTATTATATTTCGGTTTTAACAAAATTTTAACCTAATTTTGTTCACCCGTGGTAGTTAACTGTTGAACACTATAACAAGCTTGCTCTTTGTATACAACTAGTAATAATACTCGTACTGCTATCTGTGACGTAAATATGGTCTGTCTGCACAAAACAAAACTGTTATATTCAACTCTAATAAAGCAGCCATAACATTATCTTTCGTTACTTATTTCGTTACTTATATGTATCAGTTCCTTATTGTTACTGACACTATGAACATATTCTTTCAAATGGAAGGGACTTACAAACCATCCAGCCATTATGAGATTGTACTTGTCGAGTGGACCATCAGCCCCGCTAGACATCATAATTGCAGCGCCAGAGTACTGACCAGCCTCAACTCCCCAGAGATGATATACTTCGAACAATCCATTGGCTCCTCTGTAACTGCCCTTGTCCGATAAAAGTACTCCGAACTAATCAAGCAATAAATAAATACAATCAAGAATCAGGCTTGCGATTGAAACATATGAATAATGAAATTGTAGATGCAACTTGGCTTACATGAACTGTAGACGGAGGAGTGACTTTTGACACGTTAGCGACAGCTAAGTATCCTCCGGCAGACGCACTGGAGAGCGATTGTAATCTCACAAGATCATCTTTTGTAGTTCTCCTAATGGCGACTGTTCCGCTTGGACATCTTGCAGTCTTGAGGGCGACTTTGGAAATGGAATGCTTCGGCATGAATTCGTCATTAGGATAATTAGAAGAAGTGCCCCTTCTCTGAAAATTAAAATAGACTTAATTAGCTCGATTATAATTCATTTAACAGCATAAATTAATGGTGCGACCAGTGCAATATTAGCATGTCTTACCTGTGTGCATTTGATGCAGATGCATGCATGCATACTTCGAATTTAAATTTAGATTATTGTATTGTTTAGAATTACGTGGACAAATCCTAGCAAGTTGCTCTTATAATTTTCATAATTTTGAGTTACTATTTACGTCTATAGATTTGAATGAAAGTTATTTTTCAACGTACAAAAATATTTTCTTATTTATCTTCACTTCCTAATAAGTTTAGTTTGATCCGAACGGTATCAACATTACTTTAACTGAATAATGAAAATTAATTTCATTGTACCAATGAAGAAAATTATGTAAAGACGTACCTGGATGAGAACAAGGTAGGACAAGTCATATAATTTCTCTAGACACACACAAACCAACGGCCACGCACGCCCACACATGCACAACACATACACAGACATGCGCATGCATATATATATATATATATATATATATATATATATATATATATATATATATATATATATATATAACATGTCTTTTCATGGATTAAATTTGTTTGAGCCGACAATCCACGAATTAAATTTATCTGACATATTCTTAGCTGACAATCCACGAACTTGAGATTTAGGTGAAGAGGTTTATGTTCTTAAAATATATCTTGGTTCGTATCTGATTAACCTAAATTTAGGTATCAATCTTAAATCTCAACTTTGGAATATCTATCCTTTATCCTGAATATATTTTTAGATCCTTAGTTGACAAACAACGCCAATGTATCTAGCTTTGAAATTTTATTTTATGCTCTTTAACATACATGATTTCTTTTTCTTTGAGTTATTTTAACATACTCAGCTGTCGGACTATCTCAATATTACTCGGAGACGAAATATCTGAATAATGTCATGCAAGTCAAATTCAAAAGCTTCCTAGTGAAGGAAAAAAAATAGTAACAAAGGAGCGTAAAGTTACTTTCGCATAAATTCCTTCATATTTATCTACTTTAAAATGCTTAATAATCTACATTAATAACAAAAGTGTAAACAACAAAATATATAGAAATATCGAAGAGTAAAAGTATCAAACCTGGATCGATTGATTCTTGAATGAAGGATGATCGAAAGCAGGTTGCTTATCAAAATCAACACAATCAATTATGTCACCATAGTCAGTCTATCCCAAAGAAAAAAAAAATCCTGTCAGTACCAATTTTTTTTTAAAAAAAAATTGAAGATGATATTGAAAATATACTATTATTTTAAAAACTATAACTCTCTTCTAAACTCTCATCCAAGCCGATAGATAAAAATGATTGCTACCTCAATGGTCATAATAGCCGGCTTGTTACTGATCCTTAGTAGCCTATCGATCTCATCTTCTCCTTCTCTACGATTCCACTCTCCTCTCACACCATCACTCAACATAAACGAGAGCAACACAAAGCCCATGAGAGTAAAAGAAGCCATAACTCGAACTCCAATCCTTTTTTTTTATTTTCTTATAAATTAGTTGATGAAATTTTTAGACCTTTCTCTTTTATAGAATAAGGAATTCATTGAGAATCATTCACATTTAATTTAATTTAATTTTCTGTCTATAATACATTAATTACACCTTGTTTGTTAGGCACAGCATAAATTTTTTAATTTTCTGTCTATAATACATTAATTACACCTTGTTTATTAGGCACAGCATAAATTTTTTAATTTTCTGTCTATAATACATTAATTACACCTTGTTTGTTTGGAATAGCATAAATCACTTACTTAATTAGAAAAAGGTCTAGGGTATGTATACTTTGATGGTATATAAATTTTTTCCTTTTATTGGCATTATTTATTTAATTAATTAGAAATAGAGACAATCAAGAGCAATACATAGCTAGCATATTGGCTCAAGGTAAATAAAAGAAATTATTTGTGGTGTCTATACAACTGTTAGATCCAACAGATAGATGTATCTAGAAAAACAAAAAATTAAATTAAAACTCCCTAATAGAGATATTTTAATTATTTCCTTTTCCACCTTTACAATTTTTCAATGGCTTCTTTAATCAACGTAAGAAAAAATAGGCAACAGAGTTATGACTTCCTTAATCAACGTAAGAAAGAATAGGCAACAGAGTTGTGGTAAGTATCAGTATTCGATTTTTACCAGTTTTGGTAAATCGAAACGAATCGACTAGGAATGAGAATCGAAACTGAATCGAACTAATTCAATTTGGCTTGGTTAGAATTGAATTTTGAATAAAAATTATATAAAAATTATAATTTTAATTATTTTAGTAAGTATTTCTCTTCAATATATCCAATTTGTGTTGAATTCATTATATATAATATTTACAAGTATATATAATGTATTTATATATGTATACGAATATGTTGATATATGTATATATGTTTGTGTATAAATGTATAATTTTTAAAGAAAGCCGTATGCTCTTGTACAGTTTCGAAGGGGTTCTTATTAATAAAAACATGAAGAATCTATTTCAATCGATATGCCCTTAGGCATGGCCATATATAATTCAGCTGGTTCGGTTTGGTTTCGGCTCTCAAAGTCAGAAATCGAAAACTGACCGAATTATTTTAGGTCGGTTTGATTTGCTGATTTGAATAGATTTCAGTCGGTTATTTCCGTTTTAACTGAAGTATGCTCATCCTAAATTGGGTCTACTCATGACATATTGTAAGAAAATATATTAACACTTATCCCATCCGATGAGATAATTGGTCCTCATGCTAACACAAGGCATCTTTCATTGAACTATCAATCAATCGACAACTTGTCACTTTAAGCATCCTAATGCTGTTGATGCTCATATTTAGAAGGAAAGAAGATTAAGCCATTGATTTGAACAGTAAAAGTAGAAAGATGGTCCAGCAAAATCAAACATCTTAACAGCTAGGGAAAGAGAATCTAGACACGCCTAGCATCAAGAAAATGAGTAGAAGCACACAAAGAAGAATGTACTCTTACTTAACAGGTTAAAACTTGTCCTTGCAGATTCAAGATTTTTTACTGCAAAAGATCAAAAGCCAAATTAGAAACAACATGAAGCAATCTGCCACCTAAAGAAATTAAATTTACGTTGGTAATAACTTTATTCCTCATACAAAACCAAACCAGTAACACAAAGCATCTTCTATATATTACTAACCAAGACAAGCCCCAGGCCCTCCGCAGTAGAAGGACCATCAGTCTGCAATTAAAATGCTGTAAGTGAGTGCACATAACTTATATATAATTCTTCTACTAAGAGAAGACGCAATTATACCTTGTACGTAGACAATGGCAACAGTCCTTCGCTTAGGGCCATTCCAGGAGTATACTTGGAGCTCTTCTGTATGAACCCAAGACATTGGAGATTGAAGCAGTTTGTATGCTGATAGCCATCAGTCTGCAATAAAAGTTACATATATACATCACCTCTAGTTGACAATATAAGATCATTAGGAACAATTCTATAGTTTATGGGGTTACCGTCCAGAATATAGTTAATCGAACAAGGTTGTTGCCATAGAGAGCTGGATGTACCTGAACAAAATTATTTAGTATGAATTAAGCTGGTTACATTACCACATCACTGTCTTGTCCATAATTTATCAGATATCAAATATCTTACAATTTTTCAGACTGGCCATATCTTGATTTGTAAATCTCATGCACAATGATGAGGTATACTATCAGGCAAACACCTGTTGTTTTGAGAAAATATAAGGTTTTTAAAATTTACAGTTATATGAAACCTTGGGATATTTTCATTTGTAGCTTTTACTTTTGCCTTCAATATTATAATTCCATTAGGTTTTAGTTTTGGAGAAAACAGTATCTAATTAGAATTTCCATACTACAGATTTACGGTCTATAGGGAATTTGCGAAAATATGTGAAGCAAGTCACAACCGTTGCTATTGTAGAGGACGACTGGCATGGAAAAGAAACTGGAGAATCGATTATAATCTCGATAGTTCAAAAATGAAATCTCTCAAGGCAAACCCTAATCATCTCATTTCGAGCTGAAAATTCCAGCATTCTCTCACGTAAATAAGTAACAAATATATAATAATAGTTAAACACAATCAAATGACAGATTTTCTTATGAAACTTAAATAGGTGATACACAAGTGGTATCCATAGGTGCGTTAGGCCCATTTTCTACAGGAATAGGAAATAAATCTATAGTTTCCATGGGCCTGTTACTAATAACGATCTCAAATTGACTCACTTTCTCCTCAGTAATATGGAGCATGTGCTTTTCTATTCAACTCTAGCTGGTAATATGATCATTAGGCTCGACAAGGGTTGTGAACTCTGAATCTTTGACAAACTTTATATTGGACTCCGTCTCATACATAAAATAACTTGTACTCTCATAAGCAACATCAATGTATATATATTTAGTGGACACAATATCAATATGACTATTCTTCGAGAGGCATTGACAATTATAATGCCAAAAATCTCTCTCTCTCTCCCCCATAGAAAAATCCTGGAGCACCACAGAAGGCGGCAAAGATGCAACTAGCCTAGTGCTTATAAATGGCAGCCTGTGCATCCTCTAGACACCCGGCTAGGCAGAAGCAGTCCTAGGCCGCCCAATTAGCTTGTGTCTTGTGAGTTGTCTTTGTTTTGAAATAAAACGGTGGGTGGAAACCCTCCGTGTTCCATTAGAAAGGAGATAACAGAACCATATAAAGAGTAACAGAGTTCGATCACTCGTATGAGTAATTCTCATAATACATTAGTTGCAAAAAACAAAAAGAAAAGATACATAGAAGAGCAATGGGTCCAGTCAAGAATTCTTCTCGTAATGTTGCAGAGTGGATTCTTTTTCCATGTTGTAGGTCGAATGGTGCGGATCATGTGTGGCTAGGAGAATCCAGGTTATCCTCAGAGGATCCCCTGAGATATATATTTGCTCCTCAATGGAAGGTAATCTGTCCCAAGAGAAAAATCATGTATAACTAGACGGATGCAAGTATATAAGTAGGGAGCAGTAGAATTAAAAATTCTATTATTTCTTTCCAGCCAAACATTCCAACATAAAACTGCAGTTAGGGTTCTGGCTCGATTTGATGGATGACTAATTAAACATAGTGTACCCCCTGTGCAATTTTCCTCCTCCATGTTTGGGTTGATCCCAAGAGTTCTTGCACAGCAAATCCAACGATAATTAGTGAAGTTACAGTTTAGCAGTAAATGGTTGGTGAACTTTCCAGTTTCGCTACACAGGACACAGAAATTTGGACCTGACCAGCCACGTCTTTATAATACTGCCTATGTGAGGAGTGCACTCCTATGGACTAGTCAGAGAAATATCTTGTGAATTGTCTATCCCGCAAATGGAAACACCTAAATATTAGCTTGGGCAAAATTGAGCTGCCTAAGCAGGCCAAAATCACCGCCTAGTCAGCGTAAACCGCCTAAAATGAATTTTGGTCCATTGAAGGCCTGTCAAATGCTTTTTAATATTTTTCTTAAACGTGAATGTGGTTCAAAATGGGGCCAGCAAGTTTTACAAAGACAGGCATAATGGGCTAGGGTTTTGCTCTAGCCTCGAATCCTACCCCCTCTCTATTTATGATCTTCGACAAAGCCCCTAGCCCATCCGCTTCACCATAATTTGGCACTGCCTCACTGCCACTCTAATCACAATAGCTCCATTCCTACCTTGCTTTCCAATCCCCCTCTCGAGTCTCCTCTCATCAATCTACCAATTCCTTAATCTTATATCAAGACCACTGTCACACCACAGCTTTATCGTTGCCTTACTTCTAATCTCCTCTTATTGATCTCTGACTCTTCGGCTTTATGTTGTCTAAGTACCCATCTATCATAGGTGCACCATCGCTCAGTTTTCTCATCTGCGCTTCGAACCCTTGCCACTATGTTAGAATATATTAAAATTTAAAATAATTTCTCTCAACCCTCACTGCAATTTCGGAGTTGTGGTGCAGTGGAAGGGTCATTTAACATGATATCAGAGCAATTCAGATTCGATTTCTGCTGCGCACGTATTTATTCGTGGGTTTTAAAAAAGAAAATTTATACCCCTAGGTTTCTGTCCAAAATGAACTTCTATTAAAAATTTGCTAGTCAAGTTATATGGAGGTTATTCATGGGTTGGAGGAGCCAGTAGATGAGGCGTTATATCCAACACTTCGGTCCCTAAGAGCCCATTCACTGAATCACCACAGATGCATCATAACTCAGTTCCTCTTCTGTGATTCATACTATTTTAGAATAAAAAAACTAATATTAAGAACTGGTTTAAATAAGTTCATGATTTTTAAGTATTTTTAATGTGTATCATCGATATATGTTAAAAAATGCCCAACTGCTTGGTAGCGCGTAGGTGCCGACTAGGTGGCTAACTGCTGCCCCGTTTCCATCGAATCAATCTGCTTCCTAAAATCCAAAATTAAGTGGATGCATACTCCAAAATTCGAGGTACCTGCTCTCTTGTATTGCTCTCTCGAGATCAGGGGTGCCAAATAAGTCTATCGAGGTCAATTTTACACACCGAAATAACCTTCGGTGAACGTAACTTTAAATCCACAAACCCAAATGACATTCGGTCTTCACGATTATTAGTTTTGTAATATTTAGGATTTTTGAAGATTTTTCTTACGAGGCCGAAAAATACTTCCAAAATTGTTAGTTTAATAATATTAAAATCATCCTTCTAATTACTTCGAAATTTCGGTTCATTTATTTCGGATATCGAAATAACAAATGGATAATTTTATAGTATTCCCCTCGTCGAGCACTACGTCCTACATAAATTTGGTAGTATTTGGAGAATGTTACACGAAACCAAAATTATTAAATTAATAAATAAATAAATTAATTAAAATAAAATAAACGAGGCGGTGAATGGAGGTGTTGTCGTGACAAACCCAACCCTCTCTTATCACTCTCTCGCTTATATCTCCCTCATTCTCTACTCCATTTCTCACTCCCTCTGTTGCACCAACAGAACCATAAATAAAAAAAATAAAAATAAAAAGAGAAGAAAAAGGAGAAGGAACGTGCTCGAGAAATCGAAGGAAAAATCAAACCGAATCGAGGATTCGAACCGAATATTCGAGATCAAGCTGAGGCAAGTAACACTGCTATATTTTCGTTCATTTTTTTTAATTTGTATATTTCCTTATTTAATTTGTATTTAATTTATATGTGTATACATGATTTATTTTACAAAAATGTTTAGTTCATATTTTGATCTATTAAATGATATTGAAAACTAAACCAAATTAGTATTCATGATATTTATTTTTTATATATATTTGCAAAAATAATTCGGTTGCATGCAAAAACAGCTTTGCATACAACCCATGCAAAAATAGAAATAGAAAGAATGGAAAAAAAATAGAAGGAGCAGAAAGAAAGAGAGAGAGAAATAAAAAAAAGGGGATGGGCTGAGCCGAGAGTAGAGAGAAAAGGAAAAAGAAAAGGAAAAAGACTAGGCCTTGCCCAGCCCGAAAGAAAAAAAAAAAAAAAAAAGAGAAAAAAATGGGTAACTCGGCCTGGCCTAGTCCAGGAGAAAATAAAGAAAAATAGAATGGGCTTGGATTTAACTTGGAACAAAGAAAAAAAATATAAAAAAAATAATAACACTGGGCTAGCCAGCCCAGCCCAGTAAAAGAAAACTTAAAAAGGAAAAAAAAATAAAATGAGTGGGCTTGGGCCTGGTCTGGGCTTGACAGAAAAGAAAAAAAATTAAAAAATAAGTGGAAATTTAGTAGGTCTGGGCCTAAGCTAGACAGAAAAGAAAGGAAAATAATAAATTAAAATAAAGATATAAAAAAGTGGGAATTTAGTAGGCTTGGGCTTGATGGATAAATGATTGAGGGATTTGAATTGGACTTGGTATGCATTAATTGGACATAATTGATAAATTAATAATAGTAATAAATTAGATTTTAATTAAAAAAGAAATATATATTAATATATATGATTGAGCCTAGAAATGTAATAAATGCATATGTTGGGTTTAAAAATAATGCAGTATTATTATATGATTCACTTGATTCCCAAATTGGGTTATTAATTGACATTAAGAATGAAATTAGATTATTAAAATAATTTTAATGATATGCATTGTGATATAATTGTGCACTAATATATCATTAATTTATCATGCTACAAGTCTTGTGTTTTAATATTACATTTCATGTGTTTTGATATTACAAGTCATGTGTTTTAATATTACAGATCATGTGTTATGATACTACATATCATGTACAGTCATAGAAATGCAAGCATATTATCATTAATTGAAAAAAAACAACCAAAGAACCGTTATAAAATTTTCATGTGCATAATTCATTATGAACACGGGGATGGGAGAAATTATATGATGTATAAGAGTTTTGCCGTATAAGAATTGATTGTATTGTTAGGACCAGAATTCTATTACTGCAGCGGCCTGGGTGATTACTGGATCACCAATTGATATTTACTTAGAATGGTATGTCCATTACTGTATACAGTATGGAAATTGATTGTAGTGCCTAGCTGCATGTCATGGTTCAGCGCCATGAATATTGTGGCCGGGTCCCGAGTATGCACGGGCACTTATACGACAATGAAGAATAGCGCTATTTTATCCATTAATACAGTTTCTATTATTAAATTGGACGATAAGTGAGACCAATAGAATATATGATTAAATAGATAGAATAGTTATTGTCATATTTATTTATTTATACTTACCTTCATGTTAATTTATATGTTGCCTTAATGTTAATTTATATGCACACAAATAACACTGACATAAACATGCTCATGCATACTGATATTCTTGTACTATGATAGTACACAATTTCTCTTTTTAAATGTGTTACTTATTGTATTTAATCCCTGGATTTTAAATCCAGATTTGGAACGTGAAGAAGGGGATCCAGTCCCATTCGAAGACCCGTACTTCGTCAGACAGATCGAGTAACAATAAGCAAGCGAAGTACCCCTGGAGAACTTTTGTATATTTTGTTTATATTTCCTTTTGTCTGAGCACTACTTTTCTCTTTAACTCTTTTGTGTTCATATTTAAAGCAGTGTGCCATTTTATTAAGAACTCTTTATATAAATGAAATCATTTCAGTTCAGAGTGTTATTTATTCATCTGATTGTGGTAGTAATTACGATTATTCCAAGATCCTGTGACTGTTGGGTTGTCTAGTGCAACTAATAAGTAATGTCCTTCATTTTGAGAAGCAGCTGAAAAACGGGGGCGTTACAGGGTGGTTTAGAGTTTAGGTTTAGGTGGAAGACCATATGACTACTGCCACATAAAAACATGTCTGTGACTTATTCATAATACTTGTTTCTTATTCTTTGATACCTATCAGATCTAGTATCGTGCCAATCCTATCGTTTCCTATTTGTTTAAGATATCTATTTTCAACTCCTTTTATTGATTATATCTGGACCGTTACAGAACAATATCGATTCAATTTTCGATCAATATGTCCCTTAATGATTAATAATGAAGAATTTTATGCCAACTTGCTAACTATTAATAGAAATGGATATGATGTCATTCTATACATGAAATAGTTAAATACCTTCCACGCGGTAATAGAATGCAGTTAAAGAAGAGTAGTTGAATTTAGAACTTGCCCTTAAGCATCCTAAGAAAAAAAAAAATAATATTATACTTGTATTTTTCTTGAAGATTGAGGAGACATAAATGTTGATGAATTACAATAATCAATATTTGTAGACTTGATAGAGTAAGTATAGTTGGCGAGATTAACTAGTCAAATGAATTATAAAAAAAACAACGTATGGAAGAATAAGTGTATATATATATATATATATATATATATATATATATATATATATATATATATATATATATATATATATATATATATATATATATATATATAAATATCTTAGAAGGCTGATAATTTTGTAGAATTAGTCAAGTAGAAGGTAGATGATAAGAAATTGATAATGAACTATAAAAAAAATTTAAAAAATATTTTATCAAAACAGAATATGACATTATATCTTGTTACTCAAATTAAGTTTATCTTTCCAAATGATTGTCCTATTCCATTACTTTTTGTTGATCATTCCCATTTTACATTTTGTATCTTATATATTAATATTATCATAATACGATTCATGTCTTGAGCCTTTATACATCATAAGTCTTATTGAGTCGGCAAGGCAATTGTAGGGAGATATTCTCTGGCGCCAGCAATTGCAATCGCTTAATAAGATCGTTGTATGTGATTGAATTTTGTAACTAGTTATGAATTCATTTCTTATCTTGTATCCCTACCATTCATAGTCTTGTTACATCGATATTATAATAGTTCAGATTCATTTTCATTTCTAGAGTCTATTACAACATGTAATAGGACCTTGGGAATAAACTCTACAAAAATATTTATCACTTATATCTTACACATTACTTAATCAGGATGGCGTGACACTCCAAATTAGTAGCAGTTATTCCTGATTAAATTTTATCTTGTTTATGTGTTCCTTCACCCAAATAAAACTTCAAGAATAAATTGGGAATCCTGACTATCTGTTATCATTCCTATCAAAAACGGAAGTCGATCATGATGTATTCTATATATCATAATCGAGAAAGCGCTTAGTTAGAAGTAAAAAATAGTGAATCTATCAAAAGTAGACTTGAGATCAAGCTTAAAATATGAGAAGTGATATGTAAGGATCATTAACCGATGGGAGAAGTTTTGAAAGATAAAATAACATTATTAGTTCTTTTTTTATGGGATATACAATCACCAAGAGATTCAACTTGGGAGCTTGAAAAGGACATCAAGGCAAAGTACCCATAGTTTTTCTTATGATCAGGTATGTCAATTAAATTTATTTTTATATCAGTAGGTACCCATGAATATAAGCACGTCTTCTAATTTGAAATTTCGATGACGAAATTTCTTTTGTTAGGTGGGTAGGATATAATATCCTAAAATTCGAGCTACCTGTATTGCTCTCCTGAGATCAGGAGTGCCGAATAAGTCCACCGAAGTCAATTTTGAACACCGAAATAACCTTCGGTGAACGTAACTTTAAATCTACAAACTCAAATGACATTCGGTCTTCGCAATTATTAGTTTTGTAATATTTAAGATTTTTGGAGATTTTTCTTACGAGGCCAAAAAATACTTTCAAAATTGTTAATTTAATAATATTAAAATCATCCTTCTAATTATTTCGAAATTTCGATTCATTTGTTCCGGACATCGAAATAACAAACGAATAATTTTATAGTGTTCCTCTCGTCAAGCACTACGTCCTACATAAATTTGGTAGTATTTGAAAAATATTATACGAAACCAAAATTATTAAATTATTAAATAAATAAATAAATAAATAAATTAAAATAAATGAGGCGGTGAATGGAGGTGTTGTGCTGTCGTGACAAACAAAAGGGGAGTGGCAGTTGGGGCTAGATGGTAAAACCGTGTGAACATTGGGAAGGGAAGGAAAAAAAAAAAAAAACCCAACCCTCTCCCTTATTACTCTCTCGCTTATCTCTCTCTCACTCCCTACTCCATTTCTCACTCCTTCTGTTGCACCAACAGAACCAAAAAAAATAAAAATAAAAATAAAAAAGAGAAGAAGAAGGAGAAGGAACGGGTTTGAAAAATCGAAGGAAAAATCAAACCGAATCGAGAATTCGAACCGAATATTCGAGATCAAGCCGAGACAAGTAATACTGCTATATTTTCATTCATTTTTTTAATTGTATATTTCTTTATTTAATTTATATGTGTATACGTGATTTATTTTGCAAAAATATTTGGTTCATATTCTGATCTATTGAATGATATTGAAAACTGAACCAGATTAGTATGTTAATTTTGATATATATATATATATATATATATATATATATATATATATATATATATATATATATATATATATATATATATATCATGATATATATTTACAAAAATAATTCGGTTGCATGCAAAAACAACTTTGCATGCAACCCATGCAAAAATAGAAATAGAAAGAAAGGGAAAAAAAATAGAATGAGCAGAGAGAGAAAGAGAAATAAAAAAAGGGGGGGATGGGCTGGGCCGAGAGTAGAGAGAAAAAGAAAAAGAAGAAAAAGAAAAAGACTAGGCCTTGCCCAACCCAGAAGAAAAAAAAAGAAAAGAAAAAGAAAAAAGAAAAAAATGGGTAACATGGCCTAGCCCAGTCCAGGAGAAAATAAAGAAAAAAAAGAATGGGCTTGGATTTAACTTGAGCCAAAGAAAAGAATATAAAAAAAAATAATAACATTGGGCCGGCCAGCCCAGCCCAGTAAAAGAAAAAGAAAAAGGAGAAAAAAATGAAATGAGTGGGCTTGGGCCTGGTCTGGACTTGACAAAAAAGAAAAAAAAGAAAAAAATAAGTGGAAATTTAGTGGGCCTGAACTAGACAGAAAAGAAAGGAAAAAATAAAATTAAAATAAAGATATGAAAAAGTGAGAATCCGTATTATATGATGGATAAGAGGTTTGCCGTATAAGAATTGATTATATTGTTAGGGCCAGGATTGTTTTACTGCAGCGGCCTAGGTGATTACTGGATCACCAATTGATATTTACCCAAAGTGGTATGTCCGTTACTGTATACAGTACGGAAATTGATTGTAGTGCCTAGCGGCATGTCATGGTTCAGCGCCATGAATATTGTGGCAGGGTCCCGGATATGCTCGGGCACTTATACAACAATGAAGAATAGCGCTATCTTATCCATTAATACAGTTTCTATAATTAAATTGGACGATAACTGAGACCAATAGAATATATGATTAAATAGATAGAGTAGTTATTGCCATGTTCATTTATTTATGCATTTATTTATGCTTGCCTTCATGTTAATTTATATGCACACGACAAATAATACTGACATAAACATGCTCATGCACACTGATATTTCTGTACTATGATAGTATACAATTTCTCTTTTTAAATGTGTTACTTGTTGGGTTTAATCCCATGGGTTTTGAATCCAGATTTAGAACGTAAAGAAGGGGATCCAGCCCCAGTTTAAGACCCGTACTTCGTTGGACAGATCGAGTTACAATAGGCAAGCGAAGTATCCCTGAAGAACTTTTGTATATTTTATTTATATTTCGTTTTGTCTGGGCACTGCTTTTCTCTTTGACTCTTTTGTGTTCATATTTAAAGCAGTGTGTCATTTTATGTAATGAACTTTTTATATAAATGAAATCATTTCAGTTTCACACATGTTATTTATTTATCTGATTGTGACAGTAGTTACGGTTATTCCAAAATCCTGTGACTGTTGGGTTGTCTAGTGCAAGTAATAAGTAACGTCATCCGTTTTGGGAAGCAGCTGAAAAACGGAGGCGTTACATCTATGGAGAAAAGCAGAAGTTCCAAAGTTTTTTGGAGTGAAAACTAATCTAATCTTAACTGAATCTAGTTGCATGAGCTAGTTAATCAACTCAGATCTGAGTGAAAATGATATTTTTTTTGTTTCAATCTTAAGGACTATACTAAATGAGGAGATTCCAAGCAATAACTTAGTAATTTTCTATACGTTTGATGTCCACTCTCACTATCAGTAACTTCAGTCAAAAAGTAACCAGATCTAGTTTCCCCTAGTGAGTCCACAGTAGTGGCAACAAGTGGGTTTGACAAGTGAGGGCAAATGGGAGAAGGTGATGAGAGATTGTTGTGCTAGTGGCAAGTGATCTGGACTGACAAAACTGAAAGTGGTGGGAATCATGCCACGGATTGATTGGAAACGAGCTTAAGGTTATAGTTCTGGCCATGTATTCATCAGAAACGAACTCTCAAGGTTGTTGTTCCAACCATGTAGTCAGAATTGAATATGGCATGCGGGGATGTGATTGAGGCCAATTAGCTACAGCAGGTACAACTATTAATGAAGTGCAGTAGCAGTACAATTGTGCGCTTGCAGAAGAGGTACATTACATAAATACGAGGGATACCCACAGTAGCATCAATGCATGCACGAAATCTAGCCTGTGACCACCGTCAAAGGATGGCATCAATATCCCTATGGAGGGGAGGTACAGGTACAAGCCAAGTAAGAACCATCTAAGAGTAACTAAGTTGAGCATAGGCTCACAAGTTTAAAACCAAAACATACTGAATTAATCAAAAAGCATTCGTTTGCTTCTAACATACCATTGCTTCTAAAGTTTGAACTTCTTAGGTAGACTGCTTCATGTAGTCGCAAGACATGCCGTACACAAGTGGTCCAGAGTTGGCAAAGGGTGGCCGCGAAATGCGTGCCAGAGATGCCGTGCGCAAATAGAATTTCCCGCCAAAAAACCCATGTCATGTCCTTATATCAATTATGGTTAAAATGTCTCAGCAAACGATTGGGGCTGAAAAAATTGCACAACCTGAACCACATTCAATGTCATGCACACAACTTGTTTCAGGTTATGTATTAAGTGATTAATGTTACTATCATATATAGACAAATCATGTATGCATTCAAAACATGTCATGTTTACGTGTGTCATATACGGCGTCATATATTATGTGATGGCAAAAGTGTAAATTGGGTTACCTTAAGCAAAACTCCTCGGTAGATACATAGTCCCCCTTATATTGCCATACTCATTATCCAATTGACAAATCATAACCACACATGCAGACCCTTAGTGTGTATAAGTTTGTTTTTAATAATTTTATTTATTTAATAATTTAATAAATTTCAATAATATTTTTTCAAATATTACCAAATTAATGCACGGCTTAGTGTTCAATGATATAAACACTAGAATAAATATTCATATATTATTTTGATGTCCCAAATGTGAAATATTTTTAAAATAATTTAAAATTAAATTGTTGAACCAAGAAAATAATCAAATATGTATTTACATTCTTCATGTACTATACTTTGTGCAATTACCAAATATATAAAGTACTTCGTATAGAGAAATTATAGAAAAGAGAAGTGATATTACTTACATAATATTTATCCAATTTAATTGATACGATCCTTAACTTGAACTCTTCTTCCTTCTGGCTCCACAGAAATGTGCAGAGAGTTTTCTCTATGTGAGTTTGTAAATTTGTTTTGTGAGAGGAGTTAACAAAAATGTAAAGAAGGTTTGTATTTAGGCTAAATGGCAAAAATGTAATTTTTGCTTTCTTATCCTGTAAGCCATGCTCTCTAAATGAGCCACGTGACCTTCTATTTTCCACTCTTCCTTATTGTGATAGACCAACACTTCATACTCTAGGGTGTACCCTTAGAAATTATTTAAGATTGAGGTGTGGAAAATGATTTTTTCAATTTATTTAATATTTTATTAATTACAGTTCCGATCAATATTTTTCAATTACTACTAAATCAATGTAGGATGTAGTAGTCAATGTGAAAAATACTAGAAAATTATTTGTATATTTGTTTGATGTTCAGAATAAAAATAATAAATTATTGAAGTAAATACGACTATGAAAAGAAAAGAAAATGGGAGGGAATATGTTACGTGCCTTATTTCTATTCTCTTCCCAAGCTCCCTATTGGTTGTTATTAGGATTTAGCAGAAAATCGAGAAAACCGAGCCGAACTACAAAACCGAACCAATCGGTTTCGTTTATTCAATTTTCGGTTCGGTTCGATTTAAAAATCGAAATTAATTTCGGATTTCAGGTCGGATTTTGGTGGCTTTAGCTCCAATCAAAACCGGTCGAAAAAACCAAAATTTTACAATTGTAGTTTTTTTTTATATTTATTTTCAATATGTTTTTCTTTTAAATTTTTGATGCAAAACATGTTATTGTTATTTTAATAGGTAGAAAAAGAAAAAAATAGAAAGAAAAATTATTATCTTTCCTATAAAATAAGTGTTTATCACGTATTTAGTTTCAAACCCAAATAACCGAAAACCGACCGAACCGAACCGAACCAAAAATTTGGTTTCGGTTTCGGTTTTTTTTGGAAGTTCAGTCGGTTTCGGTTTTAGTTCTACTAGTTCGGTTCGGTTTTCGGTTGGAGGTTTTTCGCCAAAATCGAACCAAACCGACCGATACTCACCCCTAGTTGTTATTGCTATGAGAGAGTGTGTATGTGAAGAGGATGGTGAACAGCTGAACAAGGATGGAAAGATCAATTGATTTATGAACAAGATTGATAAATACAATTGCCAATGCCAAAATTATAATTTTGGCATCTTAAACAACAAATAATTCTTCTTGTCAAGACTCATGCAACTCTTATCTTCAAAACCCTCGTTTTTATTAATGAACAAGCCTTTAATTCTCCTCATACTACAACAAAAGTATCTTGTCACATAAAAGTATGCGAGGACACATCACATGGCCTCAATCTAAGGAACGAATGTGATGGGATTTAATAATTAATTAATTTTTTATTTAAAAAATAATATATCAATTATGATTTCATTCGATATTCTCCAAAAGTTACAGAACATAGAGAACATGGAACATGCATTATAAAATTTTTCTTATATTGACATAATATTCTAAAGTAACTAAAAAAACTCATTATATAATATTCAATAATTAGCGAAATTTGGATACTTTCTTCGGTTTTCGAAAAAATAATAATATCAAAATATTATAAAAATAATATACACGAAAACCAAATATCATTAGGAGCTATAGATTTCAAGTTCTACTCATTGAAAGTCATTTCAGTGTCTAAATTGATCCCGGTAGTTTTAATTTGGAAAAATTGGATCCAAAGAAAAGATACGAGTAACACGAATTTTTGGAATATTACGACATTAAATAGATAAATCGATAAAAACAGAAGATTTAGAGAGAAAACAAATCAGAAAATCAAACTAGAGAACACCAAGATTTACATAGTTTAGAGCAGACCCTACATCACATGAATTAAACTTTACTATTGATAATGTTTATAATTATAAATCTTCGATATCAAATCTTTTAAAGTTACAAATTGAGATATCATAACCACACATGCAGACCCTTAGTGTGTATAAGTTTGTTTTTAATAATTTTATTTATTTAATAATTTAATAACTTTCAATAATATTTTTTAAATAATACCAAATTAATGCACAGCTTAATGCTCAACGATATAAATACTAGAATAATTATTCATATATTATTTTGATACCCCAAATGAGAAATATTTTTAAAATAATTTAAAGTTAAATTATTGAACCAAGAAAATAATCGAAGGACGGTCTCCATGAAACTAGTATAGTGCCGAAACATCGAGAAAACATAATGCGTTAAGCAAATCACAAATATGTATTTACATCCTTCATGTACTATACTTTGTGCAATAACCAAATATATAAAGTACTTCGTATAGAGAAATTATAGAAAAGAGGAGTGATATTACTTACATAATATTTATCCAATTTAATTTATACGATCCTTAACTTGAACTCTTCTTCCTTCTAGCTACACAGAAATGTGCAGAGAGTTTCTCTATGTGAGTTTGTAAATTTGTTTTGTGAGAGGAGTTAACAAAAATGTAAAGAAGGTTTATATTTAGGCTAAATGGCAAAAATGTAATTTTTGCTTTCTTAACCTGTAAGCCATGCTTTCTAAATGAGCCACGTGACCTTCTATTTTCCACTCTTCTTCTTATTGTGATAGACCAACACCACATACTCTAAGGTGTGCCCTTAGAAATTATTCGAAGATTGAGGTGTGGAAAATGATTTCTTCAATTTTTTTAATATTTTATTATTTACGGTTCCGATCAATATTTTTTAATTACTATCAAATTAATACAAGATGCAGTAGTCAATGAGAAAAATACTAAAAATTATTTATATATTTATTTGATATTCAAAATAAAAATAATAAATTATCGAAGTAAATACGAATATGAAAAAAAGAAAGATAATGAGAGGAAATATGTTACTTGCCTTATTTCTATTCTCCTCCCAAGCTCTCTATTGGTTGTTATTAAGGCCGAGTAGAAAACTAAACCGAACTGCAAAACTGAATCGAATTGATGGTTTGGTTTATTCGGTTTTCGGTTCGGTTTAAAAACCGAAATTTATTTTGGGTTTCGGATTGAGTTTTGGTGGCTTTAGCTCCAATCAAAACCGACTGAAAAACCGAAATTTTATAATTATAGTCTATTATTTTTTATTTATTTATTTTTAATATGTTTTTCTTTTAAATTTTTGATGAAAAAATATGTTATTGTTATTTTAATAGGTAGAAAAAGAAAAAAAATAGAAAGAAAAATTATTATCTTTCCTATAAAACACAAGTGTTTATCACGTATTTAGTTTCAAACCCAAATAATCGAAAACCGACCGAACCGAACCGAATCGAAATTTTGGTTTTGGTTTTGGTTTTTTTGGAAGTTCGATCGGTTTCGGTTCTACTAGTTCGGTTCGGTTTTCAATTAGAGTTTTTTCCTCCAAAACTGAACCGAACTGACCGATGCTCACCCCTAATTATTATTGCTACGAGAGAGTGCGTGTATGTGGAGAGGATGGTGAACAGCTGATCAGGGATGGAAAGATCAATTGATTTATGAAGAAGATTGATAAATACAATTGCCAATGGCAAAATTATAATTTTGGAATTTTAAACAAGAAGTAATTCTTTTTGTCAAGACACCTTACATAGTATCATGCAACTCTCTATCTCCAAAACTCATGTTTTTATTAATGAACAAGCCCTTAATTCTCCTCATACTACAACAAAAGTATCTTGTCACATAAAAGTATGGGAGGACACATCACATGCCCTCAATCTAAGGAAGGAATGGGATAGGATTTAATAATTAATTAAGTTTTTATTTAAAAAATAATATATCGATTATGATTTCATTTGATATTCTCAAAAAATTACATAACATAGAGAACATTGAACAGGCATTATAAAATTTTTCTTGACATAATATTCTAAAGTAATTAAAAAACTCATATAATATTCAATAATTATCGAAATTTGGATACTTTCTTCAGAGTTTTCAAAAAATTTATAATATCAAAAATATTATAAAAAATAATATCAGCGAAGATCGAACATCATTAGGAACTATAGATTTCAAGTTATACTCATTGAAAGTCATTTCAGTGTCTAAATTGATCATGGTAGCTTTAATTTGAGATAATTGGATCCAAAGAAAAGATACGAGTAACATGAATTTTTGGAATATTACATTAAATAGATAAATCGATAAAAACATAATATTTAGAGAAAAAACAAATCAGAAAATCAAACTAGAGAACACCAAGATTTACGTAGTTTAGAGCAAACCCTACATCACCTGAATTAAACTTTACTATTAATTATGTTTATAATTATAAATCTTCGATATCAAATCTTTTAAAGTTACAAATTGACAAATCATAACCACACATGCAGACCCTTAGTGTGTATAAGTTTGTTTTAAATAATTTTATTTATTTAATAAATTTCAATAATATTTTTAAATATCACCAAATTCATGCACGGCTTAGTGCTCAACGATATAAACACTAGAATAAATATTCATATATTATTTTGATACCCCAAATTTAAATATTTTTAAAATAATTTAAAATTAAATTGTTGAACCAAGAAAATAATCAAATATGTATTTACATTCTTCATGTACTATACTTTGTGCAATTACCAAATATATAAAGTACTTCGTATAGAGAAATTATAGAAAAGAGAAGTGATATTACTTACATAATATTTATCCAATTTAATTTATACGATCCTTAACTTGAACTCTTCTTCCTTCTGGCTCCACAGAAATGTGCAGAGAGTTTCTCTATGTGAGTTTGTAAATTTGTTTTGTGAGAGGAGTTAACAAAAATGTAGAGAAGGTTTATATTTAGGCTAAATGGCAAAAATGTAATTTTTGCAATCTTACCCTGTAAGCCATGCTCTCTAAATGAGCCACGTGACCTTCTATTTTCCACTCTTCTTCTTATTGTGATAGACCAACACTTCATTCTCTAGGGTGTACCCTTAGTAATTATTTAAGATTGAGGTGTGGAAAATGATTTTTCCAATTTATTTAATATTTTATTATTTATGGTTCCGATCAATATTTTTCAATTACTACTAAATCAATGTATGATGTAGTAGTCAATGAGAAAAGTACTAGAAAATTATTTGTATATTTGTTTGATGTTCAGAATAAAAATAATAAATTATCAAAGTAAATACGACTATGAAAAGAAAGAAAATGGGAGGGAATATGTTACGTACCTTATTTCTATTCTCTTCCCAAGCTCCCTATTGGTTGTTATTAGGATTTAGTAGAAAACTGAGAAAACCGAGCCGAACTGCACAACCGAACCGATCGGTTTCGTTTATTCAATTTTCGGTTCGGTTCGGTTTAAAAATCGAAATTAATTTCGGATTTCAGGTCGGATTTTGGTGACTTTAGCTCCAATCAAAACCGGTCGAAAAAACCAAAATTTTACAATTGTAGTTTTTGTTTTTGATTTATTTTCAATATGTTTTTCTTTTAAATTTTTGATGAAAAACATGTTATTGTTATTTTAATATATAGAAAAAGAAAAAAAATAGAAAGAAAAATTATTATCTTTCCTATAAAATAAGTGTTTATCACGTATTTAGTTTCAAACCAAAATAAGCGAAAACCGACCGAACCGAACCGAACCAAAAATTTGGTTCCGGTTTCGGTTTTTTTGGAAGTTCGATTGGTTTCGGTTTTATTTCTACTAGTTCGGTTCGGTTTTCGGTTGGAGTTTTTTTCCTCCAAAATCAAACCAAACCGACCGATACTCACCCCTAGTTGTTATTGCTATGAGAGAGTGTGTGTGTATGTGAAGAGGATGGTGAACAGCTGAACAAGGATGGAAAGATCAATTGATTTATGAACAAGATTGATAAATACAATTGCCAATGCCAAAATTATAATTTTGTCATCTTAAACAACAAATTCTTCTTGTCAAGACACCTTGCATAGTTTCATGCAACTCTTATCTTCAAAACCCTCGTTTTTATTAATGAACAAGCCTTTAATTCTCCTCATACTACAACAAAAGTATCTTGTCACATAAAAGTATGCGAGGACACATCACGTGGCCTCAATCTAAGGATCGAATGTGATGGGATTTAATAATTAATTAATTTTTTATTTAAAAAATAATATATCAATTATGATTTCATACGATATTCTCCAAAAGTTACAGAACATAGAGAACATGGAACATGCATTATAAAATATTTCTTATATTGACATAATATTCTAAAGTAATTAAAAAACTCATATAATATTCAATAATTAGCGAAATTTGGATACTTTCTTCGGTTTTCGAAAAATTTATAATATCAAAAATATTATAAAAATAATATACACGAAAACCAAATATCATTAGGAACAATAGATTTCAAGTTATACTCATTAAAAGTCATTTCAGTGTCTAAATTGAGCCCGGTAGTTTTAATTTGGGATAATTAGATCCAAAGAAAAGATATGAGTAACACGAATTTTGGGAATATTACATTAAATAGATAAATCGATAAAAACAGAAGATTTAGAGAGAAAACAAATCAGAAAATTAAACTAGAGAACACCAAGATTTACATAGTTTAGAGCAAACCCTACATCACATGAATTAAACTTTACTATTGATGATGTTTATAATTATAAATCTTCGATATCAAATTTTTTTAAGTTACAAATTGAGAAATCATAACCACACATGCAGACCCTTAGTGTGTATAAGTTTGTTTTTAATGATTCTATTTATTTAATAATTTAATAACTTTCAATAATATTTTTAAACACGGCTTAATGCTCAACGATATAAACACTAGAATAAATATTCATATATTATTTTGATACCCCAAATGTGAAATATTTTTAAAATAATTTAAAATTAAATTATTGAACCAAGAAAATAATCGAAGGACGGTTTCCATGAAACTAGTATACTGCCGAAACATCGAGAAAACAAAATGCATTAAGCAAATCACAAATATGTATTTACATCCTTCATGTACTATACTTTATGCAATAACCAAATATATAAAGAACTTCGTATAGAGAAATTATAGAAAAGATGAGTGATATTACTTACATAATATTTATCCAATTTAATTTATACGATCCTTAACTTGAACTCTTCTTCCTTCTAGCTCCACAGAAATGTGCAGAGAGTTTCTCTATGTGAGTTTGTAAATTTGTTTTGTGAGAAGAGTTAACAAAAATGTAAAGAAGGTTTATATTTAGGCTAAATGGCAAAAATGTAATTTTTGCTTTCTTAACCTGTAAGCCATGCTTTCTAAATGAGCCACGTGACCTTCTATTTTTCACTCTTCTTCTTATTGTGATAGACCAACACCACATACTCTAAGGTGTGCCCTTAGAAATTATTCGAAGATTGAGGTGTGGAAAATGATTTCTTCAATTTTTTTAATATTTTATTATTTACCGTTCCGATCAATATTTTTTAATTACTACCAAAATAATACAAGATGTCGTAGCCAATGAGAAAAGTACTAAAAAATTATTATATATTTGTTTGATATTCAAAATAAAAATAATAAATTATCGAAGTAAATACGACTATGAAAAAAGAAAGATAATGAGAGGAAATATGTTACTTGCCTTATTTCTATTCTCCTCCCAAGCTCTCTATTGGTTGTTATTAAGGCTGAGCAGAAAACTGAACTGAACTGCAAAACTGAACCGAATTGATGGTTTGGTTTATTCGGTTTTCGGTGCGGTTTAAAAACTGAAATTTATTTCAGATTTCGGATTGAGTTTTGGTGGCTTTAGCTCCAATCGAAACCGACCGAAAAACCGAAATCTTATAATTATAGTCTATTCTTTTTTATTTATTTATTTTTAATATGTTTTTCTTTTAAATCTTTGATGAAAAATATGTTATTGTTATTTTAATAGATAGAAAAAGAAAAAAAATAGAAAGAAAAATTATTATCTTTCCTATAAAATACAAGTGTTTATCACGTATTTAGTTTCAAACCCAAATAACCGAAAACCGACCGAACCGAACCGAAATTTTGGTTTCGGTTTCGATTTTTTTGGAAGTTCGATCGGTTTCGGTTTCGGTTCTACTAACTCGGTTCGGTTTTCAATTAAAGTTTTTTCTTCCAAAACTGAACCGAACCGACCGATGCTCACCCCTAATTGTTATTGCTATGAGAGAGTGTGTGTATGTGGAGAGGATGGTGAACAGCTGATCAGGGATGGAAAGATCAATTGATTTATGAAGAAGATTGATAAATACAATTGCCAAGGGCAAAATTATAATTTTGGCATTTTAAACAAGAAGTAATTTTTCTTCTCAAGACACCTTGCATAGTTTCATGCAACTCTCATCTCCAAAACTCATGTTTTTATTAATGAACAAGCCCTTAATTCTCCTCATACAACAACAAAAGTATCTTGTCACATAAAAGTATGGGATGACACATCACATGCCCTCAATCTAAAGGAAGGAATGGGATAGGATTTAATAATTAATTAAGTCTTTATTTAAAAAATAATATATCGATTATGATTTCATTTGATATTCTCCAAAAATTACATAACATAGAGAACATTGAACAGGCATTATAAAATTTTTCTTGACATAATATTATAAAGTAATTAAAAAACTCATATAATATTCAATAATTATCGAAATTTGGATACTTTCTTCAGAGTTTTCGAAAAATTTATAATATCAAAAATATTATAAAAATAACATCAGCGAAGACCGAACATCATTAGGAACTATAGATTTCAAGTTATACTCATTGAAAGTCATTTCAGTGTCTAAATTGATCATGGTAGCTTTAATTTGAGATAATTGGATCCAAAGAAAAGAAACGAGTAACACGAATTTTTGGAATATTACATGACAGAGATAAATCGATAAAAACAGAAGATTTAGAGAAAAAATAAATCAGAAAATCAAACTAGAGAACACCAAGATTTACATAGTTTAGAGCAAGCCCTACATCACCTGAATTAAATTTTACTATTAATGATGTTTATAATTATAAATTTTCGATATCAAATCTTTTAAAGTTACAAATTGACAAATCATAACCACACATGCAGACCCTTAGTGTGTATAAGTTTGTTTTAAATAATTTTATTTATTTAATAAATTTCAATAATATTTTTAGATATTACCAAATTAATGCACGGCTTAGTGCTCAACGATATAAACACTAGAATAAATATTCATATATTATTTTGATACCCCAAATGTGAAATATTTTTAAAATAATTTAAAATTAAATTGTTGAACCAAGAAAATAATCAAATATGTATTTACATTCTTCATGTACTATACTTTGTGCAATTACCAAATATATAAAGTATTTCGTACAGAGAAATTATAGAAAAAAGAAGTGATATTACTTACATAATATTTATCCAATTTAATTGATACGATCCTCAACTTGAACTCTTCTTCCTTCTAGCTCCACAGAAATGTGCAGAGAGTTTCTCTATGTGAGTTTGTAAATTTGCTTTGTGATAGGAGTTAACAAAAATGTAGAGAAGGTTTATATTTAGGCTAAATGGCAAAAATGTAATTTTTGCTTTCTTAACCTGTAAGCCATGCTCTCTAAATGAGCCACGTGACCTTCTATTTTCCACTCTTCTTCTTATTGTGATAGACCAACATCTCATACTCTACTCTAGGGTGTACCCTTAGAAATTATTTAAGATTGAGGTGTGGAAAATGATTTTTTCAATTTATTTAATATTTTATTATTTACGGTTCCGATCAATATTTTTTAATTACTACCAAATTAATACAAAACGTAGTAATCAATGAAAAAAGTACTAAAAAATTATTCGTATATTTGTTTAATATCCAGAATAAAAATAATAAATTATTAAAGTAAATACGACTACGAAAAGAAAAGAAAATGGGAGGGAATATGTTACTTGCCTTATTTCTATTCTCTTCCCAAGCTCCCTATTGGTTGTTATTAGGACTTAGCAGAAAACCGAGAAAATCAAACCGAACTGTAAAATCGAATCGATCGAATCGATTTATTCGGTTTTCGGTTCGGTTCGATTTAAAAACCGAAATTAATTTTGGATTTTGGATCAGGTTTTGATAGCTTTAGCTTCAACCGAAACCGACCAAAAAAATCGAAATTTTACAATTGTAGTTTATTTTTTTTGAATTATTTTTAATATATTTTTCTTTTAAATCTTTGATGAAAAACATGTTATTGTTATTTTAATAGGTAGAAAAAGAAAAAAAATAGAAAGAAAAATTATTATCTTTCCTATAAAATACAAGTGTTTATCATGTATTTAGTTTCAAACCCAAATAACCGAAAACCAATCGAATCAAACCGAACCGAAAATTTGATTTCGATTTCGATTTTTTTGGAAGTTCTGTTGGTTTTGGTTTCGGGTCTACTAGTTCGATTCGGTTTTCGATTGGAGTTTTTTTTTTCCAAAACCGAACCGAACCGACCGATACTCACCCCTAGTTGGTATTGCTATGAGAGAGAGTGTGTATGTGGAGAGGAGGGTGAACAGCTGAACAAGTACGGAAAGATCAATTAATTTATGAAGATTGATAAATACAATTGCTAATGGCATAATTATAATTTTGGCATCTTAAACAACAAGTAATTCTTCTTGTCAAGACACCTTGCATAGTTTCATACAACTCTCATCTCCAAAACCCACATTTTTATTAATGGACAAGCCTTTAATTCCCCTCATACTGCAACAAAAGTATCTTGTCACATAAAAGTATGAAACAAATATCTTGTCACATAAAAAGTATGCGAGGACACATCACATGGCCTCAATCTAAGGAAGGAATGTGATAGGATTTTAAAATTAATTAATTTTTTATTTAAAAAATAATATATCGATTATGATTTCATTCGATATTCTCCAAAATTACAGAATATAGAGAACATTGAACGGCATTATAAAATTTTTCTTATATTGACATAATATCTAAAGTAATTAAAAAACTCAAATAATATTCAATAATTAGCGAAATTTGGATACTTTCTTCAGAGTTTTCGAAAAATTTATAATATCAAAATTATTATAAAAATAATATACGCGAAAATCGAATATCATTAGAAACTATAGATTTCAAGTTATACTCATTAAAAGTCATTTCAGTGTCTAAATTGATCCCAATAGTTTTAATTTGGAATAATTGGATTCAAAGAAAAGATACGAGTAACACGAATTTTTGGAATATTACATTAAATAGATAAATCGATAAAAACAGAAGATTTAGAGATAAAACAAATCAGAAAATCAAGAGAACACTAAAATTTACATAGTTTAGAGCAGACCCTACATCATCTGAATCAAACTTGATGATATTTATAATTATAAATCTTCGATATCAAATCTTTTAAAGTTACAAATTGATCTTTATAAAAAAAAGAGAGAGTTACAAAAACTCTCAAAGGGTTTGGAGAAGAGAGTTCTCCAAGAGAATACAAAAGAAATCTATCATAATTCTATCTAAACTACTTATATAGATTAGGATCGATAGAAACCAATCCTAAATTAAATAGAGATTTATTAGCCCACTTTTGACTCTCGAAACATCTTAAAATTCGAACAAGTGCACCCTGCAGTCCATGAGGCCGACCATCGATGGTGGGTCTATATGAATAGCATCATTGTTGCATCATATCTATTGCCATAGCATTGTTCCCATTGATTGTTGAAGATTAGCCATGTATGGCCATGCAAAAAGCATGCCTAAAAACAACAAGGGATTTTTACATTTATGTTCCTTACTTCTTTAAAAATTAGAATTTAGTCCCCCAAATTTTCATATTTATAATTTAGTCTCCCAAATCCTTTAACTTAACTCATTTTAGTCCCCCAGCCATATTTTTGGCCCGAATTTCCCATTATAACCATGAGTTACTTCACTTTAGTCCTCCCTTTCCTCCTCTTCTTCTTATCGGGTTCCCATCTCCATTCTTCCCCCCCCTCTCTCTTCCCTCCCAGTTAATCTCTAAAGTGAAGTAACTCAGAGAAATCCAATAAGAGAAGAGAGAGAGAGAGAGAAAAAAGAGAAGAATGGAGAGTAAAACTCAATAAAAAAGGGAAATGGAAGAGATGACTAAAGTGAACTAACTAAAGGGTATAACGGAAAATTCGGACTAAAAATATGGCTGAGGATTAAAGTGAGGTAACTCAAAGGATTTGGAGGACTAAATTATAAATATAAAGCTTTGGGGAATAAATTCTAATTTTTAAAGATTTAAGGAACAGATATGTTAATGGCCTAAAAACAACAATGTATGGCCATCTTATATGAGTTTTACGTATAACTTTATTCTTCCATATTGGTGAAATTAAATTTAGACAAAGAATAATTTTCTACCACATTTTAGTGGACAAAACTATATTCCATCATCCACCTTAGCAGTGCTATAAGTTTTTAAAAAAAAATAAAGATTATAAGCAACTCTTTATGATTATATATTAAACAGTGAATTATCAAAGGCATTACGCTCCATAGATCTTTAGTTCATCCATGTTGTGTGTAATTAAGAGTGGAAATGAATCATATTTGGATTAGAACCTATCATATTCAAATAGGAGTTTCGCTTAAAAATTCATAAGATATCCACTTAATATCCAAATCCACTAACTCGGTGAATATATAGATTCCAATCTCGAATTTAACATTAACTTTTTCTTTCGAAATTTAATAATTATATATAAAAACTACTAATATTCTTGCTACTAAGTGTTATTTCATTTCATTAGTAACATTAGTCATGTTTAGATTTGATTTTAAAAAAAAACGAAGATTAAGTTCAAGCAACTTATTTTTAAAAAATAATAATAATAATAAAAAGGGTATTTACAGATCTGCCCCTTAAATCTTTATAAATTATAATTTAGGCTCCCAAATTTTCATATTTAGGATTTAATCTCCCAAATCCTTTAAGTTATTATAATTTAATCGCCTAATTTATATTTTGGCCAGATTTTTTCGTTTTATCCCTAATTTCCTTCACTTAATTTCCCATTCCATGTTCCCCTTTCTTCTTAGTTCTTATTGGGTTCTCCTTTCTTCTTCTCTTATCTCTCTATTTATTTATTGGGTTCTTTCTATATTGGATAAATTCATTTCTACATTTAATACATTTAGTGAAGAATAATATATTTAGTCTCAATATAGAGAAGGAGATCCGATAAATGAATAGAGAGAGAAGAGAAGGAGAAGGAGAAACCCAATAAAAATTAAGAAGAGAGGGGGAAGATGGAAGGGGGAATTAAGTGAAGGAAATCAGAAATAAAAATAGAAAAATCGGACCAAAATATAAATTAAGGGACTAAATTGTAGTAACTTAAAATATTCGGAGACTAAACTCTAAATATGAAGATTTTGGAGAATAAATTATAATTTATAAAGATTTAAGGGCAGGTCTTTGTGGGCACAACTTTTTTCCTAGTGAGCACACCCTCTCTTTTGAAAAAAGAGGAGTTTTCCTAGTGAGCACACCAATATTCCCTAACTACCCATCTCCTCTTCTCTCTCTCCGATCCCACCCTCTCCCTCGCCTCTTCCCCCTCCCCTCTCCTCTTCAACCTATGCTCTCAGCTCCACCTCTCCTCCTCTCCCGCCATAATCCTCTCCATCCGCCCCCCCCCCCTCCCCCTCCCTCTCCCTCTGGTTCCTCCTCCACCCCCCCTCCCCCCTCCCCCTCCCCCTGCCCTGTCCCTCCCCTTCCAACCTTCCTCGCCAATGGCGCCTTTTACAACATTAGCTACGCCCGCTCCTACTCCCAGTCCCAAAACCCTAACCCTTTGTCCAAGGCTCAGCTCTCTCAGCACTTAGAACAGGCATATGTCCTGCACGCCGATGACTTCGCCCCCGTCAAATTTGCCGGCTTCGACGACGATGAGGTGTCGGAGCCCAGGGATTTCGGCTCTGGATCGTCCGGGTCTGGGTGCTCCGATAAGGAGCCACGGGGTTGGTTTGTTCAGGTGAACGAGGAATTGCCATTTTTCTTTTAAAAATATGATGATAGAATTATGCATTATTTGCAGTTGCACTGATTTTGGAACAATAAGTTAAAGAATAAGATTGCTTAATCTGATTAAACATGCCAAGACTAAAGCTTATTGATTTCAGTTGTGAGCGCTATGAATCACTTTTTTAGTTTATTCGCACAATTAGAAGTTGAATTTGAATGAGAAAATATGAGTATAAGACTAGGTTTGTTCTGTTGACTTTGTGCCAGAAGATTGTGCCATGTTTTGGTCTAAAAGTTTTGAATTACTGGACTCGCATAATCCAATGAAAATATTTTGAATAAGGGGTTTGTTGTTGTAGTATCTGAGAAATTTAGTATAGTACCTAGTTTTAATAATTATATTTAAGGTTTTAAATATCTGTCGTACCAATACTTACAGTGGATATTGTATTGGATTTTGAGTAGATGATCCTCTTTAACTATAATTGCCTCCCTAAACAAAATTCTGGCTATGGGTTACTTGTAAATTACCAGTATTAATTGTTTATCCTATTGTTTGGAACAATTCAGATGCATCTTTCATATATTTCATGTATCAATTAGCATCTATGGTTGTTTCTTTTATCTATTATATGATTTACTACTTTTTCCCAGCTCTTTTCTGAAGAAAGATCTATAGCGAAGCGTATCAGGTATAAATATACATCAGAATCCTGCAATTTATATGGTCAGAGAGCCAAATTTATATGGCTCCGTTATTTGCAAAGGACAGTACGTTTCATATACTTCTAGCCATTGTTTACTTTATATTATTTTATTTATGATATTTGTCGTGTATAAGATTGGACTTCCTGGGATACTTATTTTTCTCCTACCAATTTTCATGTGTATGTTGTTATTTTTATTGATTTTTATTGGTTTTAATGTTTTGCTACTTTGTTACTTAATTCAGCGTTTTATATCTTTAGTGATATTAATTGAATCCTGTTTCATTTACTTTTTTGTCGTGTATATAATTGGTTTTTTAATTCTTTGTGAACTAATCAAGTATAATCAAATTTATAAATGTTTTTGCCATAATATATGCAGAGAATTCATGAAGTTATAGCAATTATTGATCCCTTCTTAGAGCAAAACGAGACCGCAAGTAAGAGGCGTCCAGGTTTGCTCTATAATGTCCTCATCACAAACTGATGTTGACACAGTATTACAACCCGGTACGCAATCCCCCACCGAAGGTCCTAGCTCTTCAGGATGTCGTTAACTCACAAGGAAGCAACCCGCTCGGAAGCCTCGAAGAATTTAGAATTTGTTGTTTTTTTTTTAAATGAGTCTCAAACGCAAAATGAAGTTGTTAGTATGGAACAAAGATTCATTTTAATTTGTCGTTCCCTTTAAATGCAGTTGTACTCAAAGAACATATTATATATATCAAGTTGTAGTTGTGTAGACACTAAAAATAATTAAATAAAATAAAAAAATAAAATAAAATAAAATTATATGGAAACCACAATAGGAGAACCCGAAAGTGCAACCCGGGAGAGCTCCCGCGGGTTGCTACCCGCAGGAGGATCCCGCGGGTTGCAACCCGCGGGAGGATCCCGCGGGATGCAACCCGCGGGAGCTCCCGCGGGTTGGCACCCGCGGGAGCGATCCCGCAGGTGCCAACCCGCGGGTTATTTTCCGTATTTTTGTTTTGTTTCTTTTGCTGATATTCCGTGATCCGATTTTTCAGAAGCGAATCAATCCGGATTTGAAGTTCTCTCAGTCTATAAAATACAGGATTGGACTTGAGAGAAAGGGGACTCTTTTTTTGGAGCCGGCAGAGCGATTCTTCACAGAAGGTTGAGAGAGATCAGAAGGAGCAGGTTTTCTTCACAGATCCCCTTCCAAATTGGATAGTCAACGGAGGCAGCAACAAGACTCCACCGCCACCCGTACCCACTCAAAAAAGGGAATAAACCAATATTCCCGTTCTTGTAATTCTTCGGAATTTTTGTAATCTAAATTCCTATTGTAATTCATCAATTTTGCAATGGAATCAAAGGTTCAATTTTCGGGCGTACAAGAACTGGCGACCACAGTGGGAGCCTCTCTGTTCACTACAGAGAACGTCGTGGCGCAGTCCGACTTGATACCCATCGGATCTGTTGTCGAAACGCTGATCGTAGAGGTTGATCAGCAAAAATACGAAGAGTTTATCTCTTCCTCTGACTCGGAGCCCAGGCGTCATCGCCGGGCTATGATGAGCAAAGGTGAGGCGTCATCGCCCACAGAAAAGAAGAAGGCGTCATCGCCTATTAGAACTTATGAGGCGTCATCGCCCGCTAAAACTGACTCTGTCAGAAAACTTGAGGCGTCATCGCCCACTCCTAAGTTGAATCAAACTCTCACCCGCTCTCAGAAAAGAAACTTGAGGCGCAAAATCCAACGGGCCCGCCTGAACAGCGCCTCTGGAAAATTACAGTCGGAAAATCCAGAATCCAAAAATGGAAATTCACAGGAAGAACTGCGGGTTGCACCGCACGGAGGCAACCACGGAGTTGCACCCGCGGTTCCAACCGCGGGTTGCACCGTGCGGGGGCAACCCCGCGGTTGCAACCGCAGGTGCAAACCCGCGGTTCCAACCGCGGGTTGCACCCCGCGGGTGCAACCCCGGGTGCAAACCCGCGGTTCCAACCGCGGGTTGCACCCCGCGGGTTGCAATCCGCGGGTTGCACTCCGCAAAAAAGATCAGGAGTTGGTTCTGGTGTCTATTCGGGCACACGCGCAATGAACACACAGCGCACACCTAACTTTATGGTCACTCTCTCAGGTGTACCATCTCATTCCTCTTCAAACAAACATAAGGATGTGCTCATGCACTCACCTGAGAAGATGTCTGCGGAGGAACAGTCTGTAGACACTAAAAATAATTAAATTAAAAAAAAAAAAAAATAAATAAATAAATTTCTAAGTGGGCACACCCGCGGGTGCACCCGCGGGATGCAACCCGCGGGAACACCCGCGGGTTGCAACCCGCGGGGGCACCCGCGGGAAGCATCCCGCGGGAGCACCCGCGGGATGCAACCCGCGGGTGCACCCGCGGGTTGCAACCCGCGGGGGCACCCGCGGGAAGCAACCCGCGGGAGCACCCGCGGGTTGCAACCCGCGGGAACCCCCGCGGGAAGCAACCCGCGGGAGTTCTCCCGCGGGTTGCAACCCGCGGGAGCCCCCGCGGGTTGCCACCCGCGGGAGGTCTCCCGCGGGTTGCAACCCGCGGGAGCCCCCGCGGGTTGCCACCCGCGGGGCGATCCCGCGGGTTGCCACCCGCGGGTTGTTTTTCGTTGTTTTCCCGTTGTTTTATTTCCTATTTTGTTTTCCTGATAATCCGTGATCCGCTTTTTCAGGAGGGAATTGAGCCGGATTTCGAGCTTCTTCGGTTTATAAAATACAGGAATTTAACGAGAGAGGGGACTTTTGACTTTTGAACTTTGGACTTTTGGATTTTTGGGGATTCTTGGACTTTGGGAAGATTTCGGGCGAGCTCGTGAAATCAAAGAAAAGAGCAGAGCCATCTTCTCCTGGTCGGACGGTCAACGGAGGCAGCAACGAGACTCCACCGCCACCCGAACCCACATAAAAAAGGGAATAAACTAATATTCCCGTTCTTGTAATTCTTCGGAATTTTTGTAATCTCAAATCTTCGTTGTAATCAAATAATTTTTGCAATGGAATCAAAGATGCAATTTTCGGGCGTACAAGAACTGGCGACCACAGTGGGAGCTCCTCTGTTTACCACAGAGAATTTGGTGGCGCAGTCCGACCGGGTGCCGATTGGCTCAATAGTTGAGATGCTGGTCATAGAAGTTGACCAGCAAAAATATGAGGAATTTCTTTCCTCCTCTGATTCGGAGCCTAGGCGTCATCGCCGGGTGACGATGAAAAAAGGTGAGGCGTCATCGCCCACTGGAAATCAAAAGGCGTCATCGCCTATGAAAATTTACGAGGCGTCATCACCCGTTGAAATTTACGAGGCGTTATCGCCCGTTCCAAAGTCAAGCCAAAAGTCAAACCAGTCCCTGACCCGCTCTCAGAAGAGAAACCTGAGGCGTAAGGCACAGCGGGCCCGCCTCAACAGTGCCTCTGGAAAATTGCGCTCGGAAAATCCAGATCAGGAAACATCGGAAAGAAAAAATTCCAAAAATAAAAATTCCAAAAATAAAAATCCGCAGGCAGAAGTGCGGGTTGCACCGCACGGGGGCAACCCCGAGGTTGCAACCGCGGGTGGAAACCCGCGGTTCCAACCGCGGGTTGCACCCCGCGGGGACAACCCCGCGGTTGCAACCGCGGGTGGAAACCCGCGGTTCCAACCGCGGGTTGCACCCCGCGGGTGCAACCCCGCGGTTGCAACCGCGGGTGGAAACCCGCGGTTCCAACCGCGGGTTGCAACCGCGGGTGGAAACCCGCGGTTCCAACCGCGGGTTGCACCCCGCGGGTGCAACCCCGCGGTTGCAACCGCGGGTGCAAACCCGCGGTTCCAACCGCGGGTTGCACACCGCAAGTTGCAACCCGTGGGTTGCACTCCGCAGGAAAAATCAAGGGTTGGTTCTGGTGTCTATTCGGGCACACGCGCAGTGAGCACACAGCGCACATCTAACTTTTTGGTTACTCTCTCAGATGTACCATCCCGTTCCTCTACAAATAAATATAAGGATGTGCTTATGAACTCACCTGAGGATAGATCTTCAAATTTCTCTTCGGATGAACATATTCATGATAGAATCCTCCAGATCCCGAAGAACAAGTCAGATGCGTGCGAGGCCCGCACAACTGCGCAGGCCAGCACACACTCCAGAAGAATCCGCAGAAGGGTTGGAGAACAATCTAATGCTGGAAAAGAGCTCAGCCCTGAAATATTACAAACTCTCCAGTATTATGAACCAAATTTGAGACGCAAAATACGTCAAGATGCAAATAGAGAGGAGAAGATATCTCAAGACTTGAGAGAATATCTCAATTGGAAGAAGAACTCTGTACAGAATACTCCTCAATGCCAATGCGAACAGTTAATCTCAACTGTTCTATCAAACAGCGAGTGCCATCTGAGACAATCCGTTTTTGAGCGGATCACCGAACCTAAAAGAATACGGACGGTGAAAAAGACATACTCTGGGACCGATCTACCTGCTGCCTCATCAAATATGGTTAATAAAGGTAAAAAGGTCGTCGGAAACAACCCTTCGGATAAGGAAATCACTCCAGGATCAAAAGGAGTTTCTATCGAACCAGAGGGCGCGCTTCTAGAAGAAGTCTCTGAAAGACTTGAGAGACAAGAAAAACGTCTCGAACAGCACGAAGAGACCATAGAAGAAATGAAACAACTTTTGATGGAGTTGCTGGCTCAAACTAGAAAGAACCAATCATCGCCGTCCATTTCTAGTCGGCAGAAAGGAAAACGGCCTGTCCAAATAAATGAAGACAGCGAAGACGAAGATGAAGAAGTGCCTCCTCATTCAAGAGAGGAAGAGGAAGTGAAAGTTATCCTCAATCCTCACGCAGAGAAAATAGAAAAGATGGAGAACCAATTACAAGCTCTTCTTCATCGCAAAAAGCTACAAGAGGTGGGGGTAGTCCGTCCATATCCCGTAGAATGGGAGACCGTACCCTATCCTGCAAAATATAAACCGTTGAATCTTCAATCATTCGACGGTAAAAGTTCGCCGCAGCAACACATCTTCTATTTCCTCTCACAGACAGGACATCTCATGGGGAATGATCCAACTATGACTAGGATATTTGCGAGCACTTTACGGGGGCCCGCATTTACCTGGTTCATGCAGCTACCCCAGGGATCAATTAAATCTTGGGCTGATGTAGAACGTGAGTTCCTAGCCCGATTCTTTGAAGATGATACAGAAGTCTCCATATTATCTTTGCTAGCAGCGAAGCAAGAAGAAGGCGAAACGGTCAAAACTTATGTCGAGCGGTTCCGAGAACTTTCCGTTCGATGCCCACATGGCATGACGCAGGATACGCTTGTGGAAACCTGCAGACATAACTTGTTGACCGATATTTTAGACAAGATGGGTTCGGTCGAATCCAAGTCATGGAAGGATCTGCTTAAGCAGGGCGAACAGGCCGAAGAAATACTTCGACGTCTCGAAATGCAACAGTCTGCAACCGGAGACGGTGCAAACGAATCTCCATTCCATTTTTCCCGTTCAAAAGGGAAAGACATAACGGCACTGGCGGTAGAAAGTACACTGAAGCAGAAACTATGGCCAACTACAAGCAACACAGCAAAGTCGCCCAGACTTCAAAAGCAGTATTCGTTCAAGGATGAACATACTGCTACTATGTTCAATCTGCTCACCAAACGCAAGATGCTTAAATTGCCGGAGAGCAAGAGACTTGAAGAAGTAGGGAAAACTAACGATCCGAACTACTGCCTGTACCATCGGATTGTAGGTCACCCCACAAAAAATTGTTTTATCTTAAAAGATAAAATTCAAGCGTTGATTGACGCTGGAGCAGTTCAGCTCAAAGCTGAACAAAAAAGGAGTTAGAGCTAACTCCGACACATTTAATGCGTGAGGTCTAAAGGTACCACTTGGGCTCACAACAATTCCCAAAAAATGGGCTCAGGGCGGTTAATTTAAACCCCCAATTAAAAAAAAATATATATATATAAAAAAAAAAAAAAAAAAAACACCCAACGCCGACAAGGCTACGGGAAGAGAATAAATTTCTCGCCAACCCCACCATGCTGGGGGTAAAAAGCATGAACCGCCCAACGCCGACAAGGCTACGGGAAGAGAATAAATTTCTCGCCAACCCCACCATACTGGGGGTAAGAAGTATGAATTACCCAACGCCGACAAGGCTACGGGGAGAGAATAAATCTCTCGTCAACCCCATCATACTGGGGGTAAAAGTATGAACTGCCCAACGCCGCTAAGGCTACGGGAAGAGAATAAATTTCTCGTCAACCCCACCATACTGGGGGTAAAAAGTATGAATTACCCAACGCCGACAAGGCTACGGGGAGAGAATAAATTTCTCGCCAACCCCATCATACTGGGGGTAATAAGTACGAACCACCCAACGCCGATAAAGCTACGGGAAGAGAATAAATTTCTCGCCAACCCCATCATACTGGGGGTAATAAGTACGAACCACCCAACGCCGATAAAGCTACGGGAAGAGAATAAATTTCTCGCAAACCCCATCATACTGGGGGTAATAAGTACGAACCACCCAATGCCGATAAGGCTACGGGGAGAGAATAAATTTCTCGCCAACCCCACTATACTGGGGGTAAAAAGTATGAATTGCCCAACGCCGCTAAGGCAAAGGGAAGAGGAAAAGTTTGGTATTTAAACCCAAACGAAACCCTCGACAACTCACTATGCTGAGGATAATAGCATGGCTAGCCCAACTCAAACGGTAGTTGGTAAAGGCAAAATCAAACCCGTTGATAGCTGGGGGTTTGCTAAAAATCCCACGACAAATCTGTCACAACAGTATTCTTATCCGAATATAAGAATACATCACTGCCCTAAGCTGCTAAGGCAAAGGGAAGAGGAAAAGTTTGGTATTTAAACCCAAACGAAATCCTCGACAACTCACTATGCTGAGGATAATAGCATGGCTAGCCCAACTCAAACGGTAGTTGGTAAAGGCAAAATCAAACCCGTTGATAGCTGGGGGTTTGCTAAAAATCCTAATCAGATAAATCTCCTGTCACGTTAAGATTTCACCTCTGACAGCAAAACTTTTCTTGTCATTTTGCTCTAACAGAGCAAGCAACACTCCAAAATATAAGTCAAGTTAAAATCATACCTCTGACATCATAATTCAAAATCAAATGAGATAAGATCCGATTAAATCCCCTGTCACGTTAAGATTTCACCTCTGACAGAAAAGAAAATTCACACTTCATCAAGTCCAACATTACAACCTCTGATGAACGTGCTTTTGATATCGTTAAGTTAAAAATTACCTCTGACGAAAATCATCTCCCTATCAAGTTAACAGTTACCTCTGATAGTCCGATTCCAAAACTAAATACGTTAACCGTCACCTCTGTTTAGTCAGCTTGACCCTATCACGACCAGATCCTCTGAATAGGTTAAACTCCAAGACACGTTTAATGTCACCTCTGTCTTTTCCTGATTCGTCATACTAGATGTCACTGAACGGTTAGGATTAAAATAGCACGTTAATATTATACCTCTGCTTGACCTAAAATAAGCACGTTAACATTATACCTCTGCTTGTCCTCTAATGAGTACGTTAAAATCATACATCTGCTTGTTATGGAATAAATAAATATATTAACAGTTATCTCTATCGACCAAATCTTTTAAAAGGTCCATAACCAAAATTAAAAAAATCCAAAGTATTTCGAAATTCAGTACGGTTCAATACAGAACTTCAAAAACTTTGGAGGGGGTTATGTAGACACTAAAAATAATTAAATTAAAAAAAAAAATAATAATAAATAAATTTCTAAGTGGGCACACCCGCGGGTGCACCCGCGGGATGCAACCCGCGGGAACACCCGCGGGTTGCAACCCGCGGGGGCACCCGCGGGAAGCATCCCGCGGGAGCACCCGCGGGATGCAACCCGCGGGTGCACCCGCGGGTTGCAACCCGCGGGGGCACCCGCGGGAAGCAACCCGCGGGAGCACCCGCGGGTTGCAACCCGCGGGAACCCCCGCGGGAAGCAACCCGCGGGAGTTCTCCCGCGGGTTGCAACCCGCGGGAGCCCCCGCGGGTTGCCACCCGCGGGAGGTCTCCCGCGGGTTGCAACCCGCGGGAGCCCCCGCGGGTTGCCACCCGCGGGGCGATCCCGCGGGTTGCCACCCGCGGGTTGTTTTTCGTTGTTTTCTCGTTGTTTTATTTCCTATTTTGTTTTCCTGATAATCCGTGATCCGCTTTTTCAGGAGGGAATTGAGCCGGATTTCGAGCTTCTTCGGTTTATAAAATACAGGAATTTAACGAGAGAGGGGACTTTTGACTTTTGAACTTTGGACTTTTGGATTTTTGGGGATTCTTGGACTTTGGGAAGATTTCGGGCGAGCTCGTGAAATCAAAGAAAAGAGCAGAGCCATCTTCTCCTGGTCGGACGGTCAACGGAGGCAGCAACGAGACTCCACCGCCACCCGAACCCACATAAAAAAGGGAATAAACTAATATTCCCGTTCTTGTAATTCTTCGGAATTTTTGTAATCTCAAATCTTCGTTGTAATCAAATAATTTTTGCAATGGAATCAAAGATGCAATTTTCGGGCGTACACAGTCCAATGTGTGCGGGGTCCGCGCAACTGCGCAAGCCAGCACACACTCTAGACGACTCCATAGAAGAGAGTGTGTTGATACAGGGAAAGCTCTTAGCCCTGAAATATTACAAACCAACCAATATTATGAACAGAACTTGCGGCGCAAGAGGCGTCAGAATGTAAATAGAGACAAGCCCGAAGATTTGAGAGAGTATCTTACTCGAAAGAGGAGCACATCCCAACCCGATTCTCACTGCCATTGTGAACGGCTGATCTCAGCCGTCTTGTCAAACTGCAAATGCAAGTCAGGACAATCCGTTTTTGAGCGGATTACAGAGCCAAAGAGAAGGCGGATAGTAAAAAAGATGTGCCTTGGGGATGATCTGCCTGCCGTTTCATCCTATATGGTTGGTAAAGGCAAGAAAATTGCCGAAAGTGACTCCTCAGACAAAGAGTTCACTTCAAAATTAAGGGGGGTGTCTGTTGAGCCAGAGGGTGTGTTCCGACACACTCGGGCTAGGAGAGGAGTCGCCATACCATTGAACTATAAAAAGTTAGCTGCAGGATCTGACGAAGAGGAAGACAGATATTCTGCTATTGTATCTTCACCCTATTCTGATTCAAATAGAGGGTTGGAGGCTACAGTAAATATGGCCGATCTTCCAGAAGAAGTCTCTAGAAGACTTGAAAGGCAAGAACAACGCCTCAAACAGCAGGAAGAGACTATGGAGGAGATGAAACAACTCTTGACTCAGTTGCTGGCCCAAACGAAGAAAGGCCAATCTTCGTCATCCGCTAAACAACATGAAGAGGAACATGTCCGCGTAGAGGAAGACAGTGGAGATGACTACGAAGAAATACCTTCTCAGTTAGGAGAAAAAGAAAGAGTAAAAGTGTTCATTAATCCTCAGGTGGAAAAAATGGAAAAGATGGAAAACCAGCTGCAGGCCCTTCTTCACCGAAAGAAGTTGCAGGAAGTGGGAACAGTGCGTCCCTATCCTATTGAATGGGAGACCACGCCCTACCCTGCAAATTACAAACCGTTAAACCTTCAATCGTTTGACGGGAAAGGCTCTCCACAGCAACACATCTTCTACTTCCTGTCACAGACAGGACATTTGATGGGGCATGATCCAACATTGACCAAGATATTTGCGAGTACCTTACAAGGACCCGCATTTACCTGGTTTATGCAACTACCCCAAGGAACGATTAAATCATGGGCCGACGTAGAACGTGAGTTCTTGGCCCGATTTTTCGAAGACGATACTGAGGTCTCGGTACCATCCCTGCTAGCAGCAAAGCAGGGAGAGAGCGAGACAGTAAAAGCTTTTGTCGAGCGGTTCCGAGAGCTTTCCGTGCGGTGCCCGCATGGCATGACACAGGAGACCCTCGTGGAGACTTGCAGGCATAACTTATTGACTGATGTCTTAGTCAAGATGGGTTAGGTTGAATCCAGATCTTGGAGAGACTTGCTCAAGCAAGGTGAGCAGGCCGAAGACATACTCCGGCGCCTTGAAGAGCAACAGCAATCTACAAGAAGAGGCACCTCGAACAAGCCAACATCTCATTTCTCCCGTTCCAGAGGGAAAGACATAATGGCGGTGGAGAATACATCTAAGCCGAAACAAAGGCCGGCTAAAAACAACACAGCAGGTTCACCCAGAATACAAAAACAGTATTCATTCAAGGATGAACATACTGTTACCATGTTTAATTTGCTCACTAAGCGCAACATGCTCAAGTTGCCAGAGAGCAAAAGACCTGAAGAAGTTGGAAAGACCAATGATCCGAATTACTACTTATACCATCGGATCGTGGGTCACCCAACTAAAAACTGTTTCATCTTGAAAGATAAGATTCAGGCACTAATTGATGCCGGAGCAGTTCAGCTCAAAGCTGAACAAAAAAGGGTGACGGCTAACTCGGCCACATTTACAGTGGGTGAGCTGGAGGTACTAGATGGGCTCACACCTATTCCAAAGGGTGAGCTCAGGGTGGTTAATTTGGACCCCCATAATCAACAGAAGAAAGGGTTAGTCCCCTTCACGACAGAGAAGCAGGAGGTCTTTTGGGTGCATCCAGACATTCTTGAAGATGAACAATGGATAACCGTCAGGACCAGAAAGAAAACTGAAACAAGAGGAAAGAAGCGCATGTGCAATGCCGTCTCAGCAACCATTGAGAAGGATGCAGATGACATTCCGCTGTTGACAGATTCTGAATCGTAGGCGACAGCTCTGGCGGTGGAGAATGAGCCTGCACCACCTTCCGGAACCAGATCTGGAAAACACTACTTGAAGGATCTCTCAAACACAGAAGCTGGCCCCTCTAAGCCAACCAAGGAGACTAATGAAGGAACTACGAAGCAAATTCCCGACAAGGAAAAACAAAAGGAGCTCAGATACAACCGAGCACTACGAAAAGATGTCTCTGAAGAGCAAAGTTCCTCTTTTCAGTTTGATGTCATGGCACAGTTGGCGAATATACCTGCAAGAATAACTCTGTACGAGTTATTACGCCTGTCCAAGTCTACAAGAGATGCGCTAAGAGAAGCCCTAGCGGAATCTGAAACTTTCTTAGCCCATCTCCCGGAGGAGGTTGAGGAGGCATGCCCGCACTGCAACTCAGTGTCAAGGCACGCCCTTTATATCACTTTTACACCAGAGGACATGCAGCTGAAAAATATTAAGCACAACAGGCCCCTGTACTATACCGGGTATATTGGCTCAGCGGAAATCGGTCGAATTCAGATTGATCCGGGTTCTGCCTTGAGCATTGTGCCACGGAGGCTTATGCAGTTTCTTGGGATCCCTCACTACAAACTGACTCCAACTAATACCGCCATTTTTGGCTTCAATGCCAATGGCAGTCACCCTCTGGGAAAGATCAGGCTCAGATGTCAGATCGGAGATCTTAAAAGTGAGGTGACCTGTTACGTGATCGAAGCAGACACTTCTTATAACATTCTCGTAGGACGACCATGGATTCATGCTAATATGATCGTCCCATCCACCCTGCACCAATGCATGAAGTACGTGGATGAAGACGGAGAAGTGCATACTTTGATTGCTGACAAACAGCCATTCAAGGGTGTTGAAAACTACTTCGTAGACGCCCTTCTGTATGCTGAAAGTGCTGAGGTCGACCCCCCATTACACGATGAATGTGATAGTGGAAATGAAGCAGATACTGAGTCAGGAGTGTTTTTTGCCAATGAAGGCTTTGAACCTCTTGTAATTAATCTTGATGAGTTAGATGTAAATGACACTGCCAGTGATGAAGGCGAGTGGGAAATAAATGAGAATCTGAACTTTGCTTATTTGCCTGGTGTTCTTACTGATTCTTTAACTTCAGCTACTAGCACGGATGCGGATAGTCTCTCAGAATTTGAGACTTTAGCAACCATGCACATGTCTATTAGGTCATCGATGATGGTACAACCAAACATCGAAAATGCAGATGGGGCGGTGTTCGAAGTACCAGCCCATCGACCAGGTCAAAAACCTATTCTTTTTGGAAGAATTAAATCATATATAGCCTCATCCAGTGATAGTGGGAGTGAGGCTCAGGAAGCCCCTTAATTCTATCATTATGGACTAAAGTCATTCCGGATGATGGCAAAAATGGGATATGATTTCATCAATAAACTCGGATTAAACTTTGGTAAGGGACGTCGGGATCCGCTTCCCTCATTCGTACCCAAAGGAAAAGAACCGGACTATTATCACAACACCCGATCCTTCGGATATCAAAGATATGATTTGCTAGAATGTGGAAGATTCCGATTGGGATTCGGATATCAATCTGGGTATATTATTCAGAGAGATGACGGTAAACATGACATCTATCAGTCCAACCCCAGATGAAAACGATGAACTGACCCTTATAGAAGATGAAGCATTAGTAAAGCATCTTGATGTCCAGTGGAACATGCGTTTTGAGCAACGTGAACCTCCTACGGAGGATAAGGTGGTCCAAATAAATATGGGAGATGAAACCAATCCTAAACCCATATTTATAAGCGAGAGTTTACCTCCTAATGAAAGAGACGACCTGGTGACTCTCGTTCGAGAATATATAGATGTCTTTGCTTGGAACTATGAAGACATGCCGGGTTTAGATCCTCAAGTTGCTGTGCATCGACTCAATATTAAGCCAGATGCGAAACCAGTAAAACAGCAACAGAGAAGATTCCGTCCAGAACTGATGGAATCAATTGAAGATGAGGTAAAGAAGCTTATACAATCTGGCTTCGTACGAGAAGAACAACATCCTGATTGGGTAGCGAATATCGTTCCGGTTCCCAAAAAGAATGGAAAAATCCGAATCTGCATCGATTTTCGAGATCTCAATGCAGCATGTCCTAAAGATGAATTTCCACTTCCAATAGCGGATGTCATGATTGACAACACCTGCGGATTTGAAAGAATGTCTTTCATGGATGGATTCTCCGGATATAATCAAATCAAAATGTGTCCGGAAGACGAGAAACATACTGCATTCAGAACACCGTTAGGCGTATACTGTTATACGGTCATGCCATTCGGTCTGAAGAATGCAGGTGCAACTTACCAGCGTGCTATGAGCATAATTTTCCGCGAGCATCTCCGTAAAACGGTAGAGTGTTATGTGGATGACTTGGCTGTCAAGAGTCGTAATAAAGACGATCATCTCCGGGATCTGAAAGCGGTGTTTGATATTATGAGAAAACACCAATTAAAAATGAATCCAACTAAGTCCTTTCTCGGTGTTTCTAGTGGCAAATTCCTTGGTTTCGTTGTTACATCCAAGGGTATTTATTTAGACCCTGAAAAGGTAAAAGCAATTCAAGAGATGCAGCCACCAAGAAACCTTAAAGAACTTCGTGGATTATAAGGGAGACTAGCATATATCCGGAGATTTATCGCCAACCTTTCAGGGCGGTGCCAACCTTTTACCAGGCTAACGAAGAAAGGGGTGTCGTTCGTTTGGGATGAAGCTTGTCAACAAGCCTTTGAAGATCTCAAGAAGTATCTCACAAAGCCTCCGGTATTGGTAGCCCCTATATCGGGAAAACCATTCTTAATATACGTTCGGGCAATGGATCATTCACTTGGTGCCTTGTTAGCCCAAACTAATGACTCCGGCCATGAGCAAGCTGTTTACTATCTTAGTAGAACTATAGTAGGTGCCGAACATCGGTATACTCCAGTAGAGAAGGAATGCTTGGCCCTGGTATTCGCAGTTCAGAAAATGCGACATTACTTAGTAGGCCAAACAATCCATGTGATTTCTCGGGTAAATCCGCTGAGAGTGCTCATGACCAAGCCTGGGTCGCTCAATTGCAGGTTAGCCAATTGGTCAATCCTCCTATCGCAATATGACATGCGATTTATACCACAAAAGGCGATTAAGGGACAAGCAATTGCTGACTTCTTAGCAGAGCATCCTGTCCCGCAATCCTCGAAACTTTATGAGGATATTCCAGATGAGATAGTGGAAGCCAATATGGTCTCTAAAGAACCGATTTGGCAGCTGTTCTTTGATGGAGCAGCGAGAAAGAACTCTGCTGGAGTGGGGGTGGTTCTAATATCCCCGCAAAATCATGTGATCCCCCGAGGATATTCATTAACTCAACCATATTCTAATAATGTGTCCGAGTACAATGCATTATTAACGGGATTGCGAATTGCCCAACAGCTGGGGGTCCGACGTTTAGAGGCCTATGGGGATTCCAAGCTCATAGTAAATCAAGTAAGAGGAGAATACGAGGTTAAACATGAGCATCTCGTACCCTACCACAAGGCAACAATCAAACTTGCCGACTCTTTCGAAGAATTTTATATTGACTATGTGCCACGGCACGAGAATGCATATGCTGACGCCTTGGCGTCCCTCGCTGCTACATTAGCGCTCCCTGCTAAGTCAACCAAAAGTGTTGAGGTTGGAAGCCGGGAGCTCCTTTGCCCTGAGGAAATACTCGAGGCAAATGAGGTCCATGTGTCAGGGATGAACTTCGAACCTAGAGATTGGCGGTTCGTATTCGTCGATTTTGCGCTCTACGGGATGTTACCCGAAGATCCTAAAGAAGCCGCAAAAGTAAAAAATGAAGCAAAAAAATTCTATTATAATTCTGAGCTTAGTTCCTTATATCGGAAAATGTCAGGTGGAGTTTTACTTCGGTGCTTATCACAACAAGAAGCACAAGAAGTACTCAAAGAAGCACATGACGGGACCTGTGGTGCTCATCAGTCGGGACCTAAATTGGGAGACCGGATAAAGAGAATGGGTTACTACTGGCCGACAATGATGTCAGATGCCATGGCATATGCGAAGAAATGCCATGCATGTCAGGTACATGCGAACTACATACACCAGGCCGCAGAGTACCTACATCCAACCACAATTACATGGCCATTCGAGACTTGGGGAATGGATATCATTGGTCCCATTGCTCCTCCATCTTCTCATGGACATCAGTTTATACTGGCTATAACCGATTACTTCTCAAAATGGGCAGAAGCTATCCCTTTGCGAGAAGTAAAAACGAATGATGTGGTCAGTTTCATCAAACACCACGTTATTTATCGCTTTGGTGTTCCTAGACGGATCATCAGCGACAACGGCCCTCAATTCACTAGCAGAGCCTATACTAAATTCTGTGATAAGTTCATAATACAGAACATATTTTCGTCTCCATATAATCCGGCCGCAAATGGTCAAGCTGAAGCATTCAACAAGACCATTGTGAAGCTTTTGCAGAAATTTGTCACTTCAAGTCAGCGTGATTGGGACGAAAAATTGGGGGCTTGTCTGTGGGCTTATCGCACGACGGTTAGGACACCCACAAAGAGTACACCATTTTCTTTAGTATATGGTTGCGAAGCTATACTACCTCTAGAAATTCAGATTCCTTCTCTTCGGGTGGCGTTAGCTACAAGAATGACCGCCGAGGAAAAACATGGCCAACGACTTCGGGAATTAGAAGCATTGGATGAGAAACGCTTAAAAGCTCAACAGCAAATCGAGCTTTATCAGGCGCGAATATCTCGGGCCTTCAACAAAAAGGTGAAGGAACGAACTTTTAAAGTGGGTGACTTGGTCCTAGCAGTCAGGCGTCCTATGATTCTCACACATAAAACTAAAGGCAAGTTTCAGCCGAAATGGGAAGGCCCATTTGTAGTGGAGACAGTCTACTCAAATGGAGCATACCGGTTGATTAATCAGCATGGAGATCGAATGATGGCGCCCATTAATGGAAAATTTCTCAAAAAATATTATTCTTAAAATAAAGGAAAAAATTTTACCCAACGCCGACAAGACTACGGGAAGAGAATAAATTTCTCGCCAACCCCATCATACTGGGGGTAATAAGTATGAACTGCCCAACGCCGACAAGGCTACGGGAAGAGAATAAATTTCTCGCCAACCCCATCATACTGGGGGTAAAAAGTATGAACCGCCCAACGCCGATAAGGCTACGGGAAGAGAATATATTTCTCGCCAACCCCACTATGTTGGGGGTAAAAAGCATGAATCACCCAACGCCGCTAAGGCAAAGGGAAGAGGAAAAGTTTGGCATTTAAACCCAAATGAAATCCTCGACAACTCACTATGCTGAGGATAATAGCATGGCTAGCCCAACTCAAACGGTAGTTGGTAAAGGCAAAATCAAACCCGTTGATAGCTGGGGGTTTGCTAAAAATCCCACGACAAATCTGTCACAACAGTATTCTTATCCGAATATAAGAATACATCACTGCCCTAAGCTGCTAAGGCAAAGGGAAGAGGAAAAGTTTGGCATTTAAGCCCAAACGAAATCCTTGACAACTCACCATGCTGAAGGGAATAGCATGACTAGCCCAACTCAAACGGTAGTTGGTAAAGGCTAATCAAATCCGTTAATAGCTGGGGGTTTGCTAAAAACCTTACATTAGATCAATTCTTTATTAAGATAAGATTTTACCTTTGTCAAAAAAAAAAGGAGGACAAAAAAAATCATACTTCATCAAGTCTAAAGTTACAACGTCTGATGAACATAATCTTTTTAGGTCGTTAGGTTAAAAGTTTTCTCTGACGACAATCATCTTTTCTATCAAGTTAACAGTTACCTCTGATAGTCAGAATTTTGAGACCAAACACGTTAACAATTACCTCTGTTTGGTCAGCTCCTTCATTCCTATCACGACTAGATCCTCTGAATAGATTGAGCCCCAAGATATGTTTAATAATACCTCTGTCTTTTTCTAACCTGTCATACTTGATGTCACTGAACGGTTAGGATTCTACAAGCACGTTAATACTATACCTCTGTTTGTTATTCTATAAGCACGTCAACATTATACCTCTGCTTGTCATCCTATAAGCACGTTAACATCCAACCTCTGCTTTACATTTTGTCTTTAGGCACGTTAATATTATACATCTGCCTATGTTCGTAAATCCTAATTGGTCGCACTATATGTCGCTGAACATTTAGGATTAAATTTATCTGAAAACTCTCACTATCAAGTCCTGAACCTCTGAATAGTCTGAGTTATTATCCATGAAAGTGTATAAAAAGAAGAGATAAAAGAAAAGATAAAGATAATAATAATGATAATACAGCAGCACATAGCGAAGTCTTTCTTTCTGTATTATTACAAATAATATATATATATATATATATATAATAATAATAATAGTAACAATTACTTTTGAGATAAAGCCTTCAAAGCAATTTCCACTTCCTGCAGCCGGCGGTGGAGACTCTCTCTCGCTGTCTATAAAGCTCTCCTCTGCAAGTCCATTTCATCCATGAGAGGTTGTTGTGCAGCCTGAGTTTGGAGTTCTTCTAACTCCCTGATGCCGACAGCGATGTCATGTTCGGTTTGTTCCTTTTGCCGCGAGATCTCAGATGCTCTGCCAGAAATATTTTGAATTTCAAGTGCAAGATTAGTAATTGAGGCTTGAGCCTTGGCTATGATCTCCCGCTCGCGGTCTATGGAGTTACGGCGGTGTTCAATATCATTCTCCATCTGGGTCAGGTCCCAAGTCAACTTCTCTGAAGAACCTCGGAGTCCCGCTACGAGTTGGGCCTGGCGTTCTATATTCTGCTGAAATTCGGCGTGAAGAGCCAAGTTTTGGGCTCGCAAGCGAGCCACTTCTTGGTTTGCCATCTCGGCAAGATCGGCCTGGCGCAAACTGTTGAGTAATGACAATTGGACCTCCAACTCGTCCCATCGAGCCCTATAAGGAGCTGCTCGCTGCGGTCCTCCAATCCTCGTGATATGGTCTAGGTGACTCACCATGAGAGGATGAACCTTCTCCAGAGAATCCTCTCCGTTGAGAATCTCCTCAATGCATCCATAAAAAAGTTCAAGAAAGAATTCAACATTGCGACTGATGATTCTTTCACTAAAGCTGGAGGCCGAATTCTGCTTCAAATCTGTTGAGGTTACAGGTAGAGGATGTATGGATGATGGAGCGACCGTAGGGAGTACTGATGATATATGAGATTCTAACAATGGAGTTGCCGCCGCATCTAATAAATTGGTCGCAACTCGCGCTGGAGTGGTCATCACCTCTGCTGTCGAGATCGCCAATGTTAGCGGCATGGCTAATGCGCCGCACGTTGGTTCCATGGCGTCGGAATGTGATGAAACCATGCATGTCGGCAAAAGAAGGCTTTCTGTGTTCACAGATATTACTAGAGCCTCTGCAGAAGACATGGAAGGTGCGCTAGCATCACCTGTGTCTGGTAAAAATAGAACGATCGTGTATTATCATCAAAAAGATTTGTGCAAAATAAAAAAAATAAAAAAGAGAGTATGCAAATCCTGGTGGAAAGGTTGCATTGGTGGCGGCTATGGAAATAGAACCAGATCTCTCAGGTCTATCCGCCTCTGAGACCTCCAAAGGGAAGTGAGAGGCTTTATCCATGCTGGGTTGATAGAAGTAGTCACTATCGAACTCTCCATCAGAGCCTAGACCGTCAAGGTCACAAATGTCCCCACTTACACCAGAATAGTCCAATAGATCCAAAGAGTCTGATCTGGCAGTCGGGGAGGCATGGGTCGTTGAACCTTCACCACCTGAGATACAAGCAAATATGTGTTAAATAAAAAAAAAATGGAATGAAGTCCAAACCTTAAAGAAAAACGCTCACCAGAAGAGACAAGTCTTGGTGCTGAGCTAGGCAAAGCGACTTCACCGGGAGATGACAAGAAGACGTCTAGTGCACTATTGTCCAATGCAGTACCCGTCGGCTCCACAGCTCCTCTATCCGGGATAGTTGGATCACTCCTGCCAAGATTTGCAGCTTTAGGGACTGGATTTACGGTAGCAGGTGTCTCAAGAGTGGAGAAGGCGGCAAAACCATACATCCTGGCAGTCTCGCTAGAAGAAGTCGGTGTGGGTGTGACAGTGGAAAAGACCGGAAAAGTTGTAGTAGACAAGTGTCCTCCTGACGCAAACATCGAAGTGGTAATAGGAAAATCATTCCTAGATGAAACGATTGACGGAACTACAGATGTCGCGGTTGGTAGATCTGAATGACTCGTGGTCGATCGATCCGGATGAGTCGTGGTCGGCAGACCGAAACGACTAACGGTTCGTCCTACAACCGAATTGTTAACCCGAGCCTGAAATTTCTTCTTCTTTTGAGGAACGTTGACTCCTCTGGGATTTGAGCGCTTCGACGCGGATCTACCTCCATGAGGAGAAGCTGGGGTAGAAGTATCATCTTGTCCATCGCCATCATTGCTATCAGGACTAAGAGAGGCGCCTATGGATTGGGATTCACGCGCCAAGCCTTTTTTCGAGAATCTATGCGATGCCTCAATATGCCTTAAGAAGGAATGATTAATCTGGTAGTCGCCAGGGATAATATCTGCAAGATGATACCAATTGCAGAATCCCATTGATGCAAAAAGGGAGGGTGACTGGCTTGGAAGGGTAAAAGATGCCTTTGTACCTCCGGCCGCAAAATGGTACCATCCTCGCGCACCCTCGAGAAGTTTCCCTCACGACGGAGATAAGAGTTCGGATTGCCAACATATAGCTGATCATATCCGAACTGACGTGCGAAGCGACTGGGTGTATAGGACTCCATAAGGCAAATTCGACCCTATCGAAAAACCAGATGACTTGGCCGGATGCTAATAAGCCACCAGAAGCAACCCGATGGCAAGGATGTATAGCCATCATTTCCAGAACTATCTTCAAATTGGCTACTATAACTTCCTCCGAGAAATTTTGGGAAACAACGGTAAATATGGTAATTTTGATGTCGCGCAAGGATTTGCCGAATCTTAGCCATGTACCTCCCATTCCATGAGCAATTTTCGAAACGCTGTACATGAGGAATGGCATGATCAATAAGTCCTGAAGGAGAAGTCATCAATTCTGGACAGTGCAATACGAACCAAGCCATTAGATAAGTGAATGGCAGGTCGATGCGTGGATTAGGCGTTTTGAAGATAGTGTTACCACCCTTATCTTCCGCCTGTTGAACTTTGCAAAATTGGGCAATTATGTCCCTCAAGCCACGTTGCAAACTGCAAACCATAGCTGGCAATAACCCCAGAGGCTGGCCAAACGCTAACAGGACTGCAGGGTAAATAACATCAACGGTAACGGTTTCGCGGCACGAGGTAGGCACTACACAGCGCTTCAACCACAACATGAGATATCCGGCGAAAACAACATTGTCTGATATGGGGGAAGCTGCTTGGTAGTGATAACTTTCGAAAATTTCTGAGCTTTGAACCCGTCTTCATCAGATTCTGCAGTGTATGTAGTTGCAAAGCAGGTGCCAATCCTCTCATGGACAGTGTCCATATCGCAAACAACCCGTACTTGGATGCTGCGCTCATATCTTTCCAGATTCTGAAATAGATACTCTGCCCATACCTTATGGCGCACCCCTTGATTTCGGGCCTGGCACGCCCCTTGATTTCGTGGCCTGGAGATATCAGCACAAATGTTGTAATGACACATCAACTCCCAGTAAGTTGAGTATGCATTAGGAACAGCCTTGAGGCGAAGCAATTCCTTCGTATTCGGAACATACTCCTCATAAGGGGTTTCGCCTATGGATAATGCTGAAATCTCATGCATTTCGTGAAGCGCAAATCCCAATTCTCCAACAGGGGTGAAGAAGGTATTGGTCTCCGGATTATACATCTCCAGTATGCAGAAAAAGTGAGGAGAACTATGTGGAATTCCAAATTGCACGTTGCGCACCGCACGATAGAGGCCAAGCTTCTCTAAACGTGTCTTGAAATTTTCCAGAACGAAATGGGTCATCCGAGACCACCATGATCGCGAAGTGGAGTGAATCCATCCAGGAGTGCGGAAATCATGAGCTGGGAATTGACCATGGGCATCCGAAAATTGATTCATAAAGGTGTCTGCTCGTTTCGGGTGCTCTCCAACAGGTAAGTCTTTACCGAATCTACTGGGCAACAGACCTGTAACATACTTTGCCGGGCCGTCGACAAATGGGCCGTTTCTGTTAAATCTCCCGGTCGCAACGCCATGACTGCTACGGGTAATTGGCCAAGACATCATGCGGAGATATGAAATCCGCTGCAGATAAGATAAAGAATAGCTGCGCTCCAGATCCGGAATAAACATATGGCGACCTCCAACATTGCTCAACCACTTGGTGCTGTCCCATAAATCTTCGTCTCGTTGGTTGACAGCATCCCCAAAAAGAAATTGCGGTTTCTTCAAAATCTGTCTATTGGCGCCTTCGAAGACGGAATCCGTGATTAATTCACGAGCTGTGAGGGGGTTGCAGCTAATAATTTTCTGTTGTCGATCTGCACTACTTCGCTCCTCAACCAAAGGGATGTGACCGTCGAATCCAAAGTGAGATTGATTATTCGGACTGCTCGAAAATCCAAAGTAATTATTCTTGGATAAAGAATCCGTCGAGTACTGAACTGTAAAAAAAAAAAAAAAAAAAAAAAAAAAAAAAAAAAAAGAAGGGTAGGCACCCACGGGTGCCACTCGCGGGTGAGCACCCGCGGGTGGCCACCCGCGGGGTGCCACCCGCGGGTGAGCACCCGCGGGTGGCCACCCGCGGGGTGCCACCCGCGGGTGGCCACCCGTGGAGTGCCTCCCGCGAGCACCCGCGGGGTGCCACCCGCGGAGTGCCACCCGCGGGCGGGCACCCGCGGGGTGCCACCCGCCCGTGACCACCCGCGGGCGGGCGCCCGCGCCGCGGGATGCCATTCCCCGGTGGACACCCGTGGGATACCACTCCTCGGTGGACACCCCAGTGTCAGAATTGTGAGATTTGTGATCAATCCTGTGGTCATCACTGTGTAGTCGTGCATGTTGTTATATTTACATCATAACGAAGTCTCTTTCGCGTGTTATATTTACATCATAACGAAATCTCTTTCGTAATAACCGCAAAAGCGATTTTAAAGTAAACGGATGACCATTTGTTTACCTGATATCAGGGAAGAGAGATCAACAGCGGTGGTGACGCCTGCGTGTCGATCCTCATCGGCGATAACGCCCACTGATCGATCTTCAGCATTTAAATCATGTGGTTGCGAAGTGCCTGCGGAAGCCATGAGAAAGGAGAAAGTAATCGTACAAAATAAAAGAACGAGAGATTTTCTGATTATGAGAAAAAAGTTGGAGATCTATGGGTATTTATAGTGAATTAGCAGGAGTTCAAATAGGGAAAGGAATCAAAGTTCTGACCAAAATCAGAGTTTGATTAGAGTCCAAACAGGACTTGGATATTTATTTAAAATCCTTTTCCTATTCTAATGCTAATTCCTACCCAAATTAAGATCCAAATAACAAACAATCCCACTTAAAAAGAAAAAATCCAAAGTATTTTGAAATTCATTACAAATAAATTAAAGAATTCCAAAAACTTTGGAGGGGGTTATGTAGACACTAAAAATAATTAAATAAAATAAAAAAATAAAATAAAATAAAATTATATGGAAACCACAATAGGAGAACCCGAAAGTGCAACCCGGGAGAGCTCCCGCGGGTTGCTACCCGCAGGAGAATCCCGCGGGTTGCAACCCGCGGGAGGATCCCGCGGGTTGCAACCCGCGGGATGCAACCCGCGGGACATCCCGCGGGTTGCCACCCGCGGGACATCCCGCGGGAGCCCCCGCGGGTGGCAACCCGCGGGAGCTCCCGCGGGTTGCAACCGCGGGAGCCTCCCGCGGGATGCAACCGCGGGAGCCTCCCGCGGGTTGCAACCCGCGGGAGCTCCCGCGGGTTGGCACCCGCGGGAGCGATCCCGCAGGTGCCAACCCGCGGGTTATTTTCCGTATTTTTGTTTTGTTTCCTTTGCTGATATTCCGTGATCCGATTTTTCAGGAGCGAATCAATCCGGATTTGAAGTTCTCTCAGTCTATAAAATACAGGATTGGACTTGAGAGAAAGGGGACTCTTTTTTTGGAGCCAGCAGAGCGATTCTTCACAGAAGGTTGAGAGAGATCAGAAGGAGCAGGTTTTCTTCACAGATCCCCTTCCAAATTGGATAGTCAACGGAGGCAGCAACAAGACTCCACCGCCACCCGTACCCACTCAAAAAAGGGAATAAACCAATATTCCCGTTCTTGTAATTCTTCGGAATTTTTGTAATCTAAATTCCTATTGTAATTCATCAATTTTGCAATGGAATCAAAGGTTCAATTTTCGGGCGTACAAGTTGCCGTTATTTTTAAATGAGTCTCAAAATGAAGTTGTCGTTGTTCTTTGTGTTTGAAACTATGAATGATTTGTTGATATTGTGTGTTTTGATACCAATGATGCCGTTGTTGTTTGACATGCACTCTATTTATTTAGTTTCAAGCAACATCAATTTCGGATATTAATATTGTTTGATTTGATAACAAATTTACTATCTACCGGGTTGTACACACTGTATCAGGACATATCTGGCACTGTATCCATGATCCAGATTTACAGAACCGGATCATTTTTAGGTGATCCGGGACTGTAAACCCGGATCTAGAACTGTGCATTTTGGGCACACTGTCCGGGCTTACCAGCCCGGATCCAATTACTGGGTCCGGGACTGCTAGCCCGGATCCACATTTCTGATCCGGGCTAGCCAGCCCGGATTGGAAATGTGGATCCGGGCTAGCAGCCCCGGACCCAGTAATTGGATCCGGACTGCTTAGCCCGGACAGGGAACAAGGACCAAGCGGAGAAGGGGAGGGTGAGGGCGAGCAGAGAGGGCGAGCGGAGAGGGTGAGGGCGAGGGCGAGCGAGGGGTAGAGGCGGGAGCGAGGGTGGTGACGAGGGCGAGCAGAGAGGGTGAGGGCGGCGACGGCGAGCGGGGAGGGTGAGGGCGAGGGCGGCGACTAACTAGAGCAGAGAGGGTGAGGGCGAGGGCGGCGGCTAGCGGCGAGGGCGAGGGCGGCGGCGGCGGCGGCGGCGAGGGCGAGGGCGAGGGCGGCGGAGGGCGAGGGCGATGAGGAGGGGTATTTTGGTCTAAAAAAATTGATAGCAATACTGTAATATTACATAAGTTTTAAGTGAGTCTAAGTTGACTCACCGGGAAAAAAGTTGTGCCAATCTAGAAACTCCCTATAAAAATTGGAAAAGAAAAAAAGAAAGCACAGCCACAAATTTAAACTCGGTCACCATCTGCTCTTTAATAGACGACAGTAGCCAAAACAGCAACTTTTTGAGAGAGAGAGAGAGAGAGAGAGAGAGTAATGGCGATGATTATGGGGAGCTGTTGCAGCTCCTTTGTCCCAAATCAACGCTTCATCAGACGCAGCAATTCGAGGGTCAACTCTCTCCGGTCGCCGGCGATTCGAGCCGCCTCTTCTGCGATCAAAACCGAACCGGTAAAATATTACTTAGTTTAGTTCAATCTTGGCTTGGTCCCATTTTTTTTTTTTTTTTTTTTTTGTTGGATTTTGTTAATGGCAGTTTAATTTTTTTTTTTTAATTCTTGGACTGCACTTGCGGTTGGTTTTCTTTTGTTTTGGCAGATATCTTCTTGTAAACTTCTTATCTTTTATTTAATTAATAAAAATAATACGGTCGCCTGCAAGTTGGTAGATGCGCTCCATACTTTTTCTTAGTGAGCGCCAATTTCTCAGTGAGTTTTAGGAAAGTTTAAAATTTGCTCAGTTTTTCTTAGTAAATTTCATATTTTTTCTTGAATTGCCTCTTTTTTCTCCTCGCTTAGCAGCTTAGCGGTGATGATTTTTTTTGGTAGAGAAGAAAGTACTGAGGATTTTTTTATTCAAAAAATTTTATGACAAACTTGTAATTATTTAGTCCTTAGCCATAGGACTCACTCAGAAAAAAATGGGGCTCACTAACAAAAAAACTGGGGCACGTCTAGAAATTCCCCCTCAAAATGGGAGTTTCTAATAGAGCACACCATCTTCTCTAGTGAGCCCGGACTTTCTGTTGTTGAGTGTGCTCAGTAATAAAATGGTGTGCTCCTATGGAATTGTGGAGTGTGCTCACAAAGACAATAGTGTGCTCCTTTGGAAACTCCCCACAAAAGTCTAAAAAAGTCTTAACAGTTAACCTCCTTTCTCCCTCATGTTTGAGTTTTAATTTAGTTTGTTTAGCGAAGTTACTTATTTGATATGTCCATAATTAACATAGGATACATCAAAAGCTGTGTGTGGCTCTTATTAACCTAGTCTTACAGCGTCATTTAGTACCATATTGGTTGCACCATTATGATCTTTTCAACTTCTTTTCTCCATTATATTTGAGACTCTTTTTTTTTTTTTGTTTTTTTTAACTGAACATTTAAATGTTGTGAGCTCTTCAATAAGATCGTTATGCACATTATCCTGTTCTCTTTCAGGACCTGATCACTGCAGATGCAAAAGTCAGCACTAACACGAATTGTTTAGCCTGTCCCATTTGTTATCATCCGCTGATCAACACAAGTGAACAACAAACCATGTAAGCTGTTCCAATTTTCCTCCACAGACGGTCATCTTATGCACTCATTGTTCCACTGCAACAAAACTGGGCTTTCGTGACAAAAATTTTGTGACAACTATAAAAATTATCACTAAATGAGAGTATTTTGTGACCACTAATAAAACTTGTCATGAAAAATGAATTTCTTGTGACAATGATAAATATTCGTCACGTAGTTCTAATTTTTAGTGACAACGTATTAAATCTCGTTTTTAAATATCTATTTTTGGTGACAATATATATTTGTTATCATAAAAAAGTACTTCCGTGATGAGTGTTTTTTTTTTATATTTACAGATTTGTCCCTTAAATTTTTATGATTTAGTCCTCCAAATCTTTATCTTTAGAATTTAGTCTCCAAAATCCTTCAAGTTACTACAATTTAGTCTCTCCATTAATTTTTCCGTCCAAATAAATGGCAAAATTTAATTTTTACTTTTTTTAAATAATGAAATGACTTAAATACCCCTATAAAGAAAAAGGAGAAAGAATAGAGTGATAGAAGAGAAGAAGAAGGAGGGAAGCTAATGAACCCAATGAAGAAAAGGAGAAGAGAGTAGGAAGAGGGGAGGAGAAGAGAAGAGGAAAAGGGAAGAAAGAATTAAGGATGGGTAAAATGGAAAAATCAGGTCAAAAAATAAAATAGGCTAACGGAAGTTAGGGAGGGAGACTAAATTATAGTAATTTAGAGAATTTGGGAGACTAAATTCTAAATATGAAGATTTGGGAGACCAAATTATAATTTATAAAGATTTAAGGATCAAATATGTAAATACCCTTTTTTTTTTTTTAAGAAAGTTAAAAATGTTACTAAACGAGAGTATTTTGTGATTGTCACTAAGACAATAAAGAATAATTTCCTTAATCTTCTTCTTTATTTTGAATACATGCTATTTATTTCTCATGTGTACGAATTTCCTGCAGAACTACCAATTCAGGCTCCGATGTTGAATGTCCTACTTGCAAGAAGTCTTACCTCAATAACGATAAATATCTTGATCTGACTATATCTGGTGGCATTGAAGAGTACAATGAAACTATGCCAGCTGCAGTAGAGCTCTTCAGGTACCTTTATTGAATTTTATATTTATAATTGTAGTTGAAACACACTAGCTCAGTGTTTAAAATAGCGGTGATAACGGTAACGGTAACGTAATGTTTTGTCTTTGTTAGATTATATCGCATATAGCGTAATGCATAACGTTGGTTCAGTTATCAATGTTGCTGCTGTTGTTGCCTCTGCTATTGCTGCTATATTTGAAACTATTACTAATATTACCTTAATTCTTCTGTTACCTAAGAATCTCCATGATATTTTTTCTGGAACTACGGATGGCAATGGGTAAAGCATACTTGTTTACCCTATTTTTAGGACCAGGTAAGATTTTCTTACCAGTTTATGTAGGATACAGGCAAGACTTCTCACCTATTTATGTAAACAGGTAGACAATGGTAACTCATTTATTAAAATTTCAATGTTTGCTGAATTCAGAGATTTTGACTTCTGATACAATAATAACAACAACAACTAAGTGTTTTGTCTCAAGTACTTAGAGCAGGCTATATGAATCAAAAGAAAATCATGCCGAATTGATCGCATGGATAATCCTTCTCCACTCATTCCTATCGAGTAATATATCCTCATTTAAACATAGAGCATTTATATATTTTTGTATCACCTTCATCTATATTTTCTTCGGTCCCTTCGCTTTTTTAACTTGTCTTATGCTGATAAGCTCCTCTTATTGAACTTGTGCATGTATAGGTTTACGTCGTACATATCCAAACCATCATAAGTGATTTTCTCTCACATCTGCTCTTCGATAGGGGTTGCATCTAGTTTAGCATGAATATCCTCATTCTCACTTTGTCTCTCCGAGGATTGTCGCACATTGAACGAAGCATGTGCATCTTTGCTCTTTTATAAATAATGTTTTTCTGTAGCCCAACATTTTTTGCTATATAATAAAACTAGCGTAATAGAAGTCCTATAAAAATTTTCTTTCAGCCTTAACTAGATGTTATGGTCACATAAAACTTCTGTTGCGGTCCTCCATTTCAACCAACTAGCTTATACTTTATAATTGATATCACTATCGATCTCTCCATCATTTTCAGTAATAGAACCCAAATATCTAAACTAGTTACTTATTTGTATCTCTTGCTCATCAAATATCACAATACAATAGTCTCGAGCCTTTTCTTAACTAAATTTACGCTCCTTGTACTCTATTTTGAACATATTCAATCTAAAATAGATTCTAATATTGCCTTCCATAACTCCAACTTGGCATTCACCCCTGCTCTCATCTCATCGAGTAAAACAGTATCATCAGCATCAAGGTATCTCATCATTTTTTGACTTATGATGTTATTTAGTTATGTGGAACAAACATCCTGTAACAATTCCCTTTGCATTTATCACAATTTGGTTATGTAGTTTTAATTGCAAATAAGTGCAGTTCTATATTAAAATTTCCATGTGCATTGACTTCTGATGCCATTTAGTTATTTGGAACAAAGGCCATTCCACACTTCTTAATCCAACCCCTCCCCTTTACCAGTGAGCAGGCGTAAGAGGCTCCGAGCTAAGTAACCTGTCATAAAACTCATACATATTATTAACTAGCATGACCATTATTTTTAAGTTAATAAGTAATCCAAATACGTTAATGTGCATGACATATCATTTTAAAGACCATCGTCTCTTTATCTTCCACAAATATTAGTTATCATGTCTGAAGCCATATTCGCATTTGAAGCTAGTGGCTTCACTGATGGTCTTGGTGGTTCTGTAACTTAATATATGTTTTAGACACAGATCATTTTCTCCAAGATGCTTGAGCTTTAGCAAGTAGACGAGCATAAAAACCAATATTTTCTGGTCTGTGTTTTGTTATTCATTCTCATATATGATTATTGTTTGGAACAGGACTCCATTGATATCTTATCTTTATGAGAGGGGATGGCGTCAAAATTTTGTTTGGGGCGGTTTCCCTGGCCCAGAGAAAGAGGTTTAGTGATGATCTTATTCCCAGATATGTTGCTCTTACGATTGAAGTTGTGAACCTGTTCATTTGCTCAAATATTTTACAAATTATTATCAAATGTATCCAGTAATTTGGTAGATTTTAAAAAAAAAATAAAAAGTTCCATATAACACAGAAATGTTACTAGTACTACATATATGGGGATGAAGATGCACCTTCACTATTTTGTTTGTTGAAGGTGGTTAATCAATGTACCTTGTGTTGCTATGATGTGGTTGCAGTTTGAAATGGCTAAAGGGTACCTTAAGCCCACCATAGGAGGAACTATCATTGATGCCAGCTGCGGGAGTGGATTATTCTCCAGGCTATTTGCGAAGAGTGGAATGTACTCGCTTGTTGTTGCTTTGGACTTTTCAGAGAATATGCTGCAACAATGTGATGAATTCATTAAGCAGGAGAACATGTCCAAGGAGTACTAATTATATATTTTTTTAAAACCAAACTATTCTAAGTCCTTTTCGGTGATTTCACAAGGTTTCATAGATGTCTTGTAAGTTAGTATTCTGACCTGATGCCTTGTTCTCATTTCGTTTCAGGAATATAATTTTAGTCAGGGCTGATATCTCTAGACTACCTTTTGTTTCGAGCTCTATTGATGCTGTGCATGCTGGAGCTGCGTTGCATTGTTGGCCATCACCATCTGCTGCTGTAAGTAGTACTCCACTATCTTTCTGTGAAATGTAAAATGTCAGCAATAAACACTCCACTTGTCTAGAAAGGGTTGACATCAGCTCAATGTCTGGCTGAAGAACATTGTTAAATAATTTGTTTAGCATACCCTCAGTTACAGGAATATTATTAGGTCAGTTTTTTTATACGACACAGAATGTAAGGCTATAAAGAGACGTCATTCACAGAAGAGATAAGTGTAGCAGAGATGTACATGCTTCATTGGATATGCGGTAACACTAGGAGAGATAAAGGGAGAAATGATGATATTCTTGTTAAGGTAGTCAAAACCCCAATCGAAAAGAAGATGCTAAAAATCATGTACCATTGTTTTGTTATATGCAACATAGATCTACAAATGCACCAGTTCAACGAGTGAAGTTTATTAATGTAAGACAAGTTAAAATATAGAAGGGGCTACCAATAAAAATATGGATGTAGGTGATACAAAAAGATATGGATGCTAGAGGCTTCAATGAAGATGTATTACTAGATAGAAATGAATGGAGAAGAATCATCTGTATGATTGATCCGGTGTGATTCTCTTTTTGTTCCTGTAGCCTACCCAAGTATCTGGGATAAAAGGCTTAGTTGTTGTTGTTCTTTGCATATATGTACTGTCTAACTAGATGAAAGAACATGAGGGAGAATGGATTTATGCCATTGTATATATGTGTATTACCTAACTAAATAAAGGTTTTGATGTTTTGTCGTCCTATTCATTCTAATTCATCTATTCAACTACTTAGATATCTGATACACTTGAGCCATAAAGGTGGAGGCAGCTTCAGTTGAGGATTAATAGGGTTGGATCCATTTATCTATTCCACTACCTAGATATCCTATACACTTGAGTCATAGAGGTAGAGGATAAAATGGGGGAGGATCCATTTAGATGGTCTGGTCAAGCTCAGTGTAAACCATTATGTGTGCCAGTTAGGAGTCATATGTTCATAATATATGGAGCAAGGACTATATGGAGACCTTAGTGCAGGCAGTAAATTTTATTTGAGATATACATTAAATTAAAAGATCGGTTCGATGTATTGGCGGAGAAGACACTATATCTCCGCCATACTGCCACCAACTAAGATAGTCTTAAGTCGTAAAAAATGACTAAGTACATCTCTGCCGACGAAGACATCCCATCTTCGTCAACAAAGAGAAAACTTCTCCAAGACAAGTCAAAGAAAACAAAAGGGAAGAATGAGAGAAAATTACGTCGACGAAAGAAATTAACTTCGCCAACAAAAACATTCCATTTTCGCTGATGAGCATCAAACTGATCAGTTCGTGGGTATTGTTCCGCCGTGATCTTTGCAAATCAAGGAGAAAGTTACAACTTTTCAACTATAAAACAAGTTCGAAGATGTCAAAGGAGGGGATAGAGAATCAAGAGAGAGTTAAGGAGTTCTTCTTCTTCTGCAACCAAATCCTTCGTTGGATAGTCTACGGAAGTAAAAAAAGGATCATTCTAATTATACTTTCCTTATCACACTTCCCATAATCTAATTGTAAACTCCTTAGATTGTAAAGAGTCAACTCCTCTTTGTAAAAGTGTATCTCGAGTGATACAATCTCTTAAATCTAATTCAAATTTATGTTATGTTTGCTATTCAATGGCGTCATTCTCTTTTGATGCTGTCAACGATGAAAACATATGGACCTAAGTGAACATTGTTTTGGAGAGTTAAAAGGATATGACTACTGATATAGGAGAGGAGATGACCCTTATTAAAACAGAAAGGAGGCAAAGGATTGATGTAGAACTTTTGGGTTAAAGGTTTTCATGTTTTTTGCGTTTAAAACAAACATGCATAATCTAAAGCTTGACTGGCATATGAGTACGTCAAAAAAATTTGCTACATTTGTAAAATATTAAGATAGTTATGTCACACAGCCTCTTGCTCATAGAACCCTTGTCCACTAATCTGGAACCAATTTACAAACGTCTGCTGTTAGCAGACCCATCCAAGTTGATTCCTTGTCATTAAGATCTGGTCAACTTTAATTTTGGAGCATCTTTTGCTCCGCAGCTGATACTATTTTGATGATAAAAGGCGTAGATGACGATGACAAAAATGATGTTGATGTTGAGGGCAACAAACACATTATATGTCGGGCAAATATGTTATTCAGCCGTTGACATATATGGTCGTTCTTTCAGCTCTGCACTTTGCGCTCTAATACCAATTGGGGATATCTACAACAACAACTAAGCCTTTTATCCCAAATACTTGGGTAGGCTACATGAACCAAAAGAGAATCACGCCAGATCGATCACGTTGATAATTATTCTCCATTCATTCCTATCAAGTAATATCTCCTCAATTAAACCTCTAGAATTCATATCTTTTCATATGATCTCCATCCATATTTTCTTCAGTTTTCTCTTCGCTCTTTTAACTTGTCCTACATTGATAAACCCCCCTTGTTGAACTGGTATTTGTAGGTCTACGTTACACATGACCAAATCATCATAACCGATTTTCTCACATCTTCTCATCGATAAGGGCTACACCTATTTTAGCACGAATATCTTCATTTCTCACTTTATCTCTCCTAATATTGTCGCATATCCAGCGAAGCATGTACATCTCTGTTACACTTATATTCTGTGAATAACGTTTTTTTATACTTCAACATTCCGTGTCATATAATAAAGCTGACCTAATAGCACTCTTATAAAATTGGGATACCTAGGAGTGAAAATTTTGTTGAAATCCTGGGTGACTGCATGTGTCTATGTGTTTATATGTATATATTATTAGCAGTCACGTGGTGGTCGCTGTGTCTATGATTCCAAGCAATGACCATTTAAGTTATTTTCTTCTAAGTGTGTTGCCGCCTGGAAACAAGAATGTGCACTTTTCTCAACAAAAACCAAATTTGCACCCCCATTTTTTGTTTCTCTATATATGATTCTAAATAATGACCATTTGTAGTATTATTTCCATGTTTTATTTCCGTGAACTGATGACTATGCCTTGAATCGGATTTGTTGTTTTTGTAGGTTGCAGAAATAAGTAGAGTTCTACGCCCTGGAGGTGTGTTTGTTGCCACATCCTTCATTCTCGATGTATTTTATCCAGCAGTTCCAGTCGTGAGGGCTGCACGCCAGGTAATGAGTTATTCGACTTGGTCATATCGGAACACATAACCTCTCTTCATAATAGTAAGCTCAATATAAATGTTTCTCAAGTTCCTATTCCTTTATATTACACACCAATTATACCAGGTTGAAAAGGGATTAATGTGTTCCATACAGAACTATACCATACAAAATATTAGCAGCAGGGCTATAAACATCTCGAACATATATTTTATCCGCGTATCCAACTCCTGTTATCTAGTCATAATCTTATTTAGTTCTTGTGAATGATTCAATCTGTAGAATAAATTGGTTTTGTTTTTATTCAGTTCCTATGTGCAAAGAACATTTCTCATCGGAAAATAGTGCAACAAGGAAAAGACGTAGACATTTTCATGATGACACTCTACGCTTTTGGAGGTGGAAAAAGATCTATTATTTCCTAATAACCAATTAAATGATTCATAGTTTCAGTTCGCTAAATATCATTTAGAATCCATGTCTTGAGGCTTTTAACAGTTTTATGTCTGTATACACTTCCTACGCTTCCTCATGAATGAACTACTGGATTTGTCCTTTTTTTCCCCTTTTAATAATCGTTACGATTATGTTATTTTTCTTGCAGATCTACACGGGGGCAACAAACTTCAAACTCTTTGTATCTGAAGATGAACTGAGAGATCTCTGCAAATCCTGTGGCCTCGTTGGCATTACTTGCACAAGAAATGGGCCTTTTGTGATGCTTACAGCTACCAAACCCGGCTGATTGTTCAGCTGATCCTTTCTGGCCGTTGCTCTCATGACATAGGTCTGAGCTAGCCATTTTTTGCTTTAAGAAAGACGATCCTGATTGATGATGCATTTGTTACCTAAACTTGTGACATGAAAACTTCTCGATATCTATTCGAAGTTCTTAGAATAAGAGGAAGTGTTTGCAACCCAATGGAATTAGTATTCTCCTTATTCTCCCTCTTTTGAGGAGATTTTAGTGCAAGTACAGATAAGCCTCTACTTATAAAGATGTTGTCACCCCCTCATTAGATTTCATCATTTGGTACCAAATAATTTATTCCAGTCAATATATAATTTATGCGATTTTGTGTTTTTTGTACCTCATTTGAATTGCATCTCCATCTGTAATTCATCCCGGTTAATGTCCTTAATTATTTTTATAGACAAATATTTGTTACGATTCTATATCCTGACTGGATGAACTCTTGGCTGCTTTAGAGAAAAATGTAAATCTAACACTGCTATATATTGTCATAATGGATAATATAAATAAAGCTGAATATAGTTTATACAGAAAATGTATATGCTGAATTAAAATTGTTCTTCAATGTAAAATTGAAATTTCGGTTCATATTCTTCCTCCAACAAATATAATGCCATAAATAAAAAAAAGTTGCAACTCAAGAATCACATCTGTATTGTGTAGGAAACAAAACATGCGAGAAATGTCCGATAACAAAATTGTTAGAAATAAGGGAAGAAAAGATAAACAAAATAATAAAAACTTCTAAGCATGCCAATGTACAGATGTATGCATGATATAATTGAAAATAGGAATTATGCTTCAACGTTCTTTTCTCACTTCAAATATCGAAAGGGCCAAAATGACAAGTCAAGGATAGTAATGGACGCGTTCACTGGCCAAATTTTGGCTCTCCCTATATAAAATTTTGAATTAGAAAAAAAATTATAACTAATGTGGTCCATTTTTTGAATTATACTGGTATGCCAATATTTAAAACCTTAATTAAGATGATCATAATTAAGAAAAACTTCCTAACTAACTAATTCCATCGAAACAAATTGAATATTTTACTACCATAGCTCATTGAAAGAAGATTCTCAACCGTTATAAAATATTAAGTTCTTTGATTAACAATGGATTAACTAATTAGTCAATTATAAATGAATTAACAATTTTAACCAATTCTATGCCAATCAAGAAACTTTTTAATTAAAGTTAATCAAGTAAGAATTCTTAAGTTCAGTAATTACTTGATGTGTGATCTTTTAGGATGAGAAACTTAAGAAGCAAAGAGCTGGCGCAGCTAGATATGCGTCCCCAAACTTTTTAACTTCACCCAAAAATACCAAAAAAGTTGGGGGCTCAACTTTCACTAGTCAAAAATAATATAATTTGCCTCAGTGTTAAAATGGGTGGGCATCTTAATTGTCTTTAATGTAAGACAATTTAAGAATTGTCAGGAAATTATTTATGAAGGAAGTTTTAACCAGTGTGGAAATGAATTGCCAAACTAGTGAGGAAATTATTGATATTAACAAAGTTTGTTCCTAATTCAAGGAATTCTATTAAAACTCATGCATTAAGGGCAAAACTATATATTAACTTAGAATACATGAATCCAGCCCAGACACACACCTGCCTGCTCCAAGGAGTTTGTAGCAAATCCATCAAGACATCAGAACGCCAGAGATCATCATCCAATACAAGAAGGAACCTGCTTCCTGCAAGACTGGAGGTTAAGATAGGCACTGTTTAGCTTTTCAATTTGTCTACCAACCTTGCTATGTAATGGTATGCTTGTAATGGTAGTAAAGCATAGGCAATGATAGCATACCTGTGAGGATGAGGTGGACGCCTGTTGTTCTCTCTCCGCCTCCTTGGAGAAGTCCAGTGCCCTTGACTCTGCATAGATCAATGATGTCATCGGCATCTACATGACATCCTTCTGCGTCAACAACCATTGATTGAGGGAAGACTCCTGGATCCTCACTTTCTCTACATCAGAGAGCACATCTTTTTATCTCCATTCTTTCTTGAAGCCTTCTAAAGTCGCATCAAGAATCATTGTTCTGTCTCATAATTTGCAGTTGAATACTCGCAATGCTCTGTAACCAGCTGCCTCAGCAATCTCCCAATGATGTTAGATAGCAATTCTAAACAATGCTCTCAACTAGGTTCTCTAAAAATCAGTATCCATTCTTGTTTATGAGAAAAACAATATTCTTTGTTTGCTTATTAACAAAATAATATGTAGCTTCGTTTTTAGAAAAACAATATTCTTTACTTTTTCTTTTTCAATATCACTACCTTTTTCATTCTACCACTCCATTCTTTGAATGTCCTTATCCCAGCATAAGTATCCCATTCTTGTCCACACTTCTGTAGTATTTCTGCCCATAAAAATTCTTATTGATCCGCAAATGACTGAAACAAATGTGGAGAACAAATAATAAAAGCAAAAATAAAGAACATATAATTTGGTTCAACTAGTATGCAACCATATGATAATAAAAACAATAGCACAATCTGTTATTGTAAATCAAAATGTACCAAGGATGGAATGCAAAACACCCCATGTCTAATATCTAACATAAAAAGAGGGAAAGAAAGGTTATCAACTGATTTTAGTCATTAAAAAGATAACAACTGCACATGGAATTTTTTGTCGAGGAAACTTTGCAAATAAACATCCAAGGAGCATACAATCTAGGATGCTTACCTCATCATGAAGCTAGAAAGAAAGATACCAACCGAAATGAGGTGTTAAGGTTGGAGTTAGGCTACTGATATAGATTGCAAAAAAAAGACACTTGTAACAGGATATGATAGGATATTGCTTTACTGCTTTCCTAAAGATAAAGAGTAAAGGAAGAAGAACTGAAGCACTTTGTTATCATAGTTCATCCTTATATTTGTCGTTGTCGTACAAATAAATATTTAAAAGTTTTGTTATGTCCTCCTCCTTTTCAATTTTATTATAAATGAGTGACAGCAAAAACTTCTAAAGATGCTAACATGAATGGAATATCATAATTCATCCTTATATTTGTCTTTTGCTATTTCCTTCTCCTTTTCTATTTTATTCTAAATGAGTGACAACAAAGACTTATAGATGGTAACATGAATGGAACGTTTATGATGAGTCAGGTCTAAGTATTACTTAAAAAACTCAAGAGAGAGAGAGATAGGGAAAAAAAATTGAGTAATCCAGGTTCAAAAAAATTGAACCGAGCTTTCTAGATGCTTATCAAAATGAAAAGAAAGGGAAAGGACAAACAAAAAAAGAAAGAAAAAGGAAAAAAGATGCTTGAAATGCACTATTCAGAAAATTCTAATTCAACATACAAGCTTCAATGCAGTAAAGAGACTTGAGGAAGTTATTTACTGTAGAATCTTAGAGAAAGATAAGTTACCTTATGACACATTAACTAAGATTATGTCCTGAAGCCTTCTTTAGATCCAAAATGATCAACAACGTCCACATTGCATTACCTGGCTGAGAAGAGGCACATATATTTCATGCATATAAAGTTAGTGATAAAAGATTATGAATTAATTATCAAGAAAGGGAAATATTCTAAATTAATGCCATTACCTCATGCATGCATTCCAAGAGTGAGCAGACTGGTAGACATATTTGCTTGCACATATGAAATGATACGAAACTGAAACTTTCTTTTCTCAACCAAACAAATCGACAACTAATTCTGATTTGCCACAAAAATAATTTCTGTGAACTAATTCAAGTAATGTTTTACATAAATAATCCACATATTTCAAGGAGAAATTTTCTAGTAAACAGAAGGGGGTCAAAAGGAGATGAGAAAAAGAAAAGTTATCCAAAACTTCAAACGTTAGTCTGTCATGTATGAAACTGTAGATTTTTTAGAAGAGCCTCATAGCAAACATGTAATTAGGCACAGCCTCGACATTTTCTCGCTTTCATGCTATTAAGGACATGACATCTGCCAGTTCCTTCGTGCAATCAATCAGTGATGCTTTTCTCGAGCTGCAACGTTCTCATTCATAAATGAATCCCATGACACATCAAGTCTTCTGCAGGTAATGAATTAGCGGTGAGGAAATATTTTCATACACCACAGTGGTGGTAGAATTTACAATTACTAATCCCTTTCATGTGAAGCCACCTGATGTCGAAGTAATGTCTTCTCATCATTCTCCTCAATCTGAAAATCCCCATTCCCATAAACCATATCAATGACACTCCCCTTCTGAGATTCAAACAGATAATCATGAGAACTATCTCCTGTATCTCGAGGACTTTCGAGGTCAATGTTCTGCATTTCAGACTCGATCAAAGATTCCATCCTTGCCCTCTCTCTATCTCGAGGGTATGTGCGGTAAAGGAAGGAGTAGATCATGCAACAAATAGACATCGGTATTGCTATTGAGGTGTACAGGGCCTTCGAGAGGGAAGCAGCATTTTCTCGGTCTGTCTCAATGTGAGCACCTTCACTTGAGCCAGGATCAACTGGTTTGTAACCAAAAACATGCTCTGCTAGAAGTCCAACAAAAGGAGGAGCAAATGATGCCAGAACTGATTCAAACGATCTATCGAGAGCATAGATGCTCGTCCTTGATCTCTCAGGGACAATCTCTGCAAATATAGGACTTCATCCACCACAAAGAGCAAAGCTATTTTAATCAAAATAGGAAAATAACACCAAAACAAGATTCTAACTCAAAAAGCAGCAAACAAGAGAAAATATATGACAATCAAGTACCTTAAATGGTAATATCATGCTACTGTATCTAGGTTAACATGGTCATATCATGCTTGATATAACCTTAACCCTTTCTTGGTAAAAAAATATATATATATTCTAGTCTTGGTGTTAACTCTTTATATTCATCCTGTTTATATTCATTTCAAGCTTGGCACGCTATCCATGCTCGAGTTGCTTTGATGAAACCAGCTCAAAGTTCAAGCCTAGCTGAAATGGGTTCTAAAACTTTTGCGATGCTTGGACACATCCAGCATGGCTCTGTTCCATCCTTACCCTTTAATGCTAGAGAAGTTACTTTGTTCCGCATTTTGTTTCTCATCAATAAAGCATGATTAATTATTTTGTCACAACATCCCACTTATTGTTTCAGTTTATGAAACTACTTAAGACAACAAGAAATGATTGAGCTAAATAAAATCATTTAAAGAGGTGTGGTTTGAAACTAAAAGACTGAATGTTGTTAGTGTGCTACCCTGCTGGCTCCCTATTATTCAGTAGCTGTCTATTGTCTTCCCTAAACAATTCATGATCAACAGAATAGAATGTTCTGTTTTCTTTAAGATGATATGATGCCTTCTATGCTCTTCAGATAAACTATAAGCATAAAGAAGTTGCCAAAACTTTCTTTTTTAAATTAGAAATTTATATAATAGAAAAACGGAAAAAGACATACTTGTTCGTGGCTGGAGCATTCCATGAGATGCTCAATCCCATGATAAACAAGACCAGACCATGGGCAATCCCGGTAGAGGGGTCATCAGGCAATGCTAGCAATAGCACCGCTGCAAGAGGAATGGCAGAAGCAGAGCTTATCTGTGATAAAACAATTCTTCCAGAGTTTGGAAAGCGCTTTGAAAGATAATCCCCCATCTTTCCTCCAAACAGAGCTCCAAGTGAATTGGCAACAACAAACATGGCCATAAGGAATCCAGTCCCTTCATGCGAGAATCCCATAAGCTCCAGCCACATAGGTGCAAAAGCTAGGGCAGACCATGGAAACGATCCACTAACACCCTGGGCAACAATAATCTGGAAAGATGGAATTTTTATCACTGCCTTGGCTTCCTTAAACAACATTCTCATTTCAGTTGCTAGAGACTTGGGCGGAACATTCACACTGCTCCCCCCATTACTGTTGGAAAAATGTGGATCTACTGCAAAGTAGAAAACCAAGATTCCTACTACAACGCTTATGATGCCAACCAAATGGAAAGCAACTCTCCAGCCTTCAATCCCCATAATAGAAGTCGATGCTAATAAGAGAGAGAAGAAACCCCCAATGATAGATCCAATGTTAGAGGTTAGCTGAAGCCATCCAAATGCAGTACCACGGTTGCTGTCATCAGTTGAGTCAGCAACGAGAGACTGGATGGCTGGTGCTACCAGGGCTAGCCCAACCCCATTGAAAGCTCTTGAGATTGCAACCTGCCAAACAGGAAAAGGATAAACTATATGCAGACAATCTTTACCATGTTGTCATTTGTTACAAGCACACATTCAAAGTCCTTGAAAAGAAAAATGCAACTCCGAATTCTTTTTGTTATATCACTTGTGTGACAAGAACACAATATTGTTTTTCTTTTATTCAGAGTTGCATTTCCATTAATTTCCTCTCCAAAATGAAAAGGTGTAGGCTTGTACATGAATCTTGCAAGAAACTAGGTGCATCTGTAGTAACAGAAGCTTCTAAGGTACACTGCAAATGCTCAAATTTTATGTTAAAAACTTAAAATATTAAATCTGAAGTTTAATTTTCTTTCCGAATTCTTTAATTTTGACAATGCCCAAAATACTACCGTAACTTCTTCTGCACAAGTTAATTGTGTTGTGAGTAAGCCATTTAAAATATAGGTTCTTAGTTGAAAAAGAAAAGGTGTCATAATTCAGAATAGTATGTTGAGCATTTTGTTAAATGCATCATCTGTAAATATTATCATTTGGATGCACCTCCTATAATTCCGGCCCTCAAACTGTGCCATTTTAGTTTCTAGTAGTGTGTGCCAAAAATCTAGTATATATACTGGTAGAGCTACGCTTCTTTATATTAGGTGTGACAATGGAGACTGGATTCTTTGTTAACTTTGAACCCATCCCTGATACTTATTTGATGAGTTTCATGTAGCTTTATCTCTTTACATTTCTCTAACTAATAGTGCAAAATCAATATGCTGTGTCAGTCTTTGCCTCGTCAATCTCTAAAAGCTGTATCATTGGTTCCCTGCCTTCTTAATAATTGCACTGCTATTGGCTTGATGTACAATAAAGGGATAACTCTTCAAATTTGGATGCCAAGGTCACGTATGCTAACCAAAACTCTCCAGCATATCTAGCATTATCTAGCATATCTTCTACACATATCACTTGTGGAACTTAGAGCCTTATACTTCTTTATATTTTGGTGATGGCATTGCTTGAATATCTCTAGATATAAAAGATGATTTACAATGGAACTTTCTACATAAGAGAAAGTCCTATCAGGGGAAACTACTATAATATAATATAATCTTAAATATATTAATATTCTTGTATGCTCCTTGTCAAGCTAGAGTATATATCATATGCTCGTAGCTCGTAACAAGATATTCCCTCTAAAATCTCCAAATTGAGAATAAACCACAATTAAAGAACCACAACAAGAACGACATTGGACATCATCAAACAACCATTAGGAAACACTACCAAACTACCAACTGCCAAGTAAAACCAACTTGTTTCCATAACTACAACTCCTTAAGAACTACACAACCAACTGCTAATAACTGCATGGCTAACTTCAAAATCACACTAGGCATCCTATCATACCATCAAAAGAAAGTGATCTGCTCGGATCCAATAAAATGCTACTCCAACTTCAAATTCAAAAATATTTTTTTTATTCTCTCTTGGAACCCAAAATCTCTAACAAAACACATTTAGGTTGCCCTGGGATTTCACAACATGAATCTATTTAAGTTCCTACAATATTCAACCACAAAACTCTGTACATTCTTTCCTTCACACCTCTATTACAATGCTTGACAAATCTAATCTGACATCCGCAAATGGAGGGCTGAAAATTAATTTATATTTTTGTTGCTTTTTGTTGTTCTCTTTTTTTACCTCTTCAGACGAGCCAAATCTGATCATGGAGGAAATGATACAGAAACAAAGGATAAGGTAGAGATGTTGACAAAGACTGCAGATGAGGCTGCTATTATTGCTTCTTTCAACAGTTGCTACTGTTGTTTCCTAATGCTTTGCTATTTTGGGCTACTACTATTGTTGTTGCTGGATGCGGTGTTGCAGGAAAAGAAAGGAAGGAGAAGACTGCAGGGAGAAGACAGAGAAGATGGTGGAGCATAGGTAGAGTTGTGGGTAGGGTCAGGATCAATAACCCATTAGCTATGATACATGATTACAAGTGAAAAGCATATATTTATCGGTTACATATATGCACTTGCAATACACTTTGTGAGTAATTTCATTTTGATAATATATTTTAGTTAAACATGAAATCCCCAACTTTAGATTTATGATGCTTAAAAAGATGTTTTTCTATGTTTGTACAAGCTTTTGGAGTCAAAACAAAGAGTAAACATGTCAGTAGATGCACGACATGCACATATTGACAACCACCCATTAATGAGGACCTTTGGCCCATCGATAGTTAGCCATCGATGTCTAAGGGACCCTTTGAAAATAATGATTAAGGAGACCCTTTGCTACAGGGTTCGAATGGCTCTTCAATGGATAGTTGTCGATAGCCACTTAAGGGCTATGATGGCGCAATGGAAAAATCGATTGATATGATGCGGATTTTGGAGATCAAATCGACCATAAATAGGGTTTACTTGTATTTTGGATAGGTTCAATATAACTCCTATCCTAGGGGGGCTATAAGCACCCCCTTTTATTTATTTTTTTATTTTTTAGGGGGCTTCTACTACTTCTTTCTTAGCCCAGATTTTTTCACACTTCAAGTGAAATATTGATTTTGACTTTGTAAGAACTTTGTGAAGAAATTTATTTAAGATTTATTTTTTTTAATGATGGATTTTTTTTAAAGTTATGGGCGGCTAATTTCATTATTGGCATGGGGTGATGAGGTAACCCTAGTTTTTTATTTTTGTGTTGGCTATGAATCTTTCTTTTATGAACAATATTGTGATTGAATCTAATCTATAGATTTCTAAAGGGGATGATATTAAACTATCTCCTTGATAATTTAGACTTTCTTAACATAGGTTATTTTAAATCTACTATATTTTATGATCAATATTTTATATTGATAAATCACACTTAAGTGAAGGTAACTCAAATATTGAATTTAACTAGTGAGAATAATCTCATTGACAATTTGTTTTTAAGATAATAAGAGTTTCAATGAAGAAATCTACTAATTAGACTAGGCAGGGTGTTCTAATCTAATTGTGATAATTTAGAAATAAGATTTTTTGCCAACCAAAAGGGGAAACAGGATATTATTCTCTGAATCCTTACCAATATTTTTATTCTGATTACTTCTTTAAATCATCATTGTTTTTAGACTTTCCATCTTCAAACTTTTTGACTATTTACTCAAAGCTCGAATTTCTCTTTTAGTGTCAAATCAAACCAAGGCTCGCACCATTTCTTCATATTATTGAAGGAGGGAACGCTTGAACATACAGAGATACAAAAGATAACTTATTACGGAAGTTCCAAATCATAGAAAGTCCCATAATATGACAACTCCTATTATATAAAAACTTCCACAGTATCTCATAAATATATTAATATTTCATAACACTTTCTATAACACCGTTTTGTCGTGGGGTGTCTAAACTCTCGCTAATTAATTTTTGAATTCTCCATTCACATAGATAGCTAGAGAACTCTCTGAAGGTGTATTATTCCTAATTTTCCATCAGCAGACAACAAATTTTCTTATTAACTTCTCCAACTTTTTCTCAAAATCTTCAAACTTAAGCCAACAGTAACAATAAGTGGTCACTTGATGTTATTATATGATGAATCCCATTATAATATTCTTTTCATTTTGCCCAACATATCTAATATGTATAGCTCCAATGGCTATCTGATCCTGAATTTTGAAAAATAATTTGTTTGTCAATACTAACAACATATATAAGTGGTATCTCTTTGAAATTCCAACTGTTGCAAGCCCTTAAGTATTGTTTACCATGTTATCTATTGGGGCTTGTGATGATTTAAAATGAGTGAGCCAAGTATACTTAAATCTAGTCCTAAAATGTGCAAAAAAATTCTTCTCATCCTTGATTCCAAAATTTTGGATTTTTATGTACGAATTAAGCTATTTCTAGGTAGTTCTTTACCATCATAAAATAATAGGATTATTATCTTATTTCTTTGTACTAAAACATTAGCTAATTATTGGTAGACATTACAATAGATATATCACATGCTGCAAAGGTTTTCCCTTCTTTAACATGCCAAATTAAAGTTTTATATCGTTTATCAGTGGCATCACCTCAAAATTTTAAAACAAATGGTCAACTTTAACATCAAACACTCCAATTTCTCCGAGTTGTAGATCAAGAAAAACCTCAAACTTTACACCCAAATCACTCCATTCACGAAGCTGTAATGATTTATAACTTTCATCTTTTGCACTGAGGATGTGTTTATTTGTATGGAAGCAGAATAGAAGTAGTGGAAGTAAATCTGCTTTCAATTATCTGTTTGACCAAGAAGTAAATAGAAAGTTACTTCTTATATGGTAATATAATGCCAATGTGGCACTTTCGACTTGGAAGAGCTCTAGGAAGTAGAGAATCAAAGCAAAAATAAAAAATAATATTTTATTTGTATTATAATCATTACTATTCAAAAGTTGTACTTTTATACAAAAAACAAAATAAAATATTATAAGCCTAGTTTTATTTAATCAATTAATAATACTATCTTTACTTCTTAATACACTTCCTTCTTCCAACAATTACGAGAAATAATGTGCTAACTCATCCGAACAAATTGGCCTTCAATTATTACAGTTGCTACGACAGACAGACACTTAATTTGTGAAGTTATGAGTCCGCATCGGATATGACACTTCTTGTCACGTCATTACTGCTTTGTATATTCACAATCTATTATTTGTTCATGTATTGTTTGTCCATATATAGTGTCTCACCTAGGCCAGGCATCTCCATGCAACATAGCAAAGGAGTAATGCATGACAAAATCAATCAACAAACTCAAATTCCTACTTCCCAAGCATGGAATTACGATTATAACTCAATCAAAAGTTAATGAGACTTTCAACAACTAGGGACTCTTTGGTTTCTTGTAAGTGGCGTTGCAAGTTGCAACTAATATTACTACAATTGAAGTTGCAGTAATAGAAGCTGTCAAATTTTGTATTATGTATTATGTTTGGGAATTGCAAGTGATAATAAGAGTTGCAAAAATTTTCAGAAATTAATTTTTTATTTTCAAAAGGTATGAAAACTATCCAATTCATAATAATACAATCATTTATATACAAAGAAGAGAGAAAAAGTGTCATCCGTACTTTTTCTACAAACGTTTAAGTAGTTAAAATTGTAGTTGCAAACTTTTGTAAGTGCAATTGCAACCAAATAATAGAATGCGTCACTTGCAGCAAAAATACTTGCAATTGCAACCACTTTTGCACACTTATGCAAGCCACCAAACACCCCCTAATAGTATTATAATCAATTCACACTAAGCTTTACCCCCAGTATATTTCAAATCAAAAACAAGACACCCAATGCGAAGATCCAATCATCAAGTCTAACAAATCCAAACCAAACCCTAGACAAGATCCAATCATTCCCCACTAAAAACCCAAGCAAACAGCCCCAATCGAAAACCCATCAGCATCTAATCAAAACTCAACCAAACTGTGAAGGATCTAATCAAATCAAGCCAAACCTGCACGAAAGAGTCGGAGATTGCGACAAGGAAGGTGGCGGCGGCCCAGAGGAAGGCCCCGACGGCGATGACGTGGCAGCGGTTATGCCGAGCGGCGACGAAGACGGCGAGGGGGTAGCACGCCGACTGGACCATGGATCGGTACAGGGTAAGCGAGCCCAGCTGCGACGGCGACGCGTGCAGCGCCGCCCCCACCTCTTTGTACACCGCCGGCAGCAGCGCCTCGTCGGCCCGCTCCATGATCCCGGCGAGGTTCACCAGGATCAGCGTCCGCCGCTGCACCCAGTCCATCGGATCGGACTCGATCCAAACAGAAGCTGAACTAAATGAGCCTAGTCTAGAGAGAGAAACTGTAGAGAGAGAGAGAGACTCTAGAGAGAGGGGGGGGGGGGGGGGGGGGGGGGGGGGTCGTTGGACCCAAACGGGACGAGATCTGAAAGTGGGGAAATTCTAAATGCGCATCACATTAGTCAGCACCACATCAAATGGTAAAGTGATTTACAGCATAGGCGAAAATGGCGCTCGCTTAGTCAAGTGTGGTGCTCATTTAGAATGTCCCATGAAAGTTGGAGGATCCGCAGAATAGAATAAGATGAATTTTGCAGAAAGACCCCTAAATTTTAGGCTTATTTATGCTTTCGTAGTTTCTTTTCGCCATTATTGACTTCTATTTTTGTACTTCATTTTTGCTTGGAAAATTAAGGGATCGTAGTTGACCATTAGTGTTTTTTTTTTTGTTTTTGCCAGTCATAGTTGACCATTTGCTCCCTTAGACTTATCTAGAATATTGGGCAGGTTTGGACTTTTTAATTATATAAATATAATAAATTCGGATTCGGATTTGGATCAGAATACTCCTATTTAAAGTCAAAATACTATTTTATTTTAATTATAAAGAAAAGTTTTAACTCATATTAAATTTTATATTTTTCTTATTCATTTCTCATAGTTTGTATTAATTGCATTTTTAATTTTATTTGTGTCATTTAGAATTCTTATTCGTTAAAATCAAATTTAGTATTTACTTCTAAATTCTTAATATATAATTTTTTTTTCAAAACAAAAAATTTCTAAATTTCTTGTTTAGCAAGTCAAAGTAGTCATTGATTAACCTAATTATTTTACTTGTTTTAATTAGGCATAAATTTATGTCGCATACTATATATTTTAACAATCGAAAATTGACTTTCAATAACAGTTATGATAAAAATAACTTTTACTAGTAATTATAAAAATAACTTTTCATAAAAAGTTATCATGAATCAATTTTTCCTTACAATTTATAATAATAAATATTATAATCAGTCGAAATTAATTTTTCATAGAAAAAATTCCTTCATCTAAATATTAACTTTCAAAACTTAAAGCATATATTTCTATTAAGAATAACATATTATTAATCTGGGGTTGTGACTTTTTTTCATTGCCCACTCTATTTTATTTATCATATTTGTTTTTTGTATTTTTCAAATATAATTATTTATTTAAAAAAATTATACATAAAGAATCTTCTGTTGACACGTACTTTTTGTTTACATATTGTAAATTCAATTAAGAGAAAATAGAAGGTTCTATATGCAAAACACAATCGACTCGAAATCTTGGGACGACACCGTCGGTGGATTACTTCTAGCACCCGCCAACCGTAGGGCGGATGCGCTGCGGGTGCGAACCGAAACAAGTGCACATAGAATCCTCCACAAACGGATATATTTTGAGCTCCGAGGTATATTCCCACGCGTGCGCTACTCGCACAGACACTCGGAACTAATGGCACCGAGATAGATGACCCGATCTTATCCCCACCACAAGGGGAGCAGACGCGTCTTGTGGGTACCGCCGGTCGGGCCCACCTAAGTAGGATGGTCGCTCGTGGGGCCCAGGGTGATGACTTGTCTTGGGGAGAATCAATCTATTTTAATGTTTGTTTAAAAGTTGTCTTAATTAGTGGAGTCTTGTTGATGTTAAAAAAAAAGATTAGGAGTGTTCTAGAAGTTAATTAGTTAAGTTTTTTTAGTTGGCCAATAGGAATCAGTATCTTTTTCCCAATACAATCATCTTCTAATCCATAATTAATGTATCATAATTGTTTTTTATTTATTTTTTTAAATTAAGGTACTACGATCCTATCTCTATACCTTATGATTTAGGTTTACTTTTTGCATCCGCAAGCTTCTCTGCGATCTCCACAAGTAAAACTACCAACTAGGGCGGATTAGCATTACAATTTTTGGTCTATTCTATTCAAATTTTTAAATTAAAAATAATTTTTTATATTTCTAATTTAAATTTTTGAATATGACAGAGCAGAAATTGACCGTGAACCTGCTCATTCTTATCCCTACTACAAACCTTTATGCATCAGACACATCACCAGAAAAAAGATTCATATTAGCCTTATTGCAATCTTCATCATCATCGACTGCGCATCTTCTAAAATTATATTGTACTCTTCTTCTTTCATTTATAGACTTATGTTTTTGCTTTTTAACCTAATCATAACATAATAAGCATTATCATTCTAATTTAAAAGTATATTCAAAATAGTATATCATTCTATAATGATGTCAAAGTATTTTTTTTTTTCTCCCTTAGATTTTACCTTATTCTTATCTGAAATTATTTTCAATTATGAATCTTGAAGTTTAATTAACATGTATATTTAGAAAAATAGTTTTCAAAAGTAAGAAATATTATAGATAGATTTATTAAAATATTAATAATCAAGTCATAAATTTAATTACTCAAGCTAATTTTTAAATTTCACTTAAGTTTAAATCATAATTATTTGCATCGAAAAAAATATGAATATTTGCCAATATATAAATATTTTATGAAAATAATATAATAAAAATATTTAAAGCGAGATGAAGGAGATTTTTCTAATATTTCGGGACTTAGTTGTTTACCACATAACATATTCGAATAAGCAGCGTAATTGAATTGTGTTTATGAAGTAATGGTTTAAATTAAAATTCTCATAGTGGAAAATTATATGAAAAAATAAATAAATTAATGAGTCAATAGTTTACTAATTGAAAACATATATTTGAAAAAAAAAAAAAAAAAAATACTATTCGTATTCGTATTTTTTTATTGGGCCTATGTAATCAGGCCCTTATACGTTACCCAAAATTGGAAACATTTGTTATATTGGGCCTGAGCCTGACAAGATTCACCCAAGGCCTGGCACGATGAAGCCTTTCCAAATTATGGTGGTGATTTTGAAAACTTATTAAAAGTCTATAGAAAATTTTTCTAGAATTAATAAAAAGAATTTGGCATTTTTCTATAAGAAAATAGTGAATTTCATGGTTAAATCTTAAAAATTAAACTCATTAAAATTGTGATTCTCATAGTTTACTTTCTTGATTTTACAATAGACAAAAAGAAAAATTATTAATAGACAAGGACTGAGAAGCTTGTCATGCAGATTTACTGAATGAAACTGGGTTTGATTTTCAATTTTCTTTTTGCTAAGATAGAACCTCAAGAACTACACCCTCTCATAATATCACAAATATATTTTGCCATCGACTCTCAGAGTTATTGAGGAAAACTCTCCAGTAAATCACTTTTAAACTCACGTTGATATCATAGTTATAATATAATCTGCAATATATTGTCCTCCTTCCAAACATGTTGAACTTGTAATTGGAATAAATAATTACAAAGTAGACGGGCATGCTGAAGAAACGGGTGACACACCATACTTCTACAATCCAAGAAAGAGGTAAGAACATTTCATACTTCCCTTCGTGACAATATGTATCTTGGAAGCACATCTATTGCCCACACAAGCTTCTCCTATAAACCCCAGATCTCTGGTTCGGACATGGATTTGGTAGTAATAGAGCAACATCCAGATCCAATCAAAGCACCAATATCACTCTTGATAACAAAATTGACACCAACTTTATCACCTTAGACCGAACCATCAAAATTAAGATTAAACCAGGCGACAATTCTCGTGACACCCATTACGGAACTTGAGATTCAAATACAGGCTAGATAGTTTCCAATAGTTCTAAAGATGAACTAGAGAATTCAAGATAGTAAGATGCCCTTAGAAAGCTAGATCTCGTTAGCTGACGTGACAGCTTGATTCCCGAGCAACCCTTTAAGGCGAAAAGCATATTGTATAAAATAGCAGCACATTCCTTCCCTTCCAAATTTCCCAATTGGTATATATCAGGATGGTCTGCATGAATTTCTTCAACAGGAGTGTAGCAGACACGACACTAGAGAGTGTGTGGAATCAACCCTTCTACTACTCCTAGACTAGGGATGAAGGTGGGCAGGTCCAAAGACTAAGTTTTAATCAGTCATATTCAAAATTTTGAAATAAAAAAAATTATTTTACTAATTTAAAATTTTAAATAGAGCGAATCCATAATTGACTCTTGGATCTGTCTATTCACATCCTTATCCTAAACCACATGTAAGCTCAATATGCTACTAACTTGGGGGAAGTTTCTAGAGGAGCACACCATTTTTCCTAATGAGCCCACTTAATAACGGAAAGTCCCGGCGGAAACTACACTAAAAAATGGGCTCGCTAAGAAAATTGGTGTGCTCCTCGAGAAACTCCCTAACTTGGGTGACCAAGCCTCACTCTTGCACAAATATTAAGAAATATGATCCTCTAAAGGGGAATTTCTAGATGGGCACTAGATTTTTCCTAGTGAGCCCACTTTTCCTAGTGCGCACATCATTCCTTTTCAAAAACCTTATTTTTTCCTAGTGAGCACACCTATATCCCCGAATTGCCCTCACCATCTCCCTCTCTTTCTCTCCCACCGTTCCCCAAACTCTCACACCGTTCCCAAACCAAAACCTATTCCCAAAATTGCGAGCGAAATCGCGAGCTCTCTCTCTCTGGCGAACTTCCCCTCTCTCTCTCTCGGGTGGGGTCGGCAAGTACCCGACTTCCCCTGTCTCTCGCCGACGCTCGCAGGGTCTCGCCGACGGTCGCGCGGCGAGTCGCCGATCCGGGACGCGCTCTCCCCCTGACGCACTCTCGCCGACGCTCTCGCTCTCGACTTCAGGAGTGCAGGAGATCTAAGGAGTAAGGTATTTGCTATTTAAATTTAATAAATTTTTTTTTATGGATTATGATTTTAGACTGAGATTGAGTTGTTGTTGTTGTTTTTTTTTTTTGGTGGTTTGTTGGTTTTCTTTTTCTTTTTTTCTTTTTTTTTCTTGGATTAGTCTATTAGCAACTACATCGCAGCAGCTGCGATAGACTAAATTTTTTTTTTTGGTGGTTTGTTGGTTTGTTAGTCCCAGTCCACGAAATCTTGATTTGCATTTGAGTAATCTAATGTCAGAGTGATTCCCTTCCAGTCGAGGTCAAAATCTAAAGTTTTGGTTTTGGTGATCATTAGTTAAATTCTTCATAGACATTGATGCCTAGTAAATTCTTATATTTTATGATGTCTTAGACTAATTATGTGTATTGGTAATCATTAGTTAAATTTTGCATAAATATTGGTGATCATTACGTGCCGTAGAATTTAGGGGATTATTTTGGTGCCATGTGTATTATTTTGTGTGTTGGAATTGACTATCATGTTGGTGATCTTGCTTCAAATTTTGAACAGAACAGTTTATTGAGAACTTTAGAGGCATATTATAATTGTAAATCATACTACAATGTTAAAACTCGAGTATATTAATGATATATTGAGAACTTTAGAGGTATTATGTTTATATAAGTTATTTATGTTCATTTGAAATAATATGATTGCATATACAATTATTTAGTTTAGATAGCTCAAAAATATATCGTGTGCCGAGATAATAAACATTATCTTAAAACATTATCTTAAATATATCGCGTACCGAGAACGTGCATACATATGCCTGGGGTGCTGGAGCTCTAGCGTATTTGTACAGACAGCTCGGTCTCTCCTCTCGAGCCCATGCGGCACAGATGTCCGAATATTTAACATTGCTGCAGGCGTGGATCTTCGCTCACTTTCCGTCTTTTATGCCAGTCTTAAATGGTGGATATAGACCTGACCAGCCACAAGCATGCCGGTGGTTGAGCAAACGTGACAACAAAGTGTCTTTAGAGCATGTCAGAGCTATTAGGGATAGGCTTGACACGCTGACGGTCAACGAGGTTAGGCAAAATTTAAATTTATTTGGTGTTTTTTTCGAAATGATCATAATTTCAAATTTTGATATTGTTTTGTTAATATCATAACATTGCAGATGACATAGGACCCATATCGGTCCTTTAGGGATACCCATCCATTTCAGGAAGTATCTTTTTATATGGGTACATTGAAAATGAAGGATATTGTCGAGCCTTATCACCCTGTACGGGTGTTACGGCAGTTTGGGCGTCGTCAGTATATTCCGCCTCCACCGTCAGTCCTATTCGAGAAAAATGTGGACTTACGAGCAAAAACTACTCGGTGACATATGGACACGCTGAGGAAATGTGGCTGAGTTGGTTAGATCATGTACTTGCATAGGAGCATTGAGGCGCAGAGGCAAGTACCCCTGGTGAGTGCACGCATGATTATATGGCGTGGTTTGAAAAAGTATCTCGACGTTTTATTGGTCCGTCTACCCATGCCTCAAATCAAGAGGGGGCGCAAGATGTCCCACAGACAAATAATGACGAGGTAATATTCGGTTTTTTTTCTTTGTAAATTAATCAAGTATAATCGAACTTATATATATTTTTTGCCATAATATATGCAGAGAATTCAAGAAGTTATAGCAATTATTGATCCCTTCTTAGAGTAAGGCGAGACCACAAGAAAGAGGCATCCGAGTTTGCTCTATAATGCCCTCGTGAAGATTAAATCAGTTCTAACTGGGTGCACACAAACTGATATTGACGCAGTATTATAGTCCGTTGCGCAATCCCCCACCGATTGTCCTACCTCTTCAAGACGCCGTCAACCCGCAAGGAAGCAACCCGCTCGGAAGTCTCGAATAATCTAGAATTTGTTGTTATTTTGTAATATGAGTCGCAAATTCAAAAAAATAGTTGTTAGCATGGAACAAATATTCCTTTTAGTTTGTTGTTCTTTTTAAATGAAGTTGTACTTAACGAACATGTTATATATATCAAGTTGTAGTTACCGTTGTTTTTAAATGAGGCTCAAACTCATTTTAAAACCCGTTGTTCTGTGTTTGAAACAATGAATTATTTATTGATATTGGGTGTCAAGGTACTTTTCATATTAATGATTTCTTTGTTGTATATGCCTATGATTATGGATGAGCATATGTGATTTAATTTGGTGGTCTAAACTTTGATTTGTCAAAGTGTGTCTGACATGTAGCTTGTAATCTTTATTGCTTTGCGAGTTTGATCTGCTGGGCAACTACAATAGTCTCTAAAATTTGCCAAGCAAGATAACTTCGTAACTTTAGTCGATTCAAAAGTCACTAGAACTTAGGATCAATAGAAAATACTTTTGAAACATTGGAGATTTCCTAGTCCCAATATATGCAGGTCAGTTATTTTGTCATTTGAATTTGGCATGTTGGAGGATACTAAGAATTGACAAAAGTATAGAAACGGGATGTAATTCTATATAGTGGGACAAGACAATGCAAGGTTTTGGAGAAGAGAATAATTTTAATGGTATTAAGAGATGGGTATAACTGATTTGATTACTTCAAGGGAATTGATACAAATATGTTTAGTTATCAGTACATAATATATTTGCCTTCCTGATTTATTTTCATCATTTTGGGTTGTTTGGTGACATCATCTTCAATTCTTTTTTACCATCATATATTATTCTAATAGTCTATGATGCCAAGTTGTTGTTCGACACTCCGTATCACTTAATTTTCCAAAACCGTATTAGTCATCCGGGTTTACAGAACCAGATGAATTATAACCGATCCGGGACTATCAAACCGGACAGAGAGACCATGTCCGGACTGGCAAGTCCGGAGGACGAGTTTTGAAATTTGGCCCCCCCGTCCGGGGTATCCAGCCCGGACAGACACTCTCTGTCCGGGGTATCCAGCCCGGACAGAAACTCTCTGTCCGGGTTTTCCAACCCGGACAGAGAGTTTCTGTCCGGGCTGGATACCCCGGACAGAGAGTGTCTGTCCGGGCTGGATAGCCCGGACGGGGGGGCCAAATTTCAAAACTCGTCGTCCGGACTTGCCAGTCCAGACATGGTCTCTCTGTCCGGGTTTACAGTCCCGGATCGGCTATAATTTCTTCTCTGTCGACTCACAAAAGAATTATGTTTTTAATTTTCTAGGGTTAGATAATGAGAGAACCGATTTAAGCTAAATGTAGATTTTAATTTCCGTTTGGAGTGGAAATTTTGAGAAATGGAATTTTTTTTTTCCCTCAATTTCTCCTCTACTGCTCCTCCCTCTCTCTCTCTGGTTTAACGCGGGAAAAAAAAGACGCAGGATGGGAAGATGAAGGAGAGATGTGGAAGGATATTTTGGACCAAAAAATAAAATGGCAAAGTGGTAAAAAGGAAGACTTTTAAAGTGGGCTCACTAAAAAATTTCTTGTGCCCATCTAGAAACTCCCCTCTAAAGGGAGGTGCTTGTGCCACTTCAGCCTCGAAAACCTAGATCATATGGAGACAAAGAGTAGGAGGAGGCGAAGTAATTGCAGAGGCGTACGGAGGGGACAAACGGGTGCACGGCCGGCAGACCCGCTTCCTAGCATTGATTGGATTTTTTTTGGGCGGATGCATGCGGATGCGGGTGACAAGAGACTTTCAAGCAATCCAACCCGACCCGTCGCTATCTTTGTTTCTGTTGAACACGGAAACCCTCGCCTAAAAAAAAAAAAAAAACGCCATCATTAACGCCCCACACGTGTTAGCTTTTGGCCGCAATTCCCGCCCGCTCCTGTGGGCCCCACCGCCCGCAGCTGCTATCCTGCTTCCAACTGTCGGCCCCACGTGGGCTCGGGCACGTGCATCAGCAATGCATCAGGATGATGTGGGCAAGCGGGCTTATTGGATGTGGGTCTTTGGATCCGAACCGCTACGATACAAAATGCATTTTCAATTATTACTCCAATTTTGGGAAATTGTATAAACTGAATTTTTGTTGTTTGCCTTCATAAATACAATACTTATCCACTAGATAATTTTAAAAAATATTCCTACAAAATAGACTGTTATTTTTAATAAATTTTTCATCTCTACTTACGGTTATCCATGATTGTAATGATTTCAAGACTAATAACAAATCGTTAAGAAATTTATTATTTATTTTTTATTTATTTTTTATCCTAAACAGATTGAGGATCAACCTAACTTTTTTTTTAAACACCAATAAATAGATTAACCATAACCCACCATTTATTTTCAAATACATGGGGAATATCACACGATCACTATTCTCAATTATCTTCCTCTCAAAAACCAATCTCTATTATATTGCTACAAAGAGAACCAATGCTACCAAGTTTTTCTTCGTATAATCAACTTTTCAAACATACTTTAATGCATTATAATAAACTTCTCTAGAAGATTCATCGATCGCAAGTCATAAGCAATATGGATGAATAGTACTTAGCCAGATAATCTGCAACCGCTCTGTCTAATAAATTAATTTAATTTTAAATTAGTCCAATTAGATTTTGAGTAACTTTTATTTGTATTGCTAAAAGCCAAATCACCAAAGTTACAAAGGTTCCATATTTTACTACTATCAATATTTGTCAAGATCAGAACCTAGACAAATGCAAGAATCATTAGCTCAATAATCTAAGCATCTTGGACTAATTACCTCAACCAAATTTGATCTCCTCTCCATCTAAACTTTATGATTTTTATATTTAAGAATTAAATATGAATATATAAGTGCAAATCATAAACAATGATACAATAGAATCTAAGAAAAGCTACAATTTATGAGTCCAATAAAAATCTAATCTACTCACATAATACAAAATAAAAAGTTAAAAAGACTTTGTTGTCATTAGTCAATTCCAAGGGCCATGATGTCAAAATCTTATATTAATGTAATAGGCCCTATTATTTATAATGATGCATTAAGTTAGATTAATTGCACCTTTCCACTAATTTAAAACCTTAATCACGTCAAATCAAAGCCCAAAATATGATCAATGTAACCTAACCAATGGACATGATCTGACTTGAGTTGATGATTTGCTTCGAGTTGAATAGAGGTTTGCATATTTCATGGGAAAGCAAAGGTAAAATATAGGGATTAGAGGAGTTGATTAATTTTAAAACTTAAAAAATCTAAGTAATTCATTTTTTTTTTTGTTTATTTCATTATGTTTATCATAGTAAACATAATGAAATATAGATCCTAGCTAGGTTAAAAATAATTAACTTCTTTCATGGTTTGATTTTCTCTGCACAACAAAAAGAGTCACATCATTTCTTACCGTATAGTTAGTGTTCCGATGGAGTTGTTACTCGTATAAAAAGTATTAAAACGGTTTATGAAAGATAATGAAATAAACAAATCTGACAAATCACTAACATTGGATGTGGGATCCACCAAGCCTTCGTCTTCAAGGTCATCATCAAGCAAGAATCACCTTTTAGAAAGTTAAAAGATGAGCAAAGAGTAGTATAATGCTAGCTATGTTAGTAGAGTATATGGGGCTCTGTGGTTGGTTGATGGATGAGAAAGATGAAAACAAGCTAAAAGTGAAACCCCAACTAAGTAGGCAAGCCAAAACAAGGCAGCAACAAGGTAACATGGTGTTTGTGGGGGGTAGCATCATTGAAGGAAACTAGGGTTGTTTCTTGAAACAAGGATCACAATGGAGGGAGACAAGGGGTGGCCCCTCATGGCCTTAGGGTTTTTTGTTGCTGGCTCACTTGTCTTCATTTTGATGTGTGTCTTGTGCCAAAGGCATCTCTTCTCACCTTTGATGTGCATCTGATCACCTTTTCCAAATGCTTGCAAGTTACCTACTTATGGAGGTGATCATGGTGTTGATTCAAGTTGGCTAGTTGAGCCCATGCATGGTCCAGATGCATAAGTGAACCACATTTGGAAAAATCAAAATTCAAAGTCCATATTGGCACATTTTTTTATTTATGGAAAAGTACACTTCATATATATGCCTTGGGCTCTTTAGTTTTCAAAGGAGGCTCTTTAGTTTTCAAAGGAGAAACTTCCATCAAGAAAGAAGAAAGAATACTTTTTTGACCGTCTAGAGAATTTTATCTTGGTACGTAATTCCTGATCCATTATCAATCCATACAAAAACAACAACAAAGCCTTTCATCCAAAGTATTTGGGGTAGGCTACAAGAACAAAAAAAAATCACGCCGGATCGATCACTTTGATAGTCCTTCTCCATTCATTTCTATCAAGTAATATCTCATCATTTAAACCTCTAGAATCCATATTTTTTTTTATCACCTCCATCTATATTTTTTTCGGTTTTCTCTTCGTTCTTTTAACTTGTCCTACATTGATAAACTCTTCTTGTCGAACTGGTGCATTTGTAAGCCTACGTTGCACATGACCAAACTATCGTAATCGGTTTTCTCGTATCTTCTCATCGATGGGAGCTACTCCTACCCTTACACGAATAATTTATTTCTCACTTTATCTTTCATAGTGTTGCCGCATATCTAGCGGAGCATGCGCATCTCTGCTACACTTATCTTCTGTGAATAACGTTTCTTTATAACCCAACATTCCGTACCATATAACAAAGCTGGCCTAATAGTAGTCCTATAAAATTTTTCCTTCAGTCTTAACGGAATGTTACGGTCGCATAAAACTCTTATTGCCCTCCTCCATTTTAACCAGCCAGTTTGTATCATATGGTTAATATCATTATCGATCTTTCTATCATTCTGAATAATAGAACTCAAAACCTAAACTGACTGCTCATTTTTATCTTTTGCCCATCCAGTTTTATGGCATTATAGTCTATGGTCCGTCTTTTACTAAATTTACACTTCATATACTCTGTTTTAAATCTACTCAATTTAAAACCTCTAGATTCTAATGTATACCTCCATAATTCTAGCTTGGTATTTACCCATACTCTTGTCTCATTAACTAAGACAATATCATCAGCAAATAACATACACTAAGGTGTCTCATCCTGAATAGCTATAGTAAGCTCATCCATCATTATAGCTAATAAGAACGGGCTCAATGCAGATCCTTGATGCAATCCAATTATGATAGAAAAATTACTTGTTAAACCACCACATGTTCTGATATTGGCCACTACTCCATCATACATATCCTTAATTATGTCGATATATTTGATGGGAACTCTTTTCTTCATCAATATCCACTAAAATATCTCTCGTGGTACCTTATCATAGGTTTTCTCTAAGTCAATAAATATCATATGCAAATCTCCATTCCTCTCTCAGAATCGCTCTATAAGTTGACGAAATAAATGAATAGTTTCTGTCATTGACCGCTCCGGCATAAATCCAAACTGGTTCTCCGATATTTTAACAGTTTGTCGCAATCTATATTCAATTACCCTTTTCCAAACCTTCATAGTGTGACACATGAGTTTTATTTCTTTCTAGTTAGAATAACTTTGAATATCATCCTTGTTCTAATACAGAGGTATTAGAGTACTCTTTCTCCATTCATTTGACATTTTCTTAGTTTGCTAAATTTTGTTAAAAAGATCTGTCAGTCACCTCACACCAATCCCTCCTAATTATCTCCATATCTCTATAGGAATCTCATCTGGACCAACATGTTTTCTTGATTTTATTGTCTTCAAAACCTCTTTTACTCCAGACTCTTTAATTTTGCACAAAAAGGTACGATTCATATCCTCACATTGAATAGTAAGATCTCCCAAATCATGAGTAAAACTACCATTATATAATTTATCAAAATAATCTTTCCATCTTTCTTTAATCTCTTCATCTTGAACTAGAACCGTCTAATCTTCATCTTTAATACATTGTTGACAGTGAAAATTTCCAAGTAAAATGGGGTTTTCCATAACAGAACGCGGAGCTAACTCCGTAGCTCCTCGTTTGGCCATACTAGTCTCGCGTTTGAGCAAAACGCGGAGCTAATCCATAGCTCCGCGTTCTGATGAATTTAGCTCCGCGTGAGCAGATTTCATTAGAATCCTAAATTGATTAAGATTGAGATTTGGACTTATCCAATATCCAAATTGAGTCCAATCAGAATCCTAAATTGATTGTGATTGAGATTTGGGCTTATCCAAGTACCCAAATTAAGTTCGATCAGAACTCTAAATCAAGAGATTTAAAATCAAAACTAAGATATTTGATTGGAATCCTTGATGAGTACAAATTCTATTTAGATAGAAACTCTCATATTACCCCAAGGCTATAAATACCCTCTTGAGGAAGCCTTGGAGGATCTTTTTCTGAAGTTTTGGAGAAGTTCGAGTTATGCATAGAGCCTTGAACGAATCAAGACCAGAGGAGATCAGTTCTATAGTCGGCCGCCATCTTCAAGAGAAGAGTTCGTCGTCAGATAGTCCAAAAGAACTACAACGATAGATCCCATCGCCACATAGATCCCACGATATATTGTAAAAGAGAGCGATAGATTATAAATCCTCTCGTTTGTTCTTCTCTTGTTCACTTTCGTTGTAATCTAAGATGTATTCAATGGAAGGAAAGCAACAAAAGTCTACTGCGAACAAACTGGCGACCACAGTGGGAGAAGTCTCTTTCATCGAAAAAGAGATCGTGGCGCAATCTGACGTCGAGAGGATCGGATCCGACGTGGATATGCTAGTCGTTGAAATCGACCAGCAGAAGTACGAGGAGTGTCTCTCCTCTTAGTCAGGTAACCTGACCGAAACGCGGCGCTATCGTCGCGTGCGCTCCAATATCCATAAATCGGGTAATCGGGGATCCACCGATAAACGGGGACCCTTGGAGATCGCGGCCATAGAGCCGTCTTTTGGGCAGGAAACCCTAGCAGGGGGTGATCTCTCTACTGCCGGAGAAGGCTTGAAAACTGGTTTGACCAGAGCCCAACTCCGCAACCGAAATCGGAGAGCTAGGCGAAAGGCCCTCAAAGCCCGCGATAAACACGAGGCTATTCAGGCAGCAGAACGCGAGGCTACTGTATCTCGTGATCTGGCTTGCGTTAATCGCAAGGCCTGTTAATATCGCGTTAAACGCGAAGCTGCAACTTGCGTTAATTGCAAGGACAAGCCAGCGTGTGATTATCCACGTGAGACTATTTTATCTGGGCTTAAAACCAGAGAAGCTAGCGAGGATAAACTTTCCCTAGAGCCAGCGTATGATGGTGATTCTCCACGCGAGGCTAAGACTGAGCTTAGCGAGAAACGCGAAGCTAATAGGACTTGCATTAATCGCAAAATTTCTGAAGCTCGAGTTAAACGCGAGGATAAACTTTCCCTAGAGCCAGCGTGTGATTATCCACGCGAGGCTAATACTGAGCCTAGCGATAAATGCGAAGCCAGTAAGACTTGCGTTAATCGCAAGATTTTTGACACTGGCATAAACCGCGAGGATAAAATTTCTCTAGAGCCAGCATGTGATTCTCCACGCGAGGCTAAAACTGAGTCTAGCGATAAACGCGAAGACAGTAACACTTGCGTTAATCGCGAGACTCCTCACCTTCGCGTAAATCGTGAAGATGAGTGGCAAATTTGTGTTAATCGCAAAAATCGCGCTAAATGCGAAATTATCACCTGCGTAAATCGCAAAAGTAAGCCAGCATGCAAGATTTTTTCTCCATGCGAGGCTAATATCCCAGAAGATAAACTTCTACAGAGACGCCAAGCCAGCGTGAAACGCGAGGCTAGCGTGCAAAAACGCAAAGCTATTATTCAGCCTCGCGTATCAAAACGCGAAGCTAATTCTCAGCTTCGCGTAAATCAACCTGAATATAGAATCAGGTTTGATAATCACACTATTGGATCAGGACTTGACTCTAATGATTCCAAGAAGGTTCAGTGGGCCCCTGGACCCTCTCAACAACCAGGTGGCCCCCACGATTCTTCGTCTTCCGAGGTCACCAATCTCAGAAATTACTTGACAAAAATGAGAAATATAACTCAAGCTCAGCCACACTCAACATGTCATTGTAAGCAGCTCATAACAACCATATCTGCTGTATTGGATAATTGATGTTGTACCAAGAAGAGAGTGTCTGTATTTAACAGAATAACTGAGTCTCGTCAAGATACTCCGAAGAGGAGAAAGAATGATCTGAGATATAAAATTAAAGAAAAAGAATTAAACGCAGTGACCTCAAATATGATCGGAAAGGGTAAAAATATTATGGAGAAAGAATATGAGTCAGATGCAGACGATGAAGAACCTTATCATTTTACCCTGCTCAAATCAGGCGTTGTCCCTCCTCGGAATTACAAGAAACTTTTAAAAGGTTTCTGTGATGATGACAGCGACAATTCAGCTATAGCTCCCCCACAATCTTGTGCATCTTCCCGACCACGAAAATCAGCGTTGCACGCAGTGGACAGGTCTGATGACATTGACCAGATGATAGAAGTCCAAGAGCAGATGATTCGAGGTTAGCAAAAGGCCATTGATGACCTCAAATTAATGTTTCTAAAAGTGGTCGAAAATACCCGGAAGATAGCCGATGATAAGGCTAAAACTTCTTCAGAACCGCCACCTAAAACAAATGAAGAAAATAAAGAAGAAAAATCCCACTCGATACATGAAAATGAGGATAAATATTCTTTTCATGACCCTCATGAGGAGAAAATCGAGAAGTTGCAAAGCCAACTTGATGCCTTGATGCACAAGAAAGAACTGAAGGAATCGGGGGTTTCAAGACCGTACCCGGCTGAATGGGATTTGGCACCGTACCCTAAAAAGTATAAACCGCTCAAATTGGAGCCGTATGACGGGAAAGGATCTCCTAGTCAACATATTTACTATTTCCTGTCCCAAGCAGGGCATTTAATGGGCAATGACCCAGTAATGACCAAGATATTCACAAGTACCTTACGAGGGCCTGCCTTCACTTGGTTTATGCAGCTGCCCCCATGTACAATTAATACCTGGTTTGATGTTGAGAAACTATTTCTCGCACGTTTCTTTGAGGATGATACCGAAATTACGGTCCATTCCCTCCTTGCGACGAAACAAGGGGAAGAAGAAACTGTCAAAAGTTTTATTGAACACTTCAGGGAAAAGTCCGTGTATTGTCGACATGGTATGACCGAGGAAACCGTAGTAGAAACCTGCAAGCATAACTTCAGGACTGGCGTGTTGATAAGAATGGGAGTTGTAGAGTCCAAAACTTGGAAAGATCTGCTGAAGCAGGGAGAGCAGGCGGAAGATATAATTCGCCGGATTGAGGAATCTCGTAGAACGAGAAACTCTATGAATAACAGGCAATATCCACAGAATCCTAAAAATAAAGGGAAAGCTGTGATGACGTCAGTTGCAGATCCAAAACCAAAACCTCAAAATCCGAGAGGTACAGATCAGAATAGGCCCCGCCAAGATAGAATTTATACATTCAAGACGGAACAGACAGGTACTCTATTCCATCTCCTCCTTAGAAAGGGCATGTTGAAGCTTCCGGAAAATGAAAAACTGGAAGACGCTGGTAAAACCAACGACCCCAACTATTGCCTATACTATCGGAATGTCGGACACCCAACTAAGGATTGCTATCCTCTTAAGAACCGAATTCAGGTATTGATAGAAGCCGGGATTCTCACACTTAAAGAGGAACAAAAAAAAGTTTCTGCAAATATGACAATTTTAGTAGTAGGAACCAATGAGTTCCCTGTTAGAGCGATCCCTGTACCAGTAGGGAAGCCAATATCGACACCAAGCACGGGTAGCCCGCACTTGCAAGCTAGCCCCTTGGGTACGCTCCGAACCACAACTGTGACAAAATTATTCTCATTGGCTAGCAGCCGAATTTGGCTGGGGGTGCCGAAAATATTGACAATGATAAATATCATGTTGCTTCCACTACTTTTACTAGCCATTAGAATAGCTAATTGAGTGCTATAAAAAAAAATTGCCCAATGCTGTTAAAGCGGCGGGAAGAGGAGATCAAGTTCCTCGCTAACCCTATCATACTGGGGGTAAAAGTATGAAATTAACTATCTGTTAAAGCGGCGGGAAGGAGATCAAGTTCCTCACCAAATCCATTTATAGCTGGGAGTTTACTAAAAATTCCGTGGACATATCATGTTAAGCTCTTATCTCTGATAGTATGATTTGGATTATTCTCATCTCCGTTCAAGTTACGCGTGAGAGCACTTGGACTAGGCATGTGCAATTAGGCGTCTCTGTCGAAATCTGATGATCATGACCCCGATTATCTTGGCGTGTGCAGTTCAAGTTACACATGAGAGTCTTGAACCGCCTCCATCAAAGTTTCAAGCATGTGCGATTAAACACCTCTGCCGAATTTCTTGATCTTAACCTGATCACAAAATTGAAGATCCAAGGTATTTCAAAATTTGCTAAGTTCTAAGCCATTTTGAAAACTTTGGAGGGGGTTCTGTTGGCAGTGAAAATTTCTAAGTAAAATGGGGTTTTCCACAACAGAACGCGGAGCTAACTCCGTAGCTCTGCGTTTGGCCATTTTAGCCTCGCGTTTGAGCAAAACGCGGAGCTAATCCATAGCTCCGCGTTCTGATGAATTTAGCTCCGCGTTAACTCCGCGTGAGCAGATTTCATTAGAATCCTAAATTGATTGAGATTGAGATTTGGACTTATCCAATATCCAAATTGAGTCCAATCAGAATCCTAAATTGATTGTGATTGAGATTTGGGCTAATCCAAATACCCAAATTAAGTCCAATTAGAACTCTAAATCAAGAGATTTAAAATCAAAACTAAGATATTTAATTGGAATCCTTGATGAGTACAAATTCTATTTAGATATAAACTCTCATATTACCCCAAAGCTATAAATACCCTCTTGAGGAAGCCTTGGAGGATTTTTTTCTGAAGTTTTGGAGAAGTTCGAGTTACGCATAGAGCCTTGAACGAATCAAGACCAGAGAAGATCAGTTCTACAGTCGGCCGCCATCTTCAAGAGAAGAGTTCGTCGTCAGATAGTCCAAAGGAACTACATCGATAGATCCCATCGCCACATAGATCTCACGATATATTGTAAAAGAGAGCGATAGATTATAAATCCTCTCGTTTGTTCTTCTCTTGTTCACTTTCGTTATAATCTAAGTTGTATTCAATGGAATGAAAGCAAAGAATTTCTGCTGCGAACATACACTTTACAGTACATAAGTGTAGACATCTAAAAAAAGAATAATAATAAATAAAAAAATTAATTAATTAAAATTAAAATAAAGAAAAAAAAAATTTTACTGCAGGCCCCGCGGGAGCGATCCCGCTGGTGCGCACCCGCAGGAGCGATCCCACGGGTGCCAACTCGCTGGTTGTTTTCCGTTATTTTCCGTTTATTTGTTTCCTATTTATTTCGCTGAGATCTCGTGATCCGATTTTTCAGGGAGGATTCGAGCCAGATTTCAAGCCTCTTCGGTCTATAAAATACAGAAATTGAGTCAGAGAAAGGACTTTTGGACGATTTCGGGCGAGCTCGTGAAATTGAGAAGCGGAGCAGAGCCATCCCCTTCCAAGTCAGACGGTCCACGGAGGCACTAGCGAGGCTCCATCGCCACCCGAACCCACATTAAAAAGGGAATCTATCAATATTCCCGTTCTTGTAATTCCTTAGATTTTTTGTAAATCTCAATATTTTCGTTGTAATCCAATAATTTTACAATGGAAGGAGAAATCCAATTTTTGGGGATACAAGAACTGACGACTACAGTGAGAGTCTCTCTGTTCACAACAGATAATATGGTGGCGCAGTCTGATTTGGTAGCGATCGGATCTGTCGTTGAAACGCTGGTCGTAGAAGTCGACCAGCAAAAATATGAGGAATTTCTTTCTTCCTCTGATTCGGAGCCTAGGCGTCATCGCCGGGCTACGATGAAAAAAGGTGAGGCGTCATCGCCCACCGGAAGTCAAAAGGCGTCATCGCCTATGAAAATTTACGAGGCGTCATCGCCCATTGAAACTTACGATGCGTCATCGCCCGTTCCAAAGTCAAGCCAAAAGTCAAACCAGTCCCTGACCAGCTTCCAAAAGAGAAATTTAAGGCGTAAAACTCAACGAGCACGTCTCAATTATACAAGAAAAGTTACAGAAAACTCCGGGACAGAAAACTCCGGGACGGTAAAAAACCTCGAAAGTAACCCCACGGGCGCAAACCCGTGGGTTGCAACCGCGGGTGGCAACCCGCAGTTGCCAACCGCGGGTGGCAACCCGCGGTTGCCTACCGCGGTTTCCAACCGCGGGTGCCATCCCGCGGGTGGCATCCCACGGTTGCCAATCGCGGGTGGCATCCCGCGGTTGCCAACCGCGGGTGCCAACCCGCGGCTTGCAACCGCGGGTGCCAACCCCCGGGTGCCAACCACGGGTACAAATCTGCAGTTACAACCGCGGGTTGCATCCTGCAGATGCCACTGACGGGTTACGTTAAATGAACACAACCCTCATGTCTCTTCGAGCACGCCTATGGTGAGCACACTACATACACCAAAAATTTTAATCTCTCTATCAGAGGCGTGCGGGGCCCACATAACTAATCAGGCCAGTGTGCACTTCAGAAGAATCCGCAGAAGAGTTGGAGAACAATCTGATGCTGGAAAAGAGCTCAGCCCTGAAATATTACAAACTCTCCAGTATTATGAACCAAATTTGCGACGTAAGAGGTGTCAAGATGCAAATAGAGAGGAGAAGATACCTCAAGATTTGAGAGAGTATCTCAATTGGAAGAAGAACTTCTCGCAAAATATTCCTCACTGCCAATGCGAACAACTGATCTCAATTGTTCTATCAAACTGCCAATGCAATTCAAAACGGTCTGTTTTTGAGCGGATCACCGAGCCCAAAAGAATACGGACAGTGAAAAATGTGTACTCTGGAACCGATCTACCTGCTGCCTCATCACATATGGTTAATAAAGGCAAAAGGGCGGTCGGAAATAACCCTTCAGATAATGAGATCACTCCAGGGTTAAGAGGAGTTTTTACCGAATCAGAAAGCGTGCGCCTAGAAGAAGTTTCTGAAAGGCTTGAGAGACAAGAAAAACGTCTCGAACAGTAAGAGGAGACTATAGGAGAAATGAAACAATTTTTGATTGAGTTGTTAGCTCAAACTAGAAAGAGTCAATTCTCGTCGTCTATTTCTGATCGGCAGAAAGAAAAACGACCAGTTCAAATAAATGAAGACAGCTAGGACAAGGATGAAGAAATACCTCCTCATTCAAGAGAGGAAGAGGAAGTGAAGGTTACCATCAACCTTCACTTAGAAAAAATAGAGAAGATGGAGAATCAACTACAAGCTATTCTTCATCGTAAGAAACTGCAAGACGTGGGGGTAGTCCATCCTTATCCCATAGAATGGGAGACCGTACCTTATCCTGCAAAATACAAACCGTTGAATCTTCAGTCATTCGACGGTAAAAGTTCGCCGCAACAACACATCTTCTACTTCCTGTCGCAGACAGGACATCTCATGGGGAATGATTCGACTCTGACTAAGATATTTGCGAGCACTTTAACAGGGCCCCGCATTTACCTGGTTTATGCAGTTACCCCAGGGAACAATTAAATCATGGGCCGATGTAGAACGTGAGTTCTTAGCCCGATTTTTTGAAGATGATACTGAAATCTGTATACTATCTTTGCTAGCAGCGAAGCAAGAAGAAGGCGAAATGGTCAAAACTTATGTCGAGCGGTTCCGAGAACTTTCTGTTCAATGCCCACATGGCATGACGCAGGACACGCTTGTGGAAACCTGCAGACACAATTTGTTGACCGATATCCTAGACAAGATGGGCTCGGTCGAATCCAAATCATGGAAAGATCTGCTTAAGCAGGGTGAACAGGCTGAAGATATACTTCGACGCCTCGAAAAGCAGCAGTCCGCAATCGGAGGCAGTACAAATGAATCTCCATTCCATTTTTCTCGTTCCAAAGGAAAGGACATAATGGCAATGGCGGCAGAAAGCACACCGAAGCAGAAAGCATGGCCAACTGTGAGCAACACAGCAAAGTCACCCAGACTTCAAAAGCAGTATTCGTTTAAGGATGAGCATACTGTTACTATGTTCAATCTGCTCAGTAAGCGCAAGATGCTCAAATTGCCGGAGAGCAAGAGGCCTGAAGAGGTTGGGAAGACTAACGATCCCAATTACTGCCTATACCACCGGATTGTAGGTCACCTACAAAAAATTATTTTATTCTAAAAGACAAAATTCAAGCGTTGATTGACGCTGGAGTAGTTCAGCTCAAAACTGAACAAAAAAGGAGTTAGAGCTAATTCCGACACATTTAATGTGTGTGGTCTAAAGGTACCACTTGGGCTCACAACAATTCCCAAGACGAGCTCAGGGCAGTTAATTTAAACCCTCATAAGAAAAAAAAAATTATGAAATTACCCAACGCCGTCAAGGCAACGGGAAGAGAATAAATTTCTCGCCAACCCCACCATGCTGAGGGTAAAAAAAAATATGAATTATCCAACGCCGATAAGGCTACGGGGAGAGAATAAATTTCTCACCAACCCCATTATACTGGGGGTAGAAAGTATGAATTACCCAACGCCGTCAAGGCAACGGGAAGAGAATAAATTTCTCGCCAACCCCATCATACTGGGGGTAAAAAGTATGAATTACCCAACGCCGATAAGGCTACGGGAAGAGAATAAATTTCTCGCCAACCCCATCATACTGGGGGTGAAAAGTATGAATTACCCAATGCTAATAAGGCTACGGGGAGAGAATAAATTTCTCGCCAACCCCACCTTGCTGGGGGTAAAAAAGTATGATTACCCAACGCCGTCAAGACTACGGGAAGAGAATAAAATTCTCGCCAACCACTTCATGCTGGGGGTAAAAAGTATGAACTGTCCAATGCCATCAAGGCAACGGGAAGAGAACAATTTTCTCGCCAACCCCTTCATGCTGGGGATAAAAGTATGAATTGCCCAACTCCTCTAAGACAAAGGAAAGAGGAAAAGTTTGGTATTTAAACCCAAACGAAACCCTCGACAACTCACCATGCTGAGGATAATAGTATGGCTAGCCCAACTCAAACGGTAATTGGTAAAGGCAAATAAAACCCGTTGATAACTGGGGGTTTGCTAAAAATCCCACGATAAATCTGTCACAACAGTATTCTTATCCAAATATAAGGATACGTCACTGTCCTGAGCCACAAAGGAAAAGGGAATAGGAAAAGTTTGGCATTTAAGTCTAAACAAAATTCTTGATAACTCACCATGCTGAGAGGAATAGCCTGGCTAGCCCAACTCAAACGGTAGTTGGTAAAGAATAATCAAATCCGTTGATAGCTGAGGGTTTGCTAAAAATCCTAATCAGATAAATCTCTTGTCACGTTAAAATTTCACCTCTGACAATAAAATTTCTCTCGTCATTTTTCTCCAGCAAGAGCAAGTGACACTCCAAAATATTTGTCAAGTTAAAATCATACCTCTTACATCATAATTCAAAATCAAATGAAATAAAATCCGATTAAATCTCCTGTCATGTTAAGCTTTCACCTCTGACAGAAAAGGAAACTCACACTTCATCAAGTCCAATATTACAGTTTCTGATGAACTTGTTTTTGATATCGTTAAGTTAAAAATTACCTCTGACGAAAATCATCTCTCTATCAAGTTAACAGTTATCTCTGATAGTCCGATTCCAAGGCTAAATATATTAACCGTCACCTCTGTTTAAGCAGCTTATTCCTATTACGACCAGATCCTCTGAATATGTTGAGCTCCAAGACACGTTTAATATTACCTCTGTCTTTTCCCTGATCCGTCATACTAGATGTCACTGAACGGTTAGGATTCTAATGAGTACGTTAACATGATCCTCTGCTTGACCTAAAATGAGCACGTTAACATGATACCTCTACTTGTCACCAAATGAGTACGTTAATATCATACCTCTACTTGTTATCTAATGAGCACGTTAAAAACATACCTCTGTTTATTATTGAATAAGCATATTAACGCCATATCTCCTCCCATATCTTACGAAATACGTCAACAATTATTTCTGTCTACCAAATTCTTCACACATCTGATAGTCAAAATCAAATAATCCAAAGTATTTCGAAATTCAGTACAGCTAAATACAGAACTTCGAAAACTTTAGAGGGGGTTATGTAGACATCTAAAATAATAATAATAATAAATAAATAAAAATTAATTAATTAATTAAAATTAAAATAAAGAAAAAAAAATTTTTACCGCGGGCCCCGCGGGAGGCTCCCGTGGGTGCAACCCGAGGGAGAACCCCGCGGTTGCACCCGCAGGAGACTCCCGCGGGTTGCACCCGCGGGAGAACTCCTGCGGTTGCAACCCGCGGGAGGCTCCCGCGGGTGCAACCCGCGGGAGGCTCCCGCGGGTGCAACCGCAGGAGAACTCCCGCGGGTGCACCCGCGGGAGAATCCCGCCGGAGCGATCCCGCGAGTGCCAACCCACGGGTTGTTTTCCGTTGTTTTCCGTTTATTTGTTTCCTATTTATTTCACTGAGATCTCGTGATCCGATTTTTCAGGGAGGATTCGAGCCGGATTTCAAGCCTCTTCAGTCTATAAAAGACAGAAATTGAGTCAGAGAAAGGACTTTTGGACGATTTCGGGCGAGCTCGTGAAATTGAGAAGCGGCGCAGAGCCATCCCCTTCCAAGTCAGACAGTCCACGGAGGCACTAGCGAGGCTCCATCGCCATCCGAACCCACAGTAAAAAGGGAATCAATCAATATTCCCGTTCTTGTAATTCCTAAGATTTTTTGTAAATCTCAATATTTTCGTTGTAATCCAATAATTTTACAATTGAAGGAGAAATCCAATTTTTGGGCATACAATAAATCTCTTGACTTTCTCTCTTATTCGAACAATTATATATATATCATTTTCTGCCTCTTTATTATCCAACTTTCCATACATTTGTTTATATAATTTAGTTTTTGTATCCCGAATAACTTTCTTAGCCTCCTTCTTCGCTAGTTTATACTTCTCAAAACTTATCCACCATTATTGTTACTATTCTTCAAATCTCTATAAAGGTCTTGCCTGATCTTAATAGCATTTTTTACATCTTAATTCCACTATGATGTATCTTTACATGGTGGAGCACTGCCGCTCGACTCACCAAATATATTTTTAGCTATCTTTTCAATACAACTAGCCATTTTATTCCATGTTACATTAGGATCATCATGGTCCCTCCAAATTGCTTCTTGTACTACTCTATCTACAAATTACATGGTGGTTGCTACCCGCGGGTTGTTTTTCGTTATTTTCCGTTGTTTTATTTCCTATTTTATTTTCCTGATATCCCGTGATCCGCTTTTTCAGGAGGAATCGAGCCGGATTTCAAGTCTCTTCGGTCTATAAAATGCAGAAATTTAACCGGAGAGGGGACTTTTGACTTCTGGATTCTTGGACTTTGGGGAGATTTTGGGCGAGCTCTGGAAATTGAGAAGCGGAGCAGAGCCATCTTCTCCGGTCGGACGGTCAACGGAGGCAGCAGCAAGACTCCACCGCCACCCGAACCCACGTAAAAAAGGGAATAAATCAATATTCCCGTTCTTGTAATTTCTCGGGTTATTTTGTAATATGAATTCGTTGTAATTCAAATAATTTTTGCAATGGAATCAAAGATTCAATTTTCGGGCGTACAAGAACTGGCGACCACAGTGGGAGCCCCTCTGTTTACAACAGAGAATCTGGTGGCGCAGTCCGACCGGGTGCCGATTGGCTCAATGGTTGAGACGCTGGTCATAGAAGTTGACCAGCAAAAATATGAGGAGTTTCTTTCCTCCTCTGATTCGGAGCCTAGGTGTCATCGCCGGGTGACGATGAAAAAAGGTGAGGCGTCATCGCCCACCGGAAATCAAAAGACGTCATCGCCTATGAAAATTTACGAGGCGTCATCGCCCGTTGAAATTTACGAGGCGTTATCGCCCGTTCCAAAGTCAAGCCAAAAGTCAAACCAGTCCCTGACCCGCTCTCAGAAGAGAAACCTGAGGCGTAAGGCACAGCGGGCCCGCCTCAACAGTGCCTCTGGAAAATTGCGGTCAGAAAATCCAGATCAGGAAACATCGGAAAGAAAAAATTCCAAAAATGAAAATCCGCAGGCGGAACTGCGGGTTGCACCGCACTGGGGCAACCCCGCGGTTGCAACCGCGGGTGCAAACCCGTGGTTCCAACCGCGGGTTGCACCCCGCGGGTGCAACCCCGCGGTTGCACCTCGCGGGTGCAACCCCGCAGTTGCAACCGCGGGTGCAAACCCGCGGTTACAACCTTGCAACCGCGGGTGCAAACCCGCGGTTCCAACCGCGGGTTGCACACCGCAAGTTGCAACCCGTGGGTTGCACTCCGCAGGAAAAATCAAGGGTTGGTTCTGGTGTCTATTCGAGCACACGCGCAGTGAGCACACAGCGCACATCTAACTTTTTGGTTACTCTCTCAGGTGTACCATCCCGTTCCTCTACAAATAAATATAAGGATGTGCTCATGAACTCACCTGAGGATAGATCTTCAAATTTCTTTTCGGATGAACATATTCATGATAGAATCCTCCAGATCCCGAAGAACAAGTCAGATGCGTGCGAGGCCCGCACAACTGCGCAGGCCAACACACACTCTAGAAGAATCCGCAGAAGGGTTGGAGAACAATCTAATGCTGGAAAAGAGCTCAGCCCTGAAATATTACAAACTCTCCAGTATTATGAACCAAATTTGAGACGCAAAATACGTCAAGATGCAAATAGAGAGGAGAAGATATCTCAAGACTTGAGAGAATTCCTCAATTGGAAGAACTCTGCACAGAATACTCCTCAATGCCAATGCGAACAGTTAATCTCAACTGTTCTATCAAACTGCGAGTGCCATCCGAGACGATCCGTTTTTGAGCGGATCACCGAACCTAAAAGAATACGGACGGTGAAAAAGACATACTCTGGGACCGATCTACCTGCTGCCTCATCAAATATGGTTAATAAAGGCAAAAAGGTGGTCGGAAACAACCTTTCGGATAAGGAAATTACTCCAGGGTCAAAAGGAGTTTCTATCGAACCAGAGGGCGCGCTTCTAGAAAAAGTCTCTGAAAGGCTTGAGAGACAAGAAAAACGTCTCGAACAGCACGAGGAGGCCATAGAAGAAATGAAACAACTTTTGATTGAGTTGCTGGCTCAAACTAGAAAGAACCAATCATCGCCGTCCATTTCTAGTCGGCAGAAAGGAAAACGGCCTGTCCAACTAAATGAAGACAGCGAAGACGAAGATGAAGAAGTGCCTCCTCATTCAAGAGAGGAAGAGGAAGTGAAAGTTATCCTCAATCCTCACGCAGAGAAAATAGAGAAGATGGAGAACCAATTACAAGCTCTTCTTCATCGTAAAAAGCTACAAGAGGTGGGGGTAGTCCGTCCATATCCCATAGAATGGGAGACCGTACCCTATCCTGCAAAATATAAACCGTTGAATCTTCAATCATTCGACGGTAAAAGTTCGCCGCAGCAACACATCTTCTATTTCCTCTCACAGACAGGGCATCTCATGGGGAATGATCCAACTATGACTAGGATATTTGCGAGCACTTTACGGGGGCCCGCATTTACCTGGTTTATGCAACTTCCCCACGGAACATTTAAATCTTGGGATAATGTAGAACGTGAGTTCCTAGCCCGATTCTTTGAAGATGATACAGAAGTCTCCATATTATCTTTGCTAGCAGCGAAGCAAGAAGAAGGCGAAACGGTCAAAACTTATGTCGAGCGGTTCCGAGAACTTTCCGTTCGATGCCCACATGGCATGACGCAGGATACGCTTGTGGAAACCTGCAGACATAACTTGTTGACCGATATTTTAGACAAGATGGGTTCGGTCGAATCCAAGTCATTGAAGGATCTGCTTAAGCAGGGCGAACAAGCCGAAGAAATACTTCGACGTCTCGAAATGCAACAGTCTGCAACCGGATACGGTGCAAACGAATCTCCATTCCATTTTTCCCGTTCAAAAGGGAAAGACATAACGGCAATGACAGTAGAAAGTACACTGAAGCAGAAACCATGACCAACTACAAGCAACACAGCAAAGTCGCCCAAACTTCAAAAGCAGTATTCGTTCAAGGATGAACATACTGCTACTATGTTCAATCAGCAGTATGTTCAATCTGCTCACCAAATGCAAGATGCTTAAATTGCCGGAGAGCAAGAGACCTGAAGAAGTAGGGAAAACTAACGATCCGAACTACTGCCTGTACCATCGGATTGTAGGTCACCCCACAAAAAATTGTTTTATCTTAAAAGATAAAATTCAAGCATTGATTGACGCTGAAGCAGTTCAGCTCAAAGCTGAACAAAAAAGGAGTTAGAGCTAACTCCGACAAATTTAATGTGCGTGGTCTAAAGGTACTACTTGGGCTCACAACAATTCCCAAGACGAGCTCAGGGCGGTTAATTTAAACCCTAATAAAATAAAAAAAAAATCACCCAACGCCGACAAGGCTGCGGGAAGAGAATAAATTTCTCGCCAACCCCACCATACTGGGGGTAAAAAAAAATGAATTGCCCAACGCCGCTAAAGCTACGGGAAGAGAATAGATTTCTCGCCAACCCCACCATACTAGGGGTAAAAAGTATGAATTGCCCAACGCCGCTAAAGCTACGGGAAGAGAATAGATTTCTCGCCAACCCCACCATACTGGGGGTAAAAAGTATGAATTGCCCAACGCTGCTAAAGCTACAGGAAGAGAATAAATTTCTCGCCAACCCCACCATACTGGGGGTAAGAAGTATGAATTACCCAACGCCGACAAGGCTACGAGGAGAGAATAAATTTCTCGTCAACCCCACCATACTGGGGGTAAAAAGTATGAATTACCCAACGCCGACAAGGTTACGGAGAGAGAATAAATTTCTCGTCAACCCCACCATACTGGGGGTAAAAGTATGAATTGCCCAACGCCGCTAAGGCAAAGGGAAGAGGAAAAGTTTGGTATTTAAACCTAAACGAAACCCTCGACAACTCACTATGCTGAGGATAATAGCATGGCTAGCCCAACTCAAACGGTAGTTGGTAAAGGCAAAATCAAACCCGTTGATAGCTGGGAGTTTGCTAAAAATCCCACGACAAATCTGTCACAACAGTATTCTTATCCGAATATAAGAATACATCACTGCCCTAAACTGCTAAGGCAAAGGGAAGAGGAAAAGTTTGGTATTTAAACCCAAACGAAATCCTTGACAACTCACCATGCTGAGGGGAATAGCATGGCTAGCCCGACTCAAACGGTAGTTGGTAAAGGCAAATCAAACCCGTTGATAGCTGGGGGTTTACTAAAAATCCTAATCAGATAAATCTCCTGTCACGTTAAGATTTCACCTCTGACAGCAAAACTTTTCTTATCATTTTGCTCTAACAGAGCAAGCGACACTCCAAAATATTTGTCAAGTTAAAATCATACCTCTGATATCATAATTCAAAATCAAATGAGATAAGATCCGATTAAATCCCTCCCCTGTCACGTTAAGATTTCACCTCTGACAGAAAAGAAAATTCACACTTCATCAAGTCCAACATTACAACCTCTGACGAACGTGCTTTTAATATCGTTAAGTTAAAAATCACCTCTGACTAAAATTATCTCACTATCAAGTTAACAGTTACCTCTGATAGTCCGATTCCAAAACTAAATACGTTAACCGTCACCTCTGTTTAGTCGGATTGTCCCTATCACGACCAGATCCTCTGAATATGTTAAACTCCAAGACACGTTTAATGTCACCTCTGTCTTTTCCTGATTCGTCATACTAGATGTCACTGAACGATTAGGATTAAAATAAGCACGTTAATATTATACCTCTACTTGACCTAAAATAAGCACGTTAATATCATACCTCTGCTTGTTCTCTAATGAGTACGTTAAAAATCATACCTCTGCTTGTCACTGAATAAATGAATATGTTAACAGTTATCTCTATCGACCAAATCTTTTAAAAAAGTCTATAACCAAAATTAAAGAATCCAAAGTATTTCGAAATTCAGTACGGTTCAATACAAAATTTCGAAAACTTTGGAGGGGGTTATGTAGATACAAAAAAAAAACAAAAAAAATAAAAAATTGAAATTTGCTAAGTGGGCACACCCGCGGGTTGCACCCGCTGGTTGAGCGCCCGCGGGATGCAACCCGCAGGAGCACCCGCGGGTTGCATCCCGCGGGTGCGCCTGCGGGTTGCAACCCGCGGGGGCGATCCCGCGGGTTGCCACCCGCGGGTTGTTTTTCGTTATTTTCCGTTGTTTTATTTCCTATTTTATTTTCTTGATATCTCGTGATCCGCTTTTTCAGGAGGAATCGAGCCGGATTTCAAGTCTCTTCGGTCTATAAAATGCAGAAATTTAACCGGAGAGGGGACTTTTGATTTCTGGATTCTTGGACTTTGGGGAGATTTTGGGCGAGCTCTGGAAATTGAGAAGCGGAGCAGAGCCATCTTCTCCGGTCGGACGGTCAACGGAGGCAGCAGCAAGACTCCACCGCCACCCGAACCCACGTAAAAAAGAGAATAAATCAATATTCCCGTTCTTGTAATTTCTCGGGTTATTTTGTAATCTGAATTCGTTGTAATTCAAATAATTTTTGCAATGGAATCAAAGATTCAATTTTCGGGCATACACCCTCCAATTTGCTTCTTGTACTACTCTATCTACAAATTTTTTTTGATTACTTTCTAATCACCACCACTTAATTTTAGGATCTAACTTATACTTAATTTTTCTAAGTCTCTTCCTAATCTAAATATCTAAAACTAAGAATTTATATTGGGTAACTACACTCTCACCTGACACTATCTTACAATCGATACAACTAGTTTTATCCATCCTCCTAGTTAAAAAGAAATCTATATGGCTCGCATTCGATCCACATTTAAAAGTAATCAAGTGAGAAACTCTCTTTTTATACCAAATATTCACTAAAATCAAATCATGAGACAAAGTAAAATATAGAATTAAATTACCTGCTTCATTTCTTTCTTTAAAACCAAATTCTCCATATACACCATCAAACCCATTACGACTAGTTCCTATATTTTCATTGAGATCACCACTAATAAATAGTTTTTCTCTAACGGGTATTCCATGTACTATCTCATCTACATCCTCCCAAAATTGATATTTACTGGATTCATCAAGTTCTACTTGTGGTGCATGGCACTAATGACATTAAAAATCTTTCTATTTAAAATAATTTTAACTAATAAAATTCTATCACCCTTCCTCCTAACCTCCATTACATCCCTAAGTAATTGTTTATTTATAATTACACCTACCCCATTACGATTTCTATCTCTACCCGTATACCAAAGTTTATAACCCCAAGGTTCTATGATTTTACGTTTCTCACCTACCCACTTAGTCTCCTGCACAAACAAAATATTAATCCTCCTTCTAATTATAGGATCAACTAACTCTGCTAATCTACCTGTAAGAGAACCTATATTCTACGATACCAACCGAAATCTATATTTATATTTATGTTTATGTTTATGAGCTAATTTTTTTACTCCCACTCGCTCATTAAGATGTGGGAACATTTGTACATTTGACACCACATCCGGGCGCCGATGTGACGCGTCACTTCTGGGCAATGACCTAACAACGCTCACACATTTTTCACTACACCTGGGCTCCGATGTAACCCGTCGCTCAGTAGGGAATGTCCCAACGAAATTCATATTTTGACTCATGTTATAATATGCGATAATATTTTACGCTGGCTGTCACCGGCCTACCACAACTCTCCTTCTTTATTCTGTCTTGGGACAGACAGTGAAATGAAAAATCTTTAAGCACAACACTGACGGAGTTGATTATCAATCCATGTATATCGTAAATGAAAACTGTGATACATAAGGAGGCTAAACATGATATATATATTTTTTAATTTCAAATATCGATGAACGTATGATGTTTTTGGATAAGTAAAGTATGGTATCGCGTTATATTTAGTGATATATACTTGATTAGCGATATATATACTTGATTATTATTCCATTCATATGTTATATTTTAGGGTTTATGTCCTTCTATATATTAACAATTTTATATTGCTTATCAATTGATTGACCAAGTAGGGGTTTACCCTAATCTCACTCTAATTACAAATTACATTGATCCAAGATCTAAGAGATAGTAGATGAAGGGACAAGGAGGCTAGTTAGACTAGGGAATCTTCCCAACCTTCTGCAGATTAATACAAGAGACTATAGAGACCATCCAAATTACAATCTCAGTCGCTAGTTCATATTTTATTTTATTTTATGTGTAAAATATATTTTAGTTCATATTTTATTTTATTTTATGTGTAAAATATATTTTAGTGCAAATTATTAGAAGTTGGTATATACTGATTTTTAGGACTTTTTTATCACGGTGACACCTATAATCTTTCATACGTTGATATAACATATGGAATTTTAATATTTTCGTATTAGCAGTGAGTAACATTTTAGTTTTTGACAGGTATAAATTTTCTTTTACAACAAATTTAAAAAAAAATGTGTATAATGAGCTTACTCTTTGTAAATAGAAGTAGTTCAACATTATAATGAGATCACAAGATAATATGAGCCGTAAAATACAACTACATGCAATATACATAATCAGTTAAATTATATTTGACTGCAATTGCTTCCAAAAAAGTATTATCAGTAATTTTTAAAAAAAAAAACAAGAAGAAAAAATCAATTTGAAAATGATCACTCATCAAGGGTTTTGTGATGAATCCTCCCTCTCCCATTAAAGTAAACAAAGCATTACTCCTTCTGTTCTACTGAATTTAATAGAAAACACTCAGGTGTGCTGTCTTTATCCTTTATAACAACAAATCATTTTATTTTATTGGTACACTTATTTTAAAAGATAGATCAGCCGATATATTGTTCATAAGTACCGATATTTAGAACAGTAGTAGGGAACACAAATAGACAGTTTGATTTTTCTTTTGAAAAATCAACTACCGAGTTGTTTTCTATGAAGAAATAAGTATACGATGATTTATTAACAAAGGCAATTACATGACTTAATTTTTTTCTAAACTAATTATCTAGATAATTTCTTTGAGAAAAACAAATAAAAGAGGTCTTGTTTCATGGCTTAGAGTCCCTCCATGACTCAGTCTTAATCAAGCTTAAGAGGTCTTGTTTCATCACAGCTTACATAGGCCTTATCCCATAATACAGTAATTAATTATTATATCTAAAACCACGGCCTAACGAGAAGTTGACAACCAATTAATCTTCTTAATTAGAGTTTAAAAAAGTAATTATTCTAATAACAATTTAATAATCTAGAGAGGGGATGCATGCCATGTTCTCAATCTCCAGAACAATGCTCTTAATTTATCATAAATTTGCTGATCAATGACTCATGCATGGTACAAACTATTCCTTTCTCTATTATGTTAGTGCTAGCTAGAACATTTTGACATTTTAATCTCTGCTTTTAGCTAGATTAGGACTAATTAAAACTAAATTAAATTAAGCACAGGACCTTGATCTCAGAGGAGATGGGAACAAGGAGAAGAGACAAGCTCAGATGCAGTTGTCAGTGTTGGTGTGCAGCTAAATATGATGCACATATGAATCCTGCTGGTGGGCTCAGCATGCTTTAGTTTCTTGCCATATCTTGATTGATTCACTGAGAGCACATCTCTTGATTGATTCGCTGAGAACACATCTTCTGCATGCTAGATAGGCAGAATGGTGCTTCCAAATTGTCAATGGTGCATGCTTTGTCTCATAGAATTAAGAAAATGAGAGTTGCGATATGCTTCTGAACGCAACGTAAAACATTGTCACATGTAATGACACGAGCTAAAGAATAAATTTTGTTAGGGCGTTCTCTATTCAAATATATTACTCGATAGAAATGATTGGAGAAGAATTATGACATGATTCTTTTTTAGTTCATGTAGCCTACCGCAAGTATTTGTGATAAAAAACTTAGTTGTTGTTCAGTTAAGTTATAGTGTGAGTACGATTAGCAAAATGTATTAGTAGAATAAGCTATTAAACAAAAATGTTCCTGCATCTTGTAGGCTAGCTGCTTGATAAATTTAAGTGATCAATGATCAGTATATCATAGTGAACTACATTTACTTGAAATAAATTGCGTATATATTTTGAAAAGAACATAGATATCTACTAATAATGGGTACCGACATGCTGAATACTTTGCCAAAAAAAAAAAAATAAAATTAAGCCCATAGCTCAAATCTGGAAAAAAAAAAAAAGACAGAAGAAAGAATTACATGCTCTACAAGATGAGAGAGTACCCTTTTCCAGCATTTGTGACACACAGAAGCCTCATAAGTTATAACTGTAAGGTTAGAGATGGTAATAGATATGTCCATGAGACAATTTTTAATTGAAAATAAAAATATTATTTTTTTAATTCAAATTTTTGTATAGAACGAGCCAAAAATTGGCCCGTGTATGCGTAATTACCATCCCTATTTAGGGTTTATGTTTACAATTCAAATTGTAGGTTATTCTCTCTAGTTGGAGTTGTAAAAGGCCCTAGGTTACATGGGGCATGCTTTCCTACCCCAAAGGAGGGGAGTTTCCAAAGGAGCACACCATTTTTTCTAGTGGGTCCGGAACGATCGGACTAAAATACATTAAATAGTGGGCTCACTAGTAAAAGTGGTGTGCTTCTTTGGCAAACTCCCCAAAGGAGCCCCATGGTCTCCACCCCTTCACATGACCCTCAGATGGAAGGGCAAAGGCCATCAATTGCAATGTAACAGATTATTCCCTGCCAAGGGCCAAGCCCATTATTTCGCTATGAGACTCTGATCACATGCCCCCACCTTAAAAAAATCCCACAACTTTATGTGAAATCAATCAAAATAATTTCCCTTCAATTATCATCAATAACAATGATGATGAATCAACAAGAAATTCCCTTTCCATAGCTAATCATATTTCTCAAAAGAATCAATGGAAGTGTGAAGTGCAAACCCTAAAGTACTTCGGCCTTTCATGCATGTTATATCTTGAGTTAGGGTTAGGGTTTGGGTTTGGTCACATGCAAATGAAAAGGGCGCTAACTTATTGATCCTTTTGTGGCATATTTTACTTGGTGATAGAGGTTGATCAGTTGAAGATTTGGTTGTTGGGAGTGGTATTGTGTTTAATATTATTTTATATTTTTGTCTCATAATATTTTTAGGGTTGAGTGAGTTCTTGGGAAGCTTCATGTGGAGCAGTTGAGACATGGAGGGGACTTGAAAGGGATAACATTAGATGAACCTTCTCTTGCATAGCATTAATCATTCTTGTTTTTGTTAATAATAATGGTTTTAGTATTAAGAAAAGATTTAAAAAAAAAAAGAAGCCAAAGAGGTGGTGTTCATGTATTATTCAATTTTTTTGTAACATTATGGTGGCTAAAGATTCCTCAAATCTTGCCACTAATCACTCCAACCTCATGAACAAGATTGAACTAGGATGACAAGCAACATATATGGGGAAAAAAATTAATAATAAGGTGGCAAAAAAATAAACTAAAAAAATTGAAGAATATTAAGCATTGCATTATCTCTATCTTTGATCAGTGTTTGTTGGTCTTGCCTCTATTAAATACTAAAATACAAGGGAAAGAAATGATAGTAATTAAAAAAAAAAAAAAAAGAACAAGCACACACTCACAAAAAAAGGGGGAAAACTCTAAAAAAAGGAATATCAATTTAATTTTCTTAGAAAATGAAACTTGATCATCTAATGGTATATCTCAAGTACTTTGCAATGTTAGAACAACATTAAGCACAATTAATCACTTGATGGGTCTTCTCTCTTTCCACTTAAAGAGCAGTGTAACTCTATTGAACATGAAATATTCATTAAAATGCCACACTAATTAACAGTTTAGGCTTGAGCATTAATTAGCAGTCTAATTAATCAAAACAAATTGTCTGTCAATAGATTTGAAGTATATAAATGATAAGAGAAATTCAAAAGAAACTTGTTTTGAACTCTATATTTACACAACATCACCAATATATATATAGAGAGCGAAGATAGGAAGATCATTGGCTAATTAAGAGCATAATTACCCATAATCTTGATCAATTAGCAACTATAATTAATTAATTAATTAACACTTCCCTTCTCTAATCTCTCTCTCTCTCTCTCTCTTTCTCTCTCTGTCTGTCTGTCTTAATCCGATGAACAAATCCAGGACTCGACCAGACCTTCACCTCTCGCATCCCCTCCCTTCTCCGCACCGTACTCCGCCGCCGCAGCCGCCGCCGCCGCCGCTCCTGCTGCCGAGTAATTCAACTTGCATCTGCCGCCACTGCTCACCTGCTGCCTGATCAACTGTGTCGCCGTCGGATCCGAACCCGCATCCTGCCCCCAGCCGGATCCGATCAGCTGCCCGAGATCACCAACGGGTCCGTAATCACCTGCTGCAGTCGACGTTGGCGGCATCATCTGGGCCTTGGCGGCGAGCTGAGACTGCAGCACCGACTGCAAGTTGCCGAGGGGGAAGCTGGACGACGGCGGAGGCGGGAGGTGGTAGCAAGTGCTGTTGCTGTTTGTAGCGGTTGATGCATTTAGGTTGGGGAACTGGAATGGCTTGTGGGGGTAGGGTTTGAGCAGGAAGTGGGAGGCGGAGGCGCCAGCGGTGGGGTTGAAGAAGTCGAAGCGGGAGCGGGGGGGAGGGTACGAGGAGGAGGAGGGGGAGGAGGCGAAGGGCGGGGCGGGGATGCCGGTGAACTCCTGCACCATGGCGCGGAAGTTGGACGTGTCGGTTGTGAGGACGGTGGTGGGCGCCCGCCGAGACGCGCGGGAGCGCTTCCTGGAGGAAGTGCGAGGTGCGGGTGCGGGTGGCTTGGCGGGGGGCCGGGGGGAGAGGAGTGGGGAGGCGGAGGCGGCGGGGTCGAGGAAGTTGAAGCTGTCGAAGAAAGGGAAGTTGTTGGTGTTGCTGTTGTCGGCGGTGGCGTGGACGATGCCGAAACTATTGCTGCTGCTGCTAGGGTTTGTTGCAGATGCACTACTTATGCTGTTTGCGGTGGCGAAGAAGGATCGGGAGTCGAACTCATCATCGCCGCCGGCGCTCGATGACTGGAGGCTGCTGCTGTTGTTGGCTGAATCCATGAGGAGGAGAGAGAGAGAGAAAGCTAAGAGAGAGAAAGTGATGGAGAGTTCTAAGAAGTTTGAGAGAGAGAGAGAGAGAGAGAGAGAGAGGGGGAAAGGGGAGGTCTTTCAAGATTGGGGAATAAAAAGGAGGGGGCGGCTTCAGCTCACATTTCCACTCTAATAAGTTTCTATGGGGAGAGGGTCTTGGGCCCACAAGAGGGTGGGGGCCTGTGGATGGGCGGTAATTTGGTAAGCGGTCAAAGGAGAAGGAGGACCAATATTTTTAGAGAGAGAGAGAGAGAGAGAGAGAGAGATGGAGAGATGGTGAGAGACAGATGGTGAGAGAGAGATGAGAGAGAGAGAGAGATGGTGTGAGAGAGTTGAACTCTTTGCTTGAATGGGGATGAAAGAGAGAGAATTGAGAAGGTGAGGGGAGGTAGATACAGCAACCTAATTAAGGTGAGGTGGTTGTTGAAGAAAAAAAAATAAAAGAAAAGGATGTTAACCACCATAACTTCTTGTTTTTTTTTTTAAAAAAATTATTTTATATATGAAGAATATCTTGCTATAATTACCCTTTTCTGTGATCCTGTAGTGACTTCATATCAATCATGAACTTTAACTTGACGAAGTTAAGCAAAAATGTGTGCATATATGTTATTTTCATGCCATTTATAACTGGGAAAGGGGTACCCAAGTGGTCATTATATGGATGATCCGAATCGATAGTTGTAATATCTTTGTCTTATGTATTTTCAATATATTTTGATCATATATTGAGTAGTTAGAAAATAAACATTTTTTCAACAATAGAACAATTGAAAAAAAGAGATATCTTGATCAATAATGAAGAATGCCTAAATTATAAGATTTTATATACACCACCTACCTAAAGTATGAAGATCATGACCAATACTTCGAATTATTTATACATACTCTCTATGTTGAAATCTATGGATGACTAAATAAGCAACACCCTATAGAAACATCTTAAATACGTCTTTCTCTTTATAATTCACCATTTTATGTTTTTTTTTCCTCCTTTTCCCTTTTTGTGTAATGTTATTAATATTAGTTTGAAATGTTCACTAGGTAATTTGTGCTTTATTACTTAATCAGATGTCGATGTCTTTATTTAGCAAGACTGATAACCCATGTGTAAATTTTTACAAATTCCTCTAGTATTTCAGAAGTAAAACTCTTTTCAAAGAGTTCATCTGTTGATTTTATAGAAATTAGAGTTTTATTATTGTAAAAATTTAATTTGAATAATTAATCAGACTAAAACTTCATTTTAAATAAATGAAATTGATAATAACAGTTCAAACACAAATCTTTAAAGATGGTAACTTTAGTTTTACCAATGAATCAGTTAACCATTCCCCAAGGCTGACAACCTATGATGTAAAAGTCTGTAAGCAAATGTAATTTCAATGAATTCTTGTGCTAATTTTCTAGAAACCTAGGTCTAGTTTTAGCTTGAACAAGTGCTAATTACCTTAATTAATTTGGGTTACTTTAGGGTTTGACATATTAACATGAGGTGAGCCTAAATCTTAGGTTGTGCTTATTATATTTGGGCTAAATTTCAAGATTAGTGAACTCTGGTCTAGTGTGACTAGCTTGAATTGAGTCTAGTATGGTGGTCCTTTACCTAATCTATGGGTCAAATCAAATATAGATCTGGACCAAACTAAATGTCAGATCCGACAATTAAGCTCGTGAAAATGCTCATTATAGTCCAGTTGATAATATTCTATGCCTTGATAAAGATTGATAGTTCTAAATTCGACTCTCAACAATATTGAATCAAGATTTAACTTGAGTAATTAGTCACGGTATAACGTTACTATAGTTAAAGAGTTATGTTTTTATTGTTGGATGACTATTTTAAAATAATAAACATTGATGATTTGGAAATTAAGATGACCATTTAATTTCATCCAATTTAAAGATACCAAATAAAAGGGAATTATATTGCTGTACCAAAGAAAATCTCTGATCAACTCTTAAAAGGGTAGACATTTTATGTGAGCAAAACTTTTATCAATTTTGACTGTAAATATACAATAACTAGAAGGAAATTGAAAATTAATTAGTAGGCTCTATATATGTTCTCATTTCTTTCTTTCACTTTTACATTTTACATGTCAAGAGCCAATACGTTCTTAATACTAATATTAAGATACGCGAGTGAAAATAGAGTCGCCTCTTATATGTAGCATTACTTGATTCCATATGAAAAATTCTAAGTCAAACTCACAGGATTGAATAGAGGAACTACCGAGCATTTCTTGATCTCAGATGTGCCCATATCAATGGAACGGATGACTCATTATTTCAATGAATCATTTCTTCGGACAGAAGAAGATTCTGTAAATACTTATTCGAAATCTCACTTATCAGAGTCCATTGTGAAAGAATCTTCTGAGGAATTGGCCATGATATATCTGATCCATACATAATATCATGAAAAATGGATACAAATTTTGGACTGCTACTCAGTATCGGCAATGGGTCTGAAAAAGTATCTAAAAGGGTGAAATTTAGATATTTGCACCCTGTCAAAGTAAGGAACCATGGCATATATGTTTGAAACAGATTCCAATTTATGGTGAGTGTAACTAGAAAGAAAATATATCAGGATGCAAATGTCCTCTTTCCAAAAGAAAATTGACACAAAGAAAATATATGATCCCAAATTTAGTTGTTTATATTGCAAGTTGTAACTTATATTACTGTAATAGAAGTTATTGCAAGTGTTTGACTTGGAAGTTAGCAAGCGATAACTAGAGTTGCAAAAATATTGAAATATTAATCTTTTCAATTTTCAAGAGGTCTCAGAAAGAACCTATTTATCAATAATATATTTACCATTTGTAAATGATGAGGAAAAGTATCAAATGCATTTTTTTCTACTAGAACTGCAATTTTTATAAGTGCGTAAGTAGTTATAATTGCAGTTGCAAACTTTGCTACTGCAAGTACAACCAGAAAGCAAGAAGCGTCGTTTACCATGAGAATAGTTGCAACTGCAAATAACTTGTATGCAAGCAACCGGGAGTTTCTAACGGGGCACACCATTTTTCTTAGTGAGCCCACTTCTCAGTGTTTTCTTTTGTTTATTAAGTGGGCTCACTAGGAAAAATGGTGTGCTCCTTTGGAAACTCCCCAAGCAACCAAATAATCTCTAAAATGTTAACAGGACCGCATGGGCCCAAGTAGAGGTAATGAACAAAAGGCAACAAACTTTAGATTGTTCAGAGTAGCAACTAGCATGCTTTCTTCATCTTTGGTGGATTTGTTGGTGGAACCATTTACATCCATTCTGCTCCAACTCTCATTCCTTTTGACTCAGTCTCAAGACCCAATTGCTTGAAAGTTGCTAATAGTTAATCTCCAATCTTTGTTTTATCCCTATTTGATTGGGTTTCATTCCTTTTACTAATATTATTATCTTTACAAACTTTATCTTCTTTTTTGTTCTTTGAAGATCTCTCATTTTTTCTCAACTTCTATGAGCTTTGGAAGGTAAGGTTTTGTTGAGCAACAAATATCTCCATTGCAATTGTTTGCAACAGTTAGCAACTAAAATTTGCTTGCTTGTGAACTATGCAAGGCCTTAGTTAGGTTAGGGTGACCTATCTCTGAGTCATTGTTGATCGATTAATGAACCGGCAGAGGCATTCAGATAAATGGACTACTGATCAACTTCTGATGATGATAATATCTGGTAAGAGTGTAAAGATAAATAAAAGTGAGACTTTTTTTGAGTTCTTCGTCTTGGTATGTTAGTTGAAAAGCAAATTGACGTAAGTTCCAACATGAAGCATTAACGATCGATTAACCTTTTACTCTTTTAGCCACTTAATTACTCTTTATGAAATTTACCGATAATGGAAAGGTGTATGTGTATCCTATATTCACTGTTTTAAAGTGTATTTCTATAATCGAATCGTGAATTATATATATGACAGTCTCCTAATTGAATTTGATTTCTACCTCTTATTTATATTTTGTTTTATTGGGGCAAACTTTACAGTTGTTTTGTGGGTGTTTTTGCTTCATTTTTCTATCTCTTTTATAAAACAATCGAATTAATTATCCATGGAAAATTACCCCCCCAAATAGAAATTAGCCATTAGAAAAATAAAATCACTCAAAAATATTATATTAAATTCAACTTTTATTGTACATGTTGTTAATTACATATCGTGGGGGAGTTTTTAAAGGGACACACTATTTTTTTCTAATGAGCCCACTTTGCAGGCTATTTTTAGTTTGCAGAACGATATGACGGTTATTAGGTAGACTCACCGGGAAAAATGGTGTGCCGTTTTAGAAACTCGGACCAAAGGCCCACAAAACCTGGGCCACGTCCCTGTCCATGGGCTTATCCTTGACTGGTCAAACCATTGACTGCTGAGAATCCTGGCTGTCAAAGACAGCACAAACTTGGCTACAAACACCGGACACCGCAATCGCCGAACTGTAAGGAGCCACTTGTATGGTCATGGGCTGATCTAAGTTGGTCATCAGCTCATGCACGCATGAGTCCAGGTGAGAGTCATTGTCTCCTTCCATCTAAAAATACCAAACAATTTGACCAATGGGTACTAGTCCTTATATTGGACTTGTCACCCACATTGAAGGCTTAAACCCTAAACCCTAAAACCTAACCCCAAGAGTTGTTGAGGAAGCCTTGCAAGAACATTAATCTCAATGCTTTGATGAAAGGTTGGCTGGCATTTGATCTGTACCTTTCCATTTGATTGTGTGGAGGTGGGCTATGCTTTGATCTTTCACATGCTTGGTTCCTAACAATGTCTGGTCTTTGACTTTTCGTTTTCTTGCGCTATGATGATGGTTCACACTTGGTGATGTAAGATGTTGAGGTTGATCTCTCTTGTCTTGCTACATATTTTTATTGTTATGACTATCGTCTAAGTCTTTTAAGTCTTTTTCCATTAAAATTATGCTCAAAGAAATGATTTTCGTTAAATATTAGCTGAAATATCGACAGTATGAATAATGAATGTAAATTTATCATTTTAAACTTTCAGATCGAATTAGATTTCAGCCTATAATTAGCTTTCTTTAAGAGAAGAAAGAATGATTCACTATCGATCGTTTTCAAACACTACTCACCATTTCATGAATTTTGAACATAAATCTTAGTGAATTTGGTTATGATGATTTCTTGCTCTACGATGATGGTTCAATCTCACGTGCGTGCATTTTTTACAGCATTTCTAAATTGAGTTCCAGTCGAATTCGAAATCACTCACAAATTAGAGAAAACTGATGCTGCTATATACAACACTTATGTATTGAATTTTTGCATAAGATAAAGATTACAGGATTTTGTGATTAGATATTTCCATCAAACCAAAATGATAAACATAATTAGTTCCAAATAAATATTATTCTTATATCTACTCAACCTAATAAAGTATTAGAATAAGAACGTGGCATTTCAATATGAGAATGTTTCCCTAATTAAAAAAAAAAAAACATTTGCGAAGAAAAATTATCATTGTTATGATAAGCTTCTAGAGAGATTAATTAGGACAAATCAGAAGGGTTCATTTTGCATAGTTAGGTGATGTTTAAATCCCACGTTGATGAATAAGACAATTTGTCTCAAAGTCCAATGCATTGTATGTGAAAAATTTGTGATCATGATTCAATAACGTATGTTAGCTTGGGGGGAAAAAAAAAATACTAACTTTGACCTAAACCCTAATCCTAACCCTAATCCTAAAATCCAATCTATAACATCCTTTTTATACGTAAAAAGTAAGGTGGCGTTCACAAAGTAACATTAAAAAAGTATCTCTCAGCTCTTTATGAATTTTTTCTAGTACAAAATATAGGGTTAATTACACTCAGACCCCCTGTAGTATGGGGCATGTAATACTTAAACCCCCTGAAGTTTAAAACTCTCACTTAGACCCCCGGAAGTATCTAAATCACCGTGTTTTAATTACATTCAGACCCCTGGTCCAGAGGGTCTAAGTGAGAGTTTTAAACTTCAGGGGGTCTAAGTGTTACATGCCCCATACTACAGGGGGTCTGAGTGTAATTAACCCTAAAATATATATTAATACAAATCATTTGTTTCAACAAACAGTTCAGATGCACCTTCTACAGTCCAATCTAAACACTTGGATCATACATGATATAAATCCATATTTATTTGGGGACTATTAAAACACATAAGCAACCAATTTGTACTCCAAATGAAGCTCATTAACCTAATAAATCATTAGCATCTTTATATTTAAATTGTTCTTTGTTTAGTCTTTGTTTCTAATATTCCATATATGACCTTGACTTGTTTGTAGTACTTCAAATCTTAATAATGGGTGATGCTAAAATGTGGACATCTATATACTTTTCTATAGAATATAAATTTTTATTTATATACATCATAATGTTATATTCTAAGACCAATTTTCACTGATTTCACATGTTCATGTTTGAAAATTCCAAAGAACCATGGACACTAAGTTGGAAATTTATTTCTTGCTTTTTGTCATTTTTATTGACTTTTGATTATTACTGGTTTAAAAGTTTACGAATTTACTCCTTTTTACATGGGCAGTGCAAAAAGTATGTAGATGATTACTTTTAGTCGAATCTCAACCATTCAATAAATTATAGGAGTTCAGTTTAGTTGCGTGACTTTTATATATCGGAAATCGTCAGATCTGGTTAAACATGACTACTATAGAGTAGATTTACCAAATACGAAGTCTTGTTCTCTTTTTGTTCTCTTCTTTCTTTTTTTGACGTGGCAGGGCCTTTCTCACTGGACGAGCATCCGATTTTATAGTCCGTCATGTCCTAAACAACTCCCGTTCAGTTGCTGAAATCTGACGGAAACAGGGAGGAAAAGGCCTTCCTCTTTCCGACATTTTCCGATCCTCTATCCCTTCAAGATATCCTATCAGATAGCCCTCAGAATCCCTGGCAAGAAAATCAGTAGACATAGGAGAAACTTTCCAGAAATGTATCTCTTAGCTATAGCCATCGGAAAGTCAACATTCTCACTTCTGATATCTCCAGGTGTTGTCACCAAAAATCTTCCCCGATTGATAGAACATCCCGCTACTGACACTTGAAAAAGCAACTTTCAAGGTCTCGTCACTTCGGTGAATCACTTGAGCCCTGAGACATTTTCGGTAGAGAGGCGGCGAACAGCCGAAAGGCTATCAACGTATACGTATATAGATATCGTGAGTGTACATGCAGGGTGTAGGTGTACTACTTACGAGAATGAAGCCCGACATCAGTAAAGGGGGTAACCAAACACAAGTGACGTAGTTCGTCAGTCCTTCTATTTATATATCGGTAATGGATAGACAAATGCATTTTGATGAATACATATTTCAAATACGCTGGAGGATGAACATGTATTGAGCTTATATCTTTAAAATCTAAGTGAGTCAATATTTGACTACTATTTTTTTGTTATCTTATAAATTAGGTTGATATCTATTTATGTTAAAGATGGTAATAAACGCGTCTATCGATTAATTTTTGACATATTTTATACAAAATTTTGAATTAAAAATAAAAAATTACCGTGTATTATATTTTTTCACCGGTCTCTAATGTGAGAAATTAATCAGGGCTACACCTCATTATAACAAGGTAGTGTTTCATATGTGGATTGAGCCAACAAATAGCCCAAACCGTTTTACACTCAGGGCCCATAATATCTGGCCCAATTTAATTTGCACCCAATAGCTCTGGGCCCATTAGATCTGGCCCAATTTGATTTACACCCAAGCCAGGTGCCACGTGACAACACGTGTCCTCTAGCTCTGCCACTTGTCCAGCAGAACAAAACTTGTATCATGCAACGACATTGCTAAGCATATAAAATCATGCAAAAAAAGAAAAAAAAAAAAATTCAACAAAAAAAGGAAAAAAAAGGAGAGAAATGTGGAAGGGCAGAGGTCCGAGCATGAACTGGTTCAGGGACACCAAAGGAGGGAATGGATCAAAGGGTGTCAAGTTCCCTGCACTCAAAGGCCATCCCAAGGCCAAGGAGCTCGCCGGAGAGGCGGTTGAGAGCTACGGCAAGGCCTCGGAAAGGCCGGCCGCGGCGGGGACGAAGAAGAGGGTGAAGGAGTTCAAGATTTACCGGTGGAACCCCGACGAGCCGGGGAAGCCCTTCCTTCAGTCGTACTATGTAGATTTGAGCACTTGCGGACCTATGGTAAATACTTTGCTCAATTTTGTGCTTAAATTTTTTATTTTGTGATCCGATAAATTTTTTGTTCGGGTCTATTTAAAATTTTAAATAGAAATAAAAATATAATTTTTTTAATTTAAAATTTTAAATATAATAGTGATGTCTTTATGTCTTTATGAAATATAGAAGATAATTATACTTTGTCAATCTTCTAAATTATTTTTTTAAATAATAGAACGAATAAAAAATTAACTCTCAAGCCTAATAGCCGCCGACGTTCCCAACTGGACTTGTCAAGTCATTGGGCCGAAAAAGTTGGGCCTGAGGCCGGGCCCATTTTCCATGGAGAATCACAAAGTTTAATTTGAGATACAGCATAGATGGATTTTTGAACTCTAAGGGGAAAAAACATTAGATGGGCGCAACGAGACTGTTTGAATCTTTAAAAAAAATGAAAGTCACTCAATGTCGCTTTAAAACTATGAAATATGAGCATATAAAATCATTCGTTTATTTTTCAAACATATAATAATATAAGGAAGTTAGAGGATACATCAAAATTATATGATATGTTTATCCTCAGACTTGACCTCTCAATTACCTCTATTGACTCTATTCAGAAAAAAGACTTAGCAAGAAAAAGGTTGAATTTGGAGAAAAAGCCTTGTATTCATGCTATATATGCTGTTTAGTAAATTTTTTAATTTTTTTTTTCTAATTCAAAATTTTAAATATGATGAATTACAAATTGACTTGTAGTTCTGTCTATTCTCGTCTAAACCTCCCTTCCACAACCTATTCCTCAATGCTTTAAAGATTACCCCATCTTATTCTAGACGAAGTTGACATTGAGATAATTTGTATTGGTTGTGTGACATTAACATGCAATTTTTTTAAACTCCGAAATAAAAACTCTTGATATTTGTAATGCCCATGAATGCAGGTCCTAGATGTCCTTCAGAAGATCAAGGCCGAACAAGATTCAACCCTGAGCTATCGGAGATCTTGTAGGGAAGGAATCTGCGGCTCGTGCTCCATGAACATAGACGGGGACAACACGGTGGCATGTCTGAAACCAATCGACACCAACACCTCGAAGGCCACCATGATAACTCCACTGCCTCACATGTTCGTCATCAAGGACTTGGTCGTAGATCTCACAAACTTCTACCAACAGTACAAGTGCGAACTACTAAACCCTATGCATCGATTTCGAAAGTTCAATTTTTCAATTGATTGTGATGTTGGTGTTGCTTGTTCGGGGGCAGGTCGATTGAGCCCTGGCTCAAGACAAAGAAGCCGCCACCACCCGAGGACGGGAGAGAGTACAGGCAGTCCCCTAGCGATAGGAAGAAGCTCGACGGGCTCTATGAATGCATACTGTGTGCGTGCTGCAGCACTGCATGTCCGGCCTACTGGTGGAACCCGGAGGAGTTCAAGGGGCCTGCGGCGCTGCTCCAAGCGTACCGGTGGATATCGGACAGTCGGGACGAGTACACGGAGGAGAGGCTGCAGGCGTTGACGGAGGACGAGAGGAAGCTGTACAGCTGCAGGACGATAAGGAACTGCACTGCGGCGTGCCCGAAGAGCCTGGACCCGGCAAAGGCTATTACTATGATGAGAACTGCTCACATGCTTCGCTAGACTGTAAGCTTAAATTCTCGCTTGAATGGCTATCGTTGCGGACCATTTCCTGTCAACTTTTGTTAGCATGATGGGATCCTTATAGTGTATGTGTCGTCGTTGAAGATTGTAAATCTCCGGGGTGAGTTGAGTTTGGTGAAAACTGAAATAACCAATCGAAACTAATCTGAATAAACAAAACCTATCTAAATAAACAAAACCCAAGATTTTGAGCTTTGAATACCGAAATCAAGATTAAAATTATATATTTAAACGCAAACATGTTGTTCAATATTTATGCTAAAAAAGACAAAATAATTTAAAATGTAAAAAAACAAGTTTCATGCTGTACCAATACATAGATTCGTAACAATATTTTCAAGAAGTAGATATGTATAGAAGAAATATTTTTATCTCCAAAAACAATTGATAAAAATTTTAAGATAAACTTAAAATTGCAATATAAAGGTATTTAAAAAAAAATAAAGAAAAATAGGGAAAAATGTTTTGGAGTATTGTTAAAGTGTGTGTTTTGGTAGTATGTATTTTAGAGTATTCTGATCATAGGTTATTGTGTGTTTAACTTTGTATTTGGAAATTTAGTTTTTTTTATTGGTTTTTGTGGGTTTAATAAGCAGGCAAAGAAAAATATACCCAATTATATCTTGTGGTGTTTTAAGAGCACTTTAAAGCACTTGTACAAAAACTGACAAATAAGTATTTTTGTGAACACTCTATAATGCAACCCTTCAAAAGATCCCAGAATAGTCCAAAACTAATCTCCCAAATATAGCTTTAATCTCTTTAATTTCTTTAGCATTGGTAAGTTTGATTGTTTAGGTTATTATAAGTATCAATTATCAAAATTGTTTAGGATATTATAAGTATATGTTATCAAAATAATACATTGCATAGATTTAATCTTTAATCTCTTTAGCGTTTGTAAGTTTGATTGCTTAGGATATTATAAGTATCTATTATCAAAATAATACATTGGGCGAAAAATTTAATAACAGTTTCTAATCTTGTTCTTGGATTATTTATAAAAGGGTTAATTACAGTCAGACCCCTATAGTATTGGGGTGTGTAATTTAACATTTCTGAAGTTTGAATCTCTCAAAAATTCCCTAAACTGTTAACACTGTTAGTGAGGGTTAGTTATTTTCACTCTCATTTTTTATTAAAGTGCACTCCTGTCTCTCAAATTCCTATTCTACCATTATCCCTTTTTTAACCAGCACACTCCTTCTCTCTCCCTCTCCTCTCTCTTTCCCTCTCTCTCCCTCTCCCTCTCCCTCTCTTTTCCTCTCTCTCAGTCACTCTCTCTCTATCCCTCTCTCTCAGTCAGAGAGGGAGGGTGAGTGACTGAGAGAGAGAGGAATAGAGAAGGGGAGAGAGAGAGAGGAGAGAGAGAAAGGGAGTATGCTGGTTAAAGAGAGAGATAAGGATAAAATAGGAATTTGAGGGATAAAAATGTACTTTAATAAAAAAAAAAAGAGTGAAAATAACTAATTCTTACTAACAGTTAGTGTTAACTATCCAGAGAGTTTTTTGAGAGTTTCAAATTTCAGGGGTGTTAAGTTACATACTCGCAATACTACAGAGGGTCTGACTGTAATTAATCTTTATAAAATCGATATATTTTCGGACTGGACTCTCAAGTCAATCGATTTGAAAAACTCTCAACTCAATTGAAAAAAAAAAAAAAAATTGACTTCAAAATAATCAGAGAAAAGACAAAATAAAAACAAATTGGAAGGAAAAAGGAGATCAATTCTACTTTTTTCTTTTTAAAGCTTGAACCACAGGGAGCATCAACCCACTTCATAATCTGGAATTGATTGAGAACTCAGGCGTCCAACACTCATAGCACGTGCAGGTGCAGTAAAATGACTGAGAATGTGAACTCTTGCACTGCACCAATATTCCCCTGCATGCAGGTCTGAACGCGTGAAATCTCTATGCGGCTGCCCACTGTGACCACATCCCCACCACCGGTCAAAATTCTCGTCATGGACGGCGTGGTCCTGCTCCGGAGTTGGCAGCGTGCATCACATCATCATCAGATGCGAATCCTGCACAATCTTCGCCCCCCACCCTAACAACCGGTTTGTGCCCCGCCAGCCGGCCGACCCTCTGTTGCTTTCGTGCCAACAGAAATTTGGCTCTCGCGGGAAATTCTATTTACGCACGACAAATTACTTTTGACGCCTAACTCACTAACCTCCTATTTTGAAACATCACCAATTTACTTTTTACGTCTAAATTTTTTCTCAAATTTAACCCTCTCTCTCATAATTTCATCTATCACGACTGAACCGTAAAATTTCCAAACTTTCCTCTGAACTTTACTCCATTGTCAACTCCATCGCCACTCACCGCCTCTAATGTCATCCTTCGCCTCCAGTCCCGACTCTTTACTCCAGCCAATGATCCACCGTCGTGCCAAAAAAAACAAAGTGCCAAAAAAAACAAAGAAAAAAAAATAGTAACAATTAATTACAAATAAAAACGCATAAAAAAAGAAGTATAATTTTAATAGGCACATGAGATTTGTCCCCCGATACCAATTGCACATTGAATTTTTCTATATGCTTCAAAAAACTCAAATTCTAAATTCTAATTTTGTTTGTCACAGTTAATTCGAAGAATTTAAAACTTTTTAAGCAACGTGACTGTAAAAATTTTAGAGAATAGAGAAATCGATGAGTTTATAATATATATATATATATATATATATATATATATATATATATATATATATATATATATAAAAGATTTAAATAGCAAAAAAAATATTTTTTTTTGGATTTTAAAAAGAGAACTGAGGAGGAAGACGATATATTATTTTAAATTTTTAAAAAAAAAGTTTTAGAGATTTTTGAATTTAAAAAAAAAATTTTGTAAAAAAAAATTAATAAATTTGTAATTTTTTTTTTTTTAGAGTTTCAAACCTGTGCCTTAAAAATAGATTGTCCTGCGCGTAAATAGAATTTCCCTCGTATCGCATTGCAGGCAAGTCTCTGTTTATTATTTGTGATCATTCAATGTCCCTGAGATCTTAGCACTAGGACCACTTTTTAGGGTCTTTGGACATGGACTTAAAAAAGTTCGGGCCCGGTGCAAAATGATTTGAGCTAGACCGTCCTCGTGATTAGATTACTAGATAAGCACTCCATGTTCTTGGAGAATTTTGACATGTGAAAGTTCATGCGCATCGTCATTAAATTTGCCACCAATTTGCCTCCTCTCCCTTAATTATATGAAAAGACTTATAAGAAAAGACCGGAGGTGTGTCTCTAATTAACCTATGTTATTTATATAACAGGAAATTCTCCATCAGCACACCACTTTGCTCAGTAAGCTTAAAAATTAAGTATACCAATTTTTTTAACTGTGTTATTTATATAATGGAAATTCTCCAAAATGATATTAAATCTGTCTGGATATTAATTCCGGAACTTAGAAAGGTGGGATCAATGAGCAAAGTGGTGTGCTCAATTAGAACTTCCCCTGTATAACCTACTTCCTATTTACATAGCCTACTTTCATGATGATGCAAATTAGATACCTTGTGTTGGTGAAGATTGACTGGATCCTAATCTAACTTACTCTATGAAAGTGACTTTTCTTTTTCTTTTACTCCTTTTTTGCCCAAGTCCAACATAAATTTGGGAATTTCTAGATGGGCACAGTTTTTTTCGTAGTGAGCCTACTTAAAACCTTCTCTTTATTTACCATTTTGCCATCAAAATTCTTGGTCAAAATTGTCCCTCTTTCATCCTCCCAGCCATTCGAGACTGTTAGTCCGGATGGATGGGCCTGATCCGGACTGGCTAGCCCGAATCAAGGGGCTAGAGGATTCTCTGGCCTCTTGATCCAGGCTAGCCAGTCCGGAACAGGCCAATCCATCCGGACTAACAGTTCCGGATGGTTGGACCTGGTCCTGGCTGGCTAGGCCGGATCAAGGGACCATAAAGCAGAGCCGAGGATTAGGAGGGGAAGGGCAAGGTGGGGCAGGGGGGAGAGGGGGGAGGGGTGGAGGAGGAACCAAAGGGAGGGGGAGGGAGGGATGGAGAGGATTAGAGCGGGAGAGGGGGGGGGGGAGGTGGAGCTGGGAGCGAAGGTTGAAGAGGAGAGGGGAGGGGGAGGTTGGGGGGAGGAGGCGGCACTAGGAGCGGGAGACAAGGGAGAGGGTGGGGTGGGAGGAGGGCTATGCAGCGGGCGGCGATGTCGTCAGGGAGGTAGGGGATCAGTAGAGGGAGATCGGAATGGGAGGAAGAATCTCAATGCTGCTGCTGCTACTGTTGCTGACGGTGCTCATCTTCAGTTAATTGAGTGGCTACTGTAGATCGATCGGAGAGAGAGGAGGAAATTGGAGAATAGTTTGGAAATATTGGTGTGCTCACTAGAAAAAACCCTCTCTTTTCAAAAGAGAGGGTGTGCTCACTAGGAAAAGTGGGCTCACTAGGAAAAAAAAAGCTGTGCCCATCTAGAAATTCCCCATAAATTTTAAGGGGTTTTTATATATCAATCCTTTAAATCTTAAAAAAATTAGACTTTAGTCTCTAAAATCTTCATATTTTGATTTTAATCCCCCAAATCCTTTAAGTTACTTCAATTTAGTTTCCCTAGGTAATTTTTGGTCTGAATTTCCCGTTATATCCCTGGAATGGAGGAAAATATCAGTTATTTCCCTCACCTTCCTCTTCCTCCTCTCTTCCTCTTCTTATTAGGTTCCCTCTCCATTCGATATAGGGTTAGGAAAATAAAAGAAAGAAAGAATAGAGAGATTAACTGGGAGAGAAGAGAGAAAGAGAGGGAGGAGACGAATAGAGAGGGAAATCAAATAAGAAGAGAAAGAAAGAAGGAAGAGGGAAGGAAGGAAAATAACTGTTATTTCCCTCCCTTCCAGAGGTATAATGGAAAATTCGGATAAAAAATTATTGGGTGACTAAAATGAAGTAACTTAAGGGATTTTAGTCCCCTGGTAATTTTTTTTATCCGAATTTTCCATTATATCTCTGGAAAGGAGGGAAATAACAATTATTTTCTTAGGGGATTAAAATCAAAATATGAAAATATCATTGACTAAAGTTTAATTTTTAAAGATTTAAGGGACCGATATTTAAAACCCCATATTTTAAATACTTCGATCTAGTCCTACACAATGATAAGATTGAGCCAACCATGTTCGTATTCGTATTAGAAATAATAATGGATATGTCTACGGATCAATTTTGATCTGTCTTATTTAAAATTTTGAATTAAAAAAATAAAATTTTATTTTAAATTTAAAATTTTGCATACAACGAATTAAAAATTTGACCTCTAGATGCATCTACTGTTATCCCAAATATTTGAAATCTCTTTTTTCTTTAAAGTACAAGCCATCAATTCAATGTTTTCCTCTTTTTTTTTTTTTTAGTTTATTGGAGACAAGGGACATGAGAGAATAGCTTAACAACAGGTTTCGAAGTCAAATCCCTTGGCTTCTGCACTTTAATTATTTGGCCGGAGCTCCACCTGTCACCACAACCAAACAAGCTTTGGACCGGCTAGGCTTTGCTTTTTCTATTTTGACCATTGTCACCGAAACTTTTTCTTTATTTATCAATTGCCAAATGTCATTTTATTTTTCCTTCTAAATTATAAAATTAAAATTTGAAATCCAAAAACTAAATTAAAAAACAGAAGGAGAGAATGGGCTTGAGCTGGCCTTTTCATACGTGGGGTGCACTATCATAATACGTGATGATATGCAAACTCTTTTCCAACATTTTGTGAGCTGTCTCCTCTCTCTCTCTCTCTCTCTCTCTCTCTCCTCTCTTAATCTGAATGGACATTTTGCAGATACATCCCTCGATAAGTCTTGTTTACGATGAGCCTTTTTTAGGAATTTCTGATCTCAGTATCCTTTTCCCGGTATAAGGCTATTTACCACCCGTCACTAAGAAAGAGAGATGCAAGAACTATTAAATTGCTTATGTACGAGAACATAGCCTAATTTCCTCAATCCTCACAACAACTTCGGAGCTTTGGTAAAGTAGAAGGCATTTCAACATAGTATCAGAGTAATCCAGACTCAATTCCCGCTGAAATGCACGTTATATTGTGGATTTTAAAAAAATTGTTGCAGCAATTAAAAAAAGCATTGCGTATAGTCTAGGCCGTTTTAAAATACAAAATAATTTTCTTCAACCCTAATTTCACCACAACTTCGGAGTTTGGTGGAGTAGAAGGGTTGTTTTAACTGCATAAAGTCCAAATTTCTATCCAAAATGGGCCTCCCCCCTACGGGAGCATGTTAAAAATACAAAATAATTTCTCTCAAGCCTACTCTCGCTATAGTTTCGAAGTTTTAGTACAGTTTAAGGGTCTTTCAACTGCGTAAATCCCAGATTTCTATCCAAAATGGACATTCCCCGTACGGAGGCATGCTAAATATATAAAATAATTTCTCTTAACACTCACTATAATTTCAGAGTTTTAATATAGTAAAAAAATCTTTTAATATGATATCAGAACAATCCATGTTTAATTCCTTCAACAACTACAAATTATCATATGATATGGTTGTAAGAAAAAAAAAATATGTTAGGATCGTTAGAACGTATATTTTTAATGAAAGAGTTCATAACTTCAACCCATAAAAGAAGTCTTAATTTTCTTTTCATTTATTGATAAAAAGAATTAACTTATATGGATATTTTGAGGACACACCCTTTGATAACTCTTGTTTATGCAAGTCTTCTTTAAATATTTCTAATCTTTTCCAAAATATAAAGTTTACCACTGCCACCAGAAAAGTGATATGCAAAAATAATTAGATTGTTGGTATATATCAAACATATTCTATAAATTCAACATACAAATAATATAAAAAATAAGTGACTACTCGGATAATGAAAGAGGATTAACAATCCTTACAATAGGTGGCAATAAAATCTAAAAATCAAACATGCAAAATAAAGGAAATCGAGGGGGTAATATGTTAAAATTATCTTTGTTTCCAAATAAAACTCTAAACTTACAAAAAAAAAAAATCCATTTGAGATTCATATTCCTCCTCCCTCCGAATCTCTCTCCCGAATCTCGACACATTTATCAAAACAAACCCCAATTATTTGACTTATTACAATAACATAAACAAAATTTTACAAAAAAAAATTGCAAAAAACTTAACTTTTTCCCTCCATTTAGGCTCACCTTAGGAAGCTTCTCTAACATCTCTCCTCTCCATTAGTTTTATATTTAGAGTCCTCCCCATGCTCTCGTTCTCCTTTCATTTCAAGCAATCAAACGCCTTTATTTTCTCCTTTTCTTTTTCTTTTATTTTTTTTAATTTTTTTTTTAATTTTTTTTTTCCCTTCATCTTAGTCTCCTCCCTCAATGCCATCTCATCTCTCAATCCATGGCAACAACAATGGCAGCCAACCACCACCACCACCTCCTCCTTTAAATCCATTTACCAAATTCTAAGCTCATATCTCTAGCCATGGGGGAGACCAAGAAACCTTCGTCGTCGTCGCCTGGCTGCGGCGCTCTAGCCATCTATACCGCCATGTTCCGGCGGCGGGGAAGGCTTCGGACCCGCCGGTGCTCCTCCACCACCTCCCTTCCCCACCCCGGTGCGCCTGACCCGGGACCCGGTAAGAAGCGGGCCGGGTCCGACGACACATCCATTGTGATCCGACCCGTTAACCCGGTAGTGCCCGTCGCAAGGCCTACGCCGAACCCGCGAAAGGCTGCCCGGGTCCGATCGGGTCCTGTGCAGCAGCTGCCTTCATCCAGACCCGTACCCGTACCCGCTACCAGCATTTCGGTTGAGCTGGACAGCGTGCTTTACGACTACCAAAAGGCCAAGGGGAGCGGCAAACTGGTCCGGGCCACCTCAGGGAATGTGATGCTGTACGGGAATTTGGGAAATATTCGAACGAATCGGAGCTCCAATAAGGATCCGATAAGTAGTTACAGGCCGGGCGCTAATCGGGCAGCGGGTAATGTAGTTTCCAAGACCCAAACGGATACGGGTACGGGCCCTCCGGCGGTGCTATGCCGGGCGTTGTCGAGGAGAATGGATCCGGAGGAGCTGAAGGAGCTGGGGAATAAGGAGTTCGGTATGGGGAGGTTTGCGGAGGCATTGGCATTGTATGACCGGGCGATTGCGTTGGATCCGGGTAAGGCTTCTTATCGGAGCAATAAGGCCGCGGCCTTAACGGGTTTGGGTCGGGTCCTTGAGGCTGCAAATGAATGTAAGGAGGCGGTTCGGATGGATCCGGCTTACTATCGGGCGCATAACCGGTTAGCCGGTCTTTATTTCAGGTAATTTGCAATCCTCACCAATTGAAGCTTGGATAACTTCAGGTTTATGAGAATAAATTTAATTTTGTTAGAATAAATCTTCTTTTTAAGCCAATAGTTTAAATCTTGTTATAAGTTTTGTTAATCTTGTTTTTAAAGTTATCAAAGAAAATTTTGTTTTCCTAGTAACCAGTGTGTAAGCTACAACAACAATAAAAACTAAGCCTTTTATAGTAGGCTACATGAATCAAAAGAGAATCATGCTAACTAAGCCTTTAATAGTAGGCTACACGAATCAAAAGAGAGTCATACCAAATAGCTCATATAGATGATCTTTCTCGACTCAATCTTATCCAACAATGTGCCTTCATTTAGGCCTTATCCTATCCAACAATGTGCCTTCATTTAGGCCTTTACCATTCGTAATTTTTCGTATCACCTCCATCTATATTTTCTTTTGTTGTTCCTTCGCTCTTTGAATTTGTTCTATGATGATAAATTCTATTAATCGAATTGGTGTATTAGTAGATTTATGTCGCACATTATCAAAACATAATAGTTAATTTTATCGCATCTTCTATACTATGGGGGCTACATCTTAGCATGAGTATCTTTATTTCACTTTATCTATTTTAGTATTATTGTACGTCTAACAAAGCATGCGCATCTCTATTACACTTATCTTTTGCGAATAACGTCTCTTTATAACCTAATATTTAGTGTCATATAACAAAACTGGACTAATAACAGTTCTATAAAAATTGTCCTTAATACGTTCCTCCTTTTTAACCAGCCAGCTTGTTGATAAAAAGTCAACTGAGAAGACTATGACACCAAAGTTTGAAAACTTCAATTACCACAAGATTGTAGCATATAAATCATCTTGAACTCACTACCTAAAATCCAAAGACAAACCAAAAAATTCTGACGTTCAAACATCTGATCTGATCAAAATGTACAATGTGCTGCAGATTAGGAGACGCCGCGAAAGCGATTCATCACTACAAGCAATCGCGGGAGGCTGATCCCAGCGACACACCAAAGGCTCAGACACTGCAGAGGCGTCTCACAAAGTGCATCGAAGCACGACGGACAAGGGACTGGCAAACGATGCTCACAGAGTCGCGGGCAGCCATTTCCTTAGGCGCCGATTCTGCTCCCCAGGTACTCTGCACTACAAAGATGGGAACATCCAAGATTTTTAGTTGGTATCTATAGATAGACTTGCGCAAATGCTCAATCTGTAGACTTAATCCTTTGTAAAGGTTTTCGCTTGGCAAGCAGAAGCTCTGATAAAACTCCACAAGCATGATGAGGCCGATAAAGTACTACGTGGCGCACCCAAGTGTGACATTGATGCATCTACGAGAGTTTTTGGTTCTCAGATAAATGGATACATCGTCATGATTCGGGCTCAAGTAGACCTGGCTGCAGGAAGGTTTGTTGCAAACTCACTTGCATGATATATACCAACTTTCACAAAGATTAACGTATTAGATTGTAGGTTTGACGATGCAGTCGAAGCCGCACAAAGGGCTGCGCAGCTTGACAGTAACAACCGAGAGATCATCAGCATGTCAAGGAGAACGCAAGCGGTGGCATCAGCACGGTCCAAGGGCAACGAGTTGTTCAACTCGTCAAAGTTCAAAGAGGCCTCCCTTGCCTATGGAGAAGGCCTAGACCATGATCCCCACAACGCCGTGCTCCTCTGCAACAGAGCGGCATCTAGGTCCAAGCTCAACCAGTGGGAGAAGGCCGTTGAGGACTGCAACGCTGCTCTCAAGTTCCGCCCTTCATATGCTAAAGCTCGATTGAGAAGAGCATACTGCAACGCCAAGGTGACTATCACAGCTAACTTGGGATTGGATTGTGCACAGTCGAGCAATTCAAAATGATTGTTTCATTGTGATTCAGTTGGAGAGATGGGCAGCCTCCGTACAAGATTACGAGATATTGGTGAAGGAGATCCCCGGAGACGAGGAGGTGAGCAAGGGACTATCGGAGGCAAAGTCGATGCTGCAGAAAAAGAAAAGGGAAATTGTTAAGAACACTGCTCCATCTTGATGCACAATATCCTGAAATGGTAAGTGCATGTCAAAATTTAACTCAAAATTCAAACTTGTACATTTATTCCCCCCCAAAGATTTTGAGGGCATTCATGATATATCAGTCAGTTACATGCATATTTGAGTCGATTACATATCTATATAAATATCGGTACGTACATCTGAAAGATATAATCATGTAAAATGCGTATCTTTAGATTTGAACAACTACATATTTGTGTCTTGTATTTCTTTTTTTTTTTATAGCATAAATGGTTAACTAAACAGGCCACATAAAAAATACATATATGCAATCTCTTACTCGTGAGTGGACATAACGGTTTAAAACCACCTAACGTCGGAGTAGAAGAACTAAAACAAAATAAAATAAAATACATAAATGTTGTATCTACATACATGCTATTTGTCCAGATGCTCCCGACTACAGTATGGTGGTACCCCTTGTGCTATCCATCTATTATCTTGATTATATTGCAGAGTAGTCATACTGGTGAAATAATTGTCTAGCAACAAGTGTCCTGTATCCTTATAACATTATTTATGGATGTTCCTGAGTTTCAATTGATTCTATCATTTACCCATTTCAGACGCTAAATATGTTTTTCCTCTGCAAATAGTCATTTTGCTAACGACAAGACATACTATCGTTATGATTTACCAATTGCTTTCAAATTTTTACATAACGTGTCTAACTCCAGCCTTGATCTTTATTTCTATTGACAGTGTGGTAAGTTTGAAGAGGCTGATACTTTCCATTGTGCAACTCTGAGATAAAATGCTCGATTGAGATCGGATAAAGATTGCTTCGACCTCTGAAATTTGTATGCAAAGGGCAAGATGAAATCGATAACAAGTGTAAATATGAGAGGATTCTTTTGGTGAGAAACTATGTTGAGTGAATAAACTTGGGCTCAAGTTTGCAATGTTTGATTGAGGTTGATTCAAAAGGTTTGTATGTAAAGTGTGAAAACTTGGATTTTGGAAAAACAAAGAGGTGATTGCTGGGGGAGGCAGCTTGGAAAACTATTGTTTGACCAAATTACTCTGTCGTTTACTCTATTCATTTGTGTGGAAAGTTTTGCTGGATGAGCATTGTCTCTTCCTTTTATACCTCGAATCATCGCTATCAAGATTTTAAATATCAGTAAATTACTAATATATAAATTGAAATATCTAACCTCATATATGTTTTCGGTGAAATTTCTGGATTCTTCTTTATTGTTACAGTAATTTTCAATAATCACAATAATCCTAAAACTACAATGAAAAGAAAAATAGAAAACATGAAGAGAGACTTATATATTCATCTCTTTTTTTTAACAATAGTAATGGACTCTTTATGTGGCTATGAGGCGTAGATCTCGTATCCGTTGACTATCCAACATTGATGGAAGCAGTTTGCTAGTTTTCTTGAGTAGCATGACGACAACCAATTTATTAGTTTTTAGGAACACATCTGGTCACGATTAGGCCAGATGGCCAGTATGTACTTGAGAGACATTAACTAGTAGATCTTGGGTCTCCCCAAATCCCATTGTGCTCGCCGTCTTGTTTTCGGTAAAAAAATTTTGGGTTCTCTTCATTGTTACAATAATTTTCAATGATTACAATAAAAAGAAAATTACATGAAAAGAAAGATAGAAAACAAAAAGAGAGATTTATAAATTCATCTATCTTTTTATAAAAGTATTGGACTCTTCACGTAGCTATGTGGCGTCAACCTCGTACCCCGTTGACTATCCGACAGAGATGGGAGCAGTATGGCTGTGGCTAATTTGCTAATTTTTACAAACACGCTAGACACTTGAGAGCTCGTCGAATGGTTCCTTGGGTCTCCCCAAAGGTGATTTCCACGATGCCTCATGACATCTGTTTATAGGCACAAGTTGGGTGGAATACCTGCCTTGTAAATAAATATGGAAATATACTGCAATTTTCATCAAATATTTAATTTAATCTAATCTGATTTGGTTCAATAAATCTGGTCTTGAATTAACCAAGATAATATTTGGCAGAATATCTGAGATCTCCAGTTTGATTAGATCAGATTTAGTTTGGATTTGACTAGATCTGAGATCTCTATCCATTTTGATTCTATTTGGATTCTTTGAGATATTGACAGATGTTGATCTCCTCCTCATCAATATTTCGCTGTCAGCAATAAAGACCTCATAATACGGTAGTACTTTTTCAAGACTTCTGATATTGCCGATGCATACATCCAATATTGTCTATCTTCGATAGCATTAACCATCACCGACTACCAATATCGATTCCATAATTGTTAACCTTGTTCAATAAGTGTGCTCATTTTATTTTAAGCAAGGTTGAGAAAGTAACTTGTTCAAAATTCAATTTAAAATTTATACACCAGAAGTTCCACAAACAAAAGGGATGTCTCCTCCGGCTAACAGTAGAGGGTATCCAAAGGAATCATTTTGTTGTTTATATTCATTGCATTGCAGATGAGGGAGGGTTACATCATAGGTCGTATCATAAACAGTATCACAGACAACTACTAACAACTAGAAAGCTAAAAGCTAAAAGTAATTAGCCTATCAACTCCAATTCTACTCATATGAGACTCTAATTCTATTCATAGTTCAACTTTTAACAAGAAAGCTTCTGTGGAGTTCTGGGTTACACCAAGATCTCTTAGCTTGGAAGTTATCTTTATTTATATTCTTTATTAGTTTATTCCAATACCTTACTATCTATATTACTAATTATAATTTGCAATCTATCATCACATATCGACCAAATCTATGTGTATACCTTTTTTTTTTTTTTTTTAAATGAAAAATCAAAATCAAAACTAGGACAAGCATACTTTATGCTTTTCTCTTGCTTAATGATGCAGTTGTAGCTTTCTATTCACACAATTCTTTCCGACTCACTCACATGTAATCTATGCACACAATTCTTTCCGACTCACTCACATGTGATCTATGCAGAGAGAGAGAGAAGCATACTTCATGTAACATCTTTTCCATCAGAAAAGTATATCAACAGAGAAATGGTTAATTACAGGTAGATCCCCTGTAGTATTCGGGATGTGTCACTTAACACTCCTGAACTTTGAAACTCTCAAAAAATTCCCTGGAATTAGTTATTTTCACTCTCTTTTTTCATTAAAGTGCACTCTTATCTCTCAAATTTCTATTCTACCATTATCTCTCCCTTTAATAAGTGTGTTGGTTAAAAGGAGGGATGATGGTATAATAGGAATTTGAGGGACAACAGTGCACTTTAGTAAAAAAAAAAGTGAAAATAATTAAGTTCAGGGAGTTTTTTGAGAGTTTTAAACTTAAGAGGTGTTAAGTGACACATTCCTAATACTACAGGAGTCTAACTGTAATTAACCTATGGAGAAATTTTAAAAACCGAAAGAAACAACAGAATATTCCGATATGATATATTGTTATCTATCTTTGTAGACTTTTGTGTACGTTCTATATATATATTGATGTATCTCTGAGAGCAAGGCTTATGGCATAAGAGGAACGGTTACAATTCTCATACAAAACTGTCAGTCCACAGCAGGGTGAAGGAACTCACTTTTAGCAAACCGCTATTGACAATTTAGTAAATTATGTTATTACTATTAATGGGAACGCAGAGAGCCCCTATGCGCGCTGTTATTTACTATAAAAGGCAACACAAGGGAACAAGAGAATAGAAATTTAAAAAACTGTACATAAATTACATGTAATTAACAGATCAAACCCCAAGCAAACAAAACTTTAAAAAGAAAAAGGAAAAAAAAAACTTCCCAATGAAATAAACCAAGTACCAAAAAAGATTGAAAATTTGAAAATTATCATTTAACAAGAACACCACCCCTTATTCTCATGGCTGAAGCCCTCGCCACCCTCATCCTCCTCCTCGGCTTCACCTCCTCCAGCTCCTGCTCCTCGCCAGCGGATCCACGCTCCCCACAACCCACGTCTCCTTCGCCACATCCACCGACATCTTAAAGAAATCCGGTGCATAACTCATCAGCATCAATCTCTCCTCATTACCACCCCTCTTCTTCTTCCCCTCCTCCTCCTCCTCCTCTTCCTTCTCCTCCTCCACCTCCAACCCCTTCGCCGGCGCCGAGCGGCACCTCATAAGCAGTAGCGCATTCTTCGGCGGCTCTGCCACCACCACCTCCTCCTCCTCCCCCTCCTCCTCTTCTTCTTCTTCTTCTTCACCACAGCGACCCTTATCGTTGTTCTCTTCCAGCACCATGAACCACTTCGAGAACACGGTCCTCGCCCGCGACCGGCCAGCTTCATCTTCCTCTTCCTCTCCCTCTTCTTCTTCTTCTTCTTCGTCGGAGCAGCAGTTGACGGCGCCGTGGAAGGACCCGAAGCACTGCATGTTGAACCTCAGGCTGCGGAGGGCGCCGAGGAAGTTCATCACGTCTTTCTTGAGGCCAAGAGACTCGACCCAGTTGCTGTGCTTGTTGCTGCTCCGCCTCTTGCTGCTGCTGCTGCTGCTGCTGCTGCGGACTTTGATCTGGCCGGCGCAGGTGACTTTGGGCGAGGTGGGCTCGGACATTGGGTCGGACGACGAGCCCAGTTGGGATCGGGTTCGGTTGGCGGGGGTTCTGAAGAGAGCTCGGGGGCTGGATTGGGAAGTGGGCCGGTGGTGATGGTGGTGGGTGTTGGGCCGAGATGGACTGCAGATGGGCTTTGGCATGAGAGTTAGATGAGATCGGGTAGGGAAGCAGACTAAGAGATCAGTGGGCTGAGGAACTCCTCCGCCACCCCCACCGCCACCTCTGAATGATCCTACTCTTGATCCTTTCATGCCTCTGCTATTTCCTGTTGCTTGCTTGGTTGGTTCGTTTGTTAGGGTGGGCTTAAAAGAGAGATGGGTGGGTGCTTTAAGCACAAGTTTTTGTGTTATTTAATGGTTCACTTTGAGAGGAGGGGGATCCGTTTCTCATCAGTGCACTCGATTGAATATTGTTAGGCTTTTGGCTGGAATTAGTCAGATTTCTTTTGTTTTTTTTTTCTCCTTTTTTAATGAAAAGATTACACTTTTGGCTGGATTTCACGGGAATTTTCATAGGGTAGCATAACGCTCTCATAACATATTTTGCACCGGTTACGATTTATTTATAAATTTATGAAAATTATTATAAACTGTATTAATTTTTATCTCTCTTATCTCTTAGACTCATATCTGATAAGAGACTATTCGAATTAGGATACTACATTCTTTCCCTTTTTAAAATATGATGTTCTCGTTAATTACATGATACAGTAACATATTAATATTTCACCAGGCTAGGATTCTAGATGCACCTCTTACAAATTCTATAGATGACTCACTATATTCATGTGACACTTTATTTCGCACACTTCATATTGGTATTTGACTCTAACACTACTTATAATATCCCCATCTGGAAGCTAGGTAGCCGAATACTGGCAAAATTCCCGATATAATACTAATAGTTACAATAATTTATAATTAACTACGAATCCTTTCCTCTAAAAAGGCTAGTTATGATTTCTTTATGAATTTATAAGAACCATTATAAACTATACTAATTCTTATCGATGTGAAACTTTTCCGGATATGAATTGATAGCATTTGTGACCATCGTGACTCAAACCCTACATGAGTTCTCACAAATGTTTGTACTCCATTATAGAGAGTGTTCTATTATATTCTTATTGATAGAATGGGGAAGGATTATGTCCACTCTTTAGGTTAAAAAGAATTGTAATTTATTAAAGAATCACATGGTAATTTTGCCTTTTGAAAAAAAAAATTGAATTGCTTCATTGTAAATTATCTTGCACTTTTTACTAGAAATTATATTATTCTAATTGGATCTCTCCTCTTGAGTTGTGCCATAATAGTAATGTGTGTTTCTCTATGACATTGGGAAGGTTGTTATGAAGGGTTAATGCTATATTAAGAAATCTTCATGTCTAAGAAATACTTGATGTGTGATGATTAAATAATTGCTTATGGATCCATATTACCAAATTTTATGTAAATTATATGTAATCAATCATATTACAACCAAATCGTCAAAAAGAAATAACCTTCATACAGTGTATCATGTCACCTAATGACAAATTAATCATTAAAATTTTTTTCTAGTTTTCGAAAAAAATATTGTATGATCACTGCTCATGGAATAAGGCTAATTCAATTTAAAAGCCTTTATTTGGGGATTTTTACCAAAATTATTCTACAACGTTAAATTTTCAAACTATTGAATCTCACAACATATTGATAATCGTTAAAAAATTTGATGATTTTCTTATAATACCATGTTAAATTCCCTCCCATTGTGTCCCAAGTCACAATAAGTTGATATTTAAATTTATGTTAAGATGTATAACAACTATTTGAAACCACTCAAAAAGAAAAATAAATATTAGAATATTTCACTAATTTAGAATATATTTCTAAATTAGTATATTTGACAAATTCTCTAATTTATTAGTATATCTCAGGATATCTTCCTAAATTAGTATAATTGTCAAATATCTCTAATTAAACTGATTATGTTAATTTAGGATTACATGTAATTAGAATCAAATTATATATTATCTTGTTTTTACCTTTTATAGTCGTCTCCTTCATCTATAAAAAGATGGTTATGGTAACGTTTAATAAATGCCTCAGAATACAAACTTATTCTTCGTTCTCTCTGTCAATCTTAGTTGCATCAATAAATAAATAAATAAATGCTTTATTATGTTTATATTTTCTTATGCTCCAAACCAATTCAATCGAAGACCAGACCAACAACTCTAAATTTTGATGGCCGTATTAGCGACTCTATAAGTTTGGTGGTGCGAAAGCAAAACTCATAGAAAAAAAATAAGATTAACTGCAGTGAGACCTCCTGAAGTATAAAAGTAGTGTAACTTATTATCGTTTAAGTTTAAAACTCTCTGTTTAATTTTTGGACTCCTAACACCGTTAACATCGTTAGCCAACATTTTTGCTATTCTCACTCCTATTTAACTTAAAATATATATTTTTAATGAAATTTCCAAATTGCGCTATGCTCCATCAATAAGAACTCATTCAAAATATGTTCAGAAGAGGATAATTTGAAAATTTCACAAAAATACAGTTTAACTTAAAATAAGAATGTGCATAACAAACTGTTAACTAACACCGTTAAGAGTCTAGAGACTAAACAGAGAGTTTTAAACTTAAATAGTAATAAGTTACACTACCTTTTATAATATGAGGTCAGTCTACAATTAACCTAAAAAAAAATTTATGATACATTCTAGATGGATGGTACCGACCTAGCTGTCCTATATTAGTTAAAAATAAAGTATGCCAAAGTAGTACTAATTATAGCCACTTAGTGTAGATCATGGGGTAATGAGTAGCAAGCCCACCCTAAAAGGTGTGAGCTTCCTCTAATCTATCTACTCTATGATTACAAGTCATGACTTGAACAATACTTTAATTGAGCTACCAAGAGATGTGATGGATATTATTTTTTGTTAACTTAAATAAATTGTAGTGATTAGCAATTGAATAACAAGGGCTCTCATAGTTTATTATGAATGATTAAAGCAGATCTAGGATCAATTATGAAAAAGCCAATGCAATTGAGAGGAATAGAGAGGAGTGGGCCCACATACTTATGTTGTATGAAATGTGTTTGGCTCCACTTTATCAAGGGAACCTTCTTCTATTGAGGCCCTTTGAAGAGAGGAGAAAGCATTGATGCTTCATGATGCATTCTTTCTACTTTTGTTTGTTTTTCTATATTGGGTAGGAAATAAGATGGTGGAGTCAAAACTAAATCTCAATTACATTTTAATGTCACCTTTTTTATTCAGTAGAAATCTACTAAAAAAGGTAGTTGGTGATGATAATAATCACACTAGATTTGTATATACAAATTCAGTTGTAATTACTTTTGTTAGAATTGATGTGTCATAGGTCTATGCTATGTAAAATTTATATAATCAACTAAACTTCTCTTGAAATCAGGTAGCTCCTCTGTCTTCCTATTCTTTACAGCTTCTACTAATTGGATGAGATATCTCAGAATTGGATAAATATTCGGTTAGTTGTCCATATTAAAGAGATGTGTTGATTTTAATCAAGTTTCTAGATTTCTAATTGTTAGTGTTTGTAACGTCCCGCATCCCAAGATACGGATAGCGCTCGGCGATGTATCATAAAAGAATACGTCAAGCCTAAAATACATCGATACGTATGTACAACTGTTACAATACACATAAATATATTTTCCGACTTACTTTCCTTCAATACCTCATATTCCTAACTACTATTTATGATAAGCAGAATTTGCTTGGTATCTTGTTTTCATCAATGAGCATATGACTACACAAAGAGCAAGAAATACTATATACCCAATGTGTGAAAGATTAGATGCGTGCCTCATTGTGATAAAACTAAGAACTTAGAAAGAAGAATAGCTTTGTCTTCTGAGGTATATATATAAACGGTACAATGGCCATTTTTTTATAGGTGAAAGAGATTGTTGGCAGTGAAAATTTCTAAGTAAATAGAGTTTTCCACAACAGAACGCGGAGCTAACTCCGTAGCTCCGCGTTTGGCTACTTTAGCCTCTCGTTTGCACAAAACGCGGAGCTATTCAATAGCTCCGCATTAGTTCCGCGTTTTGGTCTTTTAGCTCCGCGTTTTGATGAGTTTAACTCCGCGCGAGTAGATAACCAGAATCTCAAATTGATTAAAATTATGATTTGGGTTTATCCAAATACCCAAATTAAGTCCGATCAGAACTTTAAATCAAGACTAAGATATTTGATTGGAATCCTTGATTAGTACAAATTCTCTTGGGGAAGCCCTAAAGGTCTTTTTTTTCAGCATCTGAAGGTTTTGGTGAAGTTCAAGTTACGCATAGAGCCTTGAACGAATCAAGACCATAGGAGATCATTTACAGTCGGCCGCCATCTTTAAGAGAAGAGTTCGACATCAGATTGTCCAAAGGAGTTGCTTGACAGATCCTATCGCCACACAGATCCCACGTTTACATTGTAAAAGAGAGCGATTGAGATATAAAATCCTCTCGTTTGTTCTTTCTTTTTCTTATTTTCTTTCGTTGTAGTTTAAGTTAATTCAATGGAAGGAAGGCAACGAAATTCTGCTGCGAACAAACTGGCGACCACAGTGGGAGCCGTCTCTTTCACTAAAGAAGAGATTGTGGCGCAATCGGACATCGATATGATCGGATCCGACGTAGACATGTTGGTCGTTGAAATCGACCAGCAGAAGTACGAGGAGTACCTCTCCTCTGAATCAGGTAACCTGGACGAAACACGACACTATCGTCCGTGCGCTCCAATACCCGAGCAACGGATAAAAAGGTATCCACCAATGAACGGGGATCCTTGGAGACCGCGGCCATAGAGTCGGTGTTTGGACAGGAAATCCTAGCAGAGGATGGCTTTTCTACTGCCGAAGAAGGCCTGGGAACTGAATTGACTAGAACCCAACTCCAAAATAGATATCGGAGAGCAAGGCGAAAAGCCCTCAAAGCCCGCATTGAACGCGAGGCTAATTTCATAGAACGCGAGCCTATGGTCCCTCGCAAACTGACTCGCACTAATCGTGAGATCAGTCATTATCACGTTAAACGCGAAGTTACAACTTGTGTTGATCGCAAGGAAAAGTCAGCGTGTGATTCTCCACGCAAGGCTATTACTGAGTTTAGCGAGAAACACAAAACCAGTAAGATTTGCGTTAATCACAATATCTCTGACACTCGTGATAAACGCGAGTATAAAATCTCCTTAAAGCCAGCATGTGATGTTCCATGCGAGGCTACTATTGGGCTTAGCGATAAACGCGAAGCCAGTAGCACTTGCGATAAACGCAAGATTTCTTACACTCGCAAGGAACGCGAGGATAAAGATTCATTAAATCCAGCATGTGATTCTCCATGCGAGGCTACTACTGGGCTTAGCGATAAACGCGAAGCCAGTAGCACTTGCGATAAACGCAAGATTTCTTACACTCGTGAGAAACGCAAGGATAAAAATTCATTAAAGCCAGCGTGTGATACTCTGCGAAAGGCTATTACTGGGCTTAGCGAGAAACGCGAAGCCATTGCAACTTGCGATAAATGCAAAATTTCTTACACTCGCGAGAAACGCGAGGATAAAATTTTCCTAAAGCCAGCGTGCGATTCTCCACGCGAGGCTAATACTGAGCTTAGCGATAAACGCGAAGCCAGTACTACTTGCGATAAACGCAAGATTCCTCAGTTCCGCGTAAATCGCGAAGATGATTGGCAAATTATCGTTAATCGTAAAAATCGCGCTAGACGTGAAGATGTGACTTGCGTTAATCGCAAGATCGGTGAAACTCGCGTAAATCGCGAGGATAAGCCAGCGTGTGATGGATTTCCTCCACGCAAGACTACTAAACTTAACTCTGAAATAAATCAGAGTACCAAAATTTGTGTAAATCGCGAAACTAACTTCAGGCCAGCGTGTGATGGATTGTCTCCACGCGAGGTTACTGAATTTAGTCATGAAACTGGCCAAAGTGCCAAAACTCGCGTAAAACGCGAGCATAAGCCAGCATATAGTAAAAACTCCCCATGCGAGGCTATTGAACTTGAACAAAATCTTGAGCCAAGCATTAAACGCGAAACCAAGGATTCTTGCGCCAATCGCCAAATAATGCCAGCGTGTGAGGATACTCCTTTACTCGAGGCTAAACAAACAGAAGTTAAACTTCTGCAAAAACGCCCAGTCAGCGTAAAACGCGAGGTTATGTCCCAACCCCATGTAAATCAGCCATTATACAGAATAAAGGTTGATAAGTATAGCACAGATAACGTCAACAGTCATGGGGAGTTACAACAGGCTCCTGGACTCCTCCATCAGCCAAGTGGGCCCCATGTCCAAAATATAACTGAAAATTCTCTATTTTCTAAAATACTTGATCTCAGAGATTATTTAACGAGTAAAAAGAAAACGAGTCAAATTCAGTCACATTCGACATGCCATTGCGAGTAAATAATATCAGCTGTACTGAATAGTTGCTGCTGTGGTAAGAAAAGAATTTCTTTATTTAATAGAATAACTGAGTCTCATACTCCAAAAAGGAGGAAGAATAATCTGAGATATCAAATCAGGGAAAAAGAGGTAAAGGCGGTGACTTCAAATATGGTCGGTAAAGGTAAAAAGGCTATGGAAAAAACACACGAGTCAGATGCAGATGATGAACAATCTCGCCATCTTACACGACTCAAGTCAGGTATTGTCGCTCCTCGAGATTATATGAGATTTGCAAAAGGTTCCTACGACGATGACTCCGACAATTCAGCCATAGCCTCTTCACATTCATACATTTCTTCCCGACCAAGGAGGCTCGCATCATATATGGTGGATAAATTCGATGATATCGACCAGAGGTTGGAAGCTCATAAACAAATAATTCTAAGCCAACAAAAAGCTATCGAAGACCTCAAATTAATGCTTCTAAAAGTGGTCGAAAATACTCAGAAGATAGCCGATGATAAGGCTAAAACTTCTTCGGAACCGCTACCTAAGACAAATGAAGAAACTAAAGAAGAAAAGACTTATTCGATACATGAGGATGATGACAAATACTCTTTCCATGATCCTCATGGAGAAAAGATCGAGAAATTGCAGAGCCAACTGGATGCCCTAATGCACAAGAAAGATTTGAAAGAATCGGGGGTTTCAAGACCATACCCGCCTGAATGGGATTTGGCACCGTATCCCGAAAAGTATAAACCCATCAAATTGGAGTCATATGACGGGAAGGGTTTCCCAAACCAGCACCTATATTACTTTTTATCGCAGGCAGGTCATCTAATGGGAAATGATCCCGTAATGACCAAACTATTTGCAAGCACCCTGCAAGGGCCTGCCTTTAAATGGTTCATGCAGTTGCCCCCAGATACTAACAATAACTGATATGATGTCGAGAAACAGTTCTTGGCACGTTTCTTTGGGGATGATACCAAAATATCGGTTCATTCTCTCCTCGCAACGAAACAAGGGGAAGAAGAAACGGTCAAAGATTTTATTGAACGCTTCAAGGAAAAGTCCGCATATTGTTGACACGGTATGACCCAGGAAATCCTGGTGAAAGCCTATAAGCATAACTTCAGGACCGGCGTGCTGATAAGAATGGGAGCTGTAGAGTCCAAAACTTGGAAAGATCTGCTGAGGCAGAGAGAACAGGCGGAAGATATAATTCGCCGGATTGAGGAATCTCGTAGCACGAGAAACTCTATGAATAACAGGCCATATCCACAGAATCCTAAAAATAAAGGGAAGGCTGTGTTGGTGTCAGTTGCAGATCCGAAACCAAGACCTCAGAATCCGAGAGGTGCAGGTCAAAATAGGCCCCGACAAGATAAAACATATACATTCAAGACTGAGCAGACCGGTACTCTATTCCATCTCCTCCTTAGAAAGGGAATGTTGAAGCTTCCGGAAAATAGAAAACCGGAAGGCGCTGGTAAAACCAACGACCCTAACTATTGCCTGTATCATCGGAATGTCAGGTACCCAACTAAGGATTGTTATTCTCTTAAGAACTGAATTCAGGCATTGATAGAAGACGGGATTCTCACACTTAAAGAGGAACAGAAGAAAGTTTCTGCAAATATGGCAACTTTGGTTGTAGGAACCAATTAGTTCCCTGCCAGAGCGATCCCTGTACCAGTAGGGAAGCCAATATCGACACCAAGCATGGGCAGCCCGCACTTGCAAGCTGGCCCCTTGGGTATGCTCCGAACCACAGCTGCGATCGAATCGTCCTCATTGGTTAACAGCCGGATTTGGCTGGGGGTGCCGAAAATATTGACGATGATAAACATCATGGTTCTGCTATTCTCAATAGCCATTGGAATGACTTATTGAGTGCTATAAATAAATTTTTTTTTTTACCCAATGCTGTTAAAGCGGCGGGAAGAGGAGATCAAGTTCCTCGCCAATCCTATCATACTGGGGGTAAAAGTATGAAATTAACTATCCAATGCTGATTAAAAGCAGCGGGAAGAGGAGATCAAATTCCTTAATAACTTATCATATTGAGAGAAATAGTATGGCTAGCCCAACTCAAACGGTAGTTGGTAAAGACTAATCAAATCCATTGATAGTTTGGGGTTTGCTAAAAATCCCATAAACCTGTCATGTTAAGTTCCTACCTCTCACAGTGAGATATAGTTCAAGTTACTCGAGAGAGCCTTGAACCGTCTCTACCAAACTCTAGGCATGCGTAATTATGCGCCTCTGCCAAAATCTGATCATGACCCGATCATCTTGGCGTGTGCAGTTCAAGTTACGCATGAGAGTCTTGAACTGCCTCCATCAAAGTTTCAAGCATGTGCAATTAGGCACCTCTGCCGAATTTCTTGATCTTAACCTGATCACCAAATAATTAAAGATCTAAAGTATTTCAAAATTTGCTGAGTTCTAAACCATTTTGAAAACTTTGGAGGGGGTTCTATTGGCAGTGAAAATTTCTAAGTAAATAGAGTTTTCCACAAAAGAACGCGGAGCTAACTCCGTAGCTCCGCATTTGGCTACTTTAGCATCGCGTTTGAACAAAATGCGGAGCTATTCAATAGCTCCACGTTAGTTCTGCGTTCTGGTCTCTTAGCTCCGCGTTTTGATGAGTTTAACTCCGCGTGAGCAGATAACCAGAATCTCAAATTGATTGAGATTATGATTTGGGTTTATCCAAATACCCAAATTAAGTCCGATCAGAACTCTAAATTAAGATATTTAAATCAAGACTAAAATATTTGATTGGAATCCTTGATGAGTATAAATTCTATTTAGATAGAAACTCTCATATGATCCTAAAGGTATAAATACTCTCTTGGGGAAGCCCTAGAGGTCTTTTTTTTCACCATCTGAAGGTTTTGGTGAAGTTCAAGTTATGCATAGAGCCTTGAACGAATCAAGATCAGAGGAGATCATCTACAGTCGGCCGCTATCTGCAAGAGAAGAGTTCGACGTCAAATCGTCCAAAGGAGCTGCTTGACAGATTCCATCCCCACACAGATCCCACGTTTGCATTGTCAAAGAGAGTGCTTGAAATATAAAATCCTCTCGTTTGTTCTTTCTTTTTCTTGTTCACTTTTGTTGTAATTTAAGTTAATTCAATGGAAGGAAGGCAACGAAATTCTGCTGCGAACAGAGACAAATATAAAAAGTAAAGACAAGATAATATATAATTTGATCCTTATTACATATAATTCTTAATCAGTATAATCAGTCTAATTAGGGGTATTTGACAAATATACTAATTTAGGAAGATATCCTGAGAAATACTAATAAATTAGAGGATTTGTCAAATATCCTAATTTAGAAAAATATCCTAAATTAGTGAGATATTTTAATATCCCCCTTAAACTCAAGATGGTTTGGAGGACGACAACTTGAGTTTGGAAATGAGATAATGATGATGACCAAATATATGGGCCATAGTAAAAAGAGAAAGCTAGTGGGTAATTAGGGAGATCAGATGTAATGGATGACAAAAGAAGGATATAAAGATTCTATGGATTAAACAACAATTCCGCGACAGCCACACACAACGAGAGAATAGGAAGAGCGGCGATGCCAGCAGTGGAGCTAACGCCCCTGGCGCTGTCAGACGATATAGCAAGCCCTGCCGAGGGCGGCAACACAGAAGACAGAGGTGGTACAGTCGGCGGTAATGCATCATATTTTTATGGTGGAGCAACAGATAGGATCTCCGACACAGGAGACGGTGACAAAGTAATATATATAGACACCGGAGGAGGAGATAGAGATTGCAGTGGCTGCATCTTTGAAAATGACAATGACAACATAGCAGGAGTCGAAGATGACACACTAAATGTTGGCGACAGAGTAGCAGGTGGATCTCTGGCATAGGAGATAACAACGAAGCAACATACAAAGTCACCGGAGGAGGAGACTGAGATAGCAAAGGGTGTATCTTTGAAGATGGTAGTAATGACGGAGTAGGAGCTGAAGATGATATACTAGATTTCGACGATAGAACAATATGTGGAGTAAATGGGACACGAGATGAAGATATCAAAAGTGACGCTTTTGAAGATGGCGGTGATGACGGAGCAGGAACCGAAAATGATACACTAGATATTGGCGACGGAGCAGCAGATGGAGTCACTGGAACATGAGACAGAGACGTCAAAAGCAACATCTTTGAATATGGCGGTGACAACAGAGTAGGACCCGAAAATGACACATTAGATTTTGGATACAGAGTAGCAGGTAAAGTCACCTGGGTACGAAACGAAGACGGCAAAGGTGACCTTTTGAAGATGACAATAATGGCGGAGCAGGAGCCACCCTAGGTCTAGAAGTTGTAGCCAGCGGCGACAATGCGACAAATGATGCACGAGGGGGTAGAGCAGGGGTTGTGCCTGCGGCGGAGCTAATGCTGCCGCTAGAGTGCTGCAACCACCATCATAGCTGCAAAAGTAAAGGACGTTATTGCTTGATCCTTGAGAGATTTGAGAGAATATTGATGGAAGAGTCGAGAGTTATAATGGCCATGACGAAATCAGTAGAATGAACACGACGAGTTTTCTGCGCAGGTTGACTGATCAAGGCGCGAGTTAGAGATCGGACTGAGGCGTAGGTCAAAATTGGGTCGAGGTGCGGGTCAAAGACCTCAGAACAAAAAAAAGTCAGATTTCAACCTGACTTTGATACCATGATAAAACTAAGAATTTAGAGAGAAGAATAGTTTTATATTCTGAAGTGTATATAAATTGTACAATAGTCATTTTTTCTAGGTGAAGAAGACAAATATAAAAGGTAATGACAAAAAAAATATATAATTTGATTCTAATTACTTCAATTCTCAATCAGTATAATCGGCCTAATTAGGAATATTTGACAAATATACTAATTTAGAAAGATATTCTGAAATATGCTAATAAGTTAGAGGATTTGTCAAATATTTTAATTTAGGAAAATATACTAAATTTGTGAGATATTCTAATACATTGGTTGATCAATAAAACATTGCGATAGAAGAGCTTCATGCATTCATGTAGATTAGCTTTAAGTCACACCACTCTCCTCCTCATATTTATGCATCCTTTGTTTTTCTGGATACCCGTAATTAGTAGGGTAGATAGGACTCCTAAATAGAATATGAAACTGAAATTGCAATTAAAATACTACAACGATTATGGATTTTAGTATAACAAGTTCTCGTAGTAGAATTAAAGTTGCTTGATAGAATTAATATCTTCAAATAAAATAAAAAAAAATATCATGACAATTAAAAAAAAACCTCTTATATAGGTATAAATGTAATTGGTACCAAAAAAATCCAACAACTAAACTAAATTATAGAAGATTTAGCGAGTTTAGTTATAAAATTTGTATTAAAAAAGCTTAGTCGGTAGGATGCAAATGAGACCTTCCTCAAGCGAGAAAACTAATAATAAAATTATAGTTTTTTATGTTTTGACAAAATCTATTTTGATTAAAATATGTAAATTAATAAAAAAAAAAAAAAAAAAACTTACAATGTGAATTTAAATTACAAAATTAATCATTTTGTATAATAAATTTGAAATTTCATTTTGATTGGTAATTTACACTAACCAAGTTCAAATTTGACCTGATCCTAATACGAAAAAGAGATCATCATTTAGCATTGCTTATGCAAGGGAAAGGCAAAAAATATAAAGAATCAAAGAGTAATGATTCATATAACCTACATCAATCATGATAATGTAAAAATATTATTTTGTTGAAATAGGATTTCAACTATTATGAAGAAAAATCACATGCTTATTTTTTATACGAAAAAATAAAAAATTTAATTAAAAAAAACATACCGGAATCAACCATTATGAAATCTCTTTGCTTCACAAGACTCAATCGGATAATCTGATCAAATTGAAAAGTGTGGGTAGAGAGAGGACAATTCCTACATTCAATATATAACATTTATCCTACTCCTAGTAGGTAGATAGGTATACAACTTTCTTTATTATCTCTCAACCGTGTATATCTTTTCAAATCCAATAACCACCTTATCTTGTTAAATCCAAATAATATTCATATTACCCTTTTCATGTGTGACATATTTTAACAGATAAGAGAAAGGAAGGAAAATAAAAAAGTGGAAAAAGTCTAAGAAAATATTTTCTTTCTAATTTCTATTGACGATGAGATGTTTGTAACCCGAGGAATTTCCAAAACAATTTCATTTTCCATCTTTACAATCACATGTGTTTTCTTAAATATTTTATTTTACTTTATTTGTTTACTTAACCTAATTAAAAAACATAAAAGTAATAGTTTTTAAACAAAATCTTAATATTAATAACAATCATATACAATTAAAATGTACTATTGTAGGAGGAGTTTTAATTGAATTTTGTGCTATATTTTCATTCTCAAGAAAGAACTCTATCATGTGTCAACTCAAATTTCATCTTTTAATGAACTCTACATAATAATAATAATTCTTTTAAAAAATAATTTAATTCAAAAAATTGGCAATACAGTTTAGAACAAACTCTAATTGATTTTTGAGTTCAGTTTCCTTATAATGAAGAAAATCTATGAAAAATTAATAATTCTAATTATTTATTTGAAAAGGCATAATTAATTGATATTATTTTCAATAAATTATAATTTGTAAAAAGAATAAAATGAAAACAAGGGAACAAATATAGAGAGACCATCATTTTAATTTTAAGCTGGATTTTCTTTCTAAGTAAAAAAAGTCTATTGAATTTTGACTTGAGTTTTAATTTTCTAGAAGACCCTATTTAGTAAGAAATTTTTTTTTTATTATTTATTATTTTATGGTGATAATAACAGTTTTTAATAATTATTTGTTATTTCAACCAGTTAATAATTATTCACTTATAAAAATTATAATTCGATTCGGCTAACCGGGTCAACTATATAAAGGGGTTAGACCCGAAAACTGAAATAAATTTCTTATATCAAAGTTAATTTAACATTTTAATTTTAAAAATAATTAGATAGATTGATTATTTTTTAACCAACGGCCCTATGTTTCAGTAGAAAGACAAATAAGGAGGATTTATCGTAGGCTTAATACGTAATTAGATTAAGCCAAAATGATATTAAAGAATAAATTCCAAAAATAAGCAGAAGAAAGCAAAAGAAAATTATATACAAAGCCCAACCGTGTTGGATATAAGTTGCTTTGTGAAATTGGGCCGAACACGGCTCAATGTTCAACAAACTTCTATAATTAAGAGCTCCTTAATGGGCCCCGGTCTTACTCCTTAATGGGCTGGTCATATCCATTTGTATTTTAGCACTAATTTTCAAAGGATGATTTTTTTTTTTTAAAGTATTTATATTCATTTGTAAGTATTACTTTTTGGGAGTAAATTTTTTTTTTTTTTTGGGTCTAATTCATGTCCTCAGTGAGTACATTCGTTCATATCGAGCATCGAAGACATCCCACATAACATGCTCAATCAAACTAGAAGGAAAATAATATTGCTATTAGTTTACGCTCCATCCAAACCCTAAACATGTAGTCAAGTATGTCGAATTTGAAAATTAGGAAAAATAGCCACCAAGAAGCTAAGTACATTGGAGTAACCACCAATAACTCCTTCTGAAAAAAAAGAAACAGACCTTGTGCATCGCGTTCCACCATGATGTTATGATCTAGTAGGTCTTCCAAGTGCCCCACTATCCATCGGCAGATACTGGAACTATTCGGTGTCGCATAATAACATAACGAGTCTTACAACCAATATATTCATTGCACAATAGAAATAAATAAAATACAACAAATTGCAGAAAAATTAAAAATTTCTCAAAGTACCTCGATAAAAATTTATATCTAATAGTTTCACAAAATATTCCAATAAAATTAATCTCAAAAAACTAGATAATCAAGTCTCAAGAAAAATATATTATTATAGTTTCTAACCAATATCAAATCTACTAATTCAGAAAATAATATCTAAACAATTTGATCCTATAATTATACTTGTCTCTCGAAATACTCTAAATTTTAAATTCAACTAATTCGTCAAACTCTGTATCTGGATATAAACTTGTATTCGGTCTAGTCACACACCATTGGGATTGCCAGTAAAGTAATCAATAAGTACAATAATAATAATTTAAGGAACTAAATTATATTAATGAATAATAATAAATATAATGAAAACCAATATGACACAATAATTCCTTTTATGTCCATATATCCATTTTTATTTTAATTAAATTCATTAATTACTTTAATTATAGTATTTCGGAATTCCGATCATGCATAGATTTTAGCTCTTTGTTTACATCCATGTTTAATTACTATGTGAAAACAGAAATCAATTAATAGTCGTAGTCGTTTGGAGTCTATCCCTCCCGAGTTGAATGGCAATATCGATGGAGCTATCCATCTAAGTGCTATGTCAATTCAATCAATAAAAGAGTTGAGTAGTTCAATTATAAAGAGAGTGTTAAATCTTACAAGCATAATTTTTCCCACCGATAATCTATTTATTTCATTAATTTCAATTATGTCAATTCAATATTTCAATTTAGTTACCAATGTTGATGGTATACAATTCCAATAATCATTACAACATTAATAACTTATAATCTATCCACCATCGGTACCAATCTTTAAACAATTTAAGTACAATTATTACAATCACAAATCAATGATTAACTATTATACATTGCTGAACATATTGATATTATTATATGTTATTATTCCAAGTAGTTACAATCAAGCACTCGCAATAAATTAACAAATAAATTAACAAATAAAATACTATACAAGGTAATGACTAAGGTTCACTATCGAGAGCCAGCCAATCTCCACTATTGAAGCCCCTTTCATTTCAGACACTTCTAGGTGATAGTAAAGGGTTGTCAAAGCCGCTGTTAATAGCGTCCTTTATAGACGCCATTCCAAAGCAGCACTGTCGAAGCTGTTATCGACAATGCTCTTAAAAAATAGGAGTTTTTACATAACGGTCCGTTAATCTTTAAAAATTAGACCTTAGTCCCTGAAATCTTTACATTTTGATTCTAATCCCCCAAGTCCTTTAAGATACTTCATTTTAGTCATCCTGGGTATTTTTTAGTCCGAATTTTCCGTTATAGTTCTGGAAAAAAGGAAAATATCAGTTATTTTTCTCTGTTTCCTCTTCCTCTTCTCTTCCTCTTTCTTATTTGGTTCTCATTTCCATTGGATATATGGTTAGGGAAAGAAAAGAAAGAAGGAAAAGAGAGATTAACTGGGAGGGATTTCGGTTCGTTGCACCCTGTTTTGGCATAGTAGCGAGATGAATATCTTTTTATCCAATAAAAAAAGAATAGACGAATTTTCTTTTTTATTGGATCGGATCAGAAATCCCATCATTGGGTTTTCATCTTTTTGAAAACTTTTTTTTCTATAACCAAAAGGATTCTACATTACAGGATCAGGGCCCCCAGAGGATGAGCCTCTTAGTTCATCGAATCAGATGACGGACGCTTTCCAAGACATGAGAGTTGTCGTTCAATTCGGCCATAGGTGACTAAGAATCCTTCGATACCAACAATAAAATTGACAAAAGGCATTTCGACTGGTCTTTCGGTAGGCGTAGGTTCAAATCCTACTTGTTGTATGGTCTATATATCCCTGGACAAATGAGAGTTGGAAGAGAGAGAGGAGAAGAATGGAGAGGAGAATCTAATAAAAAAAGGAAGAGAGAAGGAAAAGAGAAGGGAGAGAAATAACTGTTACTTCCCTCCCTTCCAGAGGTATAATGAGAAATTCAGGTTAAAAATTATTCATAGGGACTACAGTGAAGTAACTTGATGGATTTTGGAGATTAAAATTAAAATATGAAGATTTCATGAACTAAAGTCTAATTTTTAACATGTAAGGGACCGATATGTAAAATCCCTAAAAAATAATACAGTAAAGAGTCTTATTTTTTCGCTGCTAGCCCACTATAAATTCTCCTGTTAGTTTATTATTATTATTATTATTATTATTTTGCTAACTCATTGATAGTGGGTAATATAGCTAATGCAAAGCTATCATACAAGTCTCTCCATAGTAAATTCACATGAAGTTATCTAAATCTAGCTTTGAAATCGTGATACTTGCTTTGCTCTCTCACATGAAACCTCTGAAGAGATTGAGGTGACAAAATTGTTAAGTAGTCAAGATTTAAGAAAATTGGCGGCAATTCCCTATTCATGTTAAGTCACATGGCAAAAACAATTGAACATTCACGAGGCGTTCGGCCTACTGTACTGTAGTGCAGTCCGTGCACTTCATTTTATCAGCTCACTTATTTTGCTCAGTGAGCCTATCTTTCTGAGTAGGAGTTTAGTCCATCGAAATGGTTTTCATATCGTTCGGACATTAGTCTCCGAATATGTTTAATATCGTTCGGAGACTAATTTTCTAAACAGGGCTAAAGAGAAGGCCACAAAAAAAAATTATAAACTTATAATCTTTTACAACTTTAGAAAGCGATTCACTTAGCAAAGTGTTGTGCACAAATAGAATTTCTCCTGTTTCAATAATTTTATTTTTTTGAAATGATACATATTACAAAAAGAGGTAATGGTCTCCAATGCCTGTAAAGAGAGATGGGTATATATCGTACGCCCTTATTTTAAGGAGGCTAATAGAAAACCATCAACTCAGTATGAAATAAGTTATTTTCTATCTTAAATTAGGAGCTCACAATAATAATTTAGTTTTTTTATCCCAAGTATTTGAGTATGCTACTGGACCAAAAAAGAAACATGTTGGATCTACCACACGAATAATCCTTCTCTATCATTCCCATCGAGCAAGAACTCATATATTTTCGTATTATCTCCATCTATATTTTTTTAGTCTCTTCGCCCTTTTAATTTGTTCTATGCTGATAAACTCCACTCGTCGAGTTGGTGTATCTGTAATTTTACGTTACACATGATCAAACCATTATAGATGTTTTTTTTTTTTTTTTTTTTTTTTTTTTTTTTTTTTTTTTTTGATGCGGGTTATACCTGCCTTAACACGAATACACTCATTCTCACAATTATTTTTTCCAGTATTACCACACATCTATCGAAACATGTGTATTTTTATTATACTCATCTTTTATTAATGACGTTTCTTTTATAACCTAACATTCTATGCTATAAAATAGGAACTCATAATTTTTTAAATTATATTTTCGCTGAATTGGTTCTTTTCTATCGATCCTCCTAACTTAAATATGTATTACCCACACAACTTAAACGAATCCATAATATATTTTCCCCAACGCAGAGAGATGGAAGATTAGGTAGTTTGTATCTTTTAAGTAAGTTATTCTTGCATCATGAAACTCATTCTAAATATTTGGACAAGGCCCAAGTGAATTGACCCCTCATGTGTCCCACCGGGAGGGGAGTTTCTATAGGGCACACCATTTTCCCTAGTGAGTCCATTTAAAAACTTCTTTTATATTACAAGTTTACTATCGATTTTTTTAGATTGGAATGTCCATTTCTTCAACCTCTTTCTCCTCTTCTCAAATCCAGTTCAATTAACCCAAAAAAAAAGAAAGAAAAAAACCCTAAAATCCACAACTATTCCATCAAATCTTTTCCTATATTAAATTATCTCACAAATTAAATTCGAAAATTGAATTTATTAGGTCTTTACTTACTCAAAAACCCTAGAAACATTGTAGATTGAAAAAAGTTATAACAAAAAAACTCACAGTCTAGACTGACAGTCCGGACGATTCCCCATTGACTGGACTAGTAGTCCAAACGGTCCATTAACTGTCCGAACTTCCAGTCTGAATAATGAACTGTTGTCTGGACTGATAGTCCGGACGGTTCATTAACTGTCCGGACTTCCAGTCCGAACAGAGGACTGGCAGTCTGGACAAAATTTTTTTGTCTGGACTGTTAGTCCGGACAGAAGTCCATTGTCTGGACTGGAAATTCAGACTGTTAATTTTTGTCCAGTGTGTCCATCCCGGATAGGAGATAAGGGCTACTATAAATAAGTCTTTTTTCGTATAGTGGTGAGTATTCTCGCCTGTCATGCGAGCGCCTCGGGTTTGATCCCCAGCAACAACGAGCCATTTTTTGAGATATTTTTGACATTTTGGCTTGCGATTTTTTTACATTTTGGTTGTTCTGGCAAAATAGAAAATCCTTTTTTACTTTATTTTATTTTTTTCCAAATAAATGACATTTTCTCCCAGCTAAGCAGAGTTTATTCAATTTATTTTCCATTCAAATTGATAAATATTTACATATGCTCGCCACCATGAAAAATAAGGAAAATAGAATTATATATTTGCAACCCATTGCAGAAAACCAAAAATATGTAAATGAGAGGTCAATTCGTCAGTATCCAGTGTGCGGAAACAATTACAATATAGTGCAATAAACACAAAGAATTCATTTTTTATTACAATGTGAATTCACACAATGAGAATTATAAACAAATCAGTACAAAATTAGAAACAACATTAAATAATATATATATATATATATATATATATATATATATATATATATATATATATATATATATATATATATATATATATATATATATATATATATATATATATATATATATATATATATATATATATATATATATATATATATATATATATATATATATATATATATATATATATATATACACATACAAAGTTTCATTTGCAGCAAACAGTTCTTGAACAACCATCTAAAACACATTGTTTTCGAGTACAGCCATTTAAAATTACTACCCAAAACAAAAAATAATTAAATCTAATGTCCCTAGGTCTTGAAACTCTTGAGAAGTGTTTAATTCAACCGGTTCTCCACTAATCGGTTGCACTTCTTTTTATGAGTCTGGTTCATTAATGTTGCTCTTCCATAAGACTCTTTAGCAATAGGAGACTTTGTTAATATTGATATCTTAACCCCTACAAGTGGATACATATAAATATTTAGCACACAAGTAGAAAATGAGACAAAACCAACATAAAATTTAAATATGCAAGTGGAGTTGTCAAAAGTTAATTTTTGAATTAAGTACCCAAAAAAAAAAGAAGAAGAATACTTTTACTTTTCTAAAAATTTCTCATGAGCAAAACAACAAACATCATGTAGGCACAAAAAAACAACCCAATACAAATCATTCCCAGAGGATAAAATCTCAAATTTAGATGATTTGTAGCATACCCATCAACAATTGAGCAACTTTTGATAAATATGTGCTCTCAAGACCCTTAAAAATTGCTTCTTTCTCTCAAAGAAAGAGAGCCCAAAAAAAAAAAAAAAAAAAAGATGGTCACTCTCTCCTTTGAAATCACCTTTCCTTTTTGGGCTGCCTTTTCCATCTTATTTGGATGCTTTATCTCATAACAAGCAGCAGTAATAATTATAATAATAATAATGTGGTTGTTGTTACAATCCCAAACAAATTCTATAGAACTCACAAAAAAAAAAAAAAAAAAAAGCAAAACCCTAGACCCAAACAAATTCTGTAGAACTCAAGATTTTCAACTTTCATTGTTCGCAAAATTCAACCAAATTAACAATTTCATCGAAAATCTTAACTTTCAATTAACAATTCCAAGAATAATAATTTAAATAAACAGTAGGGTTTATTTGAACTCCAATACTTCATTCTCAATCTTATCATCAAAACCCCTTCATCTTCTCCTCCTCCTCCTCCCATCTTCCTCCTCTCCAACCCAATAAGACCATCAAATCCAAAAATATCCCATTTTTTGCTCAAAAAAGAGACCAAAAAAAAAAAAATTTACTAAATGAGGAAGAGATCCCACCCATCTCAACTCAAGAAATAACGTCAAGGCAACGGGCGAGCGGTATGGGCTGGATCAATGGCAGCGGCGGGCAACTCGAAGAGAGAAGCCAAGTTGGATGGAGGAGGAGGTGGGAAAGGAAAAAAGGAAGATGAAGAATTAGAAGAGGTAGGAGAAGGAAGGAAGAGATGAGTTGGATTTTTAGATTTGAGATATGACCGGTCTTAGAGTTGGAGAGGTGATAGAGAGAAGAATGGAAGTGGGAGAGAATGAAGGGAAAATGGGAAGAGAAAGAGAGTGAGGGTATTTTGGAATTATTTAGTGTGCTCACTAGGAAAATTCTCTCTTTTCAAAAGAGATGATGGATTCACTAGGAAAACTGGGCTCACTACAAAAAATAGTGTGCCCATCTAGAAACTCCCCTCCGTGAACCACAGCCCAACAAAAATAAAGTGTGATCCACAACCCACCAAAATTAAAGCCCACGTGGCGCCCCGATTAGTACCCAGCATATCCAATTCAATCTGGTCGGACACCCAACCAGGCAACACAAACGGTACAGTGCACCTCCACTCTCAATCAACACAGCCGGCAACATGAACAGGGAATTGCTGCCAACACCCCAAAAATAGCCGCCTCTAAGCCACTCCGGCGGATATCGTACCCCTCATTTATTTATTATTAGATAGTACACGTGGAGCTAAATGTTATAAACTCAGTATATAGGTGGCAAATGGGTGGCAAATGGATCGAGCAGTCTGTTAGGCATGACCGGCCCGACACGGTCCAGGTCTCCTGCTCGGGCAGTGCCCGAGCCGGAATTGTCTGGGCCGTCAGCATGGCTCGACCCACCTATTTATTATTTATTTAAAAAATTAGTCCTTTATATTCGTTAGGGAGTTTTTTTTACAACTTTTGTAGATCCATATTGTAACCTAGATGGACTTAAAATTTTAATAGATTTATTTTATAAAAATATGTATTATGAAGATAATATTAGGAATTTAGTTAATGATATTAAGATTTGTTTAGATATTATGTACCATACATATGAAGATATGTATGGTGATAGAACACAATCTATAAAGAAACCAACTGCTTGGGAAATCCGAAATCCAGTAATATCATATGTATTTCACTGAAAAAATACTAGGCAATCTAGTACATATTTTAAAAAAGTACATTATTATTTAGAAATGGCCAACTATGAAGATGATATGATCCCTAAAAAATATGAAGTTTTTGATATATTTGCCTGGTAGAATTACTGGAAAAAACATATCATATGTTTTCCAACATAATCCTTGATCTACTAACTCTTTCGGTGTCTACTGTAGCATCGGAGTCTGCTTTTAGTTTGGATGATAGAATACTCACGGAATGGAGAAGCTCAATGGTAGCAGACACATTGAAGATGTGTGTTTGCGTGAAGGACTGACTCGACACAGAAGAAAGAAAATAAGAAACGTTCAACGAAATAGAAGTAGAGAACTCACTAGAAAATGAATGAAAATAGACTTTTGTTTTTCTTTTCGAATTGTAATTTTTACATTTGTAAATTTTTTCATGTAATTTTTTTAAATTATAAATCTCTTGGAAAAAAAAATATTAAGAACAAGTTGAGAGTGACGGCCAGGGTCATCTCCTCTCTCTTCGGGGTTTGCATGATTTTTAAATGATTTATAGAGCAAGTATGTCAACGTAATGAGATTTAATATAATAAAATTTTATTTTTACTATCGTCTCTTCTTGTTAATACTAATTAAATTTAGCTAAGTATTCTCCAAAATTTACTTAATAATCAACTTAATATTTTTTAAAAATTCAAAAAAAAAAAAAAACGTACCAACAAGTCTTGGCTCCGGCACGGCACGTGCCTGGTGGGTCATGTCGCCGGGCCGAGCCCAGGCCTATGCCCGGGCGGACGTGCCGTGCCAGGCACTGGCTGTGCCCAGGCCGGGCCGAGCCGGGCATGGCCCACTTGCCACCCTGATTCAGTGCGCTGCCGTCGCATGGGCATGTTCGCTTGCGTGCGCAGAAGAGCAGGCGAGCAGTCGTGCCCATTGCTGCACACGGAAGCGTGCACTTCACGCCCGCTCTTGTGGGCACGCAGAAGTGTGCACAAGCGCATTGAGAATTCTCTTTTTTTTTTTACACTGTTAATTTCTCTTTTGTTGGATATTTTGTTCTCTCCTTTTGTTTTCCCCTAGTGAAGGCTATTTATAGCCATCGGGAAGCGCAACGCTCCCGTATTTCCTCTCCCAATATCTATGTAAATGGAGTATCAAATCCCACATTACGAGAGAGAAGAGTTGTAACAATTTCTGTCAAAATTTTATTAGAGCATTGCAACATGCGTTACTGGCTAATTTGATTTCCTTCACCTGCCTGGAAGCGCGCTCAATTAGTTCGCCTGCCTGGGAGCGCACTTCAAGGCATGTGCCTGGGATGAGCGCGAGCGTGGGATATGCACGCCGCGCTCCTAGGCATGCACATGCCGCACTCCAGGGATGCACGCGCTTATGGGTTTTCGCACCTGGGAGGCTTGCGCGTTCTAGGGACGTGTGCCTAGAAGACAAGCACGCTCCTGGAAGGCGTGCGGGCTCTTGGGCACGCACAAGGAATGCACGCGCTTGGGAGGCGCACACGATCTCAAGCGTGCGCCTGAAATACACATGCGCTCTTGGGCATGTATGCATCTGGTCGTGGACACGTCTGGAATGTGCATAGTCCTGAGCGTGCACATACCTCTGAACGAGATTATTGACGCACACTCTTGGACACGCGCATCTAATGTTCCTACGTTGACTGATTATTCCAATATTTCTAATGCCTACCTTACTATAACGTTTTAATTTAGGTGCATATGATCTAGGCATCACAACCTAATCTATAATTTTCCCCCATTGCAGAGAGAGATGGGAGATTAGGTTTTTTTTTTTTTTTTTTTTTTTTTTTTTTTTTTTTTATCATCATTAAAATAAGTCACAATTCAATCAAGAAACACATTATAAATATTTGTTCAAGGCTCGAATTAGAATTACCCTCATTGGTCCTTCCATAGTCCACAACCCAACAAAAATAAAAAAGTGCGATCCGCAACCCAACAAAAATAAAGCCCACGTGGGGCCCAGATCAGCACCCATCCGATCCGATCCAATCCAATCCAATCGGACACACAAACGGTATGTTGCACCTCCAGCCTAAATCAACACAGCCAACGACACGAACAGGGAACCCTTGCTGACACCCAAAGACAGCCATTTCTAAACTACACCGGCGGATCTCGTACCGCCAATTTATTGATTGTTCGGTAGTACACGTGTCGCTGACAAGAAAGATAATAAGATCAAACAGCTAAGGCGCCACCAGCCCGGACGGCACGTGGCGACCAGATCCCGATCTCCCGCCCGCTGCCCGCCTCCGGCTTCGGGCAGTAGTCCCGGACAGCGTACAGCTGATACGGCGACGCGTCCTTCGCCAGCCACTGCTCCACCGTGAACTGCTGCTGGGAGCAGCCCATGTGGGGCCCGCTCGTCGTCACCTCGACGTAGTTGCAGTACCAGCCGTGGTGGGCCCCGCTGCCGTCGGACGTCAGGTTCATCCAGCACGGCGGCGTGTTGAGGCACGGCCCGCGCCCGCTGAAGATGTCAAGATTTCCCCTCTCGTAGTAGTCGTGGCCGGGGCCCATGAGGCCGCCCCAGGCCTCGAGGTCGGTGATCAGCACGCCGACGCCGTCGGATCCGGCGAAGGCGACGCTGATGACGGAGTTGGTGCCGCCCTTCCATATGGACCCCGTGCGCACGTAGACCGTGTACACGCACAGGTTGTCGTCGTCGTCGTCATTAGCGTCCTGCAAACAACAGTATTTACACTCAGAACTCGAAGCTGTTGAGTTTTAATATAACGTTTTAAAAAAAAAAATTAAATAAAGAAAAAAAAAAAAAACAGAAGGATCTTAATTTGCCTTGCCTTGAGGGTGACGAGATTGGTGGAGAGAGCGAGGGGGATTAGAGAGAGGAGAAGGAGCGAGAGGAGAGGCTGCATTTTTCTTTTACCAGCAAAATAAAAAAGTAACTTGGAAGAAGAGTGACGACACTGTGGGAGTTTATAAAGAGTGAGAGTGGGTGGGCGGGTCGATTGGAGGGCGCGTTTGGTGTTTGGCTGGTGGTGGGGTGTGGGGGACAAGAGGGCGTGTCTGAGTGTACGGAGATTTTTCAAGATTTATTACTGGGGAGGAGACTAGAGAGAAGAGCATGTGGTTGGAGAAATTTCTTGGAGGTGTGAACTGTGAAACATGTGAGGTGTGGGTTATGAGTTTGGAGTGTTTGACCCGACCCGTCATCGGTTAGGGTTTGGGTGTGGATCCGTTTGTATGGTTAAATATTTTTTTGGGAGTTTCTATATGTGCACACCATTTTTCCTAGTGAGTCCACTTAAAAACTTCATATATATTACAAGTTTGCTATCAATTTTTTTGGACGAAAATGCCCTTTCTTCAATCTATCATCCATTTCTCTTCTAAAACTACAAATCAGTTAACCAAAAAAAAAAAAAACTAAAAACTAAAACCCAAAACGATTCTATCAAATCTTCTCTTATATTAAATTATATCACAAATTAAATTTAAAAATTGATTTTATTAGATTTTTGCTTACTCAAAAATCCTAAAAACTGTGCGGATTGAAAAAAATTATGAATTCAAAAAAATTCAAAGTCCGAACTGACAGTCCGGACGGTCCAATATCCATCCGGACTAGAAGTTCGGACAGTCGTTTAGACTTCCAGTCCAGACAGTTATAAATATTATTTCTTCGTTTGATTATTAATGAAGTTGTTGTAACATAGTGGTGAGTATTCATATCTCACATGTGAGCACCTTGAGTTCAATTCCTAGCAACAACAAATTTCTTTTTATTTTATTTTATTTCCCAAATAAATATATTTTCTTGTGCAATTATTACAAATGTAACTGTTACGAATCTAATTAAATTTCGGACTCAAACAATTTTTTTCCTTAGTCACTATTTCATTCCAATTCAAAGATAAATTAGATGAAACACATAATGATATATTTTTTTGTGCATTTTCTTTATTTGCATTTTCTTTTTACTTTATTTTATTTTTCTGAATAAATATATTTTCTTGTGCAACTATTACAAATGCAACTATTACGAATCAAATTAAATTCCTGACTCAAACAAATATTTTTCCTTAACTACTATTTCATTCCAATTCAAAGATAAGTTAGATGAAACACATAATGATGGGTTAATCATCTAACATTAGCAACATAATCATCACTGGAGAAACAATTGGAAACAAAGAAAGTAAAAGGGTACAATAAAGCACAAAAATTCATAACAATATCCATAATAAAGCAAATACAAAAGAAGTTTATCATAAAGTCTATCAAAAAAGTCTATAATATATCTATAATATGTTATATATTTTAATCTTTGCAAGAGTATTAAACAACACCCCATGCTTCTTCTTGAAGACCCTTTTGTTATAGAAACCTATTAGATGAAGAAATCAAAATATAATTGCATCTAAGAATCGATTATACAAAAAACACAAAGAATTCAATTATCTCTCAAATTTGTACACAAAGTTTATCTCTTTCAAACTAGAGATTTCATAAATAACACATAAATATGAAACTCAAATTCAAACAACAATGTAAATTCATATAATGACAATCATAAACAAATTAGCTCATTATTCAGTATATTGACCCTTCAAGATTATTTTCAGAGTCTCCTAAATCATTATTACTTTCCTCTTACCTTTCACTTTCATATCTGAGCAGATTAGGAGTTCCTAAATTTAATTCAGAATCCACAGCAACTTCATCTTCTCTCTCGTATCGGGCGATGCATTGGTAGTCGGCATGCTGCTTTCTTTCTCCTCAACGAGTCAGTTGGTCGTACGTGAGATGATTCTACCGGATCCATCTATGGAATACAAATATAATAACATTAATACGTATAATTTCATTCATAAATGATAGTTATCATAACAATAACTTTTCTATCTGTAAGTAAGTAGTTACAGAATACATCTGGTACAAATATCAAATTTTGACTACGAAATTTTGTTTAATGTTGTCTAATTAACAACCATTACGACAATATTAGAAACTTCAAGACATATTAAAATTTATTATTACCGTCCACGATTGGAAAATTAATGAAATTTTGCATTTTTTCCAACTAGCATTACAATATTTAATTTTTTGAATAATAATAATCAAAGTATAAATTTCATTTATGATAAAAAAAACCCTCCATCTGCAAAACCCAATGCTCCATTAATTTTATTATCAAAACTCCTCCACCACCTCCTCCTCCCCTCTTCCTCCTCTCCAAGCCAACAAGACCATCAAATCCAAAAACCTCACATTTTTTACTCCAAAATATAGAATACAAAGATATTTCATTCATAAATGATATTTATCAGAACAGTAATTTCTCTATGTGTAAGTAAGTAGTAACAAAGTTAAATTTGCTACAAATATCATATTTTCTGTATTTTTTTTGCTGCAAGATAATGTAATATAAAAGTTTAAAAATATTGAAACCTTTTTTTGTTACTTAATCAACCATTACGACAATGCTATCAAACTTCAAAATTAACTAATAAAATTTAATATTACCGTCCACGATTGAAAAATTAATTAAATTTCGCATATTTTACAACCAGCATTACAATATTTTATTTCTTATTAATTATAATCAACATATAAAAAAATTAAAAAAAATTGCTACCACCAAATTTGCTGGCTTCTCTCCTCTTCCTCCCATCCAACCCAACAAGATCACCAAACCAAATATCTCTCATTGTTTGATAAAAAAAACCAAAATTAAAAAAAATTACTATATTAGGAAATCTCACCCATCTCAACCCAAGAAACGACGACGGCGGCGACGGCGCTTTTAGCAACGAGAGAGGAGGAAGATTTGGAAGGAGGAGGTAGAGAAGGGGAAAGAAATGATTAGAGGAAGTGGGAGGGGAAGGAAGAGTAGATTTAGGGTTTTTGGGTTTGGGATAGGTTCGTGAGGGTGAGGGAGAGAAAATGGGAGAGAAGAGGGAGAAGGAAAATAAATATGGGAGAGTGGTATTTTGGATATATTTAGTGTGTTCACTAGGAAAACATTCCCTTTTATAAAGTGTGGGTGGGCTCACTAGGAAATTTGGGCTCACTAGGAAATATGGTGTGCTCCTTTGGAAACTCCCATTTTTTTTTTGGTGTGGCATCATTCGCTCTGTTAAACTTACCGTCTATATGTATTTTTAAGCTTTGAGTATGTAGATCTAGAAACCTAACAATTATTTATAATTGTAATTGCGAATGATCATCAACAATGTTAAGAGATTGAGGTATGCATATTGATATTTAGGTATATTAATCTTGTATCGTAAATATTGTAGTCATTTGAAGTGATCGTTCAATTTTGATATTAGTAGATAGTTGTAATCTTTTAAAGATTGGTATTTACATCTCAAAAAGAAAATAAGAAAATTCACAGTGCCTACTTTTTCAACATGATATTTTACGAGATCTCTTAGTTACAACAAGTGGGAAACCCATGCAAATGCTTAGAAATATTTAGAATTGTGTATGTTTTAAAATAATGTAGTGAAATTTATTATTTTATATTATGATAAGTAAATTTAAATATATTATACTACTGTGGATGGGCAGTGCCCATGATGCTTAAAATAGTTTATTTTACTTATTAGTATTTTGTTATAATTAATTTACTTTTCTTATATAAACTATTGTGTTTATAAAACATGTGGAGAGAAGTATAAAGAAAGATAAGGAAAGATTAAAAAATACACAAATGAGGAGATAGTTATAACTAATCCTACTTCTTTTTTTTTATGGAGCTTTTCACTTCGTTTTCTTTTTTTCTTAGATATACTCAATTTAAACATCTATTATAATAATTAAATATATTATTTAAACAAATCAACAAATTCAACTTGAAAATTATATTAAACTTAAAACGTTTAAATTTCTTTGCTTGACTTATTAAACAAATTTAACTATGAGCAACATGATAATGATGTTTTGATTCGGTAAGAACTTATTTATTTATTTAATTTTCATGTATAGCTCTCCTTTATTTTTAATAATGTAAGAAATGTTAAAATATAATTTGTGGTAATGAGCCTTTAAATTTCTTTTGCTTAACTTACTAACAAACATAAGTATAATCAATTATGATAGATAACTTTACTCAATAGTTTATATTTATTTCTTTAATTTTAATATTTATCTCTCATTTATTTTTAATAACGTAAGTATTGTTAAAAATATAATTTATGTAATGAGAATTTTATTTTTAATAATATAAGAAATTTTAAAATATAATTTATGTAATGAGCATTTTAATTTATTTTTCTGAACTTATTAACAAATTAATTATGATTGATAACTTTCAATGAATATGAGTTTATATTTAATTCTTTAATTTTCATGTCTATCTCTCCTTTATTTTTAATGATGTAAGAGATATTATAACATAATTTATGATAATGAGCCTTTAAATTTTTTTCTTAACTTACTAACAATCATAAGTATTAATCAATTACATAAATATAATTCAATGAGTATTAGTTGTCTAACCTTTATTTTATATTGTGACTTTTGCTTCATGAAATTCAAATCATCCTACAAAAAAGAGAAAGAAGAATAAATTAGATACATAATAATAAATTAAATTTCAAACAGAAAAATTTTAAATATTTTATATATTAATGAGAGATTTTGGATCCGATAAGAACGTGTTGAGAGAAGGATGGAGAAAGATAAGGGAAGATAAAAAAGATACTAACATGGATAAAAATGAGTTAGACTGATATTTATTAGTTATAATTTTTTGTATTTAGATGGTAGTTATAGTAAGTATAACTAATCCTACTTCCTTTATCTTAGGTGGCTTTCAAATTTATTTTAAAAAAATTTCTAAAATTTAGTAAAATAGGAAAGCCTGAACATAATTTTCTCCTATTTTTATTTTTTTTTTATTTAAAAATTATTTTTTTTCTCTCTTACTTTTGCTTAGTATATAGAAAGATTACCTAATTGCTACTTAACTTCAAGAGAATAAATAACAATTCAAATCGTTTTCAATTCATGAAAGATGGGTGTCGACCTCTAGTATGTACAGAGCATAACTTATGGCATGTGCATTTTTTGCGGGTATGGGCATTGAATTTTGATCCGACCCGAGAAGTTATCGTATGGATGTATCCAAAATATGTTAAGATCCGATTTGAATTGTTTAGTCGAGTCCGATGAGATCACCGTTTGGGAAAAATTTATCATGTAACATGTGCGCGGGTGCAGTCCAATTGTGAGGTTTGACAATTAAAATTTGAGTGATTAGTTTGATTTTGATTGGATCCACAATTTATTTTATCAATTAATAATCAGAGAAGGACAACTGGCTATTATTTTTTAATCGAATCTAGAGATATTATAACTCAAGAATTAGCTTTCATTAATCTTACTTATTGTGAATGAGATGTGTATTTATAGTTTTTTATTGTCGGTAGTTTATCACCATATCGAAAAAGTTAGGAATCTCTAAAATTTTCATATGTTAAAGAAAAAGAAAGATTGGAGCCTCCTGTTTTTATGCAAATTACTTGAGTTGTCACGTGTAGGGCTCGTGATGTTTCTCATATCGTAATCAAAACGAGTTTCCGCTGGATGGGTGGATTAGTTTTTGCATAAAAAACCAAACGCCACAAAACTATTTCCTATTTCAAGTAGTCCCAGTCAGAAGAATAGTCGATTAAATATTGCTTAATTTGAACTAAAATGTTATAAATTAGAATTAACAAAAGAGTATTTTGACTAGATTGTTTATAAAATTTAGTCAAATTAATTAAACAAAAGTGTGTGTGTACGTGTGTGTGTGTATATATATATATATATATATATAGGGATTACTGTAGGTGAGCCGCCAGTTCAGGAAAAGTTAAGTGAGCTAGCAGCAAAACTATAATGATCTAATCATTTTTTTTAACAATTACTATCTCTATCACCTTAATTTCTTTCAGATTAAATTTTATAAATTTTGGAGTTCATTTACCCTTTCATCAAGTGCATACAAAATATTTTATTCATTGAAAACCGTTAATTTTGTATTAATTTGATAGAGGACCAAATCAAAACTAAAACCCAAGAATTTGGGTATGAGTGAACCCTAGGGGGTCGAGATCATAATCCAAAAGAAATTTTTTAAAAATGATTATTGGAGATAGTGAAAATGAACTACAGTTCAGATAACTTGCTTGAGCTGTCAGCTCATTTCCATTTTTCTCATATATATATATATATATATATATATATATATATATATATATATATATATATATATATATATATGGGATTACTGCAGGTGAGCCGCCAGCTCAGGAAAAGTTACGTGAGCTAGCGGCTAAACTACAATGATCCAATGATTTGTTTTCAATTTTTTTAAACAATTACTATCTACACCTTCTTAACTTCTTTCAGATTAAATTTCATAAATTTTGGAGTTCATTTACCTTTTCATCAAGTGCATACAAAATATTTTATTCATTAAAAATAGTTAATTTTGTGTTAATTTGATGGAGTACCAAATAAAAACTAAAACCCAAGAAATTTAGTATGAGTAAACCCTAGGGGGTCGAGATCATAATCCCAAAGAAATTTCTTAAAAAAGATTATTACAGATAGTGGAAATAAACTGCAGCTCAGGTAACATGCGTGAGCTGTCAGCTCATTTCCATATATATATATATATATATATATATATATATATATATATATATATATATATATATATATATATATATATATATATATATATATATATATATATATATATATATATATAATTGTCTGTGACCTGTCAGCTCAAAAAAAGTTACATGAGTTAGCGACAAAAGTATAGTGATCCATTACTATTTTATAATTTTTTTCTAGAAGTAATATCTTCATATCTTTAACTTTTTCAAATTAAATTTCATAAATTTTGAAGTTCATTTTATCCTTTCATTATGTGGATACAAAATGTTTTATTAATTAAAAATCGCTAATTTATATCAACTTGATGAAGGACAAAATAAAAACTAAAATCCAAGAAATTAGGTATGAGTGAACCATACAAGGTCGAGATAATAATCCATAATATTTTTTTATAAATTATTAAAAATAGTGAAAATAAATTGCAGTTCAGACAACTTGTTGTGTGAACTGTCAGTCTGGGGTGGACCCAAGATTCTAAATCAAGAGAGGCAAAATTACATATTAAATAAATTAATAAGAAAACTTAAAAAAAAAGAATGTCATTGTTTTTTATAATCAAGATACAAATAACCAATATACAATAATTTTTAAATAGTCAATGTACAAAATATAATGCTATTAGGGGTTTAGGAGTGGTTAAAAGTTTCTGAAAATGAGAATTAGGAAAAAAGATTTGAGAGAGAAGGACTACAATTAAATAAAAGATCAAACTCTAAATTCCCTGCAGTTAAACCTTAGACTCATTGAAGATCGATTTTTAGATTCGAATGTCAAAATCTGTCAAGTGAGAAAGGGAAGGCCAATTGCTTAGAGGGAGATGTTTAAATCAGTGCCGAGGATCGAGGGGGCTTGCTGCTAGCTTTGCTATCTCTGGAGTTTGTGATATATGAGGAAACGGGAAATACACCGGCGGTGAAGGGAGTTCTTTCACCGCCGCTTAGGTGGCCCAATAAAATTATAACACGGGGCGTCATTTAAGGTAACAAATAAATAAATTCTCTTAAATGACACTACGTGTAATAATTTTATTGGGCCACCTAAGCGGCGGTGAAGGAAACTTCCTTCACCGCCGGTGTATTTCCCATTCTCTCTCTCTATATATATATATATACACACACACTTTGTTGATTGGTTTCAAGAGAAACAAACAAGAAAATTAAAAACTTAAGGAACTGGGTCAATTCTTAGACCCGGAAATGGAAATAAATTTTTTAAATCAAAATTAATTTAACATTTTAATTTTAAAATTGTTTTTTAATCAAAGGCCGCTATGTATCAGTAGGAAAACAACTAAGGAGGATTCATCACAAGCTCAATAGGTACTTAGATTAAGCCAAAATTAAATTAAAGAATAAATTCCAAAAACAAACAGAAAAAAGAAAAAGAAGGTAATATACAATCCCCCGAATGTATTGGATATAAGTTACTATTAGATACCCATTCACAATTTATATCCAATTCAGTTTAACAAACTTCTATAATCGGCACTCCTCAATGCGGCCCCATTCTTAGTCCTTAGTGAGCTGGTTACAAAATACCTTTACAAAAATTTAGATCTAATAGTCCCACAAAATATTCCAATAAAGCTAATCTCATAAAACTAGCTAATCAAGTCTCAAGAAAAATATATAATTACAGTTTCTAACCAATATCAAATCTATTAATATAGAAAATAATATCTAAACAATATAATCCTATAATTTTACTTCTCTCTCAAAATACTCCAAATCTTACTTGCAACTAATTCGTCAATCTCTGTATCTGGGTGTAAACTTGTATTTGGTCTAGTCACACACAATTGGGATTGTCAGTAGAGTGACCAATAAATACAATAATAATAATAATTTAAGGAACTAAATTATATTAATGAATAATAATAAATATAATGAAAACCAATAATGACACAATAATTCCTTTTATGTACATATATCCGTTTATTTTAGTTAAATTTATTAATCATTTTAATTATAGTATTTCAGAATTCCGATCATGCATAGATTTTAGCCTCTTTGTTTACATCCATGTTCACTACGGGAAAACATATCAATTAAAAGTTGTAGTCGTTCGGAATCTATCTTACCTAAGTTGAATGGCAATGTCGATGGAGCATATCCATCTAAGTTCTATATCAATTCTATCAATAAAAGAGTTCAATAGTTCAATTATAAAGAGAGTGCTAAATCCTACGAGCATAATTTTTCCCACTGATAATACATATATTCCATTAATTTCAATTATGTAGATTCAATATTTCAACTTAGTTACCAATGTTAATGGTATGCAATTTCAATTCCAATAATCATTCCAACGTTAATAATTTATGATTTATCCACTACTGGACCCAATCTTTATCAATGAAATAATTTATGTTTAATTATTACAATCACAAATCAAATATTAACTATTATACGATTGACGAACATATTGATATTATCATATGTTAGTATTCCAAGCAGTTACAATCAAGCACTCACAATAAAATAACAAATAAAATACTATATAAGGCAATGGCTAAGGTCCATTATTGGGAGTCAATCTCTACTATCGAAGTCCCCTTTCATTTCAGTCACTTCTATGGTGACAGTAAAAAGTTGTCAAAATTGCTGATTATAGCGTCCTTTATAGACGTGGTTCCAGAACAGCACTGTCGAAGCTGCAGTGCTATGAAAAAAATAATACAGTAAAGAGTCTTATTTTTTCGCTGTCAGCACATGATAAATTCCCTTGATAAATTCCCTTGCTATTTTATTATTATTATTATTATTTTGCAAACACATTGATAGTGGGTAATATAGCTAAATGCAAAGCTATCATACAAATCTCTCCATAGTAACTTCACATGAAGTTATCTAAATCTAGCTTTGAAATCATGATACTTCCCTTGCTCTCTCACGTGAAACCTGTGAAGAGATTGAGGTGTCAACATTGTCACTCAGTCAAGATTTAAGAAAATGGTCGGCAATTCCCTATTCAGGTCAAGTTACATGGCAAAAAACAATTTAACATTCACGAGGTGTTGGGCCTATTGTACTGTAGTACGGATTCAGTGCACTTCATTTTATCAGCACACTTACTTTGCTTGCTCAGTCAGCCTAGTTTTCTAAGTTGGAGATTAGTCTCACAAGTGTTTTTTATATTGTTTGGACATTAATTTCCAAATATATTTAACATTGTTCGGCAACTAATTTACTGAACAAGGCTAAAGACAAGGCCACCAAAAAAAAATGACAAACTTATAATTTTTTACAACTTTAGGAAGCAGCTCACTAAGCAAAGTGCTGTGCACAAATAGAATTTCTCTTGGTTCCATAATTTTCCCTTTTTGAAATGATACATATTATAAAAAGAGGGAGTGGTCTCCAACGCCTGTAAAGAGAGATGGGGTATATAATTTTTGAGTTCTATTCAGACGTTGTTGTTGTTCGTACATGCTTATTTTAAGGATGCTAATAAAAAATCGTAAACTCAGTATGAAATGAGTTATTTTCCATCATGAAGTAGAAGCTCACAATAATAATTAAGTTTTTTTTTATATATCTCAAGTATTTGAGTATGCTAATGAACCAAAAGAGAATTATGCTGGATCAACAACATGAATGATCCTTCTACGTCATTCCCATCGAGCGAGAACTCATATTTTCGTATTACCTTTATCCATGTTTTTTAGTCTCTTTGCTATTTTAATTTGTTTTATATTGATAAACTCCACTTGTCGAGCTAGTGTATCTGTAGTTTTATGTTACACATGATCAAATCATCATAGATGATTTTCATGCATATTTTCTTTGATGGGAGTTACACCTGTCCTAACACGAATATACTTATTTCTCACTATTATTTTTTCCAGTATTACCACACATCTATCGAAACAACCGCATCTCTATATATTATATATATTCATCTTTTTTGAATGACGGTTCTTTATAACTTAGCATTCTACGCTTTTATAGCGACTCATAATTTTTTAAATTATATTTTTTGCATAATTGGTTTTTTTCTATTGGTCCTCCTAACATAAATATGTATTCCTCACACAACTTAAACGAATCCATAATATATTTTACCCAATGCAGAGAGATGGAAGATTAGGAGTTTGTATCTTTTAAATAAGTTATCTTTGCATCGTAAAACTCATTCTAAATATTTGGACAAGGCCCAAGTGATTTGACCCCTCATGTGTCCCTCCACGAACCACAACCCAACAAAAATAAAGTGTGATCCACAACCCACCAAAAATAAAGCCCACGTGGGGCCCAGTTTAGTATCAGCATATCCAATCCAATCTAGTCGGACACCCAACCAGGCTACGCAAACGGTACAGTGCACCTCCACTCTAAATCAACACAACCAACAACATGAACAGGGAACTGCTGCAACACACCAAAAATAGCCACCTCTAAGCCACTCCAGCGGATATCGTACCGCCCATTTATTTATTATTAAATAGTACACGTGGCGCTGAATGCCCTATGCTCAACGTAGGGATGGCAAATGGGCTGGACGGTTCCGCCCTGCCTGGCACGGCCCAAGTCTCTGGCTCGAGCCGTGCCTGAGTCATCGGTACAGCTTGACCTGCCAATTTATTATTTTTTTTTAAGAAAATACTCGTTTATAAACGTGAGAAGGGATTTTTTACAAAGGTTGCAAATTTACGTTGTAAGTTAGATGGATTTAAAATTTTAATAAATTTATTTTATAAAAATATGTGTTATGAAGATAATATTAGGGATTTAGTTAATGATATTAAAATTTGTTTAGATACTATGTAGCATACATATAAAGATATGTATGGTGATAAAATACAATATACAAAGGAACCAACTGCTAGGGAAATCCGAAATCTAATAATATCATTCGTATTTTAACGAAAAAATGATAGGCAATCTAGTATATATATTTTAATAAACTACATTATTATTTAGAAATGACCAACTATGAAGATGATATGACCTCTAAAAATTATGAAGCCTTTTGATATTTTGGTCTGGTGAAAATCACAGGAAAAAACATATCATGTGCTTTCCATCATGGTCCGTGATGGACTAACTTTTTCGGTGTCTACTATAAAATAGGATTTTGTTTTTAGTGTATGTGGTAGAGTGCTCACGGAGTAGAGAAGCTCAATGACAACAAACACATTGGAAATGTGTGTTTACTTGAAAGACTCGCTCGACAAGAAAAAAGAGAACAAATATCGTCCAATAAAATAAAAGTAGAGAACTCACCAGAAAATGAATGAAAATAGACTTTTGTTTTTCTCTTCGAAGTGTAATTTTTACATTTGTAAATTTTTTCATGTAATTTTTAAAATTTTTCTTGTAATTTTTTTAACTCATAAATCTCTTGAAAAAAATATACTAAGAACAAGTTGAAAGCGACGGCCAGAATCCTCTCCCCTCTTTTCAGACTTTATATAATTTCTAATGAGATTTATAGAGCAAGTATATCAATGTAATAAGATTTAATATAATAAAATTTTATTTTTTACTATCGTTTTTCTTATTAAAACTAATTAAATTAAGTAATTATTCTTCAAACTTACTTAAATCAACTTAATATTTTAAAAAAAAAAAAACGTGTCGGCACGCCTCGGCCCCGGCACAGCATGTGCTCGAAGGGCCGTGCCGGCGGGCCCAGCTCGGGCCTATGCTATGGCAGATGTGCCGTGCCTGTGCAAGGCACGAGTTGTGTCTAGGTCGGGCCGGGCACGACCTACTTGCCACCCCTGACTCAAAGCACAGCCTCTGCACGGGCATGTATGCTTGCGCGCACGGAAGAGCAGGTCGGAGATCGTGCCCATTGCTGCTGCGAAAGCGTGCTTCATGCCCGCTCATGTGGGCATGTAGAAGTGTGCGCAAGCGCATTGAGAGTTTTCTTTTTTTTGGATACTGTTAACTTCTCTTTTGTTGGATATTTCGTTCTCTCCCTTTGTTTTCCCCTAGTGGAGGCAATTTATAGCCATTGGGAAGCGTAACGCTCCCGTATATCCTCTTCCAATCTCTCTATAAACGGAGTATCAAATCCTACATTACGAGAGAGGAGAGTTGTAACAAATTCTATCAATTTTTTATTAGAGCATTGCAACATGCATTACTGGCTTAATTGATTTCAGTCACTCGCCTGGGAGCATGCTCAATCAGTTTGCCTGCCTAGGAGCACATTTCAAGGCATGTGTCTGGGATGAGTGCAAGTGTGGGATATGCACGCCGCGCTCCTAGGCATGCACATGTCGCACTCCAGGGATGCGTGTGCTTATGGGTTTTCGCATTTGGGAGGCTTGCGCATTTTAGGGACACGTCGCCTAGAAGACAAGCACGCTTCTAGAAGGCGTGCATGCTTCTGGGCGTGCGCAAGGGATGCACGCGTTTGGGAGGTGCACACGCTCCTGAGCCTGCGCTTGAGATGCACATGTGCTCTTGGGTATGTATGCGTCTGGTCGTGGCCGCATTTAGAATGTGCATAGTTCTAAGCGTGCACACGCCCCGAGCGAGATTATTGACGCACTCTCTCTGGCACGCGCATCTAATGTTACTATTTTGACTGATTATTTCAATATTTCTAATGCCTACCCTACTCTAATGTTTTAATTTAGGTGCATATGATCTACGCACCAGAACCTAAATTATAATTTTTTTCCCCACTGCGGAGAGATGGAAAATTAGGTTTTTTTTTATTATTATTATTAAAATAAGTCATCATTCAATCAAGAAACACATTATAAATATCTGTTCAAGGCCCGAATTCCAATCGACCCCTCATTGGTGGGAGTTTCTAGATGGGCACACCATTTTTCCTAGTGAGCTCATTTAAAAAATTCCATCATATTACAATCTTTCCATAAATTTTTTTGGACCGAAATATCCCTTTTCTTTTCTTCCCATTTCTCTCGACCCCCCCATTTCCCTCGACCCCGCCCGCCTCCTCCCTCGCTCCCTCGCCTGCCCGCTCCCTTCGCTCCCTCGCTCCGTTCCCCTGCACCGCGCGCCCCGCCCCGCCCGCTTCGCTCCCTCGCTCCGTTCCCCTGCTCCGCGCGCCCCGCCCCGCCCGCTTCGCCGCTCCGTTCCCCCTCTCTGCTCCGTCCCGCTCTGCTCCCTGCTCTGTTCCCCTGCTCCGGCGCTTCATTCCCCCGCTCCGCCCCACTCCGCCTGCTCTGCTCCCTCGTCACTCCGCCTGCTCTACTCCCTCTCTCTCCGCATTTCTGCTGGAGGATATTTTAAAAATATTGGTATGCACTAGAAAAAAAAAATCTTTTTTAAAAAAGAAAATTTGCTCACTAGAAAAAGTGGACTTAGGAAAAAAAGTTATGCCCTATCTAGAAAGTACCCTTATTGGTCCCTCTGTGACCCACAACCCAACAAAAAAAATAAAAAAAAGGTGCGATCCGCAACCCAACAACAATAAAGCCCACGTGGTCAATCCGACCCAATCGGACACCCCACCAGTCAATACAAACGGTACGTTGCACCTCCAGCCTAAATCAACACAGCCAACGACACGAACAGGTAACCCTTGCTGACCCCAGAGACAGCCATCTCTAAACTACACCGGCGGATCTCGTACCGCCAATTTATTTATTATTAAGTAGTACGTGTGGCGCCGACCGAGAAACAGAGAGATAATATGAGCAAACAGCACCTCCGTCAATTTATGGGAATTTCTAGATAGGCACAGGATTTTTTCTAGTGAGCCCACTTTTTCTAGTGAGCACACCCTCTCTTTTCAAAAGAGAAGGTTTTTCCTAGTGAGCCCACCAATATTCTCTAAATACCCTCGTTCCTCCTCTCCTTCATCTCCTCCTCTCTCTCACAACTTCTCGTCGGACAACATCGTCTCCGAGCACGGCGAGAAGGTTCCCAATGTCGTGTACCGCGGTTGGTCGCTGTGAGAGGGACTAGGGAGGGGTTTGGGAAATGGGACAGCTGCAGAGCGAGAGGCTCTTGAATCTGATTGGTTGCTGCTGCAAGAGGGACGAGAGGCTTCTCATTGCCGAGTTCATGCCCCACGAAACCCTAGCCAAGCATCTCGTTGCCTAGTTCGTTGCCGAATTTGTTGCCAAGTTCTTGCCCCACGAAACCCTAGCTAATTGGTCTGTGTCATTGATCCGGGCTACACAGCCGGGACCAGAGCCCTTGTCCGGGACTATTAGCCCGGACAGTGGGCACTGGTCCGGACTGTGCAGTCCGGACCAAAGAGCTAGGTTTGTCAAACAAACCTTGATATACAAGCACATAAATGTAACCAGTAATTAATCCATTGGATTTTCCTAATCCACTGGAAAATGTAATCGAGGAATATAATCCCTAGGATTGAGTCTATCCTCAACTTAAAGACTATTAGGCATATTGGTTGAAAGTAATAAACTCATTTTAAAACACAAGGCAAAAATTCAACATACAAGATAGTGAGACTAATTGATAAAAGAGAAGAAATGAAAATTGCGCATTCAGATAATCGAATTCTGGTCAGTTCCGTGGGAGGGAAATATAATACCATTACACCAGATGCGTATGTTATGACGTGAGAATTTAATTTGTTTTACTTAGTCATATGTTTACAATTACCATTTATCTCTCACCCGTGATCTGATCTATGCTCCCTGTCCGGAGCTGCTAGTCCGGTTGGGGAGGTTTCATCCCAGCTGGTTAGCCCGGATCAGGTTCTGACCAAGATGAAGGGCATTTTTTGACCAGAAAAAATAATGACAAAGTGGTAAATAAAACGATCTTTTAAGTGAACTCACTGGGAAATATGCTGTGCCCATATAGAAACTCCCCAATTTATTTATTATTAAGTAGTACACGTGGTGCTAACCGAGAAACAGAAGGATAATAAGATCAAGCAGCTACAGCGCCACCAGCCCGGACGGCACGTGGCGCCCAGATCCCGACCTCCTGCCCGCTGCGCGGCTCCGGCTTCGGGCAGTAGTCCCGGACAGCGTACAGCTCGTACGGCGGCACGTCCTTCGACAGCCACTGCTCCACCGTGAACTTCTGCTGGGAGCAGCCCTTGTGGGGCCCGGTCGCCGTCACCTCGACGTAGCTGCAGTACCAGCTGGGGTGGGCCCCGCTGCCGTCGGACGTCAGGTTCATCCAGCACGGCGGCGTGTTGAGGCAGGGCCCGCGCCCGCTGAAGATGTCGAGATTGCCCCTCTCGAAGTAGTTGTGGCCGGGGCCCATGAGGCCGCCCCAGGCGACGAGGTTGGTGATCAGCACGCCGACGCCGTCGGATCCGGCGAAGGTGACGCCGATGACGGAGTCAGTGCCGGCCTTCCACATGGACCCCGTGCGCACGTAGACCGTGTACACGCACAGGTTGTCGTCGTCGTCATTAGCGTCCTGCAAACAACAGTATTTACAGTCAGAACTCGAAGATGTTGAGTTTTAATATAACGTTGTTAAAAAAAGTAAAAGAAAAAAGGAAGGATCTTAATTTGCCTTGCCTTGAGGGTGACGAGATTGGTGGAGAGAGCGAGGGGGATTAGAGAGAGGAGGAGGAGGAGAGAGAGAAGAGGCTGCATTTTTCTTTTTCCAGCCAAGAGGGAAAAAATAACTAACTTGGGAGAAGAGTGACGATATTGTGGGAGTTTATAAAGAGTGAGAGTGGGTGGGCGGGTCGGTTGGAGGGTGTTTTTTTTTGGGTGGGTTTGGGTGTGGGGGAGGATGGGGGACAAGAGGATAAGTGTGAGTGTACGGAAATTTGTCCAGATTTGTTCTTGGGAGGAGACTCGAGAGAAGGGCATGTGGTTGAAGAAATTTCAACGAGGTGTGCACTGTGAAACATATGAGGAGGTGCGGGTTATAGGTTCTGGAGTGTTTGCCCCGACCCGTTATCGGTTAGGGTTTGGGTGTGGATCCGGTTGATTGTTTCGATGTTTTTTCATATATGCATCCAAAATATGTTAAGATCCGGTTCGAATTGTTTAGTCGAGATCACTGTTTGGAAAAAAAATATCATGGAACATGTGTGCAGGTGCGATCCAATTGTGAGGTTTGACAATTAATATTTGAGTGAGTAGTTTGATTTTGATTGGATGCACAATAGATTTTATCAACTAATAATAAGAGAAGAACAACTGGTCATTTCTTTTGACAAAAATTTAAAGGGATGTTAAGTTGGTTCACCAGTTGGAGATCGAAGTTTTCTGATTGGATTCGAGGGTGGAATGTTCCGATTGTCGAAAAAATTTTCTGACTAAACTCCAACAGATTTCTGTCGGAGGTGATCGTGTTCACCCCTAAACATATTAGAACTCAAGAATTAGCTTTAATTAAATCTTATCCAGTTCCAATTAAATTCATAAAAGAAAATTGCTCTTATTCAATTATCTACTTCGAAACTTTCGAATCCAAAATTGGTGACTAAGGAAGTAGGGACAATTTCAAAGACAATGGAAAAGATTCAATCCAAATGGACCCAATCCAACATACATGCAGGGAAAATACAACCTACAAAAGATTTTGTTAGGGTAAAATGAAAAGAAAAGAAGAAGAAGATACGCAAAGATATAGTAAGATTTGACTTGGTGAGGTGCCAAGTCTATGTCCTCAGATAAACAGGGTCTTTATTTATTTATTTATTTATTTAATATTTGAGTACAATATCACATGAATAAAACTATTTTATCTCGCAGAGCATTTGAAATGATCAAAGATCAAGTTAATCCCTTTCTTAAATGAGAGGTGTATTTATAGTTTTGCATGATTGATAGTTTTATTAACATATCGAAAAAGTTAGCAATCTTTAGGATTTTCATGTGTTAAAGAAAAAGAGAGATCAAAGGGTCCTATTTTTATGCAAATTACTTGAGCTATCGCATGCAAGGGCTCCTGATGCTTCTTGTATCGTAATCCAAATGAGTTTTCGCTGGATGGGTGGATTAGTTTTTGCATAAAAAACAAACGCCATAAAAATATTTCCCATTTCAAGTACCCTCCAGTCAAAAGAATAGTCGATTAAATATTCCTTAATTTGAACTAAAATATTATAAATTAGAATTAACAAAAGTGTATTTTGACTAGATTGTTTATAAAATTTAGTCAAATTAATTATCTAACTTCGATTACTACAATTACTCGCCTGGTTTTTGAGTAAATGACTTACATGTGGAGAGCTATATACATGAATAAAAATCCATTCCGGTCTATCCTTTATAAACTATCTATAAATAAAGTTTCATAACAATTGAATTTTATTTAACTAATAAATCAAGCACTTAAAATTTAGGAATTTTATGACAATTTTGATGCGTTAGTATTGTTTGCATTTTGATCGATAGTTAAAAAAAATCTAATTTTCCTAAAACTTTATTTTTAAATAGTTTATAAGTATAGATCATATTTATTGCAATGGATTTTCATTTTGAATTCCCTAGTGTGTGTGTGTGGAAATGATCACATAGCTCATATAAGTTACCTGAGTTTGCAGTTTATTTCCACTATCTCCTATAATTTTCCTTAAAAATTTTCTTTTGGATTATGTTCTCGACCCCTTAGGGTTTTTCTTTAATCATCCATCAAGTTGACACAATTTTTAACGGTTTTTAATGAATAAACATTTTGTATCAACTTGATGAAAGTTTAAATAAATTATAAAATTTATGAAATTTAATCTTATTAAGGTTAAAGAGGTATAAATCCTAATTAATTCTAAAAATAAATAAAGAAAAATTATTGGATTACTGTATTTTGATCGCTAGCTCACATAATTATATGAGAAAATGAAAGGAGGGCTATATATATATATATATATATATATATATATATATATATATATATATATATAAAAGACTTGATACAAGTAGTCAATCTTGCTATATGTTCGTGGTGATGACTGTTGTCAGACTTTTATACTCAAAAAAAGGATGAAAATGTCAAGAATTGATAGTAAATCTTTCCTAACTACTGAGAATTGTATATCTACTTGTGACGAAAATGTGATCCCGAGGAATTTGCCCAAGTGAGAAGAGTTAAAGACTCTCAAACTTAGTCTTTTTTCTTTGAAATATCCTGAAATGAAAATGTAACTTTATATGAAGAATATAACAAGCCCCACATTGCAAGTGTTGGATGTATGTTATAGAACCGACGACATTACAGAAACTCATTCATGTGGGATAGAACAAATACCCATATCTTTTAGTTTTAGTATTGAAAGTAATAATCTTCATAAGACAACATTACCAACATTCATTAGATTCATATTTAGGAAGGATATGTTACTTCCATAAGTTAATTTCTACACCGAAAGTCGAATATCACTGAGAAAATGTAGAAAGATGGAAGAAACATCTACAAGCAAGCAAACTAGTTCCATGCCTGAAATGTACAATGCATGCAAAGTCTAATCCTCTATTTTGAGTTTTATAATGTGAAACGAATGGCTATATCTTTTTTTTTTGAAATAAACCAGTGGGTGTAAGCCCTCCGTGTTCCATTAGCAAGTAGATAACAGAACCATACAAAGAGTAACAGAGTATGATCACTCATATGAGCGATTCTCATAATACATTAGTTGCCCAAAGTCCAAAAAAAGAAAGAAACGAAAAGAAATAAATGATACATAGAAGCGGCAATAGGTTCAGTCAGCGGTGCTTCTTATAAAGATTCTTTCTTCATGTCTTGCTGTAAGTGTGGTCAGGAGAATCCAGGTCATTTTCGGAAGAGCCCCCTGAAATATGTATGCGCTCCTCATCGGATGGTATATCTGTCCAAAGAAAAAAGTCATGCATGATCAAACGAGTGCAAGTATGTATCGAGCGAGCAGTAGAATTAAAAATTCTATTATTCCTTTCCAACCAAATGTTCCAACATAAAACTGTTGTCAGGGTTCTTGTTTGAATTTACAGTTGGCTAACTAGGCATAATCTCTCCCCTATGTGATTTTCTTCCTCCATGTTTAAATTTATCCCAAGATATCTTGCACATCGAATCCAGAGGTGATTAGTGAAGCTACACTTTAGCATTAAGTGATTGGTGGATTCTCCATCTTCACTACAGAGGACACAAAAATTGGGTCCTGACCATCCACGCCTTTGTAATGCTGGCCATGTGAGCAGCGCATTTTTGTGGATTAGCCAAAGAAATATCTTGACTTTCAATGGGCATTTTGTATTCCATATCCAACATGTGTGGCTATATCTAGGTGAGAGCTTTTAGTAAGCAAACATAGAGGACCACAAGTTCGCAATAATTGATAATATTCCAGTTGCAAAAGAGCCAATCATGAAGAAAAATTATGCAGATTCAAATTATTAATATTCTTTGGATATCTATATAAAAAACAAATGAGGAACCGTAATATTGAGGCTATACAAGTGTTAAGTTAATCTACTATTGAAGCTAAACAAGTGATTATTAACAAAAGAGCTCCAATAATCATGCCTGGTCTTGTTCCTTTTTCATCTTCTAACTGATCCCTATGTAACATGTGTTATACCAGCATCTACTATTGAGGCTAAACAAGTGAGAAGTTTATAAGGAATTAAAGTTTGGTTTGAACCTGAAAGCCGAAGAACATAGAATTATCATCCAAGTGATAGTTTAGATTGATAAATTCATATCAAATGTTTCAGAATATTAGATACAGTTAACAAACAGTTAGTGTGAATGTAAATTTCTCTTCAGCATTTTATTTTGCTAGTGATTGGTCCTCTAGAACTAATTATTTTATTTGAATATTATAACCACGCAACGTGCCACATGCACGCAAGCATGCACACCCACACACAACCTGCAATGGACAAAATCAGTAAGTCAAAGTTATGAATGTGTTCATCAAGTAAAGATATATACTTCAGTTTCCTCGGGTTTCTATCGATGCCATAAAATTTGCAAAGCATTGAAAATAACTCCGATGTTTATTTCATATGTTCGTAGTCGTTGTCTGCCTCAATTCAATCCGTTAATGCATTTAGAACCAAAAATAAAATAAAATAAAATAAAATCCAAGCAATAAAATTCAGCATGTGAAATTTGGTACATAAGCTCTCCTCCTAGGATAACATTCATTATCGACATCCAAAGCAAAGCTTGAATTGAGCAAAGTTTAAATTAAGGAGGTGGAAAGAGATAATAACAGTTAGTTTCTTATCCTCATTTTTCTAATTGAAACTCAAAAACAAACAATGTAAGCCAAACAATAATTTTCTCTAGCCCTCAAAGAGAACCAAGAACAATTTAAAAAAAAAAAAAAAATCATGGAGAAGGAAGAAACTAATTACCATCGTTGAAAACAATGAAGGGTCACTATTCTTTGTTAGAGAAGTGGGGAAGAGACAGAGGCAAGCCTAAAATATACGCAAAGAGAGACGGAGACAAGTCCAAAATCGTGTTGAGAAGAGAATCGGAGAGAGGGAAGAGATGTGTTCTTGGGTTTGGCCTTGGCAGGACAAAGAAGCAGAGAGAAGGCTGTGATGGATTCCTAAATTTGGCAACGGAGGGAGAGAGGTAAAGAAGGGCATGATGTGTACGGCAATAGAGTGGAAAAGAAGATGGGAGAGGAAGTTCACGATGGCAGTCTGGGAGAATCTAAGGGTGTGTTTGTTTGCATAGAAGTAAAATTGAAGTAGTGGAAGTAAACTTACTTCCACTACTTCATATGTTTGTTAACTTAAAAAGTATAATAGAAGTTACTTTCTGAATAATAAAATGAAGTCTTTGTGGCATCATCATTTCTCCAATTTGCATTACATATTTTTTGTGTGGAAAAAGAATTGAAGTAAAAAGTATTATTATTTTATTTTTCTACAACTTAACTTTTTTTTTTTGCTTCCATAAAAATAAATATTTTATTTCTCTTCCATTCTTTTTTCTTCCAAAATATAATAAACAAATAATAAAAGAATTGGAAGTATAATACTTCAATTTTGGAAGTTGCTTCTTATTTTCTTTCTTACTCCATAACTTCCAAATATCCAAACATATCCTAATTAGGAATAATTTTTTTTTGCAAAAGAAATCCACTTCTTTGCTGGCTTTTCACCATAGATTTTACCTCTTCTTAATAATATATAGATTAATATTATAAATAAATCAGACTCGGCAAATAGGAGACTACCATGTGGCGGGCTTAGAAAAAATTTGAGCTGACAACCCTCCTCCTGATCTCTCTCTCTCTCTCTCTATCAATATATATATATATATATATATATATATATATATATATATATATATATATATATATATATATATATATATATATATATATATATATAATGTGCTGATAGTTCACGCAAGTTAGCTAAGCTGCAGTTCATTTCCACTATCTTTAATAATCTTTAAAAAAAAAAATTGGATTATGATTTCGACCCCCTAGAATTCACTCATACCCAACTTCTAGGGTTTTAGTTTTGATTTGGTTCTCCATCAACTTAACACAAAATTAACGGTTTTCAATAAATAAAACATTTTGTATGCACTTGATGAAAGGATAAATAAACACCAAAATTTATGAAATTTAATTCAAAATAAGTTAAGGAGATAGAAATAGTAATTGTTAAAAAAATTGAAGAAAAATCATTGGATTATATATATATATATATATAGAGGAAACGGGAAATATACCGTCGGTGAAGGGAGTTCCTGAACCGCCGCTTAGGTGACCCAATAAAATTATAACACGGGGCATCATTCAAGGTAACAAATAAATGAATTCTCTTAAATGACACCACGTGTAATAATTTTATTGGGCCACCTAAGTGGCGGTGAAGGAAATTTCCTTCACCGCCGGTGTATTTCCCGTTTTCTCATATATATATATATATATATATATATATATATATATATATGGTATTTGTTTTTGTCTCCTTTTTGGGATTTTAACGCGATTAAATTATTCATTTATGTGCTTTGGGGAAATAGGTTTTCTTTCTAGGAAGTTGTCAATGGTATGTTTTGGTTGAAGTCGTTTTCTCTTAACATAAATGCGTGCAGCTAAGCTTCTGTGTTTAACTAATCAGTAACGAAACAAAGTGTTATATCATGCTACTTAGAACTATATAGCATACATACATAAAAGAACATTACAAAATATACTAAAAGCTCATCTAAGAGATCAAAGGTGCAAATTCCATTGGAGGGCGGCACCTTCGAGTGTAAACAACCAAACATCCATCTATAGTCTCTCCAAGTCCACGCTCAAAAAAATAAGGGATGCCCAACAGGCTTGTTGTATCCTACTACACATAAGAATGGACAACTCCCAGAGCAAATTTTCAGTCGGTCCTATTAAAAATTTTAAATTAAAAATAAAAATTTCTATCTATTAATTCAAAGTTTTTAATAGAATGGACTAAGAATTTACCTATATATGGATCCTTCTGTTGTCATCCCTAACATTAATAGTACGGTCCATAATTCTTTCAGCAACACTGTGGCCATTGCGGTTTCGTTGCATAATTAATTAGCTCGCAGGCAAAGTATACTATTCCCAGTGTTTGGGAGGAATAAACTTGTAGTTTTATATGGTTTTGTCATGTCAATAGAATCTCCCTAGTAGTCTGCTTACTCTTGAAACAAATTCATGAAAATTCTAAATGCTGACCACTTTCCTCCTAGTGAGCACCATTTTCCTCTATGTGAGTGCTCACTAAGAGGAAAGTGGTGTGTATTTAGAATTTCCCTCAAATTCATGAGGTAATAACAATGAATTAGTAGAATCTTGTATTGCTATTTATTTACGAGAAATAAGCCTTCAGGGTTTGGATGATTGATCGACATCAACAGGTAACGTTTACTAATTCTTTTGAGTTTCATGGTTCAGTTTTCCATTTAACAATAGCACGAGATAATAGCTATCGAGTCATGCATGACTAAAGCAATAAATCGATGAATAGCACAGAAAATATAAGCTGAAGATGAGAATGGCAAAAACAAGAGAGCAACTAGATTTAGAAGATGATTCCAATAAATATGCTCTTAAATCCCATTTCCATGTCCCTTGATGCAATATATATATATATATATATATATATATATATATATATAGACATACATTACACCTTTTTCCTCAAAAGACCATAAGGTTCCATGTATAGCCACAAAACAATTTCCTACTTGCAAACAATCTGATAAGGACTGAGAGTAATATATTAGTAACTTAGGAATAGAAGGAACAAGCTGATTTTATACGCCTTGTATGGGTAGTATTCAACACATGATCTTGTTCTTTGGCTTGAAAACTTTCCGTCGTTGCAAGTTGTTGCCATGTCCACCACTACCGCTCGAACGCATGAACTTGAATGTCAGGCCTGATCATCACGTTGGCTAGGCTAACTTCTTCTCTAGCTTGAAGGTCTAACATCAATAGATTTTGTTCCCATCACGATATAGCTAGATTGTTACTGTACAACGATATCTTCTTATGTTCAAATCACCAAAATAACAGCGATATCGACTAACGAATCACTTTCCTCAACCTGCCAGTGTGAGATCGTAGTCTGTCAAGGATCTCTTCCTGTACAAGTCACAGCAATGCTGTAAACCTGCAATGATGTAAGCTATTATTTGGAAGGAGAGTTGTAAGGTGGGGAATTATTCGGGGAATAAACCTGCAATGCTATCAACTATTTAGTAGTTTACTCACCATGATCGTTAACTTTGGAAAAGGAGATTCCAGTGAAAGAATGAACAAAGTATGTGCCTAATTTTCTTTTATGTGAGATCCATAGACAATAGCTGTTTGAACGCATACTACTGCAAGTGCAAACTGAGAGAGAGGGAGAAAATGGCGATGATTGTTGATGCCTTTGTTGGGAGATGCTTGGACGTGTTACAGGAGCTGGCCACCGAAGAGGTGGTGAGGATATTGGGGGTGGAGGAAGACCTCCGACGGCTTCAAGAGAAGCTGGAGATGATCAAAGACGTGCTTGCAGATGCAGAGCGCAGAAGGATCCAAGACGCATCCGTCAACAATTGGCTGTCCAAGCTGAGGGACGTTATGTACGACGCTGATGATATCATCGACCTCTGCAGAATCAAGGGTCGTCAATTCCTAGGGCAGCGAGAAGTATCACCACCACCGTCCACCTCCAAATCGGTACGCCATCACCGATTCCCTTGTTTTTCATCATGCTTTACTACTGTGACCAGTGTTCCATTCCGTCATGAGATTGGTAAGGAGATTGAAAAGCTGAACCAGAGGCTTGAGGAGATCTCCAGGGACAGGACAATGTTTACTCTACCACAAACCAGTAGCTCCATTGTGGTTCCCACTCGGGTGGACTCTCGTCAGACGTCTTCTTTACTCACTCCTGATCTCGTAGGAATGGAAGTTAAGCGAGCTGCCGATGGACTGGTGGAGTCGCTCCTGAATTCACAAGGAGGAGGCTTACTTGTCTTCTCAGTTGTCGGGTTAGGAGGGATCGGCAAGACCACACTTGCTCAGAAAATATACAACCATCAGAAAGTGAAAGATAATTTCGCTAAGAGGGTGTGGGTGTGTGTGTCGCAGAATTACTCAGAGATAGGATTGCTGAAGCAGATAATACGGAGTGCTGGTGGGGAACAAGAAATTCATGCTGAAACTAAGGCGGAGCTCCTGCCTCTCGTTAGCTCTGCCCTTGCGCGCAACAGGTTCCTTCTTGTACTGGATGATGTGTGGAGGGCTGATGTATGGCAGGATCTGCTGAGGACTCCGTTGGGGCACAGAGTTGCATCAGGCAGTAGAGTTCTCGTTACCACGAGAAATATAAATGTTGCTAGAAGCATGGGAGCTATTCAGACCTATGAGGTGCAAAAACTCTCTGATGATGACGGATGGGCATTGCTATGTAAAACTGTATTTGAAGATGGTGCCGACGATGATATAAAGGACTTGCATGAGATCGGTATGAGGATTGTTGAGAAATGTGATGGCCTTCCTCTCGCCATCAAAGCTGTCGGCGGGGTTTTGAGAACGAAAGACAGAAACAAGAGTGAATGGGAAAAGCTGAACAGAAACCATGCATGGTCTGTAACAGGGGAGCTTCCCGAAGAAGTAAGGGGAGCCTTGTATCTCAGCTATGAAGACCTGCCCTCTCAACTCAAGCAATGCTTACTCTATTGCTCACTGTGGCCTGAGGATCGTGAATTATATCAAGGAGCCCTCCGTAGGTTGTGGATGGCAGAAGGATTTATTACAGCACCAGAGAATTCTCTACCAGAAGTTATTGCAGATGATTGTTTCCATGATTTAAGGAGGAGAAGTCTGTTACATCACCACAATACTGCTACTTTTCGGGAGATGTCATGCACAACTCATGATTTGACACGATCACTTGCTTTGTTTCTAACACGCGATGAGAGCCATATTGTTGATGGAAATGACTCAACCAATCCAAATGCATTGAACCTCCCTTTCCCTCAAAGCAATTCATCAAGGCTACGTCGGCTAGCAATCTACAGTATGAAAGAAACAGAAACTGTCTTAAATGCGGTGGAAAACTCAAAAAGCTTGAGGACTCTTCGTATGGTTAATTGTGTGTGGATTAAAATACAGTATCTTTTTCAAAGGTTTACACACCTTCGAGTGTTGGATCTTGCTTGTAGCACGATAGAGAGCATTCCAGAATCTATAAGTAATCTCCAACATCTACGACTTCTTGATCTTGGTGGCACTATAGTCTCCCAACTACCAGAATCTCTTGGATGTCTTGTCAACCTACAATTTTTGAACCTCTCAGGATGTGAGTGCCTGCACACCCTTCCAAATAGCATTACACAGCTATACAATTTAAGATATCTTAACCTTTTTCTCACACCACTTAGCCATTTGCCAATCGGAATAAGAAAACTGGAAAATCTCACTGATTTGCAAGGATTTGAGGTTGGTGAAGACAATAATAGCAATCGTGAAAGCCAAATGTGTCAACATGGGTGTGGTTTGGATGAGTTGCAATTTATGTCCCGCATCAGAAATATCCGTATTGTTAGATTAGAGAGGATACTGATCAGGAGAGGAATTCAACCCCTACTTGATAAATCTCATCTCAAGGAGTTAATACTAGAGTGGAGCCACCGTGCTGATCGGTCATTGATTTCTTATGGAGATGAACAGATTCTTGAATACCTCTCCCCTTCTCCAAGCCTAGAATTTCTTCATGTCTATAACTTTAGTGGGCTTAATTTCCCATTGTGGATAAGCAACCTTCCTAACCTAACTACTTTGAAGCTTTCACAGTGTTTATCATGTCAACACCTTCCACCATTAGGCCGAATGCCACAGTTGAGAATCCTTCATATTCATGAAATGCATAAAGTTGTTTCCATTGGCCCTGAACTTCTTTGTTGCGATACCGAGGATGGACACAGTTATAAGAGAACACCAACAGCCTTCCCCAAGCTTGAAGAATTGATTATACATTCGATGGGTAATTGGGAGGAATGGGTTTGCAATGCGATAGAGCTGGATGGAGAAACTAGAAAAGCCATCAAGGTTCTACCTCGCCTTCAGCATTTGGAAATCTTTCGTTGTTCCAAATTGACAGCTCTTCCAGATGACCTGCAATATGCTACAGCCTTGAACCGTTTTGACATCGACAATGCTGATAGCCTAAGAGAAATCAAGAACATCCCCTCTTTGGAATATTTGGATGTCAAGAAGAGTAAATGTTTGGAGAGGATCTCAAATCTTCCAGCACTAAGAGAGATGACAGTTCAGTCATGTCTAATGTTAAAGCATGTTGAGAAATTGGACATGCTTCAAAGCTTGTCTCTACATTTGGATGAAGAGTACCTTCCAGAGTGGCTATTGAGAGTCATTCATGAGGCGAGGACAAACAGCATATTACAGACACTCACTCTACACTGCAATGAAGCTATGCGGAAAAAATGTATTGAAGGTGGCCAATACTGGCCTCTGCTTTGCCACTTTCCAGAATTTTCAGTGATTGAATCATGAGGAAGGTTAGGCATTAATTCTTATCCATGTTTTTCCCCGTTTATATATCATTTTGTTGTTTAATAATTTTAAAAACATTTCTTGTCCTCCTTCCTCCATGTAAGATAGGCCAATACTTATTTACTTTTTTTTTTCTTATTACTATCTTTCATTTTTCATCATTAATTTTTCGGATTTATTTGTGTTAGAATTTTCTAATCTAACTTAAATGTAATTTGCTTGTAATTTTTATGTTGGGAAGAATAAGTGCAGGAACACAAATTGAATGTTTATTTATTTTTTTTAAAAGATGGAACAATTAAATACTTGTCCTCATATTCCTCAAAAACAAAAACTCACCACTAGGATATATACTTCTTGTATGAGTTTTCTTCGTTTCTTTGTTAGGCTGAGGATTCTACTTTGATTTTTACTCAAAGAAGCTATTAGTAGTAGTAGTATTTATATCTAGTTCTACTTGAATTGAAAAATCCATTCTCGAACCTTTAGTTTTGCAATTAAGTTAGGAATAAACTGTTTCTTTTTGTCAATATTTCAGAGGAACCATTGAAGAGAGTAGCAAATCCTGCAGCGAAGGGTCAATGCGGGTTGGACCCTCCATCGATGGGTGCTTTGACCGATTGATGGCAAACTTTATTGGCTTTGGTTTTGGTGTTAGTTTTGGAGTCGGGAGCAGTCAATCCTAAATGATAAAACAGGTGTTTGGAAGACTTTTAGAAGGAGTTTTTAAAAACTTTTTTGCAATCTTTTGGAGTCTAGCCGTCTTCTTGAGAGTGAGAAATCTTCTTTAAAACTTTGAGAAGTTTGAGCGATATAAGATTTGTATTTGTAAACATCATAAAATAGTGGAGGTTTGATCTAACCCGTGGATGTAGGACTTGCTCCGAATCACGTTAATTTTTTTTTGTGTTCTCTTGTTTTATTTGCTTGATATTTCATAGTTTTGATTTTGGTGATCTATTTTCATCTCTTATCAGTAAAATCCCATCTATTTCGTTTACGTGTCTCTTATTTGCAACATTAACATGTCTTGCGATTCTACTGGTATTATTCCCTATAAAAAGTTTAAATTTGCAGTAGCAATAGCAGAATCTGAAACTCAATACTAAAGATTCAGGCGCCTCTCATCCTCTGCAACAATGGAATTGTTGCATCTCTTATGGCATTTTTGAGGCCTCCCTCCTCTTCCTTGCCCGTCATGGTTTGAATTTACCATCATTAGCCTTTCCTCAATAGAATTTGTTGTTTGGCCTCAAAAGACGCTCTTCGATGTACATATCGAACACTAAGTTACTTGTGTCAGTTGTTCTCTTCCACATGGCATTGACAAAGAGGAGGAGGTCTCTTCCACATGGCATTGACAAAGAGGAGGAGGACGGGTACGATGAATAAGTCTTCTAGTAGTTCTTACGAGAATGCGAACTCCTGAGTTCAAAAGCGACGAAAATGATTCTAAGTTACGATGATACTAAGATCGAAGATGAGGATTCATAGTCTGAAAATGAAAATGATTCGAGTTCGGAAGAAGAAGATGAGAAAGAAGACTACAATAAAGAGGTGGTGAAGATGAAGAAGTTGATAGCCAAAGAGCAGAGAGAAGTGAAGGCGATAGTGAAGAGGGAAGTGAAGGCGATAATGAAGATGATGATGAGGAAGGGAATGATAGTAGCAAAAATAACGATGAGATAAGAGAACAACGGAGTAAGAGAGATCAATTCTCAACAATATCGCAAGGCAACAATGTTATCTATGGTAGCATTGGCATTGACAACAATAAGAGCTAGAAATTTTAAATTCTAGAGCATGCTGAGCTAGAAAATTTTAATGTCAAAATTTAGATAACTGCAGTTTATTTTATTGTACAAACTTTTGGCGATAGTTTTTGTTTATTTAATTTTCCATTCATCTTCAGTGATGTACAATTCCATTAGAGATCCATTGAATATAAAGCATTTATCAACCTCTTACTCTATTTCTCTTCTAATCAATCAAACTGCTGCCTCAACTGCATCTTTGTTAATTTCACTCTTCCATGTTGCATGCATTGACTATCCCTTCATCCTCTTGTTCTTCTGATTGTCTTTGATGGTGGATCCTCTCTTGTTCTCAGACTCTTTTAACAGGGGGTTTGTAGGAGGGCGATCTCCGCATATTAGACAAACCATGCCTCGAGTATGTGAATAGGTCTTTATGGACATTGCAGATACACCCTGAAAATTAATGTCGTATGACATATCCAAAGGTCTTGGAAAGATTAGCAAGCAGCGTGAAAAGAGGCCTCCAATTTGACAAGAAATTAGCCGGAACCAAATATCATTGGATATTGTTGGTTAGTAAGTAGGCCGTAAGATCTTTCCATGTTAGTTTATATAAACATTTTAAATGAATTTGCAATATAGTCTCTTAAGATATTTAAAAACATAAGCACTACATCAAAATTCAACATTTGTAAGACTTTTGTAATTCGCTGGTCAACAAATAAAGAAGTTAAGGGCTTTGTCATCCTTCTGAGAGAACAATAACATCAAGAGTAAAGGTATTTGTAGAAGGCTCCTGGAGAGAAGACAAAAGTGAAGACAAAAGACTGCATCTATACGCTTAAGAGAAAATTAGCATCCTTAGTCAATTATCTAATAAAGTGAAAATCATTTCCCATTTATTTAGTAGAAAGACAGATTCTTATACATTTTTATTATGGAGTTTTATGGTCAAAAGAATCAATTTGATACAACTATAGATGGGCACTTAATAGGTTGAAGAGCTACTGCAATGTTGTCTTTAATATTACAGTATAATTAAGAAAATTACATCAAGCTTATACTAAAATTACATCCATAATTAAACTTTGGTTATTGTGTTAGTAATAATGGATTCATCGACTTAATGCAAATTGTCGAGGTCAGTCTATCAAATCATGGTCAACATAATTTTCAACTAAGAGTATAAAATTTTAACATATAAATGGAAGTATTTGCATACCTAAGTGTGTCAATTAGTTTGACAAATGTTTTTTGACAAACTTGCATCGGAAGTGTACACACGTAATCTATATAACTTTGCAATTACATGTACTTAGTTTATAAGAAGAAATTTTACTAATCGGGAATAGACAAAGTTTGTTGTACTCTTATAGGTACCTGAAATGGTTTATGCATTCCGTAATGGTATAATCCATATATGACCATTTTCATATCCTATTGGCATAATAATCTAAATGAGACCATATAGATATAGTCATGTGATTATGTAGTCATGTTACCATGTAGCCATGTGATCATGCAGTCTAGTGGTCATGCAGTCTAGGGGTCATGTATTCAAGTAACCATTGATCATGTGGTTATGTATTCATGTCATCATGTGATTTTTATAGTTGTCTGGCCTGTAGTCTACATGTAATTCATTGAATTTCCTTTCCATAGGCATCCCTATTGGAGCTTATAATTGCCTCAAAGTAAAGTGTTTAAACTGCCAAAAGCCATATACTCTAATTACACATTGATTACACCATGAGTTCACTATTTTTTTTTTTTTTTTTTGACGCTAAATGGTGGGATGTAGCCTTCCGCGTTTCATTAAAAAGATAATAACAGAACAATCATAGTCATGGTCCACAAGTAGGGTGGCTCAATAATAAACTTACAAAGCAAAGGTTCTAAATATTACTAAAAAGAAAAGAAGTAAGAAAATAAAAATGCAATGATCCCGCATGCGAGAAACATATTCTGTGATCAGTCTATCAGCCCTCGCTCCTCTAGTGTAGTCCCCTATTCCTCATTTGGCGGAGTGCTATCAATATCATCTCCCGATCGAAGAGCCACTTGATAAGTGGAGCCTCTCCTCAACTTAGGAAATACTTGCCCAAATAATGAAATAATGAATGGTGAGTTCATACAATACTCAATAGAGTGATATTTATCATTAAATACTATATTATTTCTCTCTCTCCATATATCCCAGCAAAATGCAGCTATAACAATTCTAAACTTATGGCTATCGTTATCCCCCTATCAAGTCTCCTCCAAATATTTTCATCTAAGGCAGTACCGATGTTCAATCCTAATGCTTTAGCATACGACTCCCATGTACTTCTGGAGAATGAGCAGTTACATATGATGTGTTCGCTTGATTCCGCTTTCCTCTTGCACAAGATACAGATGTTGGGGCCAAGTCAGCCTCTTTTTTGTAGTTTTGGCCAAGTCAGGAGAGTATATTTACAAGTTAGCCAAAGGAAAAGTCTGACCTTCTGAGCGCATTTAACTTTCCAAATCTATTTAGTATTTGCCGAGATGATTCCACCGTTTATGAAATGCTGATATGTGGATTTCACTGTGATATTATCATTCTTCTCCCATCTCCAAATTGGTCTATCCTCTTCTGCTGGAGAGGGAGTTTAGTCGTTCAAGGATTGTTTTAGTAGTCTTATTTTGACAAAATCCTGTCCAGATAATACCGTTGAATTCTATGAGTTCACTATTACTCGATCGACTAGAAACATTCACATAAATAGTTACTTGTCATTGATCTCATTTACTTGAATTGTGCACTCCCGAGCATTCAAGATAACCAAAATACTGGAAAGCCTAGAATAACTTTAACAACTTTCTCAAGGACACTACTATTATGAATTTCAAATGTAATCATATAAATAACAAGCAAAGAAGAAGAATATGTAACATAATCAATGAATCATTGTTATGTCGTAGTCAATTTTGAAAATAACACTTTATCGAACCCGTTATATTACATTATAATACCTAATAGAGTCCCAACATTATCTACCAGATGAAAATAACTCGGTGCAATGTAACAATGTATTTTTTTAATGTTATTTTATTTTAATTTATATTACATTACGTTAAATTATATTATGTTACGTTATTTGCTATTATTTTTTTTTAATAATTTCAATATTATTATTTGATTATTTGTTATGATTATTAGCTAATTGTTGTAATTTTGTTACTCGTTAGCAACTTGATTACTTAATTGTTTACTTGTTTGATTGTTTTTGAAATTGCTAAATTGTTAATTTACAATTACTTTCTTATTTACTTGTTGTAATTTCTCTTCAATTACTGGAATTTCTCATACTTGCAGTTGATTATATTGAAATCTCAATTGAACTAAAACAAACAATTACAAATGAAATAAGATGAATATTATAAAATGTAAACCACAACTTGGATAATAATTGAAAATAAATTTGAAATATTTTTTTTTTGGTTGATGGCTGAAATTACGTTTGTGAACTTAATAAGAAGATAAATTTGAAATTTATTCTGAAACATGTTAGAAAATTAGAATTAATTTTGAGTTAGTAAATATTTTTATATTCTTTTTTACGAATTTTAAATTTATTTTTCCATTTATATAAATTATTTTATATAGTTTTATATTTATTTTTATTAAATAAATAAGAAATTGCATAATATATTTTACGCGTTACATTACATGTGATATAAGCTAACATAGGCAAAACAAGCTAACATAGGCAAAACGTTACGTTACCGTTATCGCTTTTTTAAACATTGGTTGTAGTATCAATATGACTTCAGACTTTGTACCTTTAATTACATACAGCGGTTACTGTATACATTTGAGTTAATATACTAATATCTTGCAGTTAGGTGCAATTCTTTCCCCCTTTTCCTTCATTTTTAACATGTCACCAATTGATTCTATAACAATAAAAATCAGTCCACAAATGAATATTGAATAAAACACCCAACTAAAATTATTTCACTAACTTCAAAATCTAATTTTTAAGGATAGAAAAAGCTACCATAATTATTGAGATTAAAAATTTTATTTCTAGGTAACGAGAATAACAAAAAATAACGAAAAAGGCAGTTACAGAAACAAATTAGCTCCAAAAGTTAATCTTTCAAGTTAAAAATGGCAGCAAATATCAATCCCTAAAATTCATTCATAATCAGATGAGACATTAATATTTTTTGAAATTTATTTAAAGACAGTTACTTATCTAATTTGTAAACATCTTTCAATTTATTTCCTTTCCTCTTTTCATGCTCTTTTCTTCTTCTTCTTCTTCTTCTTCTTCTCTATGTACCAACAAGCATGACTCCTGCTCTCTTTCTCCTTTTCTTTTGTTTCATGCATGCTATATCTCTATTTCTGTCTACTTCCTTTTTTATAACAACTGACTAAATAACTTCTGGAATATGTTAGAGTTGTTCCTCATTTTGCATGGCACATGAGATGTGTTGATCCAAATTCATTTTCAATGCAACTCCAACTACATCTTTTCATGCCTAAAATGCTATTGTAGGCTGTAACATCATTTTTTTTTTTCCCAAGAATACTTGAACAAGTGCTCATAGGAGGAGCCACATAGAGCTCTGGTTAGGCAAGTGCCCTATCTGAGTTTACAAAAACCTAGAGTAGATCTGGGATTAAAACTTTGTTTTTCTATGTCATTCCTTGTAACTCCATCTACTTCCGATTTTGATGTAGTTGGAACTATATGGTGTTCCAACTATAAAAAACAACCAAACACATCCTAACATAAAACAAACTGTAGGCCAGCATGTTATCTTGGTTTATAACATAAATTCATGGAAACAAAGGAGAAAAAAGATCAAAGATGTTCTATAAGATCTGCCTGAATTTGATAAGATCATGAACAACTAAATGAGTGTTCACCTATAGATAGTGATTACTGCATATCCTTCCAAAATTAAGGCTATTCAACAGAGAGCATAGAGTTTAGAGATGGACTCACATGGCATTCATTAACAGTCACAAAATGCAAAATACCCATAACTACCAGTAACTTCAGTTCCATCCAAAAGAATCAGTACAAGGAGGCCTTAACTCAACAAAAATAACTAAAATTTCTCAGACTTCATAAATGAAGGCTCTAAATATAGGCCGTAACTGATATATGTCGCGAATATTATATTAGATTTTGTGGTATCCAATATAATGCAAATACTATTGTAACCAATATTGGCAATATTATTGATATTTACCTCTACATCCAATATTGCAGGCATATACGTTGCATATGATATTTGCTGATTTCCAAAATTCTAATACCATAAACCATAATATCGAGTTCAAAGTATTAAATGGAAACCTTTAGAAATATACTACATATCCTAGAAAAAACAAAAGCATTTCCAATTAACAATAAAAATAGTCATGTTCAAGAAAGGTTCACCAAATAAAATGGACAAATGGTAGGAATTGCTCTACAACTGGCACACCCTCAAATAATTGTTAATGTTACTTCTGAAATCTCAACTAGTGACACCAAAGGAATTCAACAAACCTGTTAACTTCCCTATCCCCAGTTAAATGCACAGACACCAAATGACACAAATAATGATCACCATGTACAAGCTTCCAATTCATTGCAAAATAAATGGTACCTGGTCATACAGATTCCAATTTCATTTCTTCCCCCCCCCCCCCCCCCCCCCCCCCCCCCCCCCCTTGAATTCTCAACCAAAAACCCAAATAAAAATGCCAGCAATGCTCAGATTATTTTATAACAGTCAGGCTTTTAACAAAAACTCAATCCCTACACTTAAGGAAATCCAAGATTTGGTGGAGTCTAATTCATTCCCATTCCCAACAGTATTGAAACTCAATAATATAACAAGAAAAACAGTCTAGGACTCCATGACTCCATATATTATCAAGCTTAGAGAGGAATAATTGTTCACGTAAAGTAACAAATACATAAAAGATCTTATTGTTACACAGGATGTAACTGGGAAAATATACCGAATTTCTTAGGATGTGTTACTCTTTCTACTGCTACCACGTCAATGAATACACAAGCTACGTAGATAAGTCTAGTTGTTGAACCACGACTATATGCAATATTCTAAAATATGTTTTCATTATGCGTGCAGTTCGGAAGCACATAATACCAATGTTTAAAATAGCGATAACGATAATGTAACGTTTTGTCTTCGTTAGATTATGTCGCATATAGCGTAACACATAATATAAGTTATGTAATTTTCTATTTATTTAATTAAAAATAAATATAAAACTATGTAAAATAATTTTTATAAATTCAAAAATAAATTTAAAATATTAAAAAAAAGAATATAAAACCATTTTGTAATACATAATCTATTCTAATTTTATATTAAGTTTTATAATAATTTTATATTTATCTTCATAAATTATATTAAGTTTCCAACTGTAATTCCAATCATCATTTAAACATGTAACAAGATTTTAATTTTTTATTTCAATTCTAGTTATTAGTATTGTTGTAATTTATATTTTGTAATATTCAATTTATCTTATTTATAATTGCTGATTTCAGTTCAGTTGAAAATTAAATAAAATCAATAAGTAAGATATTTCAGTAACCGAAAAAGAATTATAACAAACGAACAAGAACATAATCGCAAATTAACAATTTAGAAATTCCACAAGTAATCAAACAAGCCAACAACTAATCAAGAAAATTACAACAATTCGCTAATAAAAAAATAATCAACAACAATATAGAAATTTCTAAAAAAAATAATTATAAATAACGTAACTTAATGTAACGTTACGTAATATAACGTAAAATAATATTAAAAAAATGTACTGTCACGGTGCACTGAGTTATTTTCAATTGTTACGTAGTGTTGGAGTCCCGTTAGATTACGTAATGCAATATAACGGATTTCATAACGTATTGTTTTCAATATTGCATAATACATAAATGGATTCCACGGAGATTAAATAAATTATGCGGAATATAAATATTTTTATATATAAATATAATAATATTTAAACATGCATATATTGAGTAGTATAAACTAGCATTACATAAGAAATTAAAAAGTAGGACTCATCTCTTTGCTCGTCATGTAATAGATTAAATGGTGTATCAACAAATGAATCAAATCCGGTACTCACCTGCAGATAGAAAAAAAATGAGGATCAATGAAAGTTCAAATATTCAAAATATAATACAAACTTTGTTGAAGTAAAAAACAAAAAAAAAACAAAACCAATTAGAAATAAAGTATTAGCAAACAAAATAACATAGAGAACTTCTGACAATACATAGCAATCCGAACATATAACACTACATAAGTCATTAGTTTTACATCTAAATTCAAAATATTTTGACAAGTTTATGACAATCAAAATTCTTCTCCAACTTTTTCTACTCTGCTCATCCTCATCATCATCTTCATAGTAAATATTGTTATCTAACTCCTTCTTGGAAGTATCCTCATAGTCCTTTTTGCCATCATCACCACATTCTTCTTCTAAAACTTCTTTATCTGGATCTTGTTCAGAGACTTCATCAACAATGCACTGGAGAAAACCTCTTATGCTCTCCTTCTCTCTGCAAATCAACATCATCACCGCCCTCTTCTTCTAAAACTACTATATCCAGATCTTGTTCCAGGACTTCATCATCAATGCAGTAAACGAACCCTCTTGTGTTCTTCTTCCCTCTGAAGCTCTTATTTTTAATGTCCTTTTGCTCTTCTTAAATCTGTCTTCATTAGTCCCATTTGCCGCTATGACAAGGTCCCATATAAGGCCAGAACCGAGAAAGATCTTATTTTCATCATCGTTATCTCTCTCTAATAAATGCGTCCTTTAAGTGCAAAATTCTTGAATCGCTACAAACACATTCTTATCATTCCCATATTTTTTTTCTTTGCATTTCATTTTTTAACCATTTTTTTTATTAAACTGCAAAAAAGACAAGACCATTCAACTTTTTCGCATCTAACTTATTCATCTTCTTAGTATATATTTACATATTTTGCAAATAGAAGAGAGAAGTTTAGAGTGTAAATTGTAAAGAACTAAAAATTTAAATAAAACTTATGAATTCTATAGAAATTTTAGTAGTATTTAACTCTTCAAACATACTGAATCGGAGGAGAGGAGTTCGCCAACAGCCACAACTCCGATCGGAGGAGACGAGTTTGGCACCGGGAAGTTTAGTTTGATTGGTGGATTTGAGTGGGGATTTGATAGCGGAGAAGAATCGATTTTGGGATTCGATGGGGAAATTCGTTCACTGAGACAAAGTGATCGAGTAAAAGGAGAATTGATTGGTGGATTTGATGTGGTCCTTTGAGGGACGAAACCAAAGAATTTTTTTGCAAATATTCATATAAGTATGGCATGCGAGTTTCTAAAGGAACACACCTTTTTTTCCTAGTGAATCCACTAAACAACTTTATACTGCAAAGTGGGCTCACTAGGAAAAGTGGTGTGCTAGCTCTTTAGGAAACTCTCGGATGGCAAGCTTTTATTGAGGCTTCTCGACCTTCTAGTATGCTTGGGCTTTGCGGTTTCAAATGGGCCAATATCCAGAAGCCCATTAACATTTAATGGGGCAAAAAAAATCAAACTAATAATGGAAAGAACAAGAATGTCCTACAGGTCCTACCATTCTAGAAGCAAAATAATGGAAAAACTTTTGCCTGTATTTTGGAACTAAATTTAGCTTCCAAGACATGAAACACCCTAGATAACAACAAATTGCAGCCATATTGAGTGCAAATTCATGGCCCATTCCTTGTTGTTCAAATGTAAAGGGAAATGATTTGGAGGAATAATATCAAACTCCCTACTTAACTTGGCTCCTCTTCAACTCATGGGTGGTGGGACATCTTGAACTAACCCTAGCTATAGCAATAGCAAGCATCATTCACATTACGGTGGTATGGTATAATATATCGATCTTCAACTTTAACTCAACAATACCTGCAATACAGGAATTTCTAGTATTTCACTACAGTGTGTTGAACAATAAGAAAACTGCTTCCTTTGCTTCTATCATTGGTAGTACAACTATATAGACAGAAGATATTTCATGGTTTGTACAATAAAAATTAAAATCAGTATTAAGAAGACAGAAACCTTCGGAACTGTCCACAAGAAGATAGCTTGTGACAACTAAAGTCGTCACATATTCAACAAGACAAATCTTCCAATTCCCGGAGAAAAGGAATTATGAGGAATGCTGAGAGAGAGAGAGAGAGAGAGAGAGAGAGAGAGAGAGAGAGAGAGAGTGCTTGGTACGTATTATTAGCTAACAGTCTCAGATACTATCTCAAATCTCAACATTTAGAACGATCCCTTGGGTTTTAGTGAAAATTGAGAAACAACAACTGTACAATTTCAAAGTTAGCAATCAAGAAATATATATAGTCTCTGGCCCAAGTTAGATTTCATGTCCTTTTTTCTGTTAAAGACTGTCATTCTTTGGAATGCAAGCCTCATGGTAATGAAACAGGAAAGAATGAAAGAATTAGAAGTTAAGATATCGAGTACGCATGAATCATGAATCACATATCCTCTTTTTCATTTTTTTTTTTTAACCAAACGATCGAGAGCGACTAAGAACCCAAAAGAATCTCAAAGCAAAATTAAAATAACCATAAAATTTTTGTTTAGTACTTTATGTGGGAAGCAAGTTATCCTGGAGGTGGTGTGTGGTTAAATCGATCTCTACCAAATCCTTGTTCATCAAGGCTCTCATCTCCACATAACATCTAAAACGACACCGCGTCCATAATCCCTCCTCCATGCTCCTTTTAAAGGTTGCGTTGGTCTGTCAGCCATTGCTCCATCAATCTCTTCAAGCACCATATATATACTACACGGTTAACAGAGGAGAATTAGTGACCAGGGAGGAGGATATGGATGTAGAGATAAAAAGAACAGGAATAGAAGAAGAAGATTTTCTTTAGAAGAGGGCTTGGTTTTTCCTCTTGATTATTTCATCTATATATATAGGGAGTACAAAAATCAATCCAATCGGGTTACTAATTCAAATAACAATAGGATTACTAATTCAACTAATCTTGGCTAATTCAAAAAACCTAACTGAACTAATCTTCTTATGTTGACTAATTCAAAACCTAACTGAACTAGTCTTCTTATCTAAAAACGCTGAGCCAATGCAACAAGATTATCCAACAATCACTCCCCAATCTTGTTGCACTTTTTTGACCTCAATCAACCCACGCCCTGCCGTTGCACGTACCCTTTGGCGACGAGCCGTGCCCTGTGCTTCACCACAGCACCATGCGAGTCCTTCTTGATCTTGCAGACCAATTTCAGGCCTATGGGTTGACGCCCGCTCGGCAGATCGGTGAGATGCCAAGTCTCATTTTCCTCGATGGATTTTATCTCCTCTTGCATTGCCTGCCGCCAGCACTTGTGCTTTGCGGCTTCTATAACATTCCCAGGTTCTTCGGCCGCCATGAGACACAGCCCGCTGTACTCGTGCTCATCCTCGGATGTGTTCAGGTAGATGTTCGTCAATGTGCGGTACCGAGGCACTGCACCGTCTGAGGTGGGCGAAGCATTGCTTGGCGGGATTGCATATTCCACGCTATCGGGTGCGGCTGGGGTTGCCAACGGTGTGGGCACGCTTGGAGAGAGGGTCAGCGGCTCGTTGTCAGGTGTGCGACTCGGCGAAGCAGGTACCGACACTTTGCCACTCCCATGTGTCGGCACGTCATCACGACCATCATCTGTGACAGAACGGGTAGTATACTCTACGGTGAATATCTCACCAGGAGCAGTTCTCTCTTCATCACCCTCTGACGCACCCCACTCCCATTTTGCCTCCTCGTTGAACACGACGTCCCGGGTCACTTGTACCCTTCTGCCGACCGGATCATACATCCGATAGGCTTTGGAGCAGGACTCGTAGCCAATAAGCACCATGGGTGTGCTTATCTCGTCCAGCTTCTTTACGCTTGGCTTCACAACCTTCACGTGTCCAACACACCCAAATGTACGAAAACAGTGTACGTTCGGAGTCTCCCGTACCACGCCTCGTAAGGCGTCTTGCCGTCGACACTGCGGGTTGGTGCGCGGTTGAGGATATGTACTGTCGTTGTGACAGCCTCACCCTAAAACCTTCCTGGCATCCCTTTGGACTTGAGCAGGCTCCTGGCCATTGCGACCACCGTCTGATTTCGCCGCTCAACGACGCCATTCTGCTGCGGCGAGTATGGCGCTGTGAGGAAGCACTTGATGCCACGGTCTGCGCAGTAATTGCTGAACTCCGCGGACGTGAACTCGCCGCCACGATCTGTGCGGAGGGCCCTCAACTTGCGGCCAGCTTCCAGCTCAACTCCCGCCTGGAACTGCTTGATGGTTGTCGCTGCCTTGTCCTTTGACTCCAAGAGTGTCAGCCACATATAGCGGCTGAAATCATCCACCAAGAGCAGGAAATACTTCTTGCCTCCTGGTATGGCCGGCGTGATAGGCCCGCACAAGTCGACATGTACCAGGTCCAGCAAGTTCTCCGAGCGCTAGTTTGCCTCCTTCGGGAATGGGGTCCGCCGTTGCTTGCCCACAAGGTAGCCGTCACAGATTTGGTCCACCTTATCAATCTGTGGCAGCCCACGAACCATGCCATGTTGCGCCAGCCTACGGAGGGCCTGAAAATTCAGGTGTCCGTAGCGCGCGTGCCACCGCCATGCATCTTCACTGCACCTTGCCGCCAAGCACACAGGCTGTGATAAAACAAGGTTAAGCACATACAAGCGGTTCTTGGTCCTTTTTACCTTGGCAAGTAGCTGTCGTTGTCGATCGCGGATCCACAGCATACCGTCCTTGATGAGCGTCTGGTAGCCGTGTTCGTCGAGCTGCCCAAGACTCACTATGTTGCTGTGGAGCCTTGGGATGTAGTAGAAGTCCGTTAGCGCACGGTGCTCGCCGTTGTGACAAGTGAAAAGTACCGTTCCGCGTCCACAAATATCGATGACGGAGCCATCTCCAAACTTCACCGAGCCCTTTATGTTGGAGTCCAGCTCGGCAAAACTCGCTTTGCACCCGGACATGTGGTTGCTAGCCCCGGTGTCCAATTACCAGATGTCGTCGTGGTACTCTTTCTCCCGGCCAAGGTGCACTTGCGCGTGAACCTCGTTGAGCATGATGTCAACGGTCGGGGCTTCCGTGAACGCGTAGACCTGCGTCATCAGCAGCGTGGGCTCATCGTCCTGAGCCTGTGTAAGATTCACCTGCTCCTTGCGCTCTTGCCGCGGCTTGCGGCACTCTCTTGCGTAGTGCCCGAGAATGCCGCAGTTGAAGCACTTGACCTTCTTCCGGTCGAACTTCTTCTTCTCCTCACCTTGCTCTTCATTACGGTTCTCCTCTCCAGGCCCAGTGCCACGGCCGCGTCCAGAACTGCGCCCCTAGCCGCGCCCCTGGCCGCGCTCGGCTATTTTGCCGCGCCCCTTTGACGCGTTCGATGAAGAACCCTCACCGGACTGCTTCCAGCGAGCCTTCCACTCCGCCTTCGTGAGTAGAAGATGTTCATCGTCCTTGCCATCGGCACCACGAATCCTTTCCTCGAAAGTCTTGAGGCGACCAATCGCCTCCTCCAATGTCATCGTCGTCAGATCGGCAAACTGCTCGATCGATGTGACAATGGGTAGGAATTTGTTGGGGACGGCTACCAAGAACTTCCTGACGGTGGTGCTTTCTTCGATCTTGCCGCCGAGGCCGGCGGTCTTGCTGACTATGGCTGTTAGCCTCCCGGCGAAGTCATCTATCGTCTCCGCTTCTTTCATGCGGAGGGTTTCAAACTCACTCCTTAGAGTTTGGAGCTTCGCCTGCTTTACTCGATCAGCACCCACGTACTTTGTCTTGAGCGTCTCCCAAGCCTCCTTAGCCGTCTCCTTCTCCGCTATGAGAAGAAGGTTTTCCTCGGGGATAGCTTCATAGATGGCGGCGAGTGCCATCTTGTCCTTCCTTGTCTCCACGTCGGTCCCGGGCTGGATGGCGTCCCACACACCTTGTGCTTGTAGGTACACGCGCATCTTGATAGCCCAAGTTGCGTAGTTTGAATTCGTCAGCATCGGATAGTGGAGGGAGACGCCGGTGCTTTCCTTCGCCAGCGCACCCGAGGCAGCCCCGTCAATTCCGCTGGTGATGATGCTTCGCGGCATGATCTTTGGCATACAACACGGGCTTTGTACTTTTCTTCCGCTGCAACTTCAAAAGAAACCGTCCTCCTTTGCTTCAGTTTCCTTCGGCCGAACCTAATAGCAGCCTCCTGTCAAAAATAATTAGCACGCCCACTAATTATCTTCGCTCGGCAACCAAATAAATCACACCATCCCGGCAAAATAATTCACACAACAGCCGCAGTCAACACAAGAACAAAGAGCAGCCACCTTGTTGTCCTTGCTTCAAGCTGCAACAGCAAGGAAGAAATACAGCAACCGCCTCCTCCTTTAACAGCAGCCGCCAAACCTCAAGGACGACCTCGGAACACCTAGCCGCAACAAGAGAAACCCTTTGCTCTGATACCAATTGTAGAGATAAAAAGAACAGGAATAGAAGAAGAAGATTTTCTTTAGAAGAGGGCTTGGCTTTTCCTCTTGATTATTTCATCTATATATATAGGGAGTACAAAAACCAATCCAATCGGGTTACTAATTCAAATAACAATAGGATTACTAATTCAACTAATCTTGGCTAATTCAAAAAACCTAACTGAACTAATCTTCTTATCTTGACTAATTCAAAACCTAACTGAACTAGTCTTCTTATCTAAAAACGCTGAGCCAATGCAACAAGATTATCCAACAATAGAGTACTGACAGAGACATGCTATAATATTATTGATGATGCATGCCCAGTGCTTGCCAATGGCATGACCCCGCATTACACGTTCAATGTTAGTATTACTCTAGCTAGTTGCACTTGGCAACCCATGCAAATCTAATTGATCTCTCCTCTTGAGTTGTGCCGTAATGGTAATGTGTGTTTCTCTATGAGGGTATTTTCAGATTTGTCACTTAAATCTTTATAAATTATAATTTAGTCCCCCAAATCTTTATATTTAGAATTTAGTCCCCAAATCCTCTAAGTTACTACAATTTAGTCCCTTGCTCTAAGTTCAGTTAGCCAAGTTTATTTTTTGACCTGAGTTTTCCATTTTATCCTTCCTTAATTCCTTCTTCTCTCTTTCTCTTTTCTTCTCCTTCCCTCTTTCTCCTCTCTTCTCCCTTTCTTCCTTGTTCCTCTTCTCTTCTCCTTCTCTCTTCTTCCTCTTCTCCTTTTTTTCATTGGGTTCATTGGCTTCCCCCTTTCTTCTTCTCTTCTATCTTTCTATTCTTTCCCATTTTTAGGGGTATTTAAATCATTTCGTTATTTAAAAAAAGTAAAAATTAAATTCTATCGTTTATTTGGACAGAAAAACTAACAGAGAGACTAAATTGTAATAATTTAGAGGATTTGGGGACTAAAGCCTAAATATGAAGATTTGGAGGACTAAATCATAATTTATAAAGATTTAAGGGGAAAACTTGTAAATACCCCTTCTCTATAACATTGGGAAGGTTGGGGAAATTCTATTTGCACACTGAAAATTACTCTTGACGCACTGTTTTAAAATTTACAAATAATTACAAGTTTACCATTATTTTTTTTGACTAAGTTACCCTTACAATTTTGCCGAAATTATTTTCCAAGAAGGCTTGCTTGGAGACGGACTCCTGGAGGCGGCTCTAGAGGGCGGAGGCAGAGTTTTGGACCGGCAAAGATACCACCCAGTATCTCGACGCCATTAGAGCACCTTTACTCTTTCTTGAATCTGCGATCGTTCGGTCGATCGACGAGAATTTGAGGAGGAGAAAGGGGATCGAATTTTGGATTGAGATTTGGGGGAGGGAAATAATTATTAATTTAATTAATTAAAATCCACTAACAAAATTCCCTAAAAAGGTTAAAAGATTAATGAAAGAATTGGCAATTTTTGATTGGGGATCATGCTGATAGCGAATATAATTTCCCCTGATTTCGGCAGTGAAGGGGGTTAGGGCATTGCAGGAGGAAGTCTGGTGCAAGGGAGTGTAGGGCAAAATTGAAAAATAATTTGTGCACTGAGAGTAAATTGCTCATATTTCAAAATGGAAGTCTGGTGCAAAGAGTAATCAGGGCGTGAAGAGGAAATAGTAGCGTGCAAATAGAATTTCCCGGAAGGTTGTTGTGAATGATTAATGCTATATTAATTAAGAAATCTTCATGTCTAAGGAATACTTGATGTGTGATGATTAAATAATTGCTTATTGTTCTGTATTAGCAAATTTTATGTAAATTATAATGAAAGCAAATTAGTCTGTCGGTAATATTTCTCATTTATGAAAAAAAGGGTTCAATGTTCGATACATGTAGATGTTAATTATATAATTTTTTTCTAACATAATCAATCATATTACAACCAAATCGTCATAAAGAAATTCTAGTTCTTTTAATTAATTATAAAAAAAAATTCTAGTTCTTGAAAAGAGTTATGATCATAGCTCATGGAGCAAGAAGGATAGAAGAGAGAGAGAGAGATATGAATGAGGCTAACTCAATTTTAAAGCCTCTATTTGGGGACTTTTTCCAAAATTAGTCTACAGACTTTACACCATCAAAATTTCAAACTTACAATGGTAATGATAGGATACAATTTAATCTCACAACATATTAATAATCGTTCAAAAATTCGATGATATTGCAGTAATAAATTCACTATATTAATTTCTCTCACATTCCATCCCCAACTCATAATGAGTTGTAATTTTATCTCAGCATATTGATAATCATTCAAAATGTTGATGATATTTTAATAATACCATGTTAAATTCCCTCCCATTGCGTCCACAATAAGTTGATATTTATATTTTATGTTAAGATGTATAATGAATATCTGAAACAGCTCAAAAAAGAAAAATAAATAAATAAATGCTTTATTATGTTTATATTTTCTTATGCTCCAAACCAATTCAATTGAAGACCAGACCAACAACTCTAAATTTTGATGGTCGTACTAGCTACTCTATAAGTTTGGTGGTGTGAAAGCAAAACTCATAGAAAAAAAAATAAGATTGAGTGCAGAGTGACCTCCTGAAGTATAAGAGTAGTGTAATTTATTATCGTTTAAGTTTAAAACTCTCAGTTTAATCTTTGGACTCCTAACACCGTTACCCAACATTTTTGCTATTTTTACTTTTATTTAACTTAAAATGTACATTTTTTATGAAATCCCCAAATTACTCTTTTCTCCATCAATAAGAACTCATTCAAAACATGCCCAGAAGAGGATAATTTAGGAATTTCACAAAAAATATAGTTTAAGTTAAAACAAAGGTGGGAATAATAAACCGTTGACTAACACTGTTAAATATTCAGAAACTAAACTGAGAGTTTTAAATTTAAGGAGTAATAAATTATACTATATTTATAGTGCAAGGGGTTTTACTGAAATTAATCTAAATAAATATGATGTATTCTAGATGGATGGTATTGGCCTAGTTGTCCTATATTAGTAAAAAAAAAAAAGAAATTATGCCAAAGTAGTACTAATTATAGCCACTTAGTGTAGATCATGGGGTAATGAGTAGCATGCCCACCCTAAGAGGTGTGAGTTTCCTCTCATGTATCTACTTTAGGGAACTTCTAAAGGGGCACAACTTTTTTCCTAGTGAGTTCAGATTTCTTAGTGAGCCCAGTAAATTTTTGCTAAAAAGAAAAATTTCTTAGTGAGCACATATTGTATTTCCAAAATATCCTTCCCTCTATATCTCCTCTTCTCTTCTTCTTCTCTCCTCATTTCTCCTCCAAACCCTAATCCAAACTTCCACTCATCCTCTCCCACTTCCACTCATCCTCTCCATCCTTATTCTCTCCTCATTTCTCCTTCCAAATCTCCCTCTCTCTCTCTCTCTCCCATTCCTAAACCCCTGCTACTCTCCCTCATGCCGCTGCAGGTCGCCACCGCCGCCGCCGCCGAGCTTCCTCCGCCGCCGCCGCCGCCATTACTAAGTAAGTTTTCCAAATTTAGTAATATTTATTTTAAAATTTAGTTTTTATTATTTTTGGATTAAACAACTCTTCAAATATTAGGGTTTGGTGATTTTGTTGGGTTTGGAAGGAGGAAGAGGGGATGAGATAGCAAGTTTAGTTGTAACATTTTTTTGTTAATTTTAATTTTTAATATTTAGATTATAATTATTAAGAAAATTTAATATTGTAATTCCAATTGTAAAATACGCGAAATTTAGTTATTTTTTATAATCATGAACGTTAGTATTAAAATTTATTAGTTAATTATGAAGTTTGATGGTATTGTCCTAATGGTTGATTAAGTTGTAAAAGATGGTTTTAGTGTCTTTAAAATTTAATATTATACTATCTTGCAGCAAAAAAAAAGACAAAAAAAGATATTTGTAGCAAATTTTACTTTGTAAATTCATACTTATATGTACAGAAGAACCAATCAGAAGAACCATCAGAAGAGCAAGCAGAGGAACAAAGACAAGATCAATCCACTCCTGATGCACCCAATACGGCATTTATGTCTCGAACCAGAAGCAGACGTCAATCCCCGAGGAAGATAAGGAGACAGTGATTAGATTATATTAGTTGTGTATTGATATGGATGTTGTAAGGAACTTCAAGTGGCCAGTGTAATAATTTTTTTCAAACATTTTGAAGAATTTGTAGAATATATGGTTTTTGTTTGTAATGAACCCTATTATTTGCTTTTTGTTCAATGAATATATACACTACGTTTGTATTTGATCTTATTTCTTTAATTTGTATGTGATCTTATTTGTTTTATACATATGAGACCTTGTTTATAATCTTCACTATATTATTGTATCAGTTATTGTATTGTTGTATCATTGTATCGGTGTATCAGTGTATCATTGTATCGTTATATCAGTGTATCAGGAGTATCATTGCATTTGTATATCAGGAGTATCATTGTATTGTTGTATCAATGTATCAGTATATCATTGCATCGGTATATCGATGTATCGTTGTATCATTGTATCGGTGTATCGGTGTAGTAGTGTATCATTGTATCGGCGTATCGATGAATCAGTTTATCCATATATTATTGTATCGGTATATTAGTGAATCATTGTGTCGGTGTATCAGTGTATCTTTGTATCATTTTGCTTCCTTCACTATATTTTTATAATAATGTATAATTAGTTGTTAATATAAGTCCGTAAAGTGACGTTAAATTGGATAAACTAATGATATATCAGTTTATTACATAAATAGAGTGGGTGAGGTGTCCGGAGTAGCAGATCGGGTCAAGCCCCTGTCTGGACTGACAGTCCGAACAGGACTGATCTGTTCGGACTGACAGTCCGAACAAGGCCTCCCTGTTCGGACTGAGAGTCCGAACGGGCCAGCCCTGTTCAGACTGTCAGTCCGAATGGGAACGGAGCGGGAGCGGGAGGCCTGGAGCGAGAGAAGGGGGAAGGGCAAAATGGAAATTTTTTTTAGAGGGTAAACTTAATATTTTTTGAAGTTATTAACTGGGTTCACTAGGAAAAAAGTTGTGCCTCTTTAGAAGTTCCCCTACTTTATGATTATAGTCATGAGTTGAACAATACTTCAATTGAGCTAGCAAGAGATGTGATGGATATTATTTTTGTTAACTTAAATAAATTGTAGTGGTTAGCAATTGAATAAGAAGGGCTCTCTTGGTTTATTATGAATGATTAGAGTAGATCTAGGATCAATTATGAAAAAGTCAATGCAATTAAGAGGAATAGAGAGGAGTGGGTCCACATACCTATGTTCTATGAAATGTATTTGGCTCAACTCTATCAAGAGAACCTTCTTCTATTGAGGCCCTTTAAAGAAAGGAGAGAGGATTGATGGTTCATGATGCATTCTTTCTTCTTTTCTTGCGTTTCTATACTGGGTAGGAAATAAGATGGTGGAGTCAAAATTAAGTCTCAATTACATTAAATGTATAACTTTTTTATTTAGTAACAATCGACTAAAAAAGGTAGTTGGTGATGATAATAATCATACTAGATTTGTATATAACTTTTTTGTATTGCAAATTTACCTCTAAGAGACAGATAACAATATATAGAAATTCTCTTATCCTTTCAAAGTAGAAGTCAAATTCAATAGTTTCTGTTCTAATTACTTTTGTTAGAATTGATGTGTTTTAGATCTATGCTATGTAAAATTTATCTAATCAACTAAAATTCTCTTATAATCAGGTAGCTCCTCTGTCTTCTTATTCTTTACAGCTTCTACTAATTGGATGAGATACCCCAGAATTGGATAAATATTCGGTTAGTTGTCCATATTAAAGAGATGTGTTGATTTTAATCGAGTTTCCAGATTTCTAATTATTAGTGTTTATAACGCCCCGCATCCCAAGATACGGATAGCACTCGGCGATGTATCATAAAAGAATACGCCAAACCTAAAACATATCAATACGTATGTACAACTGCCACAAATACGTACACATATACAATAAGATAACAACATAGAATTAAAACAATAAATTTCTTTCATAAATAAGGATCAATACAAGTGTATAGGGGAGCCAAACGATCTTTGTTACATCATAAAAAAGTTTAAGTGAACAAAAGAAAGATGAATAATGAAGATTCTAAAAAGGAAAACAAACTAGAAGGGGTCTCTACCGTATTCTTCCTGCAGCAAATGCACTTATTAAGAATCTGTTAACTCCGTAAAATATGATTCCAGTTGTAATAGGTCTTTCTCCTTATTAACATGCAGATCAATATTTGGGCGTGCCAAACTAGAATCATTAGAACGACCTAATAAGTACTGAAAGAGGAGAAATAATAATACACAGGCACGCTATGTGCATATATTAAAATATAAAACTGAATAAAATTATAAAATTATGATAGTATCAAAATTTTAAACATTGTAAAGAATATGGAATATGTATTAAATTATACATTTCTTAAAGAGAATATTAACTCAACCACTAGTAGTGAAATATATTTTGGATATTGTTGGAATTTAACATGATGGTAAAGAGTTATATAAACTATAAAATCATGAATGTATTACAAATCATTACGATGGAGTAGAACATGAGAAATTGCAGTTGTATTGAGGATAATAACAGTCAATGTGTATGTTAATGTACACATGTTATGGATGAAATTGCAATAAATACAAAAAATTTAAGCATGCAAGTGTAATATGATATCATAATATGTTCATTGTGAATTTATTTGGAACTATCAAAAGTAGTGTGCCGCATATTTTACAAGTATCCCGTGCATACTTGGGACCACGGCCATAATTTCTGGTACTACCCCAGGATGTGCCGCTAAGTATTAATGAACATGAACTTTGATGAGCCTAAACTCCAGGCGTGCAACCCTATATACTGATGGTGATTAAGTAATCACTCAGAAGCCCCATGGTTGGGTCTTTAAGTTCGGTTGTACAACCTCAAAAATGTAAAACTCCTAAAGTATGTGTACAGTTCCTTCTTCGAGTTTCCCCATAACCCAATAAATTTTATTATTTTTTATGACGCATTTAATGTTTAAAGTATTCTAACTAAGATTACAATGGTTTAAAATAATCTCTCGTGACACAATACAAAACAAATAAATAAAAAGAAATTAAATGATACAAGCCTTTAGCCTAAATGAAACTAGATTTCCTGCCCAAATGAAACTCCAGCCATCATGTTCCAAGATGATCCGCTGGGTAAAATCTTCGGACCCAAATCAATATTCCATTAGAATTATTTTCCTTTTTTTATATGTATGTTTACTGCCCAACAGAATAGGTTTAGTTCTCCTCTCCCTTTTTTTTGTTGTTCAACATAATAGCAGTTCTGTTAGTGAACAGAACCGTGATCTATTTAGCTGAATATTTCTAGTGCTCTTCTTTGGCATAGCATGGGTATTATGACTAGTAGACTTTCTTTTACTAATATACTCCCCTTATGTTAGTATATTTTTAGCATTAATACGAATTAAGACTTACTAATTAGTTCTATTTGTGATTTAAGTTACAATTTGTTATAAATTTATAATACAACAACAACAACTAAGTATTTTATCCCAAGTATTTGGGGTAGGCTTGTTATAAATTTATAATAAACTTAAAAAAAAAATAACAAGTCAGAAACTAGAGCACGAGTACATAACTAGTTTAACAGTGCTGTTACAGTAGTAGTACAATTAATGAAACTATGGAAAAATGTGCGTGCCAACAAGTAAAATTAATTGGTTATCCAGTTTGCACCATAAGAATAGACATTATTAATTAAAATTTAATGCATAATATGTTAAACGTAGTTAATAAAGTAGCAAGTGTGATAGGATAGCAGTAGCTGCAAAAATGTTGTTTAATAAAAAAAGCAGAGTATGTTAAGTTCTCATAATAACTGTGTTGTTATTAATCATATACTACTTTTAGAGTATTGTTTATATATACTACTACGTTTCTAAGTTATATATATATATATATATATATATATATATATATAGAGAGAGAGAGAGAGAGAGAGAGAGAGAAATGGAAATGAGCTGACAGCTCACGCAAGTTATCTGAACTGTAATTCATTATCACTATCTCCAATAATTTTTTTAAAGAAATTTCTTTTGGATTATGATCTCGACTCACTAAGGTTCACTCATATCCAACTTCTTGGGTTTTAGTTTTGATTTGGTCCTCCATCAAGCTAACACAAAATTAATTATTTTCAATGAATAAAACATTTTGTATGCACTTGATGAAAGGGTAAATGAAATCCAAAATTTATGAAATTTAATCGGAAATAAGTTAAAGGGGTAGAAATAGTGATTGTTAAAAAAAATTAAAGAAAAATTATTTGATCATTACAGTTTTGCCGCTAACTCACGTAACTTTTCCTGAGCTGGCGGCTCACCTACAGTAATCTCATATACACACACACACACACCATTTCCTTTTAAATATGTTAAACAACACACACCAACATTTTTGAAAGTGCATTAGATGTTCATATAATTTTTTATTTTTGTTTTGCTATTAAACAGAACGACAGTTCTGTTTAGTGAAGAGAACTGTGTTCTGTTCACTGAACAGAACAGTTTTTTTTGTTGTTGTTAAATAGAACGACAGTTCTGTTCACTGAACAGAATAGGGTTTTATTTTTATTTTATTTTTATTCTCCTCTATTCACACAACTTCTAGTCTGGTAACAGCATGTTTTATGCTTTTCTTTGTGGTCTGCCTATACAAGCAACCCTTATTTGGATAATTTGTTTAGTTATCCTAATTCTATAGTGTCCCCATATTAATAGAGTCTTTAGTTATTCTAAATTTTCATCATGTTAGCAACTTAAGATGTTTCAAACCGAAGTATTGGGCATAACATGATTTACAAGAAATTAAGTTAATGGAATGATAACCCCAACTTTTATGGCTAATTTAACTTTTAAATATCTATAAACATACCATATGATCTGGATATAAACACATCTTATTAGTGGTGTATGATTATTATATACAAAGTTATAAACTGAGAAAAGAGTGAACATATACAAAATGAGTGTGTTAATGGTAAGGATGAAAGAATCTAGTATAAATAATACGAATTAAACAATGGGTTGATTTGTTTAATGAATCATACTAGAGAGAACAAAGAGGTTACCTATACAAGCAACCCTTATTTGGATAATTTATTTAGTTATCCTAATTCTATAGTGTCCCCATGTTAACAGAGTCTTTAATTTTTCTAAATTTACATCCTGTTAGCAACTTAAAATGTTTCAAAACCGAAACATTGGGCATAACATGATTTACAAGAAATTAAGTTAATGGAATGATAACCCTAATTTTTATGGCTAATTTAACTTTTAAATATCTATAAACATACCATATGATTAGGATATAAACACATCTTATTAGTGGTTTATGATTATTATATACAAAGTTATAAACTGAGAAAAAAGTGAACATATACAAAATGAGTGTGTTAAAGGTAAGGATGAAAGAATCTAGTATAAATAATACGAATTAAAAAATGGATTGATTTGTTTAATGAATCATACTAGAGAGAACAAAGATGTTACCGAATACATACAACAAAAAGGCAAAATAAAATTTAAAATAGTACTTGCATTTGTATGCAATGTGACATAATTTTTTTATATATAAAGTTAAAGAGTAAAGATAACTTAGAATTAGTACTTGCCTTAAAAATCCCCTCCGAAAATTGACTGCGATATCTTTTTTTTTTCTCTTTCTCCTTCCTTCCTTCCTTCTCTCTCTTTCTTTTTTTCCTGCGTTCAACAGGAAAAATTCTCCTCCACTGTTCATTTTTTTATTTTTTATTCGTATTTAAGCTAGGGTAATATTTCATAGGATCAAATTTAAACCAACTAAATCTATCAAATCTAAACCAACTAAATCTATCATTATCTAGTTAGTTAGTATTAAATAATTACAAGTGAAAAAGAAAAAAAATCAGATTTGTTAGACAAATATCTTCTTTATTTTATTATTATTATTGTTATTATTATTTTCTGAACTTTATAATTCTAGGTTATTACACTTTTTATTCCAATCCAAATTCTATTAACTTTGTTATTATTCAACAAAATAATATTAGAGATAAACTAAAATAATAAATTAGATAAGGATAAGATTGATTTAAAAATAATACTAGTTTTTCTTTATTTAGATTATGTATCTAAAATAAATAAATACAATAATATTTTTTTTGATGAATACAAAAAATTTATGAAGAGAATTTGGGGTGTTACAGTGTTAATTTAAATACAATTTGGAATGTCTTGCTAACTCTTTTTTTTTTTTATAGTAAATCTACATATATTTTCCCACTTAGTTTCCTTCAATACCTCATTTTCCTAATTATAATTTATAATAAATAGAATTTGCTTTGTATCTTGTTTTCATCAATGCGCGTACGACTACACAGAGAGCAAGAAATACTATTCACCTAATGTGTGAAAGATTAGATGCGTGCCTCATTGGTTCATCAATAAAACATTGCGATTGAAGAGCTTCATGCATTCATGTAAATTAGCTTTAAATCACACCACTCTCCTCCTCATATTCATGTATCCTTTGTTTTTCTGGATACCTATAATTAGTAGGGTAGATAGGAATCCTAAATAGAATAACAACTACAACAACTAAACCTTTTATCCTAAATATTTGGGGTAGGCTAGAATCCTAAATAGAATATGAAACTGAAATTGCAATTAAAATACTCCAACGATTATGGATTTTAATATAACAAGTACTCGTAGTAGAATTAAAGTTGCTTGATAGAATTAATATCTTCAAATAAAATAAAAGAAAATATATCATGACAATTAAAAAAAACGGAGATAATAGAATTATAGCCGCTATTTTCAACTATTCAGTTCTCCTCTTCTTTTACTCTTTTCTTTTTGTATATTTGATGCTAATCACATAACGCATATACGGACTAAAGGTGGCTGAAACCTCTTATATAGGTATAAATGTAATTGGTACCAAAAAAATCCGACAACTAAACTAAATTATAGAAGATTTAGCGAGTTTAGTTATAAAATTTGTATTAGAAAAGCTTAGTCGACAGGATTCAAATGAGACCTTCCTCAAACATGAAACCTAATAATAAAATGAAAAAATTATATGCTAATTTATGTAACTTAAAGTTATTTATGTTTTGACAAAAACTATTTTGATTAAAACATGTAACAATTATAAGGAAAAAAAAAAAAACTTACAATGTGAATTTAAACTACAAAATTAATCATTTTGTATAATAAATTTGAAATTTCATTTTGATTGGTAATTTACACTAACCAAGTTCAAATTTGATTTGATCCTAATACGAAAAGAGTTCATCATCGATCTCGAAGCCAACTCGGATACCCTTAGGGGCTAAGGATCACTCATAAAGAACCCATTACCATAGATGCTGGCCTATTTAACATTGCTTATGCAAGGAAAAGGAAAAAGAAATAAAGAATCAAAGATTAATGATTCATATAACCTACATCAACCACGATAAGAGAAAGGAAGGAAAATAGAAGAGCGGAGAAAGTCTAAGAAAATATTTTCTTTCTAATTTCTATTTACAATAAGATGTTTCTTTCTAATTTCTATTGACAATGAGATGTTTGTAACCCGAGGAATTTCCAAAACAATTTCATTTTCCATCTTTACAATCGCATGTGTTTTCTTAATATTTTATTTTACTTTATTTGTTTACTTAATTATACCTAATTAAAAATCGTAAAAGTAATAGTTTTTAAACAAACTCTTAATATTAATAACAATCATATACAAATAAAATGTATTATCATAGGAGGAGTTTTAATTGAATTTTGTGCTATATTTTCTTTCTCTAGAATGAACTCTATCAAGTGTCAACTTAAATTAAATATCTTATAAAGAACTCTACATAATAATTCTTTTAAAAATTATTTAATCCAAAATATTGGTAATGCATTCTAGGACGAACTCTAATTGATTTTGAGTTCAATTTCTTATAATGAAAAAATATTTGAAAAAAATGATAATTATTATTATTTATTTGAAAAAGCATAATTAATTTATATTATTTTCAATATATTATAATTTGTAAAAAGAACAAAATGAAAAAAAGGCTATAAATATAGGGAGACCATCATTTGAATTTTAAATATGATTTTCTTTCTAAGAAAAAAAAAAGGTCTATTGAATATTGACTTGAGTTTTAATTTTCCATAAGAAACTCTATGTAGCAAGAAATTTGTTTTATTTATTATTTTATGGTAATAATAATAATTTTTAAAAATTATTTATTATTTCAAGCTATAATTTAATAATTATTTGCTTATAAAAATTATAATTCTGTTTGGAGAACTGGATCAACTGTATAAAAGGGTTGGATCCGAAAACGGAAATAATTTTTTTTAATCAAAGTTAATTTAACATTTTAATTTTAAAATTGTTTTTAATCAACGGCCTCTATGTTTCAGTAGGAAACAAATAAGGAGGATTCATCACAGGCTTAATACGTACTAAGATTAAGCCGAAATGATATTAAAGAATAAATTCCAAAAATAAACAGAATAAAGAAAAAGAAGCTAATATACAATGCCCCGAATGTGTTGGATAAAAGTTACTATTTGATTTGGGCTGATCACGGCCCATTCACAACTTATATCCAATTCAGTTCAACAACCTTGTACTCTTTACTGGGGCCCCATTCTTATACCTTAATGGGCTAGTCATGTCCTTTTGTATTTTAGCTCTAATTTTTAAAGGATGTTTTTTTTTAAAGTATTTTTATTCATTTGTTAGTATATATTTTGGGAGTTTTTTTTTTTTTTTGTCTAATTCACGGTCTCAAGGAGTACATGCATTCGTATTGAGCATCGGAAGACATCGCACATGACATGCTCAACCAAATTAGAAGAAAACTTATCTTCTCTATACCAGTTTATTCACTATCCCGACCCTAAACATGTAGCAAAGTCTCAAACTTTTTCCCTCTCATTCTCAAGTATATCGAATTTGAAAATTAAGAAAAACAACTACTAAAAAGCCAAACAACTACCAAAAAGCCAAGTATATCGGAGTAACAGATGACTGCAACCAATAACTCCTCCTGAAAAAAAGCAATCAGACATTGTGCATCGCGTTCCATTATGATGCTGCGATCTAGGTCTTCCGAAGCTTAAATGTAATGCTCCACTATTCATTGACAGATACTTGAGTTGTTCGGTGTCACATAGTAATATGACGAGTTCTACATTCGATACATTCATTGCACAACAAAAATAAATAAAATACAATAATAGTCGTAGTCGTTCGGAGTCTATCCCACTTGAGTTGAATGACAATGTCGATGGAGCATATCCATCAAAGTTTTATGTCAATTCAACCAATAAAGAGTTCAATAGTTCAATTATAAAGAGAGTGCTAAATCTTACAGCATAAATTTTCCCACCAATAATCCATATATTCCATTAATTTCAATAATATTGATTCAACATTTCAATTTAGTTACCAATGTTGACGGTATGCAATTTCAATTCCAATAATCATTACAAAAGTTAGTAACTTATGATCCATCCATCATTGGACCCGATCTTTATCAATAAAATAATTTAAATTTAATTCTTATAATCGCAAATCAATGATTAACTATTATACAATTGATGAACATATTGATATTGTCATATGCTATTATTCCAAGCAATTACAATCAAGCACTCACAATAAAATAACAAATAAAATACTATACAAGGTAATGGGTAAGGTCCATTATCGGGAGTCAATCTCTACTATTGAAGTCCCCTTTCATTTCAGAATTCAGTCACTTCTGCAGTTATAGTAAAGGACTGTCAAAGCTGTTGCTGATAGCATCATTTATAGATGTGGTTTCAGAACAGTACTGTCGAAGCCGCTATTAACAGCACTATGAAAAAATAATACAGTAAAGAGTTATTTTTTCGTTGCCAGCACACGATAAATTCCCTTACTAGTTTATTATTATTATTATTGTTATTTTGCAAACTCATTGATTGTAGGTGTCAAAATATAAAATAATTTTCCTCAACCCTCACCGTAACTTCGGAGTTTTCATGTAGTGGAATGCACTTTAACATGGTATCAGAGCAACCCAAGTTTAAATACTGTCGGACGCGCATTTAATTACGGGTTACCCTCGGCATAATTTTGGAGTTTTGGTGTAGTGGAAGGGACTTCAACGGTGAGTAATATAGCAAAATGCAAAGCTACCATACAAATCTCTCCACAGTAACTTCACATGAAGTCATCTAAATCTAGCTTTGAAATCATGGTACTTCCCTTGCTTTCTCACATGAAACCTGTGAAGAGATTGAGGTGTCAAAATTGTTACTTAGTCAAGATTTAAGAAAATTGTCGGCAATTCCCTTTTCAGGTCAAGTCACATGGCAAAAAACAATTGAACATTCACGAGATGTTGGGCCTATTGTACTGTAGTACAGATTCAGTGCACTTCATTTTATCAGCACACTTACTTTGCACAGTGAGCCTACTTTTCTGAGTAGGAGATTAGTCTCTCAAGTGATTTTTATATTGTTTGGACATTAGTCTCTAAATATGTTTAACATTGTTCAGTGACTAATTTTCTGAACAGGACTAAAGACAAGGCCAAAAAAAGAATTGTCAAACTTGTAATTTTTTATAACTTTAGAAAGTGACTCACTAAGCAAAGTGGTGTGCACAAATAGAATTTCTCTTGGTTCAATAATTTTCTTTTGTTGAAATGATACATATTATAAAAGGAGGTAGTGGTCTCCAACTCCGGTATAGAGAGATCGGGTATATAATTTTTGAGTTCTATTCAGACGTGGTTCTTACGTGCTTATTTTAAGGAGGCTAATAGAAAACCGTCAACTCAGTATTAAATGAGTTGTTTTCCACTATGAAGTAGGAGCTCACAATAATAATTAAGTTTTTTACCCTAAGTATTTGAGTATGCTAATGAACCAAAAGAGAATCATGTTGGATCAACAACATAAATGATTCTTCTCCATCATTCCCATCGAGCAAGAAACTCATATCTTTTCGTATTATCTCCATCTATGTTTTTTTAGACTCTTCGCTCTTTTAATTTGTTATATGCTGATAAACTCCACTTGTTGAGTTAGTGTATTTGTAGATTTACGTTACACATAATCAAACCATCATAGATAATTTTCTTGCATATTTTCTTTGATGGAAGTTACACCTGTCTTAATATGAATATACTCATTTCTCACTATTATTTTTTCCAGTATTACCATACATCTATTGAAGCATGCACATCTCTATTATACTCATGTTCTATGAATGACAGTCCCTTTATAAGCTAGCATTCTACGCTATAAAATAGGAACTCATAATTTTTTAAATTATATTTTTTACAGAATTGGTTCTTTTCTATTGGTACCCCTAACTTAAATATGTATTACCCACACAACTTAACCGATTCCATAATATATTTTCCCCAACGCAAAGTGATGGAAGATTAGGTAGTTTGTATCTTTTAAGTAAGTTATCCTTGCATTATGAAACTCATTCTAAATATTTGGGCAAGGCCTAGGTGAATTGGGGAGTTTCTAAAGAAACACATTTTTTTTTTCTAGTGAGACCACTTTGTCTGGACTGAAAATCCGAATTAAAATTACACTATAAATACAAAGTTGGCTCACTAGGAAAAGTGGTGTGCTCCTTTGGAAACCCGCGTGAATTGACCCCTCATGTGTCCCCGGTGAACCGCAGGCCAACAAAAATAAAGTATGATCCACAGCCCACCAAAAATAAAGCCCACGTGGGGCCCAGATTAGTACCCAGCATGTCAAATCCAATCTAGTCGGACACAAACAGTACAGTGCACCTCCACCCTAAATCAACACAACCAACAACATGAACAGGGAACTGCTGCCAACACCCCAAAAATAGCCACCTCTAAGCCACTACGGCGGGTCTCGTATCGCACATTTATTTATTATTAAATAGTACACGTGGAGCTGAATGCCCTGTTCTTGTAGAGGTGGCAAATGGGTCGGGCGTGAAATATGTTGTAACACCCCGTGCCCAAGATACAGGTAGCGTTCGGCGACGTATCATAAATATGCCAAATCTAAAATACTTTTAATAAATTGAAAGTTACTGCCACAAATTTTTTCACATATACACATACACTGAGAGAATATTAAGAAAACTATAAACAATCTTTTTATTTTGCTCTAACAAAATATTACTACAATCATTAAAGAATCCAAAAGGACAACACTTATTACAACTTTAAATTTTGAATTTTGGAAATAGCAAAGTAAAGTTGAAGAGACAGTCTGAAGAAATGAAATAAATAATGAATTCCCTAAATGACACCTCACAATGAAAACACTACTAATTGTCTGCTGACCCTTCGAAATATTGCTCCAGCTGTGATAGGTCCTCCTCCTCAGTATCATGCAAGTTATCTGGGCGTGTCAAACCACGGTCGTTAGAACGACATAGCAAGTACTATAAAGGAAAAAAATAATAATACACAGGCATGTTATGTATATATATATATAAATAAAATATAAACTAAATAAAATTATAAAATCATGATGGTATCAAAATTTTAAACTAACTGTTGAAAAGAATGTAAAATATGGATTTAAATTATATTTGTCAAAAAATAATAATGAATCAACCAATAATAGTGAAAACATATCTTGAGTGGTGTTGCAATTTAACGTGATGGTAAAATTTATATAAAACTGTAAAATTATGAATGCATACAAAATATAAATCTATGGGAAGAAGTAAACATTAGTTAATTTGCAGTTGACTTGAGAATGATAATGGTCAGGGGTATATTTGTATACATATGTCATGGATAACCTTATAACAAAGATATATACAACAAAATGAACATGCATGTGAAATATGACATCATATTATGTTATTTATTTATTTATGGTTAATTTATTTGGAACTGTCAGAATTAGTGTGCCAAATATTTTACGAGTATTCCGTGCATACCTGGAACCACGGCCATAATTCCTGGTACTGCCCTAGGACGTACCGATAAGTACTAATGAACATGAACTTTGATGAGCTTAACCTCTAGGCGCATAGCCCTATATACTGATGGTGATCTAGTAATCACTCAAAACCTCCATGGTTGGGTCCCTAAGTTCGGTTGTACAATCTCAAGAATGTAAAACTCTTAAAATATGTATACCGTTCCTTCTTAAAGTTCTTCTATCGCCCCCATGAATTCATTTTTATGATTTTAAAATGATATGTAGCATAAGTTATATTTTGTTTTAACTATGGTGTTGTCAACAGTTCATACATGTACTAAATAAAATTTATCATATAGATGACACTTATATTTGGGTATTGAAAGGTAACTGGTCGCAAGACTATTATGGGATAATCAAAAACAACTTTTTTTTGGAAGGAAACAACTATAACATGTTAATATATACTAATCTGCCTGTATTAATTCTCTAGTATTTTAGATGAGACCAAGTTCATATTTAATCCAATAAATTTGGTATTTATGACAATTTCATTGCATTTCTTATATTCATTGCATAAGATCAGAGTGGTATTCTGCCTGTATTTCTTATGACCAAATTCATGTTTAATACAGCAGGTTTCTCATTCCATTCCTTATTGCATTGATAACTAGTATATATAATATAATATACAGATTAAGAACAAAGTTAATAACTAGTTGGGAATATTAATTCTCCAGTATTAATATCCTTGAATAGTTTGGTTGGTCTCTATTTAAATTTTTTTTGGTGCTTACTGTTCACAAAGTATCTGTTTTGTTCAATGAACAGAACTTGGTTCTGTTCTCTGAACAGAACTAATTTTTTTTTTTGTTTGGGCGAAATTGTAATGTTAATCTGGTAGAGATCCACTATACATAGATATCCAACATGGCACTGAGCATTTGGCGTGTTATGATATCTATGGTTAGAAATAAAAGCTAAAGTTTTGGAGAAAAGAATGGAAATGAGGGGTTCCAAGCAGCCTTTGCAGGGCATTTTCTCAAATTCCTAAAGTTGGAGCCCTTTTAGTATATATATATATATATATATATATATATATATATATATATATATATATATATATATATATATATATATATATATATATATATATATACACACGTATTTTTATGCTGTACATTAATATGAACACAATTCAATTATTTTTTTTATCCAAACTAATTCCTTTGTTGCTAGTGGGTTCAGGACCTCTTGTCTCTCAACATGAAATTTTCTTTTTTCTTTTCCTTGAGCTAATCGTTATGTATATTATCCTGTGTTTAATACTATATGTCCAAGAGATGGCAGCATGCGTTTATTGAACAGGTTCATTTCATTAAAAATAAAACAAAGATATATATATATATATATATATATATATATATATATATATATATATATATATATATATATATATATATATATATATATATATATATATATATATATATTCTCAACATTAAATAAGAGAGCAACATACGAACTAGCATAAAAAATATGTAATTAAACCAAGGAAATCCTCTACAAAAAAACTTTAAACTATCAGACTATTTTAATCAAATATAACCAAACATCTGTAATTAAGGAATTCGTTAAGTTATCATTTCGAAGTTGATTACGTGTTTCACTATATAATTGTTTCTGTTACATGCATCAACACACTTTTTTTTAAAAAATATTAATGTTAAGCTGTTGGCTGAAAAGAATATGAAAGATTCATGAAATAGTAAAATACTTACCTCAAAATCCCGCTCGGAAAATTAACTGCAAGATCCTTTTATTTTCTTCTTTCTCTCTTTCTCCTTCCTTTTCTTCTCTCTCTCTCTCTCTCCCCTTCTGCATTCAACAGATAAAATTTCTCCTCCTCTGCCCTTTTTATTTTTTTTGGTTATATTTTTTTTATTTGTTTAGATTTTTAGTTTTTTTTGTTAGATATTTAAGCTAATGTAATATTTCATAGAATCAAATCTAAACCAACAAAATCTGTCATTATCTAGTTAGGTAGTAAAACAAATCAGATTTGTTAGACACATATCATATTTATTTATTTATTTTTAAGAATAATAATTTATTTATTTTTTTGATTTTATAATACTGGGTTGTTACACATGCCATGCTCAGCACGGCCCGGGTCTTCGGCTCGGGTCGTGCTCGAGCCGGGATTGCCTGGACCGTCAGCACGGTGCAGTCCGGGCAAGTAGAAATGTTGCACCGTTTAGCCATAGCACAGGAATATGGTATCAGTTCAAAATACTTCAATTGGTACGTGCAAAAAATAGGCCAATTCAGCAGCTTTTTGCTCAATTCTCGCAAAGTCAAATTCTCATCAGTACGAGTCAAGGGAATATTTTCTTGGCCTCTAATTTCCATATAAAGAATACGACAAGGAAAAAGACCCTTTTTAACCTCCATTATGATTGATTGGATATCTTTTTTAAAGAAGCGAAGGAAGATGTGACGATTTATTCCAGAGAATCCCCAACGAAAAATACATATTATTCCTTCTTTTCTATCGAATCGGTCATAACCACTACCGACATTCCATGAAATTGTGCACCACAAATATGAACTAATGAATAGACCCGTGATCCCATAGAAAGACATTACGATTCCTTGTGGAAAAAATGATTTGCTGTGATGGAAATCCTGATATCAGATTCCTACCAAGATAACTAGAAGTTCCAACCACTAAGAATCCTAATGAATCTAAAAAAAAGGATACAGGCCCAGCAAAAATTACTTGCTTTTCCCGTGCCTGGCATGTGCCAGACACAGCTCAGGCCGCCTGTAGATACATCAAAAAAAAAAGGGTGGGCACCTGCGGGAGCACTCCCGCGGGTTGCTCCCGTGGGTGCCACCTCACGGATTGCTCCCATAAGGTTGCCCACTCCCGTACTTCGATCATGTTTTTGACCCAGATTTTTAGGAAATAATTGCACAGATTTGATCGGGATTTGAGCCAGATTTGAAGTCTCCTCAATCTATAAAAAACGGGAACGGAGTTCAGAAAATGGGACTTTTGGAGAGTTTGGGGAGAATCTAGAAAATAATTGAGCGGGCTTCCTTCCAGAGTTTGCAGAAAAGAGAGCTAATCTTTTTCTCAGTCAGACTGTCAACGGAGTGAGTTAGCGAGACTTTATCGCTACCAAACCCACAATTAAAAAAGGAGAATACATCAATTTTTCCTATTCTTGTGATCTCAAAAATTTTGTAATTCAAATCTTTTGTTGCTGTAAATCAAAATTTTGCAATGGAAGAAAAATTCACTTTTTTGAGCGAACAAGGATTGGTGACCGCAGTGGGAGCCTCTCTGTTCACGACAGAGAATTATGTGGCACAGTCCGACCTAGTACCTATCGGATCAGTTGTTGAGATGCTGGTAGTAGAAGTTGACTAGCAAAACTAAGAGGAATTCCTCTCTTCCTCTGATTCGGAGCCTAGGCGTCATCGCTGGGCGACGATCAAGAAAGGTGAGGCGTCATCACCCACTGAAAATGAAAAACCATCATCGCCTATCAGTACTTATGAAGCGTCATCGCCTGTAAAATCTAAAACTTATGAGGCATCATCGCCCGTTAAAACTGACAAGACGTTATCGTCTGTCAAAAAGCATATGGCGTCATCGCCCACTCCAAACTCAAACCAAACTCTAACCAGCTCGCAAAAGAGGAATCAAAGGCGTGAAGCCCAGCGGGCATGCCTCAACAGTACAAGAGGGACGGTTTCCAAAAGATCACAGTCAAAAAAGATATGTCTGGAAAACCCTATGCAGGTAGCAAACATAAGCGGAGCCCCACAGGTGGCATCTCGGAATCCCGTGGGTGCAAACCCGTGGGTTTAACCGCGGATTACATCCCATGGAGAAAACCCACGGGTGCAAACCTGCGGTTGATCGCGGGTTGCATCCCGCGGGTGCAACCGTGGGATGCTCCCACGGGTGCAAACCCGCAGGTGCAATCGCAGGTTGCATCCCGTGGGAGTAATCCCGCATGTGCAAACCCGCGGGTGCAATCGCGGGTTGCATCCCATGGGAGCAATCCCACGGATGCAAACCCGCGGTTGGAACCGCGGGTTGCATCCCACAAGTTGCACTCCGCATGAGCAACCGCGGGTTATATCCAGTGAATTTGACTCTCAGTTTCGATTGTGTGCAACTGCGCTTGCCCGTGTCTCTTCAGGTACACATATGGTGAGCACACAGTGCATACTGAATTTTTTCGTCACCCTATCAGGTGTTCCCTCTTGTTCCTCTACAAATACATATAAAGATGTGCTAATGTGCTCTTCTGGACGCACGAACATCTCCTGAAGTGTAATTCAGAGGTGCGTGGGGCCCGCACAACTACGCAGGCCAGCACACACCAGAAGATCCTACAAAAGAGTTGGAGATAGTTCTGATGCTGGAAAAATGCTTGGCCCTAGAATTTTGCAAGCTAACCAATACTATGAACGGAGCTTGCGACGCAAGAGGCGTCAGATTGCAAATGTAAATGAGAATAAATCTCAAGATTTAAGGGAATATCTCACTCGGAAGAGGAGCGCCTCCCAACCCACTCCGCACCGCCAATGTGAATGATTGATTTCAGTCGTTCTGTCAAATTGTAAATGCAAATCAAGACCATCCGTTTTTGAGCGGATTACTGGGCCGAAAAGAGACGGATGGTGAAAAAATTATACTCCGGGACCGATTTGCCTGCTACCTCATCCCATATGGTTAGTAAGAGCAAAAAGGTTGCTGAAAGCGACTTTTTAGATAAGGAATTCACTCCAAGGTTAAAAGGAGTGTCTGTCGAGCCAGAGGGCATGTATCGGCACACTCGGGCTAGGAGAGAAGCTGCTATACCATTAGATTATAAAAAGTTTGCTGGAGGATCCGATGAGGAGCAAGACAAATATTCTGCTATTGTGTCTTCGTCTTATTCAGATTCAAACAGAGATTCGGAGGCAACGGTGAACATGACCGACATTCCAGAAGAAGTCTCTAGAAGGCTTGAGAGACAAGAAAAACATCTCAAACAGAAAGAGAAGACCATGGAAGAATGAAATAACTCTTAACTGAGTTATTGACTCAAACGAAGAAAGGCCAATCCTCGTCTTCCACTTCCAACCGGCAAGGAAAACAACCTGTCCATATAGATGAAGATAGCGAAGGCGAGCATGAAGAACTATCTCCTCATTCAGGAGAGAAAGAAAAAGTAAAGGTTATCATCAACCCTCATGCAGAAAAAATGGAAAAGATGCAGAACCAGCTACAAACTCTTCTTCATCACAAAAAGTTACAAGAAGTGGGGATAATACGTCCCTATCCCATAGAACGGCCCTACCCTGCAAACTATAAACCGTTTAACCTTCAGTTGTTCGACGGTAAAGGCTCGCCACAACAGCATATTTTCTACTTCTTGTCGCAGACAGGACACCTAATGGGGAATGATCCAACTTTGACATGATATTTGCGAGCACCTTACGAGGGTCTGCATTTACCTGGTTCATGCAATTACCCCAGGGGACAATTAAATCATGGGCCGATGTAGAACGTGAGTTCTTAGCCCAATTCTTTGAAGATGATACTGAGGTTTCTGTGCCATCCTTCCTAGCAGCGAAGCAAGGAGAAGGCGAAACACTGAAAGCCTTCATCGAGTGCTTCCGAGAGCTTTCCGTGCGATGTCCACATGGCATGACGCAGGAAACTCTTGTAGAAACTTGCAGACACAATTTACTGACAGATGTTCTGGTCAAAATGGGTTCGGTTGAATCTAAGTTGTGGAAAGACATATTCAAGCAGGGTGAACAGGCCGAAGACATACTTCGACGCCTCAAAGAGCATCAATCCACAAGAAGAGGCACTACAAATAAACCTCTATTCCATTTCTCCTGTTCCAAATGGAAAGACATAATGGAGGTAGAAAACACACCCAAGCCGAAAGAAGGGCCAGTTAAAAGCAACACAGCGAGGCCGCCCAGGTCTCAGAAATAGTATTCATTTAAGGATGAGCATACTGTTACCATATTTAATTTGCTCACTAAACACAACATGCTCAAGTTGCCGGAGAGTAAGAGGCCTAAAGAGGTTGGGAAGACTAACAATCCAAACTACTGTTTATACCATCAGATCGTAGGTCACCCTACTAAAAATTATTTTATTCTGAAAGACAAAATTCAGGCATTGATTGATGTTGGAGCAGTTCAACTTAAAGCCAAACAAAAAAGTGTTACAGCTAACTCAGCTACATTTACAGTAGGTGGTCTAGAGGTACCACTTGGGCTCACGTCTATTCCGAAAGGTGAGCTCAGGGTGGTTAATTTAGACCCCCATAACCAGCAGAAGAAAGGGTCAACTCCTTTCATCACAGAGAAGTAAGAGGTCTTTTCGGTACATCTGGACCTTCTCAAAGATGAACAATGGACGACTGTGGGGCCCAAGAGCCAAAACAAGAGGAAGACAGCACATGTGCAATGTTGTTTCGACAACAATTGAAAAAGATACATATGACATATCTCTATTAACAGATTCTGAATCAGAAATGACCACTTTAGCAATGGAGAATGAACCCGCGCCACTTTCGGGAACCAGGTCTGGGAGACAATATTTGAAGGACCATGCAAACATAGAAGTTGGTTCTAAATCAATAGAGGAGGCCAATGAGAGGACTACCAGGCAGAGTCCCGACAAAGGAAAACAGAAAGAACTCGATACAATCGGGCCCTACGGAAAGTTGCTTCTGAAGAGCAAAACTCTTCTTTTTAATTTGATATTATGACGCAACTGGCGAGTATACCGGCAAGAATAACTTTATATGAGTTATTACGCTTGTCTAAATCTACAAGAGATGCACTAAGGGAAGCCCTAGTAGAGTTTGAAGCTTTTCCGGCCTATCTCCCAGAAGAGGTTGAGGAGGCATGCCCACACTACAACTCAGTGTCGAGGCGTGCCCCTTATATCACTTTCACACCAGAGAACATGCAGTTGAAGAATATCAAGCACAACAGACCTCTATACTATACATGATATATTGACTCAACAGAAGTCGGTCGAATTCAGGTTGATCCGGGTTCTGCCTTGAGCATTATGCCGCGAAGGCTTATGTAGTTTCTCGAGATCCCTTCTCATAGATTGACTTCAACTAATACCGCCATTTTTGGCTTCAACGCCAATGGCAGTCATCCTCTACATAAGATCAGGCTCAGATGCCCAATCGGAGATCTCAAGAGTGAAGTGACCTGCTATGTAATTGAAGCAGATACTTCTTACAACCTTCTCCTAGGGTGACCATGGATTCATACCAACATGATCGTCCCGTCCACCCTACACCAATGCATGAAGTACGTGGATGAAGATGGAGAAGTGCATATTCTGATTGCTGATAAGCAACCATTCAAGGGTGTTGAAAACTATTTCGTAGACGCCTTTTTGTATGCTGAGAGTGCTGAAGTCGATCGCCCACTACTTGATGAATATGATAGTGGGAATGAAGCAGATACTGAGTCGGAGGTGTTTATTGCCAAAGAAGGCTTTGAACCTCTTGTAATTAATCTTGAAGACTTAGATGTAAATAACACTGCCAGTGATGAAGGCGAGTGAGAAATAAATGAGAATCTAGAATTTGCTTATTTGTCTGGTGTTGCTACTGATTCTGTACTTTCAGCTACTACTACGGATGCAGATAGTCTCTCAGAATTTGAGACTTTAGTAACCATGCACATGCCAATTAGATCATCAATGATGCTACAATCAAACATCGAAAAATGTGGATGGAGCGGTGTTCAAAGTACCAGCCCATCGACCGGATAAAAAACCTATTCTTTTTGGAAGGGTTCGACCACATGTAGCCTCATCCGGTAATAGTGATAAAGCTCCAAAATCCCCTCAATTCTATCATTATGGACTAAAGTCATTCCGAATGATGGCGAAGATGGGATATGACTTCATCCATAAACCCGGATTAAATTTCGGTAAGAGATGTCGAAATTTGCTTCCCTCGTTCGTGCCCGAAGGAAAAGAGCCAGACTATTATCACAAAATCGGCAGGGGGTTGGGATACGTCACAACACCGATCCTTCGGATATCGAAGATATAATTTGCCAAAATGCAGAAGATTCTGATTGGGATTTAGATATCAGTCTAGGAGTATTATTCAAGGAGTTGAATGTAAACATGACATCCGTCAGCCCGACCTCAGAAGAAAACGATGAACTGACTCTTATACAAGATGAAGCGCTAGTTAAGCATCTCGATGCCCAATGGAACATGCACTTCAAGCAACGTGAACCTCCTATCGAGGATAAAGTGATTCAAGTAAATATAGGTGATGAAACCAATCCTAAGCCTATATTTATAAGCGAGAGTTTGCTTCCTAATGAAAGAGACGACCTTGTAACTCTCGTTCGAGAATACATAGATGTCTTTGCTTGGAATTATGAAGACATGCCAAGCTTAGATCCTCAAGTTGCTATGCATCAGCTTAATATTAAGGCAAATGCAAAACCAGTGAAGTAACATCAAAGAAGGCTCCGTCTAGAACTACAGGAATCGATCGAGAATGAAGTTAAGAAGCTTATAAAATCTAGTTTTATCCGAGAAGAACAACATCCTGATTGGGTAGCAAACATCATTCCAGTTCCTAAGAAGAATGGAAAAATCTAAATTTGCATTGATTTTCGAGATCTCAATGCAACATGACCTAAAGATGAATTTCCACTTCCAATAACGGATGTCATGACTGACAATATCTGCGGGTTTGAAAGGATGTCTTTCATGGATAGACTCTCTGGGTACAATCAAATCAAAATGTGCCCTGAAGATGAGAAACATACTACCTTCAGGACACCGTTAGGCGTGTACTGTTATACGGTTATACCATTCGGTTTAAAGAACGCAGGTGCAATATATCAGTGTGCTATGAGCACAATTTTCCACGAGCATCTCTGTAAAACGGAAGAGTGCTACGTGGACGACCTGGCCGTCAAGAGTCACAATAAATATGATCATCTTTAAAATTTAAAAGCGGTGTTTGACATTATGAGAAAACACCAATTAAAAATGACTCCGACTAAATCTTTTCTCGGTATCTCTAGTGGCAAATTCCTTGGTTTCGTTGTTACATCCAAGGGTATTCATTTAGACCCAGAAAAGGTAAAAGCAATTCAAGAGATGCACCCACCAAAGAACCTTAAAGAACTTCGTGGATTATAAGGGAGACTGGCATATATTCGGAGATTTATCGCTAATATTTCAGGACGATGCCAACCCTTCACCAAAATAATGAAGAAAGGGGTGTCGTTCGTTTGAGATGAAGCTTGTCAACAAGCCTTTGAGAACCTTAAGAAGTACCTCACAAAGCCTCCGGTGCTGGTAGCCCCTTTATCAGGAAAGTCATTTTTGATATATGTTCGGGCGATGGACCATTCACTTGGCGCCATGTTGGTCCAAACTAATGACTCAGGCCACGAACAACCCATTTACTACCTTAGCAGAACTATGGTAGGTGCCGAACATTGGTACACTCCAGTAGAAAAATAATATTTGGTACTGGTATTTACAGTTTAGAAAATGCGTCATTACTTAGTAGGCCAAACAATTCATGTTATTTCTATGGTAAATAACCTGAGAGTGCTCATGACCAAGTCTGGATCACTCAATTGCAGGTTAACTAATTGGTCAATCCTCCTATCGCAATATGACATGTGATTTATACCACAAAAGGTGATCAAGGGACAAGCAATTGCTGATTTCTTAGCGGAATATCCTGTCCCGAAATCCTCTAAACTTTATGAGGATATTCCAGATGAAATGGCGGAAGCCAACATGATTTCCAAAGAACCGGTTTGGCAGCTATTCTTCGATGGAGCGGCTAGAAGGAACTCTGCCAGAGTGGGGGTGGTTTTAATATTCCCGTAGAATCATGTAATCCCTCGAGGATACTCATTAACTCGGCTCTGTTCTAATAATGTGTCTGACTATAATGCATTGTTAACGGGACTGTAAATTGCCCAATAGCTGAGAATCCGGCATTTAGAGGCCTATGGGGATTCCAAACTCATAGTGAATCAAGTAAGAGGAGAATACGAGGTTAAACATGAGCATCGCGTACCTTACCATAAGGTGACAATCAAACTTGCCAACTCATTCAAAGAGTTTTATATTGACTATGTGCCACGACACGAAAACGCATACGCTGATACCTTGGCTTCCCTTACAGCTACATTAGCACTCCCTGATAGGTCGAGCAAAAACATTGAGATTGGAAGTCGCGAGCTTCTTTGCTCTGAAGAAATACTTGAGGCGAATGAAGTCCATGCGTCAGGAATGAACTTCGAACCCAGAGATTGGCGATTCACGTTCGTCGACTTTGCGCTTTACGGGATATTACCCGAAGATCCCAAATAAGCTGCCAAAGTGAAGAAAGAGGCAAAAAAACTATATTATAATCCTGAGCTTAGTACCTTGTATCGAAAAATGCCATGTGGAGTTTTACTTCGGTGCTTATCACAATAAGAGGTACAAGAATTGCTCAAAGAAGCACATGACGGAGCCTGCGGTGTTCACCAACCGGGACCTAAGTTAGGAGACCGGATAAAATGAATCGATTTCTATTGGCCGACAATGATGTCAGACGCAATGGCATATGCAAAGAAATGTCATGCCTGTCAAGTGCATGCCAACTACATACATTATGTTGCAGAGTACCTACATCCAACCATGATTACGTGGCCATTCGAGACATGGGGAATGGATATCATTGGTCCCATCACTCCACCATCTTCTCGTGGACATCGATTCATACTAGTAATAACTGATTACTTCTCAAAATGGGCAGAAGCTATCCCTTTAAGAGAAGTAAAGACAAATGATGTGGTCAATTTTATCAAACACCACGTCATCTATTGTTTGGGTGTTCCAAGATGAATCATCAGTGATAATGGTCCTCAGTTTACCAGCAAGGCCTATACCAGATTCTGTGACAAGTTCAGAATACATAATGTGTTTTCGTCTCCATATAACCTGGCTGCAAATGGCCAAGCAGAAGCATTCGACGAGACCATTATGAAGCTTTTGCAGAAATTCGTCACTACAAGTCAACGCGATTGGGATGAAAAATTGGGAGTTTGTCTATGGGCTTATCGCACAATGGTAAGGACACCAACAAAGAGTACACCATTTTCTTTGGTGTAAGGTTGCGAAGTCGTGCTACCTCTGGAAATTCAAATCCCTTCTCTTTGGGTGACATTAGCTACAAGAATGACTACTGAAGAAAAGCATAACCAATGACTCCAGGTGTTAGAAGCATTGGACGAGAAGTGCTTAAAGGCTCAACAACAAATAGAGCTCTATCAAGCGCGAATATCCCGAGCCTTCAAAAAGAAAGTGAAGGAACGAACTTTCAAAATGGGTGACTTGGTCTTAACGGTCAGGCGTTCTATGATTCTGACGCACAAGACTAAAGGTAAATTTCAGCCAAAGTGGGAGGGCCCGTTTGTAGTAGAGACGGTTTACTCAAATGGAGTATACTGATTAATTAATCAACATGGTGAACGGATGATGATGCCAATTAATGAAAAATTCCTAAAAAATATTATTCTTACAGAAATAAATTCATCCAAGTTCTCTTTCATTACAATAAGAGAAGAAATTTTCACTCACCACTAGTACAAAGTTTCACACCCCAACTCAGGGTCATATTGTGGAAATAGATCCTACGTCTCTATGACTAAGGATAGAGAAAACGTTTGACATGTAAGCCCAAATGAAATCCTCGCCAACCCCATCGTGCTGGGGGTAAGAGCATGAATTGTCCGATACCGTCAAGGTAATAGGAAGAAAATAAAATTCTCGCAAACCCATCATGCTGGGGTAAAAGCATGAATTGTCCAAAGCTGCTAAGGCGAAAGGAAGAAAGAATGTTTGGTATCTAAGCCCAAACAAAACCTTCGATAACTCACCATGCTGAGGGGAATAGCATGGCTAACCCAATTCAAACAGTAATTGGCAAAGGTAAATCAAACCCGTTGATTACTGGGGGTTTGCTAAAAATCTTGCGATAAATCTGTCATGATAGTATCCTTATCTGAATATAAGGATACATCAATGCCCAAAGCTGTTAAGACGAAGGGAAGAAGGAACGTTTGGCATTTAAGCCCAAATAAAACCTTCGATAACTTACCATGCTGAGGGAAATAGTATGGCTAGCCCAACTCAAATGATAGTTGATAAAAACTAATCAAATTCGTTGATAGCTGGGGGTTTGCTAGAAATCTTAATTAGATCGATCCTTTGTCAAGATAAGACTTCGTGCTTTACGGGATATTACCCGAAGATCCCAAAGAAGCTGCCTATCAAGTTAACGGTTACCTCTGATAATTATATTTGGAGGCCGAGCACGTTAATAATCACCTCTGTTTAGTCAGCTCATTCCTATCATGACCAGATCCTCTGAATAGGTCGAGTTTTGAGACATGTTTAATGATACCTCTGTCTCTTCCTAATCTGTTACACTAGATGTCACTAAACGGTTAGGATCCTATAAGCACGTTAACATCATACCTCTGCTTGTTATCCTATAAGCACGTTAACGTCATACCTCTACTTGTCATCCTATAAGTATGTTAACATCATACCTCTACTTGTCATTCTATAAGCACGTTAACATCATACATCTGCTTGTCATCCTGTAAGTATGTTAATATCATATCTCTGCTTGTCATCCTGTAAGCACGTTAACATCATACCTCTACTTGTCATCCTATAAGCACATTAACATTATATCTCTGCTTGTCATCCTGTAAGCACGTTAACATCATACCTCTGCTGTATCCTATAAGCACGTTAACATCATACTTCTATTTGTCATCATATAAGCATGTTAACATCATACCTCTACTTGTCTTGTCATCGATAGGCACATTAACATCATACATCTGCCTATCGTTCGTAAATCCTAATATGTCACACTATATGTCCCTGAACAATTAGGATTGAATTCATGTGAAAACTCTTACTATCACGTCCTGGACCTTTGAGTAGTTTGGGTCACCATCCATGAAATGTATAAAATACATATGGGTATATATAGGTAATAAAATAAGAGTAAATAGATCAATGATGATAATTTTTACTAAAGAGATAATAATAATGATACACCGACACACAGCAAAGTCTTTTTCTTTATTATTACAAATAACCAATAAGTAATAATTATTATTATTTCTGAGACAAAACTTTTAAAGTATGTTCTACATCTTGTAGCCTACGGTGGAGATTCTCCCTTGTTATTTCTAGAGCTCTCCTCTGCCAGTCCATTTCATCCTTGGGTGTTGTTGTGCAGTCTTAATCTTGAATTCTTCCAACTCCTTGATGCCGATGACGATGTCATGATCAGTTTGTTCCTTATGCCGTGAGATCTCGGATGCTCTGTCAGATAAAGTTCAAATTTCAAGTTCAAAATTAGCAATCGAAACTTGAGCTTCAACAATGATCTCCTGTTTGTGGCTTATTGAGTTACGGTGGTGTTCGATGTTGTTCTCAATCTGGACCAAATTCCAAGATAACTTCTCTGAAGAACCTTGGAGTTCTACAACTAGTTGGGCCTGATGCTCTATATTTCGCTGTAGTTCAGCTTGGAGAGCCAAGTTTTGGGCTCGTAAGCGAGCCACTTCTTGGTTTGTCATCTCGGCAAGATTGGCCTGGCGTAGACTGTTGAGCAACAACAATTGGACCTCCAGTTCGTCCCATTGAGCCTTATAAGGAGCTGCTCATTGCAGTCCTCCAATCCTGGTGATATGATCTAAGTGACTCGCCATGAGAGGACGACCCTTTCCAAAGAATCCTCTCCGTTGATGATTTCCTCGATGCATCCACGAAAGATTTCGAGAAAGAATTCAATGTTGCAATCGATGAGTCTTTTACTGAAACTAGATACCAAACTCTATTTCAAACTTGTTGAAGCTGCAGGAAGAGGACGCGTGGATGTCGGAATAATAGTAGGAGGCGCTAATTCCGTTTGTGAAACTGATAATGGAATAGCCGCCGCTTCCAATGGACTAGCTACAACTTTTATTGGAGTGGCTATTACCTCTGTTGTCGAGACCGCTGACGTTAACGGCATGGTCGCTGCGACAGATGTCGACCCCATTGGAACATAACGTGGTAAAACCATGTATGTTGGCGAAAATGAGCTCTCTATGCTTACAGGCTCTACTAAAACTTCCAAAGAGGATAATAAAGATGCATTAATATCACCTGCAGCTGGCATAAATAAAATGGTTATATATTATTATCAAAAAGTTTTTGCAACATGATGAAGGTATGTAAATACCTGCTGGAAGAGTTGCATCATTGGCGATTGTAGGAACAAAACCAGATCCCTCGGGTTTATCAACTTCTAAGGCCTCTAGTTGTAAGTGGGAAATTTTGTCCGTGTTTGGTTGAGGAAAATAATCACTATCGAACTCTTCTACAGAGCCAAGACCGTCAAAATCACAAATTGCTCCACTTATACCAGAATAATCTACTAGTTCTAGAGAATCCGATTTAGCCGTTGGGGAGACATGAGTCATTTGATCTCCGTCACCTGAAATGCAAACGAATATACACTAAAAAAAAGAAGGAGAGGTAAAAGTTAATCTTTAAAGAGAAATGCTCACCTGAAGGGACAAGTCCTGGTGTCGGGCTGGGCAATGCAGTTTCACTGGGAGATGAAGGAAGGTCATCTGGTACAATATCTCCTAATGTAGTGTCCGTCGGCTCTATGACTCCTGTATCCCTGATAGTTGGCTTGCTTCTATCAAAATTTGCATTTTCAGAAATTGGGCTGGTAATAGCAGGTATCTTAAGTGTAGAGAAAGCTGCAAAGACATACGTCCCAACAGTCTTTTGAGACGGAGTCATTGGCGGTGCTATATTGGGAAATGCTGGAGAAGTTGTGGCAGGCGAAAATCCTCCTGACCTAAGTGCCGAAGCGGTAGCAGGAAATTCATTTCTAGATGGGACGATTGGTGACGCTATGACCAGTGCAGGAGCTTGAGAGGTTGTGGTCGGCAAAAATTCCCATGAATGACTTGTAGTTTGTCTAGAGGCCGAATTGTCAATACGAGCCAAAAATTTCTTGCTCTTCTTTTGCGAAACCCTGACTCTCCTAGGGTTTGAGCTCTTTGATGCAGATTTTCCTCCAAGAGGAGAGACTGGAATAGAAGAATCGTCTTGCCCATCCCCATCATTGTTATTAGAACTAAGGGAAGTGCTTATAGATTGGAATTCACACGTCTGAATTTTTTTCGAGGATCTATACGATGCCTCGATATTCTGTAAAAATGAATGATTCATCCGATAATCACGGGGGATAGTATCTGCGAGGTGGTACCAATTGCAGAACCCCATTGATGCAAAGAGAGATGGTGATTGGTCTGGGAGGATAAAGGACGTTTTTGTACCTCCCACTGCAAAATGATACCATCCTCATGCACCCTCAAAAAGATTTCCATCACAACGAAGATAAGAGTTCGGGTTGCCGATATATAACTGATCATATCCGAATTGAAGCGCAAAACGGCTTGGTGTATAAGGCTCCACAAAACAAGTTCGACCTTGTCAAAAAATCAAATGACCTGATCAAATATTAATAAGCTACCAGAAGCATCCTGATGGCAAGGTTGTATAACCATCATTTTCAGGACTATCTTCAAACTGGCTACTATAGCTTCATCCGAGAAACTTTGGAAAATAACGGTAAATATGGTAATTCTGATGCTGCCCAAGGATCTGTCGGATCTTAGCCATATACTTTCCGTTCCAGGAACAGTTCTCAAAATGCTGCACATGAGGCGTGGTGTGATCAATGAGTCCTGAAGGGGGAGTCATTAGCTCGAGACAATGCAGTACGAACCAAGTCATCAGATAAGTGAATGGCAGGTCAATACGCGGATTAGGCATTTTGAAGATGTTTTTACCATCTCTATCTTTCACCTACTGGACTTTACAAAATTGTGTAACCATATCTCTCAAGCCACGTTGGAGACTACAAACCATAGCTGGCAATAACTCCAGAGGTTGGCCAAATGCGAGTAAAACTGCTGGGTAAATAACTTCCATGGTGACGGTCTCGTGACACAAGAAGGGCACTATACAGCGTTTCAGCCATTACATGAGATATCCAGCAAGGATAGCATTGTCCGATATGGAAGAAGTTGCCTGATAGTGATAACTTTCGAAAACGGTTTAAGCTTTAAATCCATATTCATCGGATTCTGCTATATATGTTGTTGCAGAACAGGTACCAATCCTTTCATGGATAATGTCCATATCACGAGAGACTCATACCTGGATACTGCGCTCATTATCTTTCAAATTTTGGAAGAGTTACTCTGCCCATACTTTATGTCGCAACCCTTGACTTCGTGTCTGTCGCAACCCTTGATTTCGTGCCTTAGAGATGTCGGCGCAAATATTATAGTGACACATCAGCTCCCAATAAGTGAAATATGCATTGGGGATAGCCTTGAGACGGAGTAGTTTTTTCGTATTCGGAATATACTCCTCATAGAGGGTTTTGCCTATAGATAATGCTGAAATTTCATGCATCTCATGAAGTGCAAACCCCAATTTTCTAACAGGGGTGAAGAAAGTATTGGTCTCCAGATTATACATCTCCAGTATACAAAAGAAATGAGGAGAGCTATGTGGAAGACCAAATTGTATATTCCTCACCGCGCGGTAGAGGCCGAGTCTTTCTAGACGTGTTTTGAAATTTACTAAAATGAAGTGGGTCATCCGGGACCACCATGATCTCGAAGATGAGTGAACCCATCTAGGAGTGTGGAAATCATGAGCCGAAAATTGACTACTAGCATCTGCAAATTAATTAATGAATGTATATGCTCGCTTCGGATGTTCTCCAACAGGTAGGTTTTTGCCAACTCTCCCAGGCAATAGACATGTAATATGTTTTGCCAGACCATCTACAAACGGACCATTTTTACTAAATCTTCCTATCGCAACGCTATGATGACTACAAGTGATTGGCCAAGACATAACACGCGGGCACGAACTCTGCTGCAGATATACTAAAAAAGCTACACTCCAAGTCTGGGATGAACATGCATCGACCTCCCATCTTATTCAACCACTTGGTAGTGTCGCATAAATCTTCATCTAATTGGTTGATGATATCCCCAAAAAGAAATTGTGGTTTCTTCAATGTCTGCCTATTCGCGCCCTCAAAGACGGAATCAGTGATCAACTCACGAGCCGTGAGTGGGTTGCAGTTAGTAATTTTCTGTTGTCGATCCTTACTACTCCATTCTTCCACTAAAGGAATGCGACCGTCAAATCTGAAGTGGGATTGGTTATTGGGACCGCCACAAAATCTGAAATAATAGTTTTTAGATAAAGGATCTATTGAATAGGGAATTGCGGAAGAGGAGATGAAATCTTAGTGCAAATTTGACATATCAAATACTACCAAAAAAAAAATCCATGGGATAGCACCCGCAAGAGCACCCACGAGGCGCCACCAGCGGTGTGCCACCCGCGGGTGGACACCCGCGGGGTGGCACCCTCGGTGTGCCACCTGCGGTGTACCACCCGTTGCACCCGCACACGCGGGTCACCCTCGAGTTGTCATCTACGGATTCCACCTGCGGCACTACACCCCCATACAGTGCTATTTGCACAATATGCCTGCACAACGACTGTTATCGTGATGGATAGCATAACGCCATGTGCAAATTTATGTTTAAATTAGAAACGAAATTTCTTTCATAATAATGGTAAAAGCGATTTTAAAATAAACGGATGACCGTTTGTTTACTTGATATTAGAAAAGAGAGATCAACACCGGCGGTAAAGCCCGCGTGTCGATCCTTAGAATTTAAATCATGCATGCGGGAAGTGATTGAGGAAGCCATATTAGATTCACTAAGAAGAAAATAATTTTTCTTATTATGAGAAGAAGGGACGAAGATATGTGGGTATTTATAATGAATAATTATCTGGAGTTCAAATAGGGCAAGGAATTAGAATTTATGACTGATCAAAATTAAAGATTGGTTAAAATATTTATCCAAATCCAAATATGATTTGTATATCTATTTAAATTCTTTTTCCTACTCCAATCCTTATTCATATTCAGATTAAAATTATGATATGCAAGTAATCCCAATTCAAATCCAAAAAGAATCCAAAGTATTTTGAAATTCGTTAAAAAATAAAAGACCAAATTTCAAAAACTTTGGAGGGGGTTATGAAGATATATCAAACAAAAAAAAAAAAAACGGGTGGGCACCCGCGGGAGCACTCCCACTGGTGCCAACACACTGGTTGCTCCCGTGGGTGCCACCCCGCGGATTGCTCCCATAAGGTTGCCCACTCCCGTACTTCGATCATGTTTTTGATCCGGATTTTTAGGAAATAATTGCAAAGATTTGATTGAGATTTGAGCCAGATTTGAAGTCTCCCCAATCTATAAAAAACAATAGGGGAGTTCAGAAAAGGGGACTTTTGGAGAGTTTGGGGAGAATCCAGAAAATAATTGAGCGGGCTTCCTTCCAGAGTTTGCAGAAAAGAGAGCTAATCCTCTTCTCGGTCAGACCGTGAACAGAGTGCGTTAGCAAGGCTCTATCGCTACCAAACACACAATTACAAAGGGGAATACATCAATTTTTCCTATTCTTGTGATCTCAAAAATTTTGTAATTCAAATTTTTTGTTGCTGTAAATCAAAAATTTGCAATGGAAGAAAAATTCACTTTTTTTAGCGAACGCCGCCTATTTATTTTTTGTTTTAAAAATTAGCCATTTATAACCATTAGGGGAGTTTTTTGCAACTATTGTAAACCTACGTTGTAAGTTGGATTTACTTGAAATTTTAATAGATTTATTTTATAAAAATATGTGTTGTGAAGATAATTTTAGAGATTTAGTTAATCATATTAAAATTTATTTAGATATTATGTACCATACATATGAAGATATGTATGGTACTAAAACACAATCTACAAAGGAACCAACTGTTAGCGAAACCCGAAATCCAATAATATCATCTGTATTTCACCAAAAAAAACTAGGCAGTCTATTACATTTTTTAATGAACTACATTATTATTTAGCAAGGACCAATTATAAAGATGATGTGACCCCTGAAAATTATAAAGTTTTTGATATTTTGGCCTGGTGGATATCACAGAAAAAACATATCATGTGCTTTCCAACATGGTCCGTGATCTATTAACTCCTCTTGTATCTACTGTAGCTTGGAGTCTGCTTTTAATGCAGATGGTAGAGTGCTCACGAAGTGAAGAAGCTCAATAGCAGTAGACACGTTGGAGATGCGTGTTTGCTTGAAAGACTGGCTGGACGCAGAAAAAAGAGAATAAAGATCGTCCAACGAAATAGAAGTAGAGAACACCAGAAGATGAATGAAAATAGAATTTTGTTTTTATTTTTGAATTGTATTTTCTACATTTGAAAATTTTTTTATGTACTTTTTTTAACTCATAAATCTCTTGGAAAAAAAATACTAAGAACAACTTGAGAGTGACGGCTAGGGTCCTCTCCTTGCTCTTTGGGCTTTGTATGATTTCTAAATAGATTTATAGAGCAACTATGTCAATGTAATGAGATTTAATATAATAAAATTTTATTTTTACTATCCTTTCTTCTTGTTAATACTAATTAAATTAAGCAAACTATTCTTCGAAACTTACTTAATAATCAACTTAATATTTTTTAAAAAAATATATAAAAAAAACGTGCATGCAAGCCTTGGCCCTGGGCACGGCGCATGCCCGGTGGGCCGAGCCCGGGCGCACGCCTGGGCAGACGTGCCGTGCCCCCCACTTGTCGCCCCTGACTTGGTGTGCAGCCCCTGCACGGGCATGTCCACTTGCGTGTGCGGAAGAGCAGGCAGGTGAGCAGTCATGCCCATTGCTACACGCGGAAGCGTGCGCTTCACGCCCGCTCATGTGGGGCACGCAGAAGTGTGCACAAGTGCATTGAGAGTTCTCGTTTTTTTGACACCGTTAATTTCTCTTCAGTTGGATATTTCGTTCTCTCCCTTTGTTTTCCCTAGCGAAGGCTATTTATAGCCATGGGGAAGCGCAACGCTCCCGTATTTCCTCTCCCAATCTCTCTGTAAACGAAGTATTAAATCCCACATTACGAGAGAGGAGAGTTGTAACAAATTTTGTCAATTTTTTATTAGAGCATTGCAATATGCGTTACTGGCTAAACTGATTTTGTTCACCCGCCTAGGAGCGCGCTCAATCAGTTCGCCTGCCTAGGAGCGCACTTCAAGGCACGTGCCTGGGATGAGCGCGAACGTGGGATATGCATGCCATGCTCCTAGGCATGCACATGTCGCACTCCAGGGATGCGTGCGCTTATGGGTTTTCGCACCTGAGAGGCTTGCGCATTCTAGGGACACGCGCGCCTAGAAGACGAGCACGCTCCTGGAAGACGTACGTGCTCCTGGAAGACGTACGTGCTCCTGGGAGGTGCACATGCACATGCTCCCGAGCGCGCACTTGAGATGCACATGCGCTTTTGGGCATGTATATGTCTGGTCGTGTGGGCGCGTCTGGGATGTGCATAGTCCTGAACATGCACATGCCCCTGAGCAAGGATATTGACCCGCTCTTTTTGGCACACGCATCTAATGTTTTAATTTTGACTGATTATTCCAATATTTCTAATGCCTACCCTACTATAACGTTTTAATTTAGGTACATATGATTTTTTTTTTTTTTTTAATACGCACCAGAACCTAATCTATAATTTTTTTTCCCCCACCGCAAAGAGATGGGAGATTAGGAATTTTTGTTATCATTAAAATAAGTCATCATTCAATCAAGAAACATATTATAAATATTTGTTCAAGGCCCGAATTAGAATCGACCCCTCATTGGTCCCTCAGTGACCCACAACCCAACAAAAAAAAGTGCGATCCACAACCCAACAAAAATAAAGCCCACGTGGAGCCAGATCAGCAACCATCCGATCCAATCCAACCGAATCGGACACCTAACCAGTCAACACACACGGTACGTTGCACCTCCAGCCTAAATCAACACAGCCAACGACACGAACGGGGAACCGTTGCCGACCCCAGAGACAGCCATCTCTAAACTACACCGGCGAATCTCGTACCGCCAATTTATTTATTATTAAGTAGTACATATGACGCTCACCTGACCGAGAAACAGAGAGATAATAAGGTCAAACAGCGTCTCCGTCAATTTATTTATTATTAAGTAGTACACGTGGCGCTGACCGAGAAACAGAAGGATAATAAGATCAAGCAGCTACGGCGCCACCAGCCCGGACGGCACGTGGCGACCAGATCCCGACCTCCTGCCCGCTGCGCGGCTCCGGCTTCGGGCAGTAGTCCTGCACAGCGTACAGCTTGCGCGGTGGCGCGACCTTCGACAGCCACTGCTCCACCGTGAACTGCTGCTGGGAGCAGCCCATGTGGGGCCCGGTGGCCGTCACCTCGACGTAGTTGCAGTACCAGCTGTGGTGGGCCCCGCTGCCGTCGGACTTCAGTTTCATCCAGCACGGCGGCGTGTTGAGGCAGGGCCCGCGCCCGCTGAAGATGTCGAGATTGCCCCTCTCGAAGTAGTTGTGGCCGGGGCCCATGAGGCCGCCCCAGGCGACGAGGTTGGTGATCAGCACGCCGACGCCGTCGGATCCGGCGAAGGTGACGCCGATGACGGAGTCAGTGCCGGCCTTCCACATGGACCCCGTGCGCACGTAGACCGTGTACACACACAGGTTGTCGTCGGCATTAGCGTCCTGCAAACAATAGTACTTACAGTCAGAACTCGAAGATGTTGAGTTTTAAAATAAAAAAAAAAAAAAAAAAAAAGGAGGATCTTAATTTGCCTTGCCTTGAGGGTGACGAGATTGGTGGAGAGAGGAGGAGGAGGAGAGAGAGAAGAGGCTGCATTTTTCTTTTTCCAGCCAAGAGGGAAATAAAACTAACTTGGGAGAAGAGCGACGATATTGTGGGAGTTTATAAAGAGTTGGCGGGTAGGTTGGAGGGTGTTTTTGGTTTTTTTTTTTTTTTTTTTTTTAAATTTTCTTTTTTCTTTTGTGTGTGTGTGTTATTGGTGTGGGGGGGGGGGGGGGGGGGGGGGGGGGGGGGAGGAACTAAAGGGTACGTCTGAGTGTACGGAAATTTGTCTAGATTTAGTATTGTGGAGGAGGCTGGAGAGAAGGACACATGGTTGGAGAAATTTACAGGAGGTGTGAACCGGGAAACACGTGAGGTAGATTTATTGTGGGTTAATTATAGTGGGAGAAATTTGTCTAGATTTATTATGGGTTTTGGCGGGGAGTTTCTAAAGGGGCACACTATTTTTCCTAGTGAGCCCACTTAAACACTTCATCTATATATCAATTTTAACCCTGTAAAAAATGGACGTTTTTGCCCTATCCTTCAACCTCACGTTCCTTCGCGTTCTCCCGCACGCGACAGGTGAGGTTTTATCATTTTTTTTAAAGCATCAAATCCATTTCATTTGAGTTTATCTACACTTTCTTTAAATCATTTGCTATTTTAAAGCTGAATTATTTCTTTATTTTTGTATATTATTTCATTAGAAATCCAAACAAAAGAGAAATTTTCGAGTTGTGTCAAACGAGACGTAAATGGAGAATACAATCATGTCGTTACTTCCATTCGACGATCAAAATCCTCTTTAGGTATGATTCCATCATCCCCGTATAAATTATTCTAAATATAACTTAGGATTTTGATTTAAATTGAATAGAATGAGGTTAGGATTTTTTTGTTGGATTTTCAGTTTGATCCGATGGAAAAACCCGCGGGAGAACGTCGCTGTCCGAACTGGAAGTTCGGACACAATTCTCCAGTTCGCACTAACATTCCGGACGAAGAATTTCTGTCCGAACTGTTAGTCCAGACAGAGACGGTTTGTCCAGACTTTCCGAACAAACACTGTTTGTCCGGACTGAAAGTCCAGACAAAGCCATTCTGTCCGGATTTACAGTCCGGACAAACAGTTTTTTTTCGGTTGTTTCTTATCAATTAATGAGTATTAATATTGTTAAAGTATTAGCACACAGGGTTGTTCGTCGCAAAATTTCCTTCGCTTCCTCCCATTGAATTAACTTAAATTACAATGAAAGTGAACAAGATATAAAAAAGAACAAACGAGAGGATTTTATACTTCAATCTCTCTCTTTTACAATAATTGTGGGATCTGTGGCGATGGGATCTGTCAAGCAGTTCCTTTGGACGATCGGTACGTTGAAATCTTCTCTTTTAAAGATATCGGCCGAATATAGACGATCTTCTCTGGTTTTGATTCGTTCAAGGCTCTCTCGCGTAACTCGAACTTCTCAAGAACTCCAGAAAGAAGATAGTGATTTTCTCTGATCTTCACGAACTCAAGGCTCTGTGCGTAACTTGAATTCTCCAAGATCTCAGAAGATGATCGGCAAAGGCTTCAAGGCTCTCTCGCGTACTTGAATTGCCAAAGAATCGATAGGAGGCTTCCGATGCCAAAAAAAAAGATCTCCCTAGGGTTTCACCAGGAAGGTATTTATAGCCCCAGGTTAATGCAAGAGTTTCTATCTAAATAGAACTCGCATTCATCAAGGATTCCAATCAAATATCTTAATTTTGATGGAATTCTGATTAGACTTGATTCGGGTATTTGGATAAGCCCAGAATCATAATCTCAATCAATTTGAGATTCTGGTTATCTGCTTACGCGGAGCTTTAATCGCATCAAAACGCGACACTAAATAACCAAAACGCGGAGCTAATGCGGAGCTATTGATCATCTCCGCGTTTTACTCAAACGCGAGGCTAATACAAGCCAAACTGCGGAATCAACGCGGAGCTATTAAACATCTCCACGTTTTATTCAAACGCAGGGTTAATATAACCAAACGCGGGGCTATTGAATTAGCTCCGCGTTCTGTTGTGGAAAATCCTTTTAACTTAGAAATTTTCACTGCCAACAGAACCCTCTCCAAAGTTTTCAAAATGGCTTAGACTTCAGCAGATTTTGAAATACTTTGGATCTTCAAACTGAAACGCGGAGTTAGAATACCAAGTCTATCTCACGTTATGCTCGCCTACGCAGAGCTAATCAGCTTCACTTCATTTTCAGTGAAATGAGTAATTTCTTCATTAATTACTCCGAATTTCTGCGCCGAATACCAAGCAGCGGATCATCTATTTAAATAGAGCTCCTGGCTCCTCTTCTTCTTCATCGGGAGAGTTTGAAAACTACAAAACTCTGGCAGTCGAGTAACTCATGTCGACGAATGATCTTCAATTGATCTCCCCTTGACTCTCCATAAATTTTCATCATTATGATGTCATTTCAAAGGAGTTTGGCTAGACGCACGTTGGCCGGCGTTAATGGCAGCGGCCGTGGAAGTAGACGCGACGGCGAACCAGTCTATGCAGCATCTTCCGAAGGTAAAAACCTTTACTCTTGGTCTTCTAAGAACCATTCTGAGATGTTTTGGCTCGGTTTAATCTGGCCAACTGTTTGCTTTACCGGCGAGATCGCCGTTCTCCGGCCGTAAGGTTTGAAGGAGAAGGAGAATTCAGAGAGGAACTCTGATCTGTCTCTACGCGAAGTTATCGCGTCATCCCTGCGCTTGAAATGCGGGGCTTATCGAAGCTATCTTTGATTAGCAGTCGCGATGAATCTGCGAGGCTATCTTTGATTAGCAGTCGCGATGAATTGCGAGGCTATCTTTGATTAGCAGTCGCGATGAATTTTGATTAGCAGTCGCTTCATGTCCCGAGGCTATGAAAGAGAAGGAAACAGCAGAGAGAAACTCTATCCTTCATTTACGCGAAGTTATCACGTCATCCTCTGCGTTTAAAGCGCGAGGCTATTTCTTCAACTGTGCGCGGAGTTTAGCTCCGCGTTTTCATACTTAGAAGATTTTTAAATTTTTGTAGAATTCCTGATTCTTCTTTTGCAGTGAAGTACTTGGACCAGATCCTTCTTGAAGAGGAATGCATGTGGCTTTACCAGTCTTCGTCAGCAAAAGTAACTCTAAGGAAGCCAGAAGCATATGCTTTACAACATAGTTGCAGGTTTCAAGTCCTGGCGCCAAAAGATAAACTTTTGAAGGAGTTACAAGAACTCTGCGGCAGCTCAAAGCGATAGAGATGATCATCTAAGGGCTTGTAGCATGTCGAATCCAACTTGTGTATCTTCATTAGGATTCTTGTAGCAGTATCTTCAGATGATCCACTAAGAACTTTAAACAGATCATAGCTGATATTTGCAGAGGAGATCTTTTGCATGCGAACCAGGAAATTTCAACACGCTATGGAGAAGACTAGTTGTCGGGTTATTGAAGCTTTTGGGAGAGCTATAACTCCCTCTTCTTCTGTAATCCTTTTTTTTTTCTTTTATGAATAAAGAGCAAATTATTTTCCTCTCTATCTGTCGGCTTCAAGAATCTTACTTGCTCAACAAATAGATGGTTGATAATTCTGGTAAAATAATCTAAGACTCTTTTGCGTAACTTAGATCATTAATACCGATATGATCGGTTAAGGACCATCTAATTTCGGCAGAGGCGCCAAATTGTGCATGCCTAGTCCAAGTGCTCTCACGCGTAACTTGAACGGAGATAGGAATAATCCAAATCATACTGTCAGAGGTAAAAACTTAACATGACAGGTCCACGGGATTTTTAGCAAACCCCCAGCTATCAACGGATTTGATTAGCCTTTACCAATCGCCGTTTGTGTTGGGCTAGCCATGTTATTCCCCTCAGCATGGTGAGTTGTCGAGGAATTGATTTCCTCTCCCATTTGCCTTTAATCAGCATTAGGTAGTTAATTTCATACTTTTACCCCCAGTATGATAGGGTTGGCGAGGAACTTAATCTCCTCTTCCCTCTGCTTTAACAGCATTGGGCGATTGATTTCATACTTTTACCCCCAGTATGATAGGGTTGGCGAGGAACTTGATCTCCTCTTCCCTCTGCTTTAACAGCATTGGGCGATTGATTTCATACTTTTACCCCCAGTATGATAGGGTTGGCGAGGAACTTGATCTCCTCTTCCCTCTGCTTTAACAGCATTGGGCAATTGATTTCATACTTTTACCCCCAGTATGATAGGGTTGGCGAGGAACTTGATCTCCTCTTCCTGCCGCTTTGATAGCATTGGGAAAAAAAAATATTTATAGTACCCAATTAGCCATCCCAATGGCTATTGAGAATAGCTGAAGCACGATGTTTATCATCGTCAATATTTTCGGCACCCCCAGCCAAATCCGGCTGCTAACCAATGAGGACGATTCGATCGCAGCTGTGGTTCGGAGCATATCCAAGGGGCTAGCTTGCAAGTGCGGGCTGCCCGTGCTTGGTGTCGATATTGACTCTCCTACTGGTACATGGATCACTCTGGCAGGGATTGCTCCGACAGGGAACTTATTGGCTCCAATTAAAGTTGTCATATTTGCAGAAACCTTCTTCTGTTCCTCCTTAAGTGTGAGAATCCCGACTTCTATCAATGCCTGAATTCGATTCTTAAGAGGATAGCAATCCTTAGTTGGGTGCCCGACATTCCGATGGTACAGGCAATAGTTTGGGTCATTGGTTTTACCAACGACTTCCGGTTTTCCATTTTTCGGAAGTTTTAGCAAGCCCTTTCTTAGGAGGAGATGGAATAGAGTACCTGTCTGCTCCGTCTTGAATGTATAAGTTTTATCTTGTCAGGGCTTATTTTGGCCTGCACCTCTCGGATTCTGAGGTCTTGGCTTCGGATCTGCAACTGATACCATCACAGCCTTCCCTTTATTTTCAGGATTCTGTGGATATGGCCTGTTATTCGTAGAGTTTCTCGTGTTACTAGATTCCTCAATCCGGCGAATTATATCTTCCGCCTGCTCTCCCTACCTCAGCAGATCTTTCCAAGTTCTGGACTCTACAGTTCCCATTCTTATCAGCACGCCGATCCTAAAATTATGCTTGCAGGTTTCCACCAGGGTTTCCTAGGTCATACCGTGTCGACAATACACGGATTTTTCCCTGAAGCGTTCAATAAAACTTTTGACCGTTTCTTGTTCCCCTTGTTTCGTTGCAAGGAGGGAATGAACCGATATTTCAGTATCATCCTCAAATAAACGTGCCAAGAACTGTTTCTCGACATCATACCAAGTATTTATGGTTTCCGGGGACAACTGCATAAACCATGTAAAAGCAGACCCTCACAAAGTACTTGCAAAAATCTTGGTCATAATGGGGTCATTTCCCACCAAATGTCCAGCTTGGGACAAGAAATAGTAGATGTGCTGACTGGGCGATCCCTTCCCGTCATAGGGCTCCAACTTGAGCGGCTTATATTTTGGAGGATAGGGCACCATGTCCCATTCTGGTGGATATGGTCTAGAAACCCCTGACTCCTTCAACTCTTTTTTATGTATCAAAACTTCAAGTTGACTTTGTAGCTTTTCTATCTTTTCTCCATGCGGATCATGGAAAGAAAATTTGTCCTCGTCCTCGTGCATCGAGTAAGCCTTTTCTTCTTTTGTTTCTTCATTTGTCTTGGGTGGCGGTTCCGAAGAAATTTTAGCCTTATCATCGGCTATCTTCTGGGTATTTTCGATCACTTTTAGAAGCATTAGTTTGAGGTCATCAATGGCCTTTTGCTGACCTCGAATCATCTGCTCTTGGGCTTCCATCCTTTGGTCAACATCATCGGATTTATCCACCATATGTGATGCTGGTTTTCGTAGTAAGGAAGATGCACGAGATTTTGGGGAAGTTATAGCTGAATTATCGCTGTCATTATCATAAGAACCTTTTGAAAGTTTCTTATAATTCCGAGAAATAACAGCACCTGATTTGAGTCGAGTAAGATGGCGTGGTTGTTCATCATCTGCATCCGACTCATATTCTTTCTCCATAATCTTTTTGCTTTTGCCGACCATATTTGAGGTCACTGCCTTTACCTCTTTTTCTGTGGTTTGATATCTCAGATTATTCTTCCTCCTTATCGGAGTATCTTGACAAGACTCAGTTATTCTGTTAAATACAGACACTCTCTTCTTGGTACAACAGCATTTATCCAATACAGCAGATATGGCTGTTATGAGCTGCTCACAATGACATGTTGAGTGTGACTGAGCTTGAGTCATATTTCTCATTTTTGTCAAGTAATTTCTGAGATTGGTGACCTTAGCCATGGAGTCGTGGGACCTATCCATCTTTTGAGAGGGTCTAGGAACCCACTGGAGCTTCTTGGGATTACTGGAGTCCAGTTCCGGTCCGCTGACGCGAGGATCTGTCCTGATTCTACAGTTAGGTTGATCCACGCGGAGCTTAGAAGTAGCTTCGCATATTGTAGCGCGGGGCTGAGGAATGACTCTGCATCTTGCCATGTTAGCCTCGCGTTTCTCGCTGGCCTGGCTTGTCTTCAGAAATTTAGCTTCTGGAATAATAGCCCCGCGTGAAGGAAAACTCTTGCACGCTGGCTTATCTTTGCGACTAACGCAAATCATAGCTTCGCGCTTAACGCGGTTTTTACGACTGACAACTACCTGCCAATCATCCTCGTGTTCCTCGCGGAGAATCTCGCGTTTCTCGCAAGTATTACCGGCCTTGCTTTTATTGCTTGGCTCAGTATTAGCCTCGCGTGGAGAATCACATGCTGGCTTTAAAGAATTTTTATACTCGCGTTTCTCGCGAGTGTCAGGAATCTTGCGTTTATTGCAAGCACTAGCAGCCTCGCGTTTCTCGCTTGGCTTAGCCTCGTGTGGAAAATCACACGCTGGCTTTGAAGAATTTTTATACTCGCGTAATTCGCGAGTGTTGGGTATTTTGCGACTAGCGCAATTCTTACTGGCTTCGCGTCTCTCGCTAGGCTCAGTAATAGCCTCGCGTGGAAAATCACACGCTGGCTTTGAAGAATTTTTATACTCGCGTAACTCGCGAGTGTATGGTATTTTGCGACTAGCGCAATCCTTACTTGCTTCGCGTCTCTCGCTAGGCTCAGTAATAGCCTCGCGTGGAAAATCACACGCTGGCTTTGAAGAATTTTTATACTCGCGTAACTCGCGAGTGTATGGTATTTTGCGACTAGCGCAATCCTTACTGGCTTCGCGTCTCTCGCTAGGCTCAGTAATAGCCTCGCGTGGAAAATCACACGCTGGCTTTTCCTTGCTTTTAAGGCAAGTTGTATCTTCGCGTTTAACGCGGTAGAGACTGGTCTCGCGGGTAGCGCGAGCCAGTTTGCGAGGGACCATAGCCTCGCGTCCTCTAGAGTTAGCTCCGCGTCCAAGGCGGGCTTTGAGGGCTCTACGCCTCGCTCTCCGGTTCCTGTTCCGGAGTTGGGTCCTGGTCAGTCCAGTTCCCGAGTCTTCTTCGACAATCGGAAGCTCATCTTCGGCTAGGATTTCTTGTGTGAACTCCGGCTCTATAGCCGCAGTCTCCAAGGATCCCCGTCTCTCGGTGGATACCTTTCTACCCGTCACTCGGGCATTGGAGTACATGCGACGATAGTGCCGTGTCTCATCCAAGTCACCTGATCTGGAGGAGAGGAACTCCTCGTACTTCTGCTGGTCGATTTCAATGACCAGCGTGTCTTCTTCGGATCCGATCATATCAACGTCCGATTGCGCCACAATCTCTTCATCAGTGAAAGAGATGGCTCCCACTGTGGTCGCCAGTTTGTTCGTCGCAAAATTTCCTTCGCTTCCTCCCATTGAATTAACTTAAATTACAATGAAAGTGAACAAGATATAAAAAAGAACAAACGAGAGGATTTTATACTTCAATCTCTCTCTTTTACAATAATTGTGGGATCTGTGGCGATGGGATCTGTCAAGCAGTTCCTTTGGACGATCGGTACGTTGAAATCTTCTCTTTTAAAGATATCGGCCGAATATAGACGATCTTCTCTGGTTTTGATTCGTTCAACGCTCTCTCGCGTAACTCGAACTTCTCAAGAACTCCAGAAAGAAGATAGTGATTTTCTCTGATCTTCACGAACTCAAGGCTCTGTGCGTAACTTGAATTCTTCAAGATCTCAGAAGATGATCGGCAAAGACTTCAAGGCTCTCTCGCGTACTTGAATTGCCAAAGGATCGATATGAGGCTTCCGATGCCAAAAAAAAAGATCTCCCTAGGGTTTCACCAGGAAGGTATTTATAGCCCCAGGTTAATGCAAGAGTTTCTATCTAAATAGAACTCGCATTCATCAAGGATTCCAATCAAATATTTTAATTTTGATGGAATTCTGATTAGACTTGATTCGGGTATTTGGATAAGCCCAGAATCATAATCTCAATCAATTTGAGATTCTGGTTATCTGCTTACGCGGAGCTTTAATCGCATCAAAACGCGACGCTAAATAACCAAAACGCGGAGCTAACGCGGAGCTATTGATCATCTCCGCGTTTTACTCAAACGCGAGGCTAATACAAGCCAAACTGCGGAATCAACGCGGAGCTATTAAACATCTCCGCGTTTTATTCAAACGCAGGGTTAATATAACCAAACGCGGGGCTTTTGAATTAGCTCCGCGTTCTGTTGTGGAAAATCCTCTTAACTTAGAAATTTTTACTGCCAACAAGGGTAATGTTTCCACACACAGTAGCCGAGTCGAGAATGAATTAGTTGTTAATTATGGTTTGGACTTCACAACAAATCATGTATGATAATATTTGGAAAAGCTATTCATTTTGAAATCATAATATTTCCACTAAAAACCTATCTTCTCTATTTTGACTGTAGGTTTTTACAATCTGAGACGAACTTTGCCAGTGGGTGCGCGATATGGGAAAGAAATCAGGATTTGTCATCATGGTTTCAAAATCTGATATTGGAGGACAATTTAAGAAGGGGAGAATATGGTTTGGATGTGAACAGGTGGCCAAGCAAGATTCAAGAAATTAAAGAATGAGGAGGGCCACAAGGGCAATAAAATATGTGGATATCCCTTTCGATTAAAGGGTCAATAGATATCAACTGAGGGTCCCGAATATAAACTAACGGTTTTATCTGGTATGCATAATCATCCTGCAGTAGATATCTCGAAGGACACTCGTACGCGGGGAGATTGTCTGAAAGCGAGACTAATATTGTGATAGAAATATCGAAGTATCATGTAAAGCCGAAAGATATACTTATATCATTGAAGCAAAAGGATCCAAAGAATGTTTCGACAATGAAAACAATATATAATGCATGACATAAGTTCAGAGTCAATGAACAGGGCGGGTGAGCGCAGACGCAACAGTTGTTATTAAAAATTTCTGAATTCAAGTATATCGAATGACATCGAAGCAATGATCAAACAGAATCTGTAATGGATCTTTTCTGGGCTCATCCCATTAACGTTGATCTTCTTCGAGCGTTTCCAGGTATTATTATCATAGACTGTACCTATAAAATGAACAGGTACAAATATCTATTACTGGAGATGATTGGAGTAACCTCAACGAATATGTCATTTTGCGTTACTTTTGCCTTTCTTGAAAAAGAGCGGGAAACTAATTATGCCTGGGCACTTAACAAGTTGCGTGGACTGTTAGTGAACGATGTGTATCCAAGTGTAATAGTTATAGATAGAGACTTATCGCTTGTTAATGAAGTTAAGCTCATATTTCCAGTGAGTCGGCATCTTCTTTGTAGATGGCATATCAATAAGAATGTGTTGACTAACTGCAAGAAATTGTTAGAACAACAAACTGAGTGCGAGAATTTTTTCTTAATGTGGAAACTGATTATACTATCTGATACTCTAGAGGAGTACAATGCAAATCTGAGCATCTTAACAAACAAATTCCAAGCCTAGCCTGAAGCAGTTGACTATATTATAAAAACGTGGTTAAATCCATACAAGGAGAAATTTGTTGCTTACTGGACAAATATATGCCAACATTGGGATAACATGACTAGTAATCGAGCAGAAAGTGCCCACGCAAAATTGAAGAGACAACTGCGAACTAGTCAAGGCGATTTTGAGAAGTGTTGGAGCAATATACATACATTACTTGACTTCAACATACTGAGATTAAGGCATCTTTTTAAAAAAGTTTGACCATCGTGAAACGATATTTTATGTTGCCAGAATTTAAGAAATTACGGGGCATAGTATCAATTCATGTTTTGAAATTGATCTTGACCCAATTAAAAAGAATTGATTATGTGGGCGTTAATCTTGTTGAATATGGTTGCATCATTCGACAAACTCACAACTTGCCATGTGCCCATAAGATTGCAATGTATAAAAGAGACAATGGACCAATTCCCTTGGATTGCATTGACCATCATTGGCGAAAGCTTGATATGGCACCGAGTAAAGTATTGGTAGTTCAAGGTGTGTGGTACCAGAAAGATGTGGAGGTTTTTATTATTAACTTTATTAAATATGACACTGAAGAACGGAGTTGAAGAAATTGAGGGAGATATCAAATCCAGTTAGTTCTTCACTGGCGGATCCTATGCCCAAGGTGATTCGACAGATAGCTGAACGCAAAAGGAAACTTGATATTTCGACCCGAAGGGATTCGTGTGCGTTTAAGCTACTTGCCTCGGGCTTTGACAGTGCTTCCCCAAAAATGAAGGCACTGATTCTCCGCAGAGAATGCGGACCGTTTAGTTAATGCCAAGAAGGCTTCCTACGCAGAAGGTTTGTTACTATATAAATTTATATTCTTCTATATTTCACATTATATTATGTTAATTATAAAATTTTGTCTACACAGTACTCTAAGTCGGTTGCCAAGAAGGTCTCCTCTAAACTGCCTGCAGACCATGCAGAACTACTCCAATCAGAGCCTCAGCTTGCAGAACCACTTCAATGCTTACCAGACCCGGAGCCTGCACAACCGCGTGAACTTTGTTCAGACCATGCGGGATCGCTCCAACCAGAATCGGAGTCAATACAACCACCTAAACCAAAAATTAAGTTTGAAAACTCATTGCCTGGTTTTATGCAGCCATATATAGTTGATGTTAGCAATGTCAAATCCGACGGAAATTGCGGATTTCGAGTAATTGTACACAATCTTGGTATGGGAGAGGATCAGTGGCATCAGATAAGACGAGATTTGCTGCTTGAACTTGACACAAATTACGTCTCCTACATTCCAGTTTTTGGGAGTATTTCTTGGATTGTTGAGCTCCGGAAAGCACTTAATTTTTTCAGGAAATTTCCAAAAGTCGACCATTGGATAACGATGCCGAACATGGGATATTTGGTTGCTTCACGATTCAATATAGTGCTTTTTTTTATTTCAAAAGCCCAATGCCTTACTTTTTTGCCATTCAAATCTACCCCTCCCACAACTGATCTCCAAAGCAAGGAGGTCACCATGGCATTCGTTGCGGACTCCCACTTTGTATCCGTAAGCAACATTTAGTTTTATAAAAATACTATTTCCAAAAGTCAACACATGAGGTTATTTATAGATTTTTTTGTCATTATTAGGTCACAATTACTGAACTTCATCCATCCCTAAGATTGCTTTGAATTAGCAACGGCATCGTGATCCAATTGCTCAAGGATGGGAGGTACCATATTTACATCGGTAACATTGCTTTAAACTTACTATTTATGTATATTTTTAAGTTTTGAGTATGTAGAACTAGAAACCTAACAATTATTTACGATTATAGTTGCCATCAACAGTGCAAAGAGAGTAGGGTGAGCATGTTGATGTTTAGGTACATTCATCTTACATCGTAATCGTTGTAGACATTTGAGGTGATCGTCCAATTTTAACGTTAGTAGATAATTGTAATATTTAAAGATCGACATTTATTTCTCAAAAAGAAGATGAGAGAATTCATATTGCCCACTTTTTCAACATGACATTTTTACGAGATCTCAGTTACAATTACCTAATTGCTACTTAACTTCAAGAGAATAAATAACAATTCAAATCGATTTCAATTCATGAAAGATGGGTGTCTGCCTCTAGTATGTATAGAGCACAACTTGTGGCATGTACATTTTTTTGCAGGTACGGGTATTGAATTTTGATCCGACCCGTCAAGTTATCGTACGGATGCATCCAGAAGGGAGTTAATAGGGGAGCACACCAATTTTTCTAGACTTTCCGTTATAAAGTGGGCTCACTAGGAAAAATGGCTAGAAACTCCCCATCCAAAATATGTTGAGATCCGGTTCGAATTGTTTAGTCGAGTAAGATGAGATCACTGTTTGGGAAAAATTTATCATGGAACATGTGCCCAGCTGCGGTCCAATTGTGAGGTTTGACAATTAAAATTTGAGTGATTAGTTTGATTTTGATTGGATGCACAATTGATTTTATCAATTAATAAACTGACCTTTTTTTTAAAAAAAAAAAAATCTAGAGACATATTAGAACGCAAGAATTAGCTTTAATTAAATCGTTTCTAGCTCACTTCCAATTAAATTCATAAAAGGAAATTGCTCTTATTCAATTATCTACTTTGAAACTTTCGAATCCAAAATTGGTGACCGAGAGAGTTGGGACAATTTCAAAGACAATGAAAAAGATTCAATTCGAAACGGACTCAAGCCAACATAGATGCAGAGAAAATATAACCTGCAAAAGATTTGGTTAGTGTAAAAAAAAAAAAAAAAAAAAAAAGAAGAAGATACGTACATACATAGTAAGATTCGACTTGGTGAGGTGCAAAGTCTATATCCTTGGATGAACGTCGACGGATCTATAGAGTTTTTATTTATTTATTTATTTAATATTTGAGTACAATATCACAAAAATAAAACTATTTTATCTCTATGCTCTAAGCATTCGGAATGATCAAAGATCAAGCTAACCACTTTCTTACTGTGAATGAGAGGTGTATTTATAGTTTTTATGGTCGATAGCTTATTACCATATTGAAAAAGTTAGGAATCTTTAGGATTTTCGTGTGTTAAAGAAAAAGAGAGATCAGAGGATCCCGTTTTTATGCAAATTACTTGAGCTGCCACGTGCAGGGATCGTGATGCTTCTTGCATCGTAATCGAAATGAGTTTCCGCTGGATGGGTGGATTAGTTTTTGCATAAAAAAACAAACGCCAAAAAATTATTTGCCATTTCAAGTATTCCCTAGTCAAAAAGAATAGTCGATTAAATATTCCTTAATTTGAACTAAAATGTTATAAATTAGAATTAACAAAGTGTATTTTGACTAGATTGTTTATAAAATTTAGTCAAATTAATTATCTAACTTCGATTGCTACAATAATTACTAGCTTGGTTTTTGAGTAAATGACTTACATGTGGAGAGCTACATGCACGAAAAGCTTAACTCGACAACCAAATGAGTCGAATATTAAATTTTATTTACATCAGTATTTTGAATTTTAAAGTTTGGATATATATATACAAAGAGAGTTAGGCTGGGTTACTGTTAACAAAAATTTAGAAATGGGAACCCAAATAAAAATCTATTCCGGTAGATGTGGTATATCCTTTATAAACTATCTACAAATAAAGTTTCATAATAATTGGATTTTATTTACTAATGAATTAAGCACTTAAAATTTAGCGTATTTTATGACAATTTTGACCCGTTCATTTTGTTTGCACTTAGATCGATGGTTAAATAAGATATATTTTTTTTCTGAAATTTTATCTTTAAATAATTTATGAAGGATAGATCGTATATATCGGAATGAATTTTCATTTTGGCTTCCTCATAATGCTTTACTATAGGATGTGGTGTTCACTAAGAGGAAAATGTGTGCATTTAGAATTTCCCATAAATTCATGAGGTAATGATAGTGAATTAGTAGAATCTTGTGTTGCTATTTGCGAGAAATAACTCTTCAGGGTTTGGATGATAGATTGACATCAATGGGTAACATTTACTAATTGTCTTATAGTTTCATGTTCAGTTTCCCATTTAGCAATAGCACGAGATAATAGCTATAGAATCATGCATGGCTAAAGCAATAAACTGAGGAGTAGCACAGAAAATATAAGGTGAAGATGAGAATCACAAAAATAAGAGAGCAACTAGAAGATGATTTTAATAAATATGTTTTTAAATCCCATTTCCATGACCCCTGATGCAAAAAAAAAAAATATACATTACACTTTTTTTTTTTCTCAAAAGACCATAAGGTTCCATCTAGAGCCACAAAATAATTTCCTACTAGCAAACAATCTGACGAGGACTGAGAGTAATATATTAGTAACTTAGGAATATAAGAAACAAGCTTATTTTATACGCCTTGTTTGGGTAGTATTCAACACATGATCTTGTTCTTTGGCTTGAAAACTTCCCGTCGTTGCAAGTTGTTGCCATTTCCACCACTACCGCTTGAACGCATGAACTTGAAGGTCAAGCCTGGTCATCGCGTTGACTAGACTAACTTCTTCTTTGACATGAACGTCTACCATCAATAGATTTTGTTCCCATCACGATATAGCTAGATTGTTACTGTACAACGATATCTTGTTCAAGTCAATATCGACTTCGACTAAAGAATCACTTTCCTCAACCTGCCATCGCAGTTTGTCAAGGATCTCCTCCTGAATGCAGGTCACAGCGATGCAAAGCCACAATTAAGAGCCGAAAGTCTAGAGGTGAAGGAGAGTTGTAAGGTGGGGAATTATTATTCGGGGAATAAACCTGCAATGCTGTCAACTATTTAGTATAGTTTATTCACCATGATCATTACCTTTGGAGAAAGGAGATTCCAGTGAAATATTAAACAAAGCATGTGCGATCATTACCCTTGGAAAAGAGAGAGAATAAACCAAGCATGTATGGTCATAACCTTTGGAAAAGGAGATTCCCACGAAAGAATAAACAAATCGTGGTGTGCCTCATTTTCTTTTCTGAACCATCCTTATTTTCTGAATTATATGTGAGATCCATAGACAATACCTGCAAGTGTAAACACAGAGAGAGAGAGAGAGAATGGCGATGATTGTTGATGCCTTTGTTGGGAGATGTCTGGACGTGTTACAGGAGCTGGCCACCGAAGAGGTGGTGAGGATATTGGGGGTGGAGGAAGACCTCCGACGGCTTCAAGAGAAGCTGGAGATGATCAAAGCTGTGCTTGAAGAAGCAGAACGCAGAAGGATCCAAGAGCCATCTGTCAACATTTGGCTGTCCAAGCTGAAGGATGTTATGTACGACGCCGATGATATCATCGACCTCTGCAGAATCAAGGGCCGTCAACTCCTGGGGGGAGAGGTATCACCACTGCCGTCCACCTTCAAATCGGTACGCCATCGTCGATTCCCTTTCTTTTTATCATGCTGTAATACTGTGACCAGCGTTCTATTCCGTCATGAGATTGGCAAGAAGATTGAAAAGCTGAACCGGAGGCTTGAGGAGATCTCCAGGGACAGGACAATGTTTAGTCCACCACAAACAAGCAGCTCCAGTGCGGTTGCCACCAGGGTCGACCCTCGTCAGACGTCTTCTTTACTCACTCCTGATTTCGTGGGAACGGAAGTTAAGTGAGCTGCCGATAGACTGGTGGAGTCACTCCTGAGTTCACAAGGAGAAGGCTTACGTGTCTTGTCAATTGTCGGGTTAGGAGGGATCGGCAAGACCACACTTGCTCAGAAAATATACAACCATCAGAAAGTGCAAGCCCATTTCGCGAAGAGGGTGTGGGTGTGTGTGTCCCAGAATTACTCGGAGATGGGATTGCTGAAGCAGATAATAAGGAGTGCAGGTGGGGAACAAGATATCCATGTTGAAACTAAGGCGGAGCTCCTGCCTCTCCTTAGCTCTGCCCTTGCGGGCAGCAGATTCCTTCTTGTACTGGACGATGTGTGGAGGGCTGATGTATGGCAGGATCTGCTGAGGACTCCGTTGGGGCACAGAGTTGCATCAGGCAGTAGAGTTCTCGTTACCACGAGAAATATGAATGTTGCTAGAAGCATGGCAGCTGTTCAGACCTATGAGGTGCAAAAACTCTCTGCTGGTGACGGTTGGGCATTGCTATGTAAAACTGTATTTGAAGATAGGGCCGACGATGATATACAGGACTTACGTGAGATCGGTATGAGGATTGTCAAGAAATGTAATGGCCTTCCTCTCGCCATAAAAGCCGTTGGCGGGGTTTTGAGAACAAAAGACAGAAGCAAGAGTGAATGGGAAAAGCTGCACAGAAGCCATACATGGTCTGTAACAGGGGAGCTTCCCGAAGAAGTAAGGGGAGCCTTATACCTCAGCTATGAAGATCTGCCCTCTCAGCTTAAGCAATGCTTTCTCTATTGCTCACTGTGGCCTGAGGATTGTGAATTATCTCAAGCAGTCCTCCATAGATTGTGGGTGACACAAGGATTTATTACAACACCGAAGAATTCTCTACCAGAAGATATTGCAGAGGATTGTTTCAATGATTTAACATGAAGAAGTCTACTACATCCCGAAGGTACTACTATTTCTCAGGGGATGTCGTGCACAATTCATGATTTGACACGATCACTTGCTTTGTTTCTAACGCGGGATGAGAACCATTTTGTTGATGGAAATGACTCGACCAATCCAAATGCGTTGAACTTCCCTTTCCCTCAAAGGAATTCATCGAGGATACGTCGGCTGGCAATCTACAAAATGGAACAAGCAGAAACTGCCCTAAATGCGGTGGAAAACTCCAAATGCTTGAGGACTCTTCGTATGGTTAAATGTACACAGATTAAGGTACAAGATATTTTCCAAAAATGTACACATCTCCGAGTTTTGGATATCAATTTTAGCATGATAAAGAGCATTCCAGAATCTATAAGAAATCTCCAACATCTACGACTTCTTGATCTTTATTGCACTATGGTCTCCCAGCTACCAGAATCCCTTGGATGCCTTGTCAACCTACAATTCTTAAACCTCTCAAAATGCAGTCTCTTGCACACCCTTCCAAAGAGTATTACACAGCTATGTAATTTAAGATGCCTTGATGTTTTTGACACACCAATTAGTCATTTGCCAATCGGAATAGGAAAACTGGTGCATCTCACTGACTTTCAAGGATTTGTCGTTGGTGAAGACGATAATAGCGATCATGAAAGCCAAATGTGTCAACATGGGTGTGGTTTGGATGAGTTGCAATCTATGTTTCAACTCAGAAATATCCATATTGTTAGATTGGAGAGGGTACTGATAAGGAGAGGGATTCAGCCCCTAATTGATAAAGCTCATCTCAAGGAGTTAACACTAGAGTGGATCTACCTTACTGATCGGTCATTGATTTCTAATGGAGATGAACAGATTTTTGAAGGCCTCTCTCCTTCGCCAAGCCTAGAAGTTCTTCATGTGTATAACTTCAGAGGGCTTAATTTTCCATTATGGATAAGCATACTTCCTAACCTGACTACTTTGGAACTTTGGCATTGTTTACCATGTCAACAACTTCCACCATTAGGCCAATTGCCACAGCTAAGAATCCTTCATATTCATGAATTGCATAAGGTTGTTACCATTGGCCCTAAACTTTTTGGTTGCGATACCAAGGATGGACATGGCCATAAGAGAACACCAACAACCTTTCCCAAGCTTGAAAAATTGATTATAGCATTGATGGATAATTGGGAGGAATGGGTATGTGATGCAAAGGAGGCGGGTGAAGGAACGAAGAAACCCATCAAGCTGCTACCTCGACTTCAGCATTTGGAAATTTTTGGTTGCCCCAAGTTAAGAGCTCTTCCAGATGGCCTGCAACATACTGCAGCCTTAAAGCATTGTGAAATCAATTATACTAATAGCCTAAGAGAAATCAAGAACATCCTCTCCTTGGAATATTTGGCTGTCAGGGGTTGTCAATGTTTGGAACGGATCTCAAATCTTCCAGCACTAAGGGAGATGACAGTTCATTCATGTCCAATATTAAAACATATAGAGAGACTGGATATGCTTCAAAACTTGTCTCTATATTTGGAAGGGGAGTGCTTTCCAGAGTGGCTGTAGGGGGTCATTCATGGGGTGAGAACAAATGGCACATTACAAGCATTCACTCTGTATTGTGAGGAAGCTCTAGAGGAAAAATGCATTGAGGGTGGTCAATATTGGCCCCTGTTTTGCCACATTCCACATGTTTCAGTATACAAATATTATTGAAGGATCAGGTTAGGCATTAATTCCTGCCCATGTTTTTCTTTTTACCATATATATATATATATATATATATATATATATATATATATATATATATATATATATATATATATATATATATATATATATATTCGTTTAATAATTTTAAAAACGTCTATTGTCCTCCTTCCTCCACCTAAGATTGGCCAATACTTATTTACTTTGTTTTTCTCATCATTAATTTTTCGGACCTTTTTTCTTTTTAGAATTTTCTAATCTAACTTAAATGTAATTTGTTTTTTTTTTTTTTTTTTTTTTTTTTAATATTGGGAAGAATAAGTACAGGAATCCAAATTGAATGCTTATCTGTTTAACTGGATCAAACAATTAAATACATGTCCTTACATTCTTCAAAAACAAACCCTTACACCAACTGGATACTTCTTATATTAGTTTTCTTTGTTTCCTTGTCAGGCTGGAAATTCTAGTTCGATTTTTACTCAAAAAAGCTATTATTATTATTAGTAGTAGTAGTAGGGATAGTGGCAGTAGTAGTATTTATACCTAATTGTACTTGAATTGAAAATCCTTTCTCGAATCTTTAGTTTCACAATTAAATAAGGAATTAACTGTCGCTTTTTGTCAAGATTTCAGAGGAACCATTGAAGAGTGTGGAGAATCCTGCAGCGGAGAGTCAATGTGTATTGATGGGTGCTTCGACTGATCGATGGTAGACTGCATCGGCATTGGGTTTGGTGTTGGTTTGGAATCGCAAGCTCTCAAACCTAAATTATTTGGAAGACTTTTAGAAGGAGCTTTTAGGGGCTTGCGGAAATTCTTTTGCAATCTTTTATAGTTTAGCCGTCTTCTTGAGAGCGAGAAACTTCTCTAAAACTTTGAGAGTTGTAAGATTTGTATTTGTAAATATTATAAAATTGTGAAGACTTGATCTAGCCCGTGGACCTAGGACTTGCTCTGTTAATTTTTTTTTTTTTTTTTTTTTGTGTTCTCTTGTTTGATTTGCTTGATATTTCATAGTTTTGATTTTGGTGATCTATTTTCATCTCTTGTCAGTGAAATCCCATCTATTTGAAAGGTTTCCATTTACGTGTCTCTTATTTGCAATATTAACATGTCTGAATTCTCCTTGCAATTTTACTGCTACTACTACTACTATTCCCTACAAGAAGTTTAAATATGCAGCAACAGTAGCAGAGCCTAAAACTCAATACTAAAGATTCATGCTCCTCTCATCCTTTGCAATAATGGAATTGTTGCATCTCTTGTGGCATTTCCAAGGCCTTCCATCTTTTCCTCGTCCGCCATGGTTTAAATTTTCCATCGTAAGCCTTTCCTTTGGTGAAGTTGTTGTCCGGCCTCAAAAGACACTAATCGAAGTACAGAGCGAACACTAGTTATTTGTATCAGTTGTTCCCTTCTACATTGCATTTGTTAGGCAATGTCTTGTATGTCAAAGGGATACAGAGCTAACACCAGTGCGACTTAGAAGTATACTTTGAAAACAAAATGTCAAAGGGAGAGAAGAAAAGGAGTACAGGGACAAAGAGAAGGACAAGTAGGATGACGATGAGTCTGCGTATTCTAGCAGCTTGTGCAAGAATACAAACTCCTAAGACCAAAGGCAATGTAAGTGATTCAAGTTATAAGGATACTGAGGCCGAAGATGAGGATTCAAGTCTGAAAATGATTAGAGTTCGGAAGAAGAAGATGAGGAACAAGACTACAACAAAGAGATGCATGAAGATGAAGTTGAAAACCAAAGAGCAGATTTGAACAATGACGAGGAGGGAAGTGAAGGTGATAGCGATGATAAGAAAGGGAATGATAGTAGCGAAAATAATAACGAGATAAGAGAACAAGGGAGCAAGAGAGATCAATTTCTCAACAATGTCATCTACGGTAGCATTGGTAATGATAACAATATGAGCTAGAAAAATTTTGTAGTCAAATTCTAGAGCAATCTAAGAAAGAAAATTTTAATGTCAAAATTTAGATAATTGCAGTTTATTTCATTGTACAAACTTTTTGGCGATAATTTTGTTCATAAATACTCACGCATGATAAGTTTACACATTACAGAGCAAGAAATATATATAATTTCATGGGATTTTAGAACGTAGGTGAGAAAAAAAAGGGTCATTCATCGAAAAGTTGCAATTTTCCTTTACAAGTGGATGTTTATCCCATCCCATATTCAGTAACGTACAATTCCATTAGCGATTTATTGATTATAAAGCATTTATCTACCTCTTACTCTATTCCTCTTCTAATCAATCAAACTACTCCCTCAACTACATCTCTGTTTCGCTCTTCCATGTTGCGTGGATTGATTGTCCATTCATCCTCTTATTTTTCTCTTTGTCCGTGATGGTGGATCCTCTCTTCTTCTTAGGCTCTTTCAATGGGTCTGCATGAGGGCGATCTCCATATATCGGACAAACCATGCCTCAAGATGTCATGATTAGACCCTGTATTTTAAATATCATATACTAACCATATATCGGCTGGCAAAATTATATACTGGATACCTGGTGATATATTGTGATATGACTTCAAATTGGAATGTCACACTAGTTAAAGAATATATATATTATTATCTATATCTATAATATATACTAAACTACTTAAAATAAGTTCAGGATATTAAAAGGTACTTTGGCTTTGCTCGAGAGAGTATATGTATACATTTTAAGTGAATCTGCAACATTGTCTCTTAAGATGTTTAAAAAATAAGCATTGCATCAAAATTCAACTTATGTAAGATTTTTGTAACCCGCTGGTCAACAAATAAAGAAAGTTATGGGCTTTGTTATCCATCTGAGAGAACAATAACATTAAGAGTAAAGGTATTTGTAGAAGGCTCCTGGAGAGGAAACAAAAGACTGCACTTGTACCGCTTAAGAGAAAATTAGTATTATTATTATTCTTATTAAATTATCTAATAAAGTGAAAATTGTTTTCCATTTAAGTAGATAAATAGATTCTTAGAAATTTATATTATGGAGTTTTATGATCAAAAGATTTACTTTGAGACAACAATGCAGGGCACTTAATATTTGGAAGAGCTATCACATGTAGGGATGAGAGTGAGTGGGTCTAAAAGCCATTTTTTTGCCCGTCTTATTCAAAGTTTTAAGTTAAAAATAAAATTTTTATTTTTCTGACTAAAATTTTGAATACGACCGACAAAAAATTAACCCCTAGACCGCCGGTAGCTGTTTTTATGGGCCATGTAGTGTATAAAGAGCAAAAGGAAGTACCTTAGGAGATCTGTAGCATCTCCCGCTTCAGGGTTTGAGGCAGAAACTATTCGTTTACCTTCACCAGATGTATTCGTTATAGCTGGAGCAGGAGAGCTTCCTTCCACCTCACTTCTAAGTCGATCAACAATTCTAACCAACTGAGTTTTTGCCTCCACGACAACACCTAAAAAAAAAAGGTAAAATCCAAGTCAAATAGGAAGTCCATGATAGTAAAGAAAATGTTAAAGAGTATGATATGAAACCAACCCATCCACAAAAGTAACAAGTTGAAATGAAAGTTCAACAAATTGAATACAGCAACATGTTTTTCAGAATCAATAATGCAGCAAACTTATGTCTATAATGAAGTCTGCGATGGGTTTTGTTTTGTTAAGTATAACTGAGAGTAGCATATTCTATTTGCTGCAAGGCCACTGAAGCAAGAACAGGAATTATCAACCTCAATATATTAGCAAGAATTTGAAAGCATATAAAACATATCCATAAACCAAAGAGAGAGTGCAATAATAGGTGTTGTTAACTCCCTTCTGATCATTACTTTAGGAATGTACATTTTTTTTCCTTGACAAAGATTCAGCGGAGACAACAAATCGATGTAATAATTAACAGCATATAATCGTCTTAGAGAAGATATCCCAAGTCATCCTTCAAAGACTTATCAGAACCAAGACAGTATAAAAACAATAGCTTCTGACTAATAACTACTAAATGAGTTTTACAATAAACTTCTATTATCAACGACTGAACATCTATTTGTAGACAATTAAAATGTGTGTGCTATCATTTAATTAAGCCAAGTCTAAATTTTGTAGTCTAATTAATAATTGATTAATTGGCTTAAAGGGTATAATAGTCATGAGATTATTGTGTAGATACCATTAGATAATTATTACTTCTATGAGGGGCAATATGGTAATTATGGTAAAAATTTTAACTGCCATAGCAGTTTATAATTAGAATTATGCTCCCCGTTCTACCACGACGTATTCTGTTTTCTCAAAATCCTCTCAGAGAGAATTTTAAGAAAGGATCTGGTGTTTAGAATTGAAAGACCATAACGCAAGGGTTTTTTTCCCGCAAGTCTTCTACATCAATGGATTCAGGTATGCTTCCGTTTTTAATTTTGCACTCATGGTATTAATCAGGATATTCAAGAATATACAAAATTATTTCTATTACGGATTTCAACAATTGGTATCAGAGCCTACTCCTTGATTAATTCCTTGAATAATCAATTGAATTTAAAGTTTTGTACTGTTCATTAAAAAAAAAAAAATTTTACTGTACAGAATTCAGATTCTACTGTTCATAAAAAAAAAATTTTACTATACAGAATTCGGATTTTACTGTTCATAAAAAAAATTTAATTGCAAATTTATGACATTAATATTTAAATTATTGATCTAGCACTTTAAATAGGCTAATTAAAGTTAGAAATCACCAAAGTGACATCTCTCGTGTAAATTAGTTTGTTCGGAGTGTTAGATATTTGTGTGTATGTGATTCATGCGGATATTGACTGGCCCAAAGGAAAGTTAATATTTGGCCGAATTACACGCACACCAGTAGTGATAAATATGTGATGATTATAAATGTAACCTAATGTAAATAATAAACCAATCCAAAGATAGGTTTTTTTATTTGATATAACTTATCATCAATATTTGATCACTACAACAAGAGTACCACTTACAGTTAATATTACTGTCCAAAGACTTGATATTAATGTTGTGCTAAGTATCTTAAAATGTCATATTTTGCTTTTTAAATTTAAAGATTAAGTGTTTAATTGCTTGTTTTATGTGAGCATAATGGTTTATTCGATTTATTTTATTTTTGTTCTCTATTCAGCTTTTATGTCTGCTACTTCTGTATCTGCCAACATGAGCAATGTCCCTATGTTAAATGGGACTAATTTTAAGGACTGGAAAGAGAATATGATGATTCTCTTAGGCTGCATGGATCTAAACTTAGCCTTAAGAATGTCCAAACCCAATGAACTCAATGAGGAAAGTACTCAGCAGGATGAGATTTACTGGAATAAGTGGGAGCGTTCAAATAGGCTAAGTCTTATGATCATCAAGTGCGGCATTCCAGAAACTTTTAGGAGTGTAGTAACTGATGAGGTTACTAATGCCAATGAGTTCCTTGCAGAAATTCAGAAATGTTTTACTAAAAACGATAAGGCTGAAACAAGCATGCTTTTAGTATGCTTGATTTCAATGAAGTATAAAGACAAGGGTAATGTTCGGGAGTACATCATGGAGATGTCTCATCTTGCTTCAAAACTTAAGGCTCTGAAACTCGAGTTATCTGATGATTTACTTGTACATCTGGTTCTCATCTCTCTTCCTGCACAGTTTAACCAGTTTAAGGTTAGTTATAACTGTCAAAAGGAGAAATGGACTCTTAATGAGCTCATTTCATTTTGTGTGCAAGAGGAAGAGAGATTGAAGCACGAAAGGACCGAAAGTGCTCACCTAGCTAGCACTTCCAAGGATACGGGCAAACGAAAGAATAAGGATAATAAGGTTCATGCTTCTAAGGGTCCAGAACAAAAGAAACAGAAAGCTGAGGCAATATGTTTCTTCTGTGGCAAGCCTGGACACACTAAGAAGGAATGTATCAAGTATGCCGCTTGGCGTGTTAAGAAAGGTATGTTTCATACTTTGGTCTGTTCTGAAGTTAATTTAGCTTCAGTATCTAGAAACAAATGGTGGTTAGATTCTGGTGCTACTACTCACATTTGTGTTTCTATGCAGGGTTGCCTGAGTTACCGAAAGCTAAGTGATGCAGAAAAATGCATCTATGTCGGAGACGGCTAGTCAGTAGAAGTAGAGGCAATAGGGCACTTTAGATTATTATTGAAAACTGGTTATTTTTTGGATTTAATAGATACTTTTATTGTACCGTCTTTTAGACGGAATTTAATTTCAGTTTCTGTTTTGGACAAATCAGGTTATTGTTGTTCATTTGGAAACAATAAATTTGCGTTATCTATTAATTCAAATATTGTTGGAACCGGTTTACTTAATATTTATGATAATCTATATTTGTTGGAAACTATGTTGTCCTATAATGAAACCTTGCATGTGGAGTCACGAGATACAAAGCGTAAATTGAATCAAGATAATTCGGCCTCATTGTGGCACAAACGCCTAGGTCACATCTCTAAATCAAGAGTTGAGCGACTTGTATCCGATGGGATTTTGGAATCACTTGACTTTTCGGATTTTGATATTTGTGTCGAGTGTATTAAAGGAAAACAGACCAAAACAAAGAAATTAGGTGCCAATAGAACTACAGACGTCTTAGAATTAATTCATACGGATATCTGTGGACCATTCTCTACGGTATCTTAGAATGGTCAACAGTACTTTATAACATTCATAGACGATTATTCAAGATATGGCTACCTATTTCTTATATATGAGAAATCACAGTCATTGGACGTATTCAAAACATTTAAAGCAGAAGTTGAGTTACAACTCAACAAAAGAATAAAGAGCGTCAGATCTGACCGTGGTGGTGAATATTATGGCAGATATGACGGATCAGGTGAACAACGTCCAAGACCGTTTGCTAAATACCTAGAGAAATGTGGGATCGTCCCTCAATACACCATGCCAGGATCACCTAGCATGAATGGTGTAGCAGAAAGACGAAACCGAACTCTTAAGGATATGGTAAGAAGTATGATTAGTCATGCTATTTTACCAGAAAAACTCTGGGGTGAAGCAATCAAAACGGCAACTTATATCCTGAATCGGGTACCAACTAAAGCGGGTGCTAAAACGCCTTATGAGCTTTGGACGGGTCGATAGTCCAGTCTAAAGCATTTTCATATTTGGGGATGTCCAGCTGAAGCGAGACCTTATAAACCTCATGAAAGGAAATTGGACTCTAAAACAGTTAGCAGCTACTTTATTGGCTATGCGGAGAGATCAAGGGGTTTTAAATTTTATGATTCTGCTATTGGATCAATTTTTGAGACGGGAACTGCAACATTTTTTGCGGATATTGAGTTTTGGGGGAGAAATCATGTTAGAAATATTGTCTTTAAGGAGGAAGAGAGATCTGCTATTGCTTTTGACAATGTATAGGTTTCAATACCTATCATTGATCAAGAAGTAAATTTGGATCCTCAACCAATAGACAATATTGTTCAACCCTTAAATCCAAATAATGAAATTATTTCTGAAAAACAAACTCAACAACCTCAAGATAATACGCTATTAAGACGATCCACTAAAGAGAGGAGAAGTGCAATTCCGGACGATTATATCGTATATCTTCAGGAACATGAGGAAGAAAGTTGAATGATGGAAGATGATCCAATCAACTTCCATCAAGCTATGAAAAGTTTCAACTCTCAGAAATGGTTTGAAGCCATGAATGAAGAGTACAAATCAATGCAAGACAATAAAGTTTGGGAAGTTGTCATATTACCAGCTGGTGCGAAAATCATTGGTTGTAAATGGATATTTAAAACCAAACAGGATTCAAATGGTAATGTGGAAAGCTATAAAGCACGTCTTGTAGCTAAAGGTTTTACTCAAAAGGAAGGAATTGACTTCAAAAAAACTTTTTCTCCAGTTTCTGCGAAGGACTCCTTCAGGATAATCATGGCACTAGTTGCACATTATGACCTTGAGTTACATCAGATGGATGTTAAGACAGCGTTTCTCAATGGCGATATTGACGAAACAATTTATATGGTACAACCGGAAACTTTGTGTCGGAAGACTCAAAGAATATGGTTTGTAAATTAACTAAATCCATTTATGGGCTCAAGCAAGCTTCTCGTCAGTGGTACTTCAAGTTTCATCAAATCATTGTCTTGTATGGTTTTGAGACAAATCTTATGGATGAATGTATGTATCACAAATTCAGTGGGAGTAAGTATATTTTCTTGGTTTTATATGTCGATGATATATTGCTAGCCACAAATGATATAAGGATATTGCACGACACCAAGATTTTTTTTGTCAAAACATTTTGAGATGAAAGATCTTGGTGACGCCTCCTTTGTTTTAGGAATCCAGATACATCGAGATTGTTCTAGGGGTGTTCTAGGATTGTCACAAAGGAACTATATCGATAAAGTCCTCCAAAGGTATGGCATGCAAAATAGCAAACCAGGTAATACCCCTGTCACTAAAGGAGACAAATTCAGTCTCAGTCAATGCCCTAAAAATAATTTAGAAATTCAAGAAATGCATAAGATTCCTTACGCTTCGGCTGTAGAGAATCTAATGTATGCTCAGGTATGTATGCGTTTGAATATTGCGTACATTGTTGGTATGTTAGGCAGATATCTAAGTAACCCCGGAATGGATCATTGGAAAGCAGTCAAGCCGGTTATGAGATATTTACAGAGAATAAAAGAGTACATGCTTACATATAGGAGATCAGATCAGTTAGAGATCATTGGGTACTCTAACTCCGATTTTGCTGGATGTCAAGACAGCAGAAGATCCACATCAGGCTATATTTATCTGTTGGCTGGTGGAGCAATTTCTTGTAGGTCTGCGAAACAGACACTCATAGCTTCATTCACCATGGCAGCAGAGTTTGTAGCATATTATGAGACATCCAATCAAGGAATATGACTGCGAAATTTTATTGCTGGGCTGCGTGTTCTGGATGGTATTGAAAGACTACTGAAAATATTTTGTGACAATAAATCAGCAGTTTGATATTCCAATAACAACAGGAGCTCCACAAAATCAAAACACATTGATATCAAGTTTTTAGTTGTAAAAGAAAGAGTACAGAGTGGACAGATATCCATAGAGCACATTGGAACAAACTCCATGATAGCGAATCCGCTTACAAAGGGATTACCACCCAAGGTCTTTCATGAGCACACTGCTCATATGGGTGTTATCTTATTTGAGGATATTCAAATTTAGTGGGAGTTTGTATTATTTATTATTTATTGCTCTATGTTATGTTTAGATTTTATCTATATATTTGGATTATGTTCTGCAGAAAATAAAGTATTAAGCTTATTACACTCTGTTAAAATTATGCTAAAGAATTAATCTCAATTAAGTTAAGTAAGACCAGTTGGAAATAGGCATGAATAGATCATATTGCATGTAATTTCTATGCTACGCATTCATGATTGATCTATGTCATTTAGCTGTGCTGATATATATGACCATTGATTGGTCTAGTAACAATTGATATAATAAAGGTCGCTTTGATCCTATGTCAGTATAGTAAATGGACGAGATTGTTTCGGATATACCCTAAGGACATGGTAGCAAATTTTGAGTTCATACGGTTAAACACTTTTATTGGATAACATATGTGGCCCAATTGGAGATTGTTAGATTAATTTTTGTAATTAATCTATAATTTGGGGCCACACATGTAGACAATTAAAATGTGTGTGCTATCATTTAATTAAGCCAAGTCTAAATTTTGTGGTCTAATTAATAATTGATTAATTGACTTAAAGTGTATAATAGTCATGAGATTATTGTGTAGATACTATTAGATAATTATTACTTCTATGAGGGCAGAAGGGTAATTATGGTAAAACTTATAACTGCCATAGCAGTTTATAATTAGGGTTATGGTCCCCGTTCTACCACGACATATTCTGTTTTCTCAAAATCCTCTCAGAGAGAATTCTAGGGAAGGATCTAGTGGCTAGAATTGGAAGACCATAACGTAAGGGTTCTCTTCCCGCAAGTTTTCTACATCAATGGATTCAGATATGCTTCCGTTTTTAATTTTGTACTCATGGTATTAATCAGGAGATTCAAGAATATACAAAATTATTTCTATTACGGATTTCAATACTATTATCATGAAATTTTGTCTCTGTGGATGTAAATTGAAACTATGTGATGCCAGTAGGGGTGCAAATGAGCTGGATATGGGACTTCATCATAACTGTACTCGTTATCCAATTAGGGACATGGCTCACTAAGGAAAATTCATATATGTACCCACTTTAATCGGAAACAGATACATATTGGATATGTAAGAGAGGGGATATAGATAAAAGCCAAATATGAACAAAAAAAGGAATTTGAGAAAAAAACTAAACAAAAATGTGAGTTGGGATATAACCTCGAGTGAGATAAATCAAGGTACATTTATTTTTATGATATTATTTTAAAAATCTTAAAGATCATTTTAAGTTTTATATAAATGGATAATACCAATGTTAAAATGTCAAATTTGAGCCCTCAATTTTATATCTCCATTTTCTTTATAGCTTTACAGTCATTAAAAAAAAATTATTGTACGAAATGACAATAATAATTATTCATTCTGCTATAAGTTAAGAGTATATTGAACTTTGGACATGAAAATTTTATATAGGCTATTAGTTTTTTTTTTTTTCGTATTTATAAAATCTAGTAAGATTAAAATAAATCAACATCAAACAATGGGTGTAGGAATAATTTTTTGTAATCTATATCTATATCCACTATCCAGATATTTTTTCATATATATATATATATATATATATATATATATATATATATATATATATATATATATATATATATATAGGTAGAATAAGATTTAAAGTGTAGATTAGAGATTAGTCGTACTTGAATTTTTCTCCCCAACATATCTGGATCCATATCCGGCTTTGAAAAAATTACCTATATCCGCATCAAGCTGCATATGGATTTTCAAATCCATATTTGTATATGGATATATTTACAGACATCCATACCCATTTGCAGCCCTAGCTGCAACCTTTACATGCTATATAGTATGATGCTTTGATCTAGACACAGGATGCAAATGCGACATGACACACATATGTAAGTATACAATATCTGAAGTCCCAACAATTCAAAATTCAAGATATGGATTATCACATAGATATGTATTAATATACTAGGATATAATAAATTAGTAAAATAGTCATGCAACAATGGCCAAGGAGGCATTATAGCCAGTTTACTAAAACTAACATACTAAATTGTAGTAGACCTTATCATTTACATCCTTCGTAAAGAAAAGTGTATGCGTCTGCAAATCAAATTCATGGACTCCATTCTTGACTTCTTAGCCAGTGAGATTCACAAAACTAAAATAAGGAGATTTATCTATTTAAAAAAAAAAAAACTCCACCCTATACCCTAATTTTAGTTATTACAGTGAATTCAAAAACTTAAGAATTCTTTCTAATTATTTGAGGAGCGCAACATGGATGAGTTTGTAGAAGATGAAATTTATTCTGATGATTTAAAGAGCACTTAATGTAGTGTTTTCCTCTCTTAGAGAGGTGAGGAAGAAGACGAACTTATAATTTTTTGAAAGTTTCAAAGGTGGATGTCTTGCGGAAATTCTACGTGTGCACCACACTTGACTTAGTAAACACCATATTTTATAGTAAAGTGACATACAGCGTAGAAGAAAATGGTGCACATTTTGTCAAATGTTATGTGCATTTAGAATTTCCCGCGTCTTGAGCAAAGGGGTGCGCATGAATAGAATTTCCCGTAGCCTTCGATGAGGGCTGAGCTAGCCATGGGGTTGGGTTGCTGGCTGCTGAAGGTTCGGATTGCTCTCGGTTGGGCTGCGAATATTATACTATGATTAGGAGGTGGGCCTGATGGGCCCCCATTAAGTTAAGGCCCTACTTATCTTTTTTTTTTTTAATTAATTACACTTAGCCCCTCTGTTAAGGGTGTACAGGAATAACTCCATCAAAAAGAGAAATCTCATTATAATCTAAAAGTGATATCTTTGATTTCAGAAATTTATCAGGCTTCTTGTTTTTAGGGATGGTAATGGAAACGTCTGCGTGTCAAATTTTAGTTCTCTTTATACAAAATTTTGAATTAATATTTTTTTTCATTTCCAATTCAGAATTTTGTATATGACGGATCAGAAATTGACCCATAAATACGTCCGTTGCCATTGCTACTTGTTTTACTGTCAAGAAACTACAGCAAGGACAACCACCACGAGAACACATCTAATTTATTCATGTATGAAGTAACAACAAATATTGCAGGCCAACGTTTCATTGAGCCGTGGAAAAATGCCGATAGAAGATGTATCTTCTTTAACTCCGTGACCGCAATGAACAAGGACGACAAAGGTGCTTAATATAAATAGGAAGGAAGAAGCTCCTTTTATTTAGAGACCTTTGCGGTAAGCTTGATCACGAGGATTTGGGTGTTCGACGGCAAAAAAGTCATTTTCACTCATGTGGGCATCACATTACATCTGAAGTTACGGTCCCTCACTTTATTTACTCTCTCACAACCAAACCAAAGTGCTAATAAAAAAATTTAAGGATAATAAATTATATATCTTATAGTACAGGGAGTTTAAATGTAATTAATCTTTTTTGGTTTTTTATAAGAAAATGTCTAATCTATATAATTCCCACATATTATTGCATTAGTTGGAGTTGCATTTTCTACAAAAAATATGTCTCTACTGTAGGAATGAGAATGTACCGTACTATTCAAAATTTTGAATTAGAATAATAAAATTTTTATTTTTAATTCAAAATTTTGAATATGATTGATTAAAATTTAGCCTATAGATCTACTCATTCTTATCTCTACTCTATTGTTTACTTTCTCTGTCTAGTTTTATTATCATTTTTTTTACCAAACACATACTCCCAGAAAAATTTGATCTGATAACGAAAACTAATCATTAAAAATAACGAAAACTAATCATTAAAAATAAAAGGATTAATTACACATGACTCTATGTATTATGTGTATTATGTGATGTATAACTTATTATTTCTAATTTTTTTTTTATTTATTAGTATAAAAAGAGTGAAGGGACTGTACGTGAGTTTAGAGTTCACATGATGGACATGTGAATATTGGAAGAGACTTTTTTGCCCTCCTTGAATTTCCATCATGTTTCTCCTTGAAGCTTGTGATTGCAGTATCTTTTTGCCTTTGCATGTACTTGAATTCATTGAATTGGGGATGAAGAACTCAAATACATTGTACTGGCGAGGAATCAGGCATCGATCGGGAGTGAGTATGTGTGTGTGTGTGTGTGGGGGGGGAGTAAAGAAAATGGTGACAGGAGCTCCAAAGTTGTTGAGTTCATACGTGAAACCAGCACCCTGAGAATTTACAGGCTTAATCCATCAGTATGTGAGACAGTTGCTAGTTAAAACATCAAGCAAAGTTGTTATTTGAAACAATGGAAATTTTAACATCATCATAACCAAATTTGTCAGTAATTTCCATCGAAAATAATACAACGTAACAAAAACTTATTAACCCACTGTCATGAGTTCAGTGGGCTCATTAAGAAATAGGTTCACTCACCAGTAAAGAGAGATGGTTATACTCACCTCGAAGAGAGAGAGAGGCGGGAAAATTGTGAGGGAGAGGGCGGGATCTCGAGACAGAAGGAGAAAGTGATGGAGAGGAAGGAAGAGAGGAATAGCGAGAGGGAGGAAAAGGAGAGGGAGAGGTGAGATAAAGAGAGGGGATGAACAATCGGTCGGAGTCGGCGGAGATCGGAGGATTCCGACCAATTTTGATGAGAGAGAGGAGATGAAGCTCCGAGCGACTTGCTTGCCGGAATCCGACCGATCCCCGACCATCTCCGTGTCGGTCAGAATCTGAGATAGTCAGTCGGAGTTTGGAAAGACAGGGGCGAGAGAGAGATAGAAGGAAAGGGAGAGAGAGGGGGCGGGGGGGGGGGGGGGGGGGGGGGGGGGGGGTGGGTGGGTGGGTGGGGGGGTGTAGGGGGAAACATGCAGGGGGGGGGGGGGGTGTGGGGGGTGTAGGGGGAAACATGCAGGGGGGGGGGGGGGGGGTGTGGGGGGAAACATGCAGTTAACGGGGGGGGGGGGGGGTGGGGGGGGGGGGTTGGGTGGGGGGGGTGTGGGGGGAAACATGCAGGGGTGGGGGTGGGGGTGGGGGTGGGGGGGGGGGGGGGGTGTGGGGGGAAACATGCAGTTAACGCGGGGGGGGGGGGGGGGGGGGGGGGTGGGGGGGGTGTGGGGGGAAACATGTAGTTAAGCAGGAATAATACTGATGCAACAACCAGCGAAATCAAATAGTTAACCGAAGAGAAAAATAGCAGAGACAGAGAGCACGCAAATTTAACGTGGTTCGACAATGTGCTAACGTGCATGGGGACACGATCGAAAACTTCTACTATATCAAAAGAGATTACAGGTCTTTTTCTCTCACTCTTGAGAGAAATCAATGAAAACACATTAGAATATGAGATCAAGCCCTCACCTTACCCACTGCTACAGTCGTCTCGACTTCTTGCTGCTATGTTTCAGCTGTACCATACAACAGCAACGGCAACAAGCCCACAGCCAGTAGCAACCCCACAGCCACTCAGGTTCAGCCGCCTCCTTTGTTTTCTTTGCTCCTTGCTTCAAATTTCAATTACGGAAGATGGTGGTCGCCGAAACAAAGATATAGGAAAAAATACAATGTGGCTCCACCAACTAATTCAGTCGATGTAGCAGGAATTACTCTATAAAATGAGTTTAGAAATCTTGCTAGATTTGATCATTTTCTTATTAAAATATCAATTACGAAAGATGGTGATCGTTGATAATAAAAACACGCGCGAAATAAAAAGTGACTCCATCAAATAATTTAATCGATGTAGTAAGAATTACTCTATGAAATGAGTTTAGAAATCTTGTGGACTTTCTGTCACAGGTCACTATCTCTTATAACATATGATTTAAAATTCTTTTAATAGGAATGAGAATGGACGAGTCAAGTGCCATACTTTAATTGGCTCCCTCTATTTAATAATTTGAATTAAAAATAAAATTTTATTTCTTTAATTTAAAATTTTTAATAGATGGGCCAAAAGCTAATCTTTGGACTGTCCATATATTCTCATCCTACTTACGAATGATGATTTTAATATAGGGAAATTCTAAATTCGCACCACTTTTTTTCTTAGTGAACACCATGGGCTAACTTGAAAATAATTACAAACTTACTATTTATTTTTTGACAAAAATAGCCTTTAATCGGCGTAATTGGATTGCTCATTATCTGGTCGGAATGAGATCCCAACCAGGGTTTTTTTGGCAAGCCGTGACGACAACTGCCACGGTCAGTAAACCTTGCAGGCGGAGTACCGAAGGTTTTCCTGGCGACTAGGCGAATGACAATGAGAGAATCTTAACGAATTAAGGTTGGTACTCACTAAAAAGAGGGATTTGGAGAGGAAGAAAAACGGATTAAAATGGAAATATTGACAGTGCTCACTAGAAAAAAAAAAAGAAAATACACATTTTTAAAATTAGATGGTGCTTGGGCTCACTAAGAAAAGTGTGGTGCGCACATATTCATAGCACCTTATAGGCATATTCCAATTCGAACTGCCAAATCCTAAATCAAATCTTCAGAATTAAATTCTGGAAAAAAACTAATATCTAAGGCCACTTTCTAATCGTACGAGTCCAGTTGAATCACATGCATGCACCAATACAAAACAAAACATCATGATCTCTAAGAATCCCCCTCCGCTCCTGTAGATAAGAAATGGTTGGACAAAAATCTAATCGTACGGGTTCTCTTTTTGGTTTTTACCCCCAGCATTTACCACCAGTGGTGAGCATCTGCTTGCTTTGATCGATTTTTGTTAATTTTATAAAAACTAAAAATTATAATTTATTCATTTCGTAAGCGAATCTCATCAAATTATCGAGTTAGTATTGAATTTATTATTTATAATATATGTGTAGTTTATATGTCTTTGGTTGGCTTGGCTCTATTTCGTTTCAGATTTCAAAGTTTGAAATCGAAAACTGATAGGTTATTTTGGTTCGGTTTAATTTTGCATGATTGGTAATTTTAGTTTTAACCGGCTTTGTTCACCCCTAACTACCACCATCTCCCCTATAAATAGAACTCGAAGTTGAAGGGCAAGGGCCAAGACATAGACCAAAAGCAAAAGCAATGGCTACTCGTCCGCTAGTCCTCTTCATCCTGGCTGCCATTGCAGTCTTCAGCATCGCGCCGTGCACTGCCGACAATGCTATCAGCTCCCGCAGCACCCTTTACGCCGGACAATCCCTGTTTACGCACAACTGTCAGTTCATCATGCAGGAAGACTGTAACTTGGTGCTGTACGACTCCGGCAACCCCATTTGGGCAAGCAACACGGGCGGTGTCGCCGTCGGCTGCCGCACGATCATACAGGAAGATGGGAACCTTGTGATCTATGACAACAATGACCGCCCGGTGTGGGCGAGCAATACGAGTGGACCGATAGCGAACTACGTGGTGGTGTTGCAGCAAGATCGCAATGTGGTGATCTATGAGCCTGCGATCTGGGCCACCAACACTCATACAGGAACGGTCGGAGTCACCGTCTTTACACAGAACTCTACCAACTCTACCGCTTCTGCTGCTGTTGCTGCTGCTGCTTTTGAGCGAGTGATTGTGAACGTTGCATGACTGGAGCTTAGAATATCGAATAAGTGTACTCACTTCATCGTGCACATATGTTTCATGCATCTATTAAGACTAATTAACGTCGTTATGGCGCTAGACTAAATTAAGCTCTCTCTCTTGATGCGATTGATATAACACAATAAAACTATCAAAATAAGTACAAATCACATTTCCAACAAGTGGCCTATACAACTTAGGAATAAAATAAAATATTGCTGATCACTAGCTGATAACAGATAAGGGTGAGAATGTACAGGCTTGAGGGCTAATTTTTGACCTGTTTTATTTAATAATTTCAATTAAAAATAAAAATTCCATTTTGGAAAATTTCTCAATTAACTTCTTATACCTAGATACTTACAGAGACATGACTGAGCTTCAAGTAAAGTGACAACAAAGAAAAAAGAAAGGGAACGCTTCACCTCTTTCCTTTCCCTTGCCGACCAAACTGCATCTCGACGAATGCGATGCGGCGACCAGACCTCCCCCTCTCAATCAATGTAATGGAATCTTTTTCTATAAGAGACACCATCATCGATTTCAAGTTAAGCTCTTTAATAAGTTAAATGCCTCTCCTTGGAAGGAAGATTCGAACTATTGAATGCGGACCTATTTGCTTTCTTTCTTCATGTTCGACCCTAAAAGTGGGTGAAAGAGACGGTCGATCGTACCCGTAGGAGATTTCTTTGGAGGACCATGACTGTGGGACTTCACAATTACCATTTAATTAATCTATTGGGATCAAGCGTCTAAACTTAGAAATAAGGGAGGATTGGGACTACTTTTTCGTCAACGTCCAAGTAGTGGTGGTACATTCTTTTCGTCACTGGAGACTCTCCAGGACTTGCTTTACTCCAAATATAGCCTGTGGAGAAGTTCATGGTGCTTCAAACACCATAACTTGACCAATATACCAAGGTTCTAGAGGGCCGGGTTACTTATTTCTAGATGACCGCTAGTGCACCAACGAAACCTAAAGGTTACTTATTCAAAAATTATTTAGGTTCATTAAGGACAAAAAAAGAAAAAAAGAAAAATTTGAACTATTCTCTCTTAATTATTCATGACATATTTTGGGATGATATCTCGTGAACGACGCTAGTTAACTATGATAGGTTTCCAACCAAATAATAAAATAAAATGCATTGTAATTTTGTAACAAAACAAAGTGCTATGATTCAGTTGAAAACAAAGTTATTCCGCCTCTAAGATTTTGAACATATTAAAAGAAGGCAGCACCATATAGATTAGTATATCAAGTTATAGTTGCTGCAAACTTTTGGACGAAGTTATTAATGAAAATGATCATTTGTCTACCTATGATATAAAGCACTTTTGAATTGTTTAGGCGTTAGGTTTGTTTGATGTACATGTTTAATGTATATATATCAAGCACTTCTATCGGTAAACGGATTCTGACAAAGCAATTAGGTTTTGAGTAGGGATGAACATCGAGGTCCGCTCCGATCAAGTGGGCCGACTCCGATCGGATTCAGTCGGAGTTTGGTTAGAGAATATTAAAATACAGTATATTGTGTGCGGATTAAAATACAGTATATTTTTCAAAGGTTTACACACTTTCGAGTGTTGGATCTTGCTTGTAGCACGATAGAGAGTATTCCAGAATCTATAAAAAATCTCCAACATCTACAACTTCTTGATCTTGGTGAGAATGAGGTCTCCCAACTATCAAAATCTCTTGGGTGCCTTGTCAATCTACAATTCTTGAACCTCTCAAAAAACTGGTCATTGTACACCTTTCCAAAGAGCATTACACAATTATGCAATTTAAGATACCTTAACCTTTTAAACACATCACTTAAGCTTTTGCCGATCGGAGTAGGAAAACTAGAACATCTCACTGAGTTGTTAGGATTTGTGGTTGGTGAAGATGGGTCTGCAGGTTTGGATGAGTTGCAACCTCTATCCTAGCTCAGAAATATCCATATTGATATATTACAGAGGGTACTGATCAGGAGAGGGATTCAACCCCTATTTCATAAATCTCATCTCAAAAAGTTAATACTAGCTTGGAGCATCCGTACTGTTCAGTCAGCTTGGAGCGTCCACGCTGCTCGGTCATTGATTTCTGATGGAGATGAACGGATTCTTGAAGATCTCTCCCCTTCGCCAAGCCTAGAAGTTCTTCATGTCCATCACTTCAGTGGGCTTAATTTTCCATTGTGGATAAGCAAGCTTCCTAACTTGACTAATTTGATACTTTCACATTGTGTGTCATGTCAACACCTTCCATCATTAGGCCAATTGTCACAGTTGAGAATCCTTTACATTAATCATGTGCCTGAGGTCATCTCCATTGGCGCTAAACTTCTTGCCTAGGATATCGAGAATGAACACGGCCATAAGAGAACACCAACAGCCTTCCCCAAGATTGAAAAATTGATTATAAATTCATTGGATAAGTGTTGGCAGTGAAAATTTCTAAGTTAAAAGGATTTCCCACAACAGAACGCGGAACTAACTCTGTAGCTCCGCGCCTGGCTAGTTTTTAGCCTCGCGATGAGTAAAACGCGGGGCTATCAATAGCTTCGCGTTAGCTCCGCATTCTGGCTATTTAGCGTCGCATTTTGATGCGATTAGCTCCGCGTGAGCAGATAACCAGAGTCTCAAATTAATTGAGATTATGATTTGGGCTTATCTAAATACCCAACTTGAATCCAATTAGAATTCCAAATCAAGAGATTCAAATCAAAACTAAGATATTTGATTGGAATCCTTGATGAGTGCGAGTTCTATTTAGATAGAAACTCTTGCATTAATCTGGGAATATAAATACCTTCTTGGTGAAACCCTAGGGGGGTCCTCTTTTCGGCAATTGAGATCTTTTCTCTTGGAGAATTCAAGTTACACATAGAGCCTTGAGTTCGTAAAAGACCAGAGAAGATCGTCTACAGTCGGCCGTCATCTTCAAGAAAGAAGAGTTCGACGCCTGATCATCTAAAGGAACTACTATAGATCCCATCGTCACTGATCCCACAATTATTTTGTAAAAGAGAGAGATTGAGTTATAAAATCCTCTCGTTTGTTCTTTTTTTTTTAATCTTATTCACTTCTATTGTAATTCAAGTTTATTCAATAGAAGGAAGGCAAAGAAATTCCACTGCGAACAAACTGGCGACCACAGTGGGAGCCATCTCTTTCACTGATGAAGAGATTGTGGTGCAATTGGACGTCAACATGATCGGATCCGAAGTAGACACGCTGGTCGTTGAAATCGACCAGCAGAAGTATGAGGAGTTCCTCTCCTCTGAATCAGGTGACTTGGACGAGACACGACACTATCATCGCATGTACTCCAGTACCCGAGCAACGGGTAAAAAGGTATCCACCGAGTTACGGGGATCCTTGGAGACTACAGCTATAGGGCCGATGCTCGGACAGGAATTCCTAGCAGAGGAAGAGCTTCCTACTGCCGAAAAAGACCTGGGGACTGGATTGACCAAAACCCAACTCCGAAATAAGAATCGGAGAATAAGGCGAAAAGCCCTCAAAGCCTGTCTCAGACGCAAGGCTAATGGACGCGAGGCTATGGTCCCTCGCAAACTGGCTCGCGCTAATTGTGAGACCGGTTATTATCGCGTTAAACGCAAAGTTACGACTTGCCTTAAAAGCAAGGGAAAACCAGCGTGTGATTTTCCACGCGAGACTATTGCTGAACTAGCGTGTGATTTTCCGCGCGAGGCTATTGCTGTTATTGCTGAGCTTAGCGAGAAAAGTGAGGCCAGCAAAATTTGCGCTAGTCACAAAATATCTGACACTCGCGAGGAACGCGAGTATAAAAATTCTTCAAAGCCAGCGTGTGATTTTCCACGCGAGGCTGATACTGAGCCAAGCGAGAAACGCGAGGCCAGTAATACTTGCGATAAACGCAAGACTTCTAACACTCGCGAGGAACGAGAGTATAAAAATTCTTCAAAGCCAGCGTGTGATTTTTCACGCGAGGCTGATACTGCGCCAAGCGAGAAACGCGAGGCCAGTAATACTTGCGAGAAACGCGAGATTCTCCGCGAGAATCGCGAGGACGATTAGCTGATCATTGTTAATCGTAAGAATCGTGCTAAATGCGAAGATATGACTTGCGTTAATCGCAGGGGTAAGCCAGCATGCAAGAACTCCCTTTCACGCGGGGCTACTATTTCAGAAGCTAAGACTCTGAAGACACGCCAAGCCAGCGAGACACGCGAGGCTAACATGGCGAAAGGCGGAGCTTCAGTCCCGCGAGATAAAACGCAAAGCTATTTCTAAGCCTCGCGTAAATCTACTCAACTGCAGAATCAGAACTGATCCTCGTGTCAGTAAACCAGAGCTGGACTCCAGTGATCTTAAGAAGCTTCATTGGGTTTCTAGACCCTCTAAACAATTGAGTGGGCCCCACAACTCCATCACCGATCTCAGGGAGTACCTGTCCAAAAAGCAAGGCATAGAGCAAGTTCAAGCTGAACCTATTTGTCACTTCCAGCAGCTTATGACAGTAGTATCCACTGTAATGGACACTTGTGGCTGCAGCAAGAGCAGGGTATCAGTGTTCGACTGCCTAGCCGAGTCAGACAAGAACCCTAGCAAGAGGACGAGAACCGCTTCTCTAAAACAATGGAGAGCTGTAACCTCCAATATGGTGGGAAAAGGGAAGAAGATTATAATGACGGATGATGATTCAGAATCAAGTGATGAAGAACCTCATCATATCACTCGACTTAAATCAGGAGCCGTCCCGCCTCGAAACTATAAGAGGCTTATAAAAGGTTCTTATGACGATGACAGCGACAATTCAACCATAGCTTCACCGCCATCCTCTACGTCATCTCGGCCATAAAAGGCAGCATCACACATGGCAGATAAATCTGATGATATCAATTAGAGATTTGAAGCTCAAGAAAGAATGATTCGAGAGCAACAAAAAACGATTAAAGACCTTAAAGTGATGCTCTCAAAATTTGTTGAGGATAAAAGGGGCAAAGAAACTCTCAACGAAGAGGAAAAAGAAGACAAAGCCCACTCAATGCACGAGGACGAAGATAAATTTTCTTTCCATGATCTGCATGGAGAAAAGATTGAAAAATTACAAAATCAACTCGAAGTTCTGATGCATAAGAAGGAGTTGAAAAAGTCAGGGGTCTCAAGACTATACCCACCTGAATGGGATGTGATACCATACTCTCAAAAGTATAAGCCGCTTAAATTAGAGCCATACGATTGGAAGGGTCGCCCAGTCAGCATATTTATTACTTCTTGTCCCAAGCAGGACATCTGATGGGTAATGACCCGATTATGACCAAAGTATTCGCAAGTACTTTGCGAGGGCCTGCTTTTACTTGGTTCATGCAATTGCCCCCAGGTTCTATCAATACCTGGTTCGATATTGAGAAATTATTTCTCTCACGTTTCTTAGAGGATGATACCGAGATTACTGTTCATTCCCTCCTTGCAACTACACAAGGGGAACAAGAAACGGTAAAAGATTTCATAGAAAGGTTCCGGGAGAAGTCTATGCATTGCAAGCACGGAATAGTTCAGGAAACTCTAGTCGAAACGTGTCGACATAATCTTAAAACTAATGTGCTCCTAAAAATGGGGGCCGTAGAGTCTAAGACGTGGAGGGATTTGTTCAAACAGGGAGAGCAGGCCGAAGACTTGATCCGCCGAGTTGAAGAATCTCGTGGACCAAGGAATACTGGAAGTAATAGGCCGTATGCCTAGTATAATATCAATAAGAATAAAGAGAAGACGGTAATGGCATCAGAAGCTGCTCCGCAAAAAACACATCCTTCTCCAAACCCAAAGCCTCAAAATCAGAAGGGCACGAGGCAAAGTAGACCTCAGCAGGAAAAGACTTACACTTTCAAAGCTGAACAGACATCTACACTCTTCCACCTCCTCATGAGGAAGGGGATGTTGAAACTTCCGAAAAATAGGGAGCCAGAGGACGCTAGTAAGACCAACGACCCTAATTACTGTCTTTATCATCGGAACGTTGGACATCCTACTAGGGATTGCTATCCCCTTAAAAACAGAATCCAAGCGCTAATAGAAGCTGGAGTTCTGACGCTTAAAGAGGAGCAAAAGAGAGTCACCGCTAATATGCAACTATAGTGGTTGGAACCCATAAGTTCCCCGCAGGGGTAACCCCAATTCCAAAGGGTAAGTTGGTTACAAAGAACCTCGATCCCCATAAGAAAGCTCAAGAAGGACTTGTCCCCGTAACAACCCAGAAGGGGAAAGTTATGTGGGTTCACCCTGACTTACTAAAAAATGAGCAGTGGACTACGCAGGTCAAGCGAAAAAGCGAACTGTTAATGCCATTTCCGCGGAGATAAGGGAAGAATATATAACTTCGGGAGTCTTCACAGATTCTGAAGAAGAGCCCGAAACTATGGCCACTCATCAAGATGGGGCAGGCCCTTCCGGTACTCGATTTGGGAAGACATATCTCAAGGACTACACCAGAGTAGATCCGAAGGACATATATGCGGAACTTGCAAAACTGGCAAAGTAGAAAAGACTTCGCTTTCAGAAGAATCCTACTAGAGATGAAGGAGCCAAGGAGACTACCTTCAAATTTGACATAATAGCTCAGCTGGCTAACATCCCAGCACGAGTCACATTATATGAGTTGCTTCGATTGTCGAAGTCAACTCGTGAGGCGTTGAGAGAGGCATTGGCAGATTCTGAGTCATTCCTAGCTCAGATTGTCGAGCCGGTCGAGGAGGAACGGGACTCTTGCCCCTACTGTCATCAAGTGAGGAGGTAGGTTCCGCAAATCATCTTCACTCCGGAGGACATGCAGGTAAGGAATATAAAGTATAACAGGCCTTTATATTTCACCGGATACGTCGGAGCTACTAAGGTAGACCGAATTCAAATTGATCCGGGGTCTGTACTAAGTGTTATTCCCAGAAGGCTGATGCAATTATTAGGAATATCCCCTCATCGTTTGACGCCTACAAACACTACCATCTACGGATTTAATGCCAATAACAGTTGCCCCCTTGGAAAGATCCGATTGCGGTGCCAAATTGGAGACTTAAGGACAGAGGTCACATGCTACGTTATTGATGCAGATATCTCTTACAATATCTTACTGGAACGGCCTTGGATCCACGCTCACATGATAGTCCCATCGACTCTTCACCAATGTATGAAATATTGCGACGAGGAAGGAGAAGTCCGGACACTTGTCGCAGACAAGCAACCATTCAAAGGGCTGGAGAATTACTTCACAGATGCTGCACTCTACAAGCCAGCCCATGAAGTCTCCAATGACGATCCTACCAAGCTTTCAAAGCCTGACGAAAGCGGTAATGAAGCCGATACCGAATACGAGCTTCTTGAAGAAGACAATGGGGGTGATTATGAAATCAACCCTCACTTAGATTTTAATTTGAGTCTTGATATAGCCGACATAATAGAGGAGGAATGGATTATAAATGAAAACATAAAATTAGTCTACGAGCATGCTGTAGCTACTGAGTCTGAACCCTCTTGTACTTCATTAAGAAAAAAAAGAAAAAAAGAAAAATTTGAACTATTCTCTCTTAATTATTCATGACATATTTTGGGATGATATCTCGTGAAAGACGCTAGTTAACTATGATAGGTTTCCAACCAAATAATAAAATAAAATGCATTGTAATTTTGTAACAAAACAAAGTGCTATGATTCAGTTGAAAAACAAAGTTATTCCGCCTCTAAGATTTTGAACATATTAAAAGAAGGCAGCACCAAATAGATTAGTATATCAAGTTATAGTTGCTGCAAACTTTTGGACGAAGTTATTAATGAAAATGATCATTTGTCTACCTATGATATAAAGCACTTTTGAATTGTTTAGGCGTTAGGTTTGTTTGATGTACATGTTTAATGTATATATATCAAGCACTTCGATCGGTAAACGGATTCTGACAAAGCAATTAGGTTTTGAGTAGGGATGAACATCGAGGTCCGCTCTAATCAAGTGGGCTGACTCCGATCGGATTCAGTCGAAGTTTGGTTAGAGAATATTAAAATACAGTATATTGTGTGCGGATTAAAATACTGTATATTTTTCAAAGGTTTACACACCTTCGAGTGTTGAATCTTGCTTGTAGCACGATAGAGAGCATTCCAGAATCTATAAGAAATCTCCAACATCTACGACTTCTTGATCTTGGTGAGAATGAGGTCTCCCAACTATCAAAATCTCTTGGGTGCCTTGTCAATCTACAATTCTTGAACCTCTCAAAAAACTGGTCGTTGCACACCTTTCCAAAGAGCATTACACAGCTATGCAATTTAAGATACCTTAACCTTTTAAACACATCACTTAAGGTTTTGCCGATCGGAATAGGAAAACTGGAACATCTCACTGAGTTGTTAGGATTTGTGGTTGGTGAAGATGGGTCTGTAGGTTTGGATGAGTTGCAACCTCTATCCCAGCTCAGAAATATCCGTATTGATATATTACAGAGGGCACTGATCAGGAGAGGGATTCAACCCCTATTTCATAAACCTCATCTCAAAAAGTTAATACTAGCTTGGAGCATCCGTACTGTTCAGTCAGCTTGGAGCGTCCATGCTGCTCGGTCATTGATTTCTGATGGAGATGAACGGATTCTTGAAGATCTCTCCCCTTCGCCAAGCCTAGAAGTTCTTCATGTCCGTCACTTCAGTGGGCTTAATTTTTCATTGTGGATAAGCAAGCTTCCTAACTTGACTAATTTGATACTTTCGCATTGTGTGTCATGTCAACACCTTCCACCATTAGGCCAACTGTCACAGTTGAGAATCCTTTACATTAATCATGTGCCTGAGGTCATCTCCATTGGCCCTAAACTTCTTGGCTAGGATACCGAGAATGAACATGGCCATAAGATAACACCAACAGCCTTCCCCAAGCTTGAAAAATTGATTACAAATTCATTGGATAAGTGGGAGGAATGGGTATACGATGCGAAGGAGGTGGATGAAGAAACATGGAAAACCATAAACCCGCTACCTTGCCTTCAGCATTTGAAAATTTCGTATTGCATGTTGAAAGCTCTTCCAGATGGCCTGCAACATGTTGCAACCTTAAAGCGTTGTGAAATCAATTATGCTTTTTGCCTAAGAGAAATCAAGAACATCCTCTCCTTGAAATATTTGGATGTCAGAAATTGTAAATATTTGGAAAGAATCTCAAATCTTCCAGCACTGAGGGAGATGACAGTTGACTCCTATTCAATATTAAAGCATGTAGAGAGATTGGACATACTTCAAAGGTTGTCTCTACATTTGTTTGGGGAGCGCTTGCTTCCAGAGTGGCTGTTGGGGGTTGTTCATAAGGCAAGGACAAATGGCACATTGCAGACATTCACTCTACACTGCAGTGAAGCTCTACGGGAAAGATGTATTGAGGGTGGTCAATACTGGCCCCTACTCTGCCACATTCCACACATTTCTATGTATGATATTCGTAAGGAAGGTTAGGCATTAATTCTTCGGGTCGTTTTTGTCTTAGATTTCTTCCTCTTTCTCCTATCCGAATCTCTCTCAAAATCCTAATAATTTCTCCAAGACTTAAATAACATATCTCTCTGAATCTCTCTAAAAATATATACAATAAATGATAGACTTTTTCTCATTTAATTGAAACGAAATTCAAAAGCTTTGAAGGAAGTATCTCGAAATCAAAAGTAGAGATATCTATAAAAAAATTTAAATATTTGCAAAAAAATAAAAAAAGAATAATAAATAAGATGATTTATTAAAAGTTATATTTTATTCACATCTCAATGTTTTATTTTTTTGTTTTAATATAGGTTAAAATTTTTTGAGGTGTTTAGTATATTATAATTTTTTAGAGGAAGGATGAGATGGTTGGGAGAAAGGGGATGGGTAATTTAGGAATATAAGATGGTATATTTAGGGAAAAAAAATTATATTTTTGAATTTCGTAAGATGTATCTAGTAAGAGAGGATACTTAGAAATTAGAAGGTGCATTTAAAATTTCCCATTATTCAAATCTTTGTTCATTTTTTAAGGTAAAATGGCATTTGTTCCCTCATATTATAAATACTAATTAATAGCTCCCAAGTAAATCCTAAATAGATCATTGCGTTAATTTCATGCCTTAAGTTTACGAGTTCTATTTGCAAATTAACATTATATACTCAAATATCAACAAGTATTTGTATGCTTTCATTTAATAACCAACAGTACATCAAATTCTAGGGTTTCTATGCATTAGGATTTTTCTAAACAGTGACATTCTCTTTATTCTGTAAATTTTAGTTCTTGGACGAGTGATAGTTTCTCCATCTTACTCTCCAGATTGTGCATTGTCCTCATATTCTTAAAAAAACAAACACTAACACCAATCCAAGATTTCAGAGGAACTACTGAAGGGAGTAGCGAAACCTGCAACGAAGGGTCAATACGGGTTGGAACCCCCATCGATGGGTGCCTTGGCCGATTGATAGTAGATTTTGTCGGTATTGGATTTGGTGTTAGTATTGGACTCGCGAGCTGTCAAATCTAAATTATAAAAGGGTGTTTGTAAAACTTTAAAAAGGAGCCTTCGAAAACTCTTATGTAATAAACTCGTATGTAATTTTCTAGAGTTTAGCCATCTTCACGAGAGCGAGACATCTTCTTTATCACTTTGAGAAATTTGAGGGATATAAGATTTGTATTTATAAACATCATCCTATAGTGAAGATTTGATCCAATCCGTGGACGTAGGACTTGCTCCGAACCACATTAAATTTTTTGTGTTCTCTTGTTTGATTTTCTTAATATTTCATAGTTTTGATTTTGGTGATCTATTTTTATCTCTTGTCAGTGAAAGGCTTTTGTTTACGTCTCTTATTTGCAACATTAACTTGTCTGGACTCTCCTTGCAATTCTATTGCTATTGCTATTGTTCTCTATAAGAAGTTTAAATATGCAGCAACAACAGTAGCAGAACCTGAGACTCAATACTTATGATTCAAGCTTCTCTTGTCCTCTGCAACAATGGAATTGTTGCATCTCTTGTGGCATTTCTAAGGCCTCAGTCCTCTTCCTCGTCTATTATGGTTTGAACTTTCCATCATAAGCCTTTTCTCAATGGAATTTGTTGTCTGGCCTCAAAAAGGTGCTCTTCAACGTCCAGATCAAACACTAAGTTACTTGTATCAGTTGTTCTCTTCCACATTGCATTGACAAAGAGGAGGAGGAGGTCGGGTACGGTGGATAAGTCTGAGTATTCTAGCAGTTCTTACGAGAAAACGAACTCCCGAGTCCAAAGGCAACGAAAGATATTCAAGTTACAAGGATAGGTTTCATAGCCTGAAAATGATTCGAGTTTGAAATAAGAAGATGAGGAAGAAGACTGCAATAAAAAGGTGGATGAAGATGAAGTTGAAAATCAAAGAGCACAGAGAAGTGAAGATGATAGTGAAGAGGGAAGTGAAGGCGATAGCGAAGATAATGATGAGGAAGGGAATGATAATAGTGAAAATAATGATGTGATAAGAGAACAAGGCAGCAAGGGAGATCAATTTCTCAACAATGTCGCAAGGCAACAATATCTTCTATGGTAGCATTGGCACTGTAGCAATATGAGCTAGAAACTTTATTGTATAGAGCAATTTGAGCTAGAAAATTTTAATGTCAAAATTTAAATAATTGCAGTTTATTTCATTGTACAAACTTTTGGCAATAATTTTGTTCATATATAATCATATTACGCATGATAAGATTATACATTACAGAGCAAGAAATGTATACAATTTCATGGGATCTGAGAATCTGAGCAAAAATAAGGGAACACTCTTGAATGATTACTGTAAGCATTATCGAAAAGTTGCAATTTTCCTTTACAAGTGGATGTTATCCCATCCCATGTTCAGTAACGTATAGTTCCATTAGATATCTATTGATTATGAAGCATTTATCTACCTCTTACTCTATCTCTCTTCAATCAATCAAACTTTCTGGCTCAACTACATCTCCATTTCGCTCTTCGATATTGCGCGGCTTGATTGTCCCTTCATCCTCTTGTTCTACCCCTTGTCCTTGATGGTGGATCCTTTTTTCTTTTCAGGCTTTTTCAGCAGGGGGTCTGCAGGAGGGCCATCTCTGCATATCGGACAAACCATGCCTCGAGTGTGTGAATAGGTCTTTGAAACCCCACATTGCAGCCACACTCTGGAAATTAACGTCACATGGGGAAATCAAAATAAGAACATATCCGAAGGTCTTGGAAAGACGAGCAAATCAACGTCAAAAGAGGCCTATAACCTGACAAGCTAGAAATTAGCAGGAACCAAATATGATCTTTCTATGTTAGTTTGTATAAACATTTGACAACTGAATCTGCAGCTTACATATTTCTTAATATCTTCAAAAAATAAGCACCGGGTCAAAATTCAACATATGTAGACTTTGTAACCCTCCGCTTAAAATGTAACAATAGAACAAAGGGCTTTGTTAGAGGGCTTTATATCCTATTGAGAGAACAATAATATCAAAAGTAAAGATATTTGTCGACTTGAGAGTTGAGAGGAGACAAAAGGCTGCATCCATACCGCTTAAGAAAAATTAAGCATCCTCAGCAAATTATCTAATAAGGTGAAAATTAAAGACAGATTCTTATACATTTATATTATGAAGTTTTATGATTAAAAAATTCACTTTGATGCAACAATATATGGATACTTAATAGGTGACTATAGGTAGAGATGAGAATGGACGGGTCAAAGGTATGCACTATCCAAAAGTTTAAGTTAATTTTTTTTTTCAATTTTCAAACTTAACTTTTTTAATAGGGTGGACAAAAAATTAGTCTTGTACCCGCTCTCCTTCTCATCCTTAAGGTCCACATGTAACTGTTTTTATGGGCGTAGTGTATAAAAAGAAAAAGGAAGCACCTTAGGATATCTGCAGCAAGCTATCTTTTGCTTCAGGAATTGAGGCAGAAATTACTCGTTTGCCTTCCTCGGATGTATTCGTAATAGCTGGGGCAGGAGAGCTTCCGTCTCCGTCACCTCTATCTCGATCACGAATGCCAACCAGCCGAGCTTTTGCCTCCACGACAACACATAAAAAAGAGTAAAATCCAAGTCAAATAGAAAGTCCACGATGGTAAATAAATGATAAAGAGTAACAAGTTGAAATGAAAGTTCAACAAAACAAATTGAATACAGAATCAGCAGACTTATGTCTATAATAAAGTCTGTTGATGGATTTTGTTTTGATAAGTACAACTGAGAGTAGCATATTCTATTAGCTGCAAGGCCATTGAAGCAAGAACAGGAATTATGAACCTCAATATATTAGCAAGAATTTGAAAGCATATAAAACATATCCATAAACCAAAGAGAGAGTGCAATAATAGATGTTGTTAACTCCCTTCTGATCATTGCTTTAGGAATATACATTTTTTTTTTCTCTTTGACAAAGATTCAGCGGAGGCAACAAATCGATGTAATAATTAACAGCATATAATCGTCTTAGAGAAGATATCCCAAGCCATCCATCAAAGACTTATCAGAACCAAGACAGTATAAAAACAATAGCTTCTGACTAATACCTACTAAATGAGTTTTACAATAAACTTCTATTATCAACGACTGAACATCTATTATCATCAAATTTTGTCTCTGTGGATGTAAATTGAAACTATGTGATGCCAGTAGGGGCGCAAATGAGCTGGATATGGGACTTCATCATATTTGTACTCGTTATCCAATTAGGGACATGGCTCACTAAGGAAAATTCATAGATGTACCCACTTTAATCGAAACAGATACATATTGGATATGTAAGAGAGGGGATACAAATAAAAGCCATATATGAACAAAAAAGGAATTTGAGAAAAAACTAAACAAAAATGTGAGTTGGTATATAACCTCGAGTGAGATAAATCAAGGTACATTTATTTTTATGATATTATTTTAAAAAATCTTAAAGATCTTTTTAAGTTTTATATAAATGGATGATACCAATGTTAAAATGTCAAATTTGAGCCCTCAATTTTATATCTCCATTTTCTTTATAGCTTTACGGACAGTTTGGTTATTAACAAAAGAGAAATTTTATCGTACGAAGTAAAAATAATTATTCATTACTACTATAAGTTAAGAGTATATTGAACTTTGGGCATGAAAATTTTACATAGGATATTGGGTTTTGTTGTATTTATAACAGCTAGTAAGCTTAAAATAAAAGCTATTAAGCTTAAAATAAATCAGCATCAAACAATTTGTATAGGAATAATTTTCTATAATATGTAAATGTATCTGTATCCACTATCCAAATCTTTTTTCATATATCCGTATTTGAATTTTTCTCCCAATATATCCGGATCCATATCCGGCTTTGAAAAAAATTACATATATCCTTATCAGTGGATTTTAATATCCACATATGGATATGGATATATTTGTAGGAGTTTGCAACCTTAGCTGCAACACTTACACGCTATAGTATGATCCATTTGCACCCCTAGTTGCAACCCTTACATGCTATAGTATGATCCATTCGCACCCCTAGCTGCAACCCTTACATGATACAGTATGATACTTTGATCTAGATACAGGATGTAGATGCGACATGATTCATATATGTAGGTATGCAATATCCCAAGTCCAAACAATTCAAAATTCGAGATATGGATTATCACATGGATATGAATTAATATACTAGCATATAATAAATTAGAAAATAGTAATACAACAATGGCCAAGAAAAAAATTGTTAGTTCTATTATTCTCTCTGTAATGGAGCGCGGAAGGAGATATCCCGCCGTTTATTGTCAAAAAAAAAAAAAATGGCCAAGAAGACATTCCACCCAATTTACCAAAAAGTAAAATACCAAAGTCTAGTAGTCATTGTCGTTCACATCCTTTGTTACGAAAAGTGTATGCATCTGCAAATCAAATTGAATTGTGAACTATATGATTCATGAACTCCATTCTTGACTTTTTAGTCAGTGAGAGTGATAAGGTGTCCTATGTCTCCAAATTATGTTGCAAATTATAGGAAGCATCCTACAACCATCTACTAAGTATGTAAATATCCGCTTTGTATTAGAAATGGATACGTCTACTGTGCAGTATCCATGCAAGGGAGCTTAAATGTGTCTTAAGCCAACCACCAATTGAACAGTCACAGTGCCACACTCCTTTAGAAACTTAGGACTAACTAAATATTAAAAGAAATCATTTCTAACAACTGTTTTAGGTCAACAACACTAGTTTGAAATTTTTCAAAAAATAACACTGATCCAAACATGAAAAGGAGACGCACATGCACGCGCACGCACACCCACTCATGCACGCGCACGCACACACATATGTATATGTGTATATTTACATATACATACACGCATACATACTGCAAATATAAATCTCGCAAATTCTGATGTAGTTAGGAGGAGGTTTACAAAACATTTCTATTAGTAAAAGCTGCACTCAGCAAGGCACATGACATAGATGTTTGAGCTAGAAAATTAAATTAAAAAAAAAAAATGAGATGAGAAAGCAGATGTAGCAAGGTTGTCCTACCAAGATAACTAAAGACACTATAAAGGATATTCCATGGTCCAACAAAAAAAAAAAAAAAAAAAAACACCAGTAAAGAAATTTCCCAGTCATGGAGAGTTGAACATGGGGACGTGAATCAAATACAGCTTCATAGCATGAGGCTGTGGTCCAACTTGTAGTAGTTGTCATGTCAAAATGATTTAATATGACTCCCAACAGATGAACTTCAAGAGCTCAACCGAAGTACCTGCAGGTGCTTTATATTTATCTGAAGCACTACATGTAATAATTTAGAATCTTTAAATTTTAACAACTCTTTTACTGTAATTCAACCAACATGATCAGGGAAATCATTTTCCCACCGGATTATGTGGCTTGACAATGAATTTTTTTCACTAGGATAACTAAGAGATCATGATAGGGTACTGGAATAGAAAATATGCCCAGAAAAAGATCCAACCAACAAAATCAGGTGATATCATTTTCCAACAGGATTCCCCTCCCCGATAACTACTCTTTTTACAAATTGAGACCTCGCCCGTTTGGATTTGACAATCCCCCTAAGTGGGAATCTCACCTTAACTCCCCGGTTGATCAGGACGTTGTCGATGGTCAACCTCAATACCGATGTTCGATGTTCATGCATGAGAGGATGGATTTTATGAGATGACTAGTTTATTTATATTATTTATATAATTAGAGTACTTGAATTTATACGATTACCTAATTTTGTAGTTGATATTACGTTAAAACATTATGGTAACATTAATATACTTGTTGTGGTTGTGGTTCTTGTAAACTTCTATGTCATGAAGTATAAGTGTGAGAATTGACATTTTATAATTTTGACTGTTCATTGTATTCATATATTACCATAATTTGTTAGAATAGGTTATGGCTGTTGCAAAAAACAGATATCTTATCCACACAAATAGGCATCCAAAATAGTGCCACATAAGAAATAATGAAAAATAAAAGAGATTCGGTAAATGTTACCTACGTCATCGGGCGTGGTAAAGTTTTCAATTACAAAAATCTCTGATAAATTGGAAAGAAAACTTCATAAAATAAAACATGTTTTTTTAAAAATAGTTTTATATAATAACTAATTATTTTTGAGATATTCAAAACCAAAGACATAAGGCCCTATTTATAGGACCCATGGGTGGTGTCTTTTTAGCGCTCAGCCGATGTGGGACTAAAAGAGCCACACCCAAAATTCAACAATGACAATTTTCAAAAAGATCATTATTTTTTGATATTTTAAAAACTAGTTTTCCTATACATTAAAATTATTGTGGACAATTTTATATTTATTTTAATAGTAAATTTAAAAAATCACATAACTTGCGTTGTATGTTACGCTATATGTACACCTATATTGTTACTTTAAACATGAGAAAAATGATTATGCATAACCACATCTTGGATCCAGTTAATCAATTATATCAGATAAAATAAGAGGTATCATCACCTCTCATGTTATCATAATGCAAAAAAAATCTCAAGTAACAAAATTTTACTTGTTGATTTTATTTTGTAGATAATAATGATAATTAAAACTTAGAAATGAGGCAATATGTTTCTTGTGTGATCCAAATCCTACACTACTCAATCCTAAGTTCACTCTAGTGTTTGTAATTATTTATCATGAAAGTTCTTCAACACTTATTCAAGATTACACTCAAACTGATCGGGCAGGATTGAACTTCATCTGCTCAAGTAATATCTGACCTGAACCTGACCCGCTTATGTAACATATTGGAAACTTAGCCCTTAACAGAACCGTCTTTCCATGCCACTCAAAGTTGGTACCCGTTTAACAAAGAACTAGGGTAGACTCATTGGGCTAGATTGAGTCATTATACGGAGTAAACGATTTAATTCACATAACCACAATTTGCTTAGAATAGGATCTAAACCTAAACCCCATGATAAACACAATTCCAAGTGGCCTCTAACTAGAAGAGTTAATAGCTCTCAAAGTCAAAATTTTAAACCCAATCTATCCATGTTTCAGAAGCGTTTACGATTAGGTGGGTTGGATCAAGAGCCCAGAACAAGAACCAAACCATTCAGTAAACGGGGCATACAGGTACCTGATTACTGCACCCAGTAACTTCAAGTCCCATCAAGATCACATTGTCAAGCCAGGTTTAAACTATAGTGTTATTCAAACTGCATTCGAATAAACAAATTATTATGAAATGGTGAATTCTGTTTACACTTCAATATTAAGACAGAGACAAACTTGCAGGTTTGCAGCTTAGATCAATGGTGAAGGTAAGAGAGGTTAAGGGGTATCAATTGAACTCTAGTGGGAAACTTTGGAGCCCCTTGCATACTTGGGCTCACTATTCCTGTGGTTCTCAAAAAGTTGGGTGTGCATTCTTATCTCTAATTTTTACTATTTACATATCAGCACCACAGGTTTTACAAAAATACGTGAACAGTAATAAAATCCCAAGAACTATCCAACATAAAATCTGAGAATGCATTAGAAATATAATAGGTTATCTATTATTACATTTTTTTGGTAAAATACTGTTGCTGGATGACTTTTAAATTTCACTAGACTATTATCTTTTTAAAAGTTGACTAAGGAGAGACAAAATAAAAAAACAAAAATTAAGATGTATAAGGTGAAAGAAAGCTGTTATATTAAGTATCTTTAACGAAACACGGGGGGAGTTATTCTCACCCTTTTTAATTCAAAAAAACAGGTGAAAGAAAGCACCATTTATCATTTCTTCTCTTCAGTATTCTCATCTGCAATTTTCTACTCTTTGTCCACTTTATGGTCTCATTTGGCAAGAGCAGGCAGGAGTTATCCTGCCAAGCTCACCGAAAAGCACATGACTTAAGGAGAGTTCCATTCCAAGGGCAGCCATGGCCTTTTTATAAAGCTACTATGCAAATAATACCCTGCCTTTTGGAGATGAGTAATGGTTCCTGCCAAAATCTAGAATTAGCTAACTCCCATAATATGTTTGGTTATATGAGTTAGAATGCATAACTCCTCTCCAAAACACCTCCTCAAAAATAAAGCCTACATATTGTCCATATCTAATGTTTAGAAAATGTAATTGGCATTATAGTTCTTTTTCGAGAAATCAAGAAACATGTTATTAAATATTTGAAGATGTTGACTTTATAATTATTAGTTCTTGGTGACAATAAAATAAGTTTGAAATTTCTGTTTTGCACTTTCATTGCAATTAACAAAATAACATTATTTATTAATTCTTAATCTCCTAACTTTTCGAATAATTATGCAGATTTTAAATCGTTAAATCCTCATATACATTGTAATTTAAGTAGCCATGAATATATTTACTTTATATGCTAAGTTTGGATGGGAACTAAATTTTTTTTTTCTCAAACTTTACTTTTTAGTATCGTTTAGTTTGAATTAGGACTTGGACACCAACTTGAACTTTGTTATGTAGTATCATTAGGTGTGTTTCGGGGTTGCGCGCGTTTGGGAGGCGCGCGCTTGCTGGGACATGCACGCACTTCAGAAAATGAAATGTGCTCGTCTAGAGGGTGCGTGCTCCTTTATGCATGCTCTGCGATGCCTAGGGGCATGTTTCTCGATGTGCGCCCCTACTTGCGCTTCAGGGTTGTGCACGCCCGGGAGGCACGCCCGTACCGGGGATCTGCACACGCTCCTGAATATGAGATTCGTTTGTCTGAGAGGCGTGTGGTCCTTGGTGCGTGCTCTTAGGTGCCCAAGCACGTGCTCCTAGCTGCTCTTTGGGTTGTGCACCTGGGAGACGCGCGCTTACTGGGGACGTGCGCTTACTGGGGACGTGTGCACTCCTGAATATGGGATTCACTCGTCTAAAGGGCGTGCACTTCATGGTGCATGCTCCGTGGTGCCCATAGGAGTGCTCCTCGGGCGTACCCCTAGTTGCAGTTCTGGATTGAGTACGCCTGGGAGGCACGCACATTTTAGGAATATGCGCGCTCATGGATATGACATGCATTCGTCTGGAAGGCACGCACTCCTTAGTGTGCGCTCCTCGGTGCATAGGTGCGTACTCCTCGGTGCGCACCCCACCTAGGTGCACTACTTGGTGCATTCTCCCGGGCGTGGGCATCTCTAACGCTTTTGTTTCATGTGATTATTCTAATTTTTTTAGTGTCTACATGATCCGTTTGTTTCATCTTTAATGTTAATAGTACGGCACATGTTTCTTTCAGGAGCATTATGGCCATTGTGGTGCTTCATGTTGCTAATCGAATGCTGAAGGTTGGCTTCGTTTCATTAGCTCACAGGCAACATATATTATTCCTAGTGTTTGGGAGGAATAGACTTGCAGTTTCATATGGTTTTTTCATGGCAATAGAATTCCTCTAGTAGTCTGCAAACTCTTGAAACAAATTCATAATGTAATGACGGTGAATTAATAGAATCTTGTATTGCTATTTATTTATGAGAAATAAGCCTTCAGGGTTTCGATAATTGATGCAATTAATAGGTAACGTTTACTTCTCTTGTAGTTTCGTGGCTAAGTTCCCCATTTAACAATAGCACGAGATAATAGCCATCAAATCATAGCTAAAGCAATAAATTAACCGACAAATAGCACAGAAAATAGGAGCTGAAGACAAGAATCGTGAAAACAAGAGAGTGATGAAAAGCTAGAAGATGATTCTAATAAACATAAAGTGAAGGGACATGCTCTTAAAACCCTTTTACATGATCCCTGATGCAAAAAAATATATATTACACTTTTTCTTTTCTCAAGAGACCGTAAGGTTCGATCTATAGCCCCAAAACAATTTCCAACATGCAACTAATCTGATAAGGACGGGGAGTAATACATTAGCAATAACTTAGGACTAGAGGGAACAAGCCAATTCCATACGCCTTGTATGAGTAGTATTCAACACATAAAAATGTTATCTCTTCTTTGGCTTGAAAACTTTCCATCGTTGTAAGTTGTTGCCACCTCCACCGCTACCACTTGAAACGCATGAACTTGAATGTCAGGCCTGGTCATCATGTCAACTAGGCTAACTTCTTCTTTAACTTGATGACCTTTGAATCTCAAATGAAGGTCTAAAATCAATAATTTTCGTTCAAATCACACTATAGCTAGGTTGTTACCATACAACGATATCTTCTTCTTTTTCTCAAATCACAAAAATAATAGTGATATCGACTAAAGAATCACTTTGCTCAACTTGTCAGTGTGAGGTCATAGCCTGTCAAGGATCTCCTCCTGTACAAATCACCAAAACAATCCGAAATACAGGATACCAAACTAAATTAGTTGCGATAATAATTCTCAGTTGGTGATCATGAATATATGCCATGCAAATTCTAGATCTATTTCTCATGATAAAATTAGAGGTTAAACAAAGAGATTTGGAGAAAGAATTAGTAGTTTGTGTATTTTGTAATTATGCTAGCTATAGTAACAACTAACAAAAACTTTTTTTTCTTTTTTTTCTTTTTTTTCACGTTTGTCATAGTTGTAGGCTGGATTTGGATTCTTTTCTCATCCCAGTCATTCATTAAAATAGTAAGCGATAAAGATATATACAACGATATTAAGTCTGCATCCAGATCCAGATCACACCAGCTCAGCGTAATGGTTAATGAACAAAAAAAGTCTCCGTTAAGTTTGCCGGTCTAGTTGTTGGTTAGTGTGCATCATTGAAAGTTCTGCACAAAAGAATATTATCATTAAGAATGGTTATGGTGGCATGTGACAGTGATGCAAAGCCACAATTGAGAATTGAAAGTCTAAGGTCTACAAGAGTTGTAAGGTGGGATTATTCGGAGAATATACCTGCAAGGCTGTCACCAATTTTGTAGTTTATTCACCCCGATCGATGCATTTGGAGAAGGAGATTCCATTGAAAGAATAAACAAATTATGCATGCGCCTAATATTTTATAGATATAAACCTACGTATTTTTTTTGTCTTTTATGAATCATCCTTATTTTCTGAATTCTGAGATCCATAGACAATACCAGCAAGTGAAAACACACACACACAGAGAGAGAGAGAGAGAGAGAGAATGGCGATGATTGTTGATGCCTTTGTTGGGAGATGCCTGGATGTGTTAATGGAGCTGGCTACCGAAGAGGTGGTGAGGATATTGGGGGTGGAGGATGACCTCCGACGGCTTCAAGAGAAGCTGGAGATGATCAAAGACGTGCTTGCAGATGCAGAGCGCAGAAGGATCCATGACGCATCCGCCAACAATTGGCTGTCCAAGCTGAGGGACGTTATGTACGACGCCGATGATATGATCGACCTCTGCAGAATCAAGGGCCGTCAACTCCTGGAGCAGGGAGAGGCATCACCACTGCCGTCCACCTCTAAATCGGTACGTCATCGTCGATTCCCCTTCTTTTTGTCATGCTTTAATACTGTGACCAGCGTTCCATTCCGTCACGAGATTGGTAAGGAGATTGAAAAGCTGAACCAGAGGCTTGAGGAGATCTCAAGGGACAGGACAATGTTTACTCTACCACAAACCAGCAGCTCCATTGTGGTTCCCACTCGGGTGGACTCTCGTCAGACGTCTTCTTTACTCACTCCTGACCTCGTAGGAATGGAAGTTAAGCGAGCTGCCGATGGACTGGTGGAGTCGCTCCTGAATTCACAGGGAGGAGGCTTACTTGTCTTGTCAATTGTCGGGTTAGGAGGGATCGGCAAGACAACACTTGCTCAGAAAATATACAACCATCAGAGAGTGCAAGCCCATTTCGCGAAGAGGGTGTGGGTGTGTGTGTCCCAGAATTACTCAGAGATAGGATTGCTGAAGCAGATAATAAGGGTTGCAGGTGGGGGACAAGATATCCATGCTGAAACAAAGGCGGAGCTCCTGCCTCTCGTTAGCTCTGCCCTTTCGGGCAGCAGGTTCCTTCTTGTACTGGACGATGTGTGGAGGGCTGATGTGTGGCAGGATCTGCTGAGGACTCCGTTGGGGCATGGAGTTGCATCAGGCTGTAGAGTTCTGGTTACCACGAGAAATATGAATGTTGCTAGAAGCATGGGAGCTATTCAGACCTATGAGGTGCAAAAACTCTCTGCTGATGACGGATGGGCATTGCTATGTAAAACTGTATTTGAAGATGGGGCCGATGATGATATAAAGGAGTTGCATGAGGTCGGTACGAGGATTGTTGAGAAATGTGATGGCCTTCCTCTGGCCATCAAAGCCGTCGGCGGGGTTTTGAGAACAAAAGACAGAGAGAGGAGTGAATGGGAAAAGCTGCACAGAAGCCATGCATGGTCTGTAACAGGGGAGCTTCCTGAAGAAGTAAGGGGAGCCTTGTATCTCAGCTATGAAGATCTGCCCTCTCAGCTCAAGCAATGCTTTCTCTATTGCTCACTGTGGCCTGAAGATTGTGAATCATGTCGAGAAGACCTCCGTAGGCTGTGGGTGGCAGAAGGATTTATCACAGCATCGGAGAATTCTCTACCAGAAGATATTGCAGAGGATTGTTTCAATGATCTAACAAGAAGAAGTCTATTACATCCCCAAAGTCATCATCGCCAGCAGATGTGGTGCACAATTCATGATTTGACACGATCACTTGCTTTGTTTCTAACGCGGGATGAGAGTCATATTGTTGATGGAAATGACTCGACCAATCCAATTGGACTGAAGTTTCCTTTCCCTCGGAAGAATTCATCGAGGCTACGTCGGCTAGCAATCTGCAACATGGAAGAAACAAAAACTATCCTAAATGCGGTGGAAAACTCAAAAGGCTTGAGGACTCTTCGTATGGTTAAATGTATGCAGATTAAAGTACAGGATCTTTTCCAAAGATTTACACACCTCCGAGTATTGGATCTTACTGGTAGCAAGATCGAGAGCATTCCAGAATCTATAAGAAATCTCCAACATTTACGACTTCTTAATCTTAGTGACACTGAGGTCTCCCAACTACCAGAATCTCTTGGGTGTCTTGTCAACCTACAATTCTTGAACCTCTCACAATGCAGGTGCTTGTACACCCTTCCAAAGAGCATTACACAACTATTCAATCTAAGATGCCTTGACCTTAGCGGCGGACCAATTATCCATTTGCCAATCGGAATAGGAAAATTGGAGCATCTCACTGACTTTCAAGGATTTGTGGTTGGTGAAGACGATAATAGCTATCGTGAAAGCCAAATGTGTCAACGTGGGTGTGGTTTGGATGAGTTGCAATCTATGTCCCGGCTCAGAAATATCCATATTTTTGCATTAGACAGGGTACTGATCAGGAGAGAGATTCATCCCCTATTTGATAAACCTCATCTCAAGGAGTTATTCCTACAGTGGACCAGCCCTACTGATCAGTCATCAGAGGTTATTGAAAACCTCTCCCCTTCGCCAAGCCTAGAATTTCTTCGTGTCTCTGGCTTCGGTGGGCTTAATTTTCCATTGTGGATAAGTATACTTCCTAACTTGACTACTTTGGAACTTTGGTATTGTTTCTCATGTCAACACCTTCCGCCATTAGGCCAATTGCCCCAGTTAAGAATCCTCCATATTGAGGAAGTGTATAATGTTGTTACTGTTGGCCCTGAACTTCTTGGGTGTGATACCGAGGATGGACACGGCCATAAGAGGACACCAACAACATTCCCAAAGCTTGAAGAATTGAGATTAGAGGGGATGAGTAAATGTGAGGAATGGGTATGTGATGCGAAGGAGGTGGATGAAGGAACGAAGAAACCCATCAAGCTGCTATCTCGCCTTCAGCATTTGGAAATTCGGGATTGCCCCAAGTTGAGAGCTCTTCCAGATGGCTTGCAACACGCTACAACCTTGAAGCATTGTGCAATCTGGGGTGCTAAAAGCCTAAGAGAAATCAAGAACATCCCCTCCTTGGAATATTTGAATGTCAGGGGTTGTCAATGTTTGGAAAGGATCTCAAATTTTCCAGCACTAAGGGAGATGACACTTGAGTTCTGCCCAATGTTAAATCATGTAGAGAAATTAGACATGCTTCAAAGCTTATTTCTATGTTTGAATGAGGAGTACCTTCCAGAGTGGCTGTTGAGAGTCGTTCATGAGGCGAGGAAAAATAACACATTACAGGCACTCACTATATACTGCTGTGATGATCTACGGGAAAGATGCATTGAGGGTGGGGAATATTGGCCCCTGCTTTGCCACATTCCAGAATTTTCAGTGCTTGAGCTATGAGGAAGGTCAGGCATTAACTCTTGTCCATGCTTTTTCCCCCATTTACATCATTTTGTTGTTTAATAATGTTAAAAACATTTCTTGTCCTCCTTCCTCCATGGCCAATACTTATTTACTTTTTTTTTTTTTTCTTATTACTATCTTTCATTTTTCATCATTAATTTTTCAGATTTTTTTTTTTTTTTGTGTCAGAATTTTCTAATCTGTCTTAAATGTAATTTGCTTGTTAATTTTTATGTTTGGAAGAATAAGTGCAGGAATACAAATTGAATGTTTTTTTTAAACATGGAACAATTAAATAATTGTCCTTATATTCATCAAAAACAAAAAATTAAAGATGGGTGCTTTGACCGATTGATGGCAGACTTTATTGGCTTTGGTTTTGGTGTTTGTTTTGGTGTAGCGAGCAGTCAATCGTAAATGATAAAAAAGGTGTTTGGAACACTTTTAGAAGGAGCTTTTAAAAACTCTTTTGCAATCTTTTGGAGTCTAGCCGTCTTCTTGAGAGTGAGAAATTTTCATTAAAACTTTGAGAAGTTTGAGAGATATAAGATTTGTATTTGTAAACATCATAAAATAGTGGAGGTTTGATCTAATCCGTGGACGTAGAACTTGCTCTGATCCACATTAAATTTTTTTTTGTGTTCTCTTACTTGATATTTCATAGTTTTGATTTTGGTGATTTATTTTCATCTCTTGTCGGTAAAATCTCATCTATTTTGTTTACATGTCTCTTATTTGCAACATTAACATGTCTGGATTCTCCTTGCGATTTTACTGCTACTGTTATTATTTCTTGTAAGTAGTTTAAATGTGCAGTAGCAGTAGCAGAACCTGAAACTCAATCCTAAAGATTCAGGCTCCTCTCATCCTATGCAACAATGGAATTGTTGCATCCCTTATGGCTTTTCTGAGGCGTCCCTCCTCTTCCTCGTCCGCCATGGTTTGAATTTACCATAATTAGCCTTTTCTCAATGGAGTTTATAGTCTAGCCTCAAAAGCGCTCTTGTATAGATCAAACACTAAGTTACTTGTGTCAATTGTTTTCTTCCACATGGCATTGACAAAGAGGAGGAGGTCTCTTCCACATGGCATTGACAAAGAGGAGGAGGACGGGTATGATGAATAAGTCTTCTAGTAGTTCTTACGAGAATGCGAACTCCTGAGTTCAAAAGCGACGAAAGTGATTCTAAGTTACGATGATACTAAGGTCGAAGATGAGGACTCATAGTCTGAAAATGAAAATGATTCGAGTTCGGAAGAAGAAGATGAGAAAGAAGACTACAATAAAGAGGTGATGAAGATGAAGAAGTTGATAACCAAAGAGCAGAGAGAAGTGATAGCGATAGCGGAGAGGGAAGTGAAGGCGATAACGAAGATGCGATAACAAAGATGATGAGGAAGGGACTGATAGTAGCGAAAATAACGATAAGATGAGAGAACAAGGGAGCAAGAGAGATCAATTCTCAACAATGTCGCAAGGCAACAATGTCATCTATGGTAGCATTGGCAACAGTAGCAATATGATCTAGAAATTTTATTGTCAAATTCTAAAGCAATCCGAGCTAGAAAATTTTGCTACCAAAATCTAGATAACTGCAGTTTATTTCATTGTACAAACTTTTGGCAATAATTTTTGTTCATATACACTCATATTGCAATTTTCCATTCTGTGCGGATGTTGTCCCATCTTCAGTGATGTACAATTCCATTAGATATCCATTGATTATAAAGCATTTATCAAGCTCTTACTCTATTCCTCTTCTAATCAATCAAATTGCAGCCTCAACTGAATCTCTGTTTCGCTCTTCCATGTTGCATGGATTGATTGTCCCTTCATCCTCTTGTTCATCTCCTTGTCTTTGATGGTGGATTCTTTCTTCTTCTCAGGCTCTTTCTGCAGCGGGTCTGCAGGAGGGCAATCTCCACATATTGGACAAATCATGCCTCGAGGATGCGAATAGGTCTTTGAAACCCGACATTGAAAGCACGCCCTGGAAATTAACGCCATGTGAGGAAATCAAAAAAAGAACATCTACAGAAGTCTTGGAAAGACGAGCAAGCAGCGTCAATAGATGCCTCAACTTGACAAGAAATTAGCCGGAACCAAATATTGTTGGATATTGTTGGTTGATAAGTAGGCCATACGATCTTTTCATTCTAGTTTCTATAAACATTTCAAATGAACTGCAATATAGTCTCTTAAGATATATAAAAAAAAATAAGCACTGCATCAAAATTCAACATATGTAAAACTTTTGTAACCCGCTGGTCAACAAATAAAGAAGTTAAGGGCTTTGTTATCCTTCTGATAGAACAATCACATCAAGAGTAAAGGTATTTGTAGAAGGCTCCTGGAGAGAACACAAAAGGCTGCGCCTATACCGCTTAAGAGAAAATTAGCATCCTTAGTAAATTATCTAATAAAGTAAAAATCATTTCCCATTTATTAAGTAGAAAGACAGATTCTTAGATATTTATATTATGGAGTTCTATTATCAAAAGAATCACTTTGATCCAACTATACATGGACACTTAATAGGTTGAAGAGCTACTGCATAGCTGTCTTTAATATTACAGTAAAATCAAGAAAACTACATCAAACTTATACTAAAATTACAGCCATAATTAAATGTTGGTTATTGTGTTAATAATAATGGATTCATCAACTTAATACAAATTGTCGAGATCAATATATCAAATCATGGTCGACATAATTTTCAACTAAGAGGATAAATCTTAACATAGAAGTGGAAGTACTTGCATACCCAAGTATGTCAATTAGTATGACAAAATTTTGTTGACAAAATTGCTTCGAAGTGTATATGCGTAACCTATATAACTTTGCAATTACAAGCATAAGCATCATGTTTATACGTAACAACCCTCCCTTTAATCCCCTTTAATTTCATTTTTCCCTAACTAAAAATTTTAACTCACGCTATGATTATTTGAATTTGATATCAATGGCACTATTGCAATATGCGAGGAGTGGTTGGGAGAGTATCCCCTCCCATACCTACTCCATGGAACCCCCACTCATCACCCTACTTGAGTACATATACCCTCAATCTCTCCTTCTCTTAATTTTCTACACCCTCTCTATTCTCCTCTCTTCTTCATTTTCTTCTTCTTCTTCTTCTTTCTCTAGTAGAGTTCTAGCAACACCAAACTCAAGTTAAGCTCCAACCAAACCTTAACAAAACACCATCAGGACTCCTTTTCGAACTCAAGGTAAGAAATTACATATTTCATTCATTCACTAGCAAGAAATCACCCTTTAATTATAAAAAGAATGTGATTATATAAAAATAAGATTTTCATTAAGAAACTCTTCTTATAAGTTTCTCCAACAAGAACAACAACACTCGGATCACCCAATCTTTAAGTTATTTGTCCCTACGAAAAGATCTAGTTTTTAGCTCAGTTGATCTCGTTATAATGGACATAAATTTTGATTTGACACTTCAAATGAGTCAATTCTTCTTTTAATTATTTTAGAACTCAATTCTCTAAAACTTTTGTTTATATCAGCCTCACCAATTTTAACTCTAGCTTAGTCGAAATCCGAATAGAAATCGATTTGTTACACTATTGCTTTATGCTGTCAGTTGCGCACCCTTGCAGTATTTCGATCATAACTTTTATTATAGGAGTTTAAATGTGTTCATTCTTTTTGAGATTATATTAGAATTCAATTTCCTACAAATCTCCCTATTTTATATTTCCAAATCTTACATTTAGCCTAGTTTAAATTCGGGTAGAAATAAAAGTAAACATAGCATGCACTGAGTTATCCATTATACACCCTCGATGTTTTAGCCATAACTTCCTCTACACAACTCCAATGAAGCTCATTTTAGTCTCATTAGAAAGATAACTCAATTACCTACAATTTCATATATAATTTGTCTCCTAAATATTCCTCTAAGCCCTTCGAAATTGTGTTTAAAGTCAGTACTTGTGCAAGCACATATCTGCTGTCATATGGACAAACTTTCGGTTTTTTAATCATAACTTTTAATGTAAAACTCCAAATGAGCTGATTTTGGTCTTATTGGAAAGAGAATTCAATTTCCTTTAATTTTAATGCATCATATGACCTCCAATTCTATCTTTAGACCCACTAAAAATGCTCTCAAATTCGACTTTGCGCACAGAGCTTAGCTCTCTGGGGCACTCAACTCCACCGGACACTTAGCTCTACCTGAAAGTTAGCTATGCCTGCCATTTAGCTTCACCAGACAGTCAACTCCACTAGAAGGTTAGCCTTGCCAGACACTTAACCCTTCCAGAACATGCTCAGCTCTGCCGGAACTGTGGGGCGCTGCTAGTTGAGAGTGTGTTATAGTCTTATTAAAATGCTCATAAATTTTAATCTACAATTCTATTGAGTTGATCTTAGATTCGTTGGAAAGAGAATTTAATGATCTACAAATTCTCTAAACTGCCTTTATAATTCCCACTCGATCCTAATTAAATCTTAACTTGAAGATAAAATTACTGCACAACAGCAAGGGTCTCGTATCATATTCAATAAATCAATGATATCTTTCCAAACACCGATTAAGTCCATTTAAGACTTGTTGTAAAGAGAACTCAGTCCTCCATAACTCCCATTTATACTTTTTCTTCTAATTCTAAATATAGAAAAATATAAAAATTATATAAAATCTCAGCAGCTGCGAAACGGCTAAACAACGATGAAGTTGTTAAGACCCTTGTAATTTGCCATTCCCCTTTACGAGTTCCGCCCAGTGACCCTTATTCATGAACTCCATCTCCATTATATTTACATGAATTTGATATTATTTTGATGATTCGATTCTTGCCTTATCACACAAACTCTGTCTAGATTAATTATCTTTGTCAACCCCGCCACCATAACTAATCCCCATCAATACAACTAATCCCTGCCAACTCTACTAATTCTCGCTAACACTACTAATCCCCGCCTACTAATCCCCGCCAACACTACTAGTCTCTTCCAACTATATTAAGACTACCCAACTCTGCCAACTCGCATTGCCTTCACCGACTTGCCTCACATCTATCATCAATTTTACCTCACTAGATCTTTTCATTACAACTCTGCTCTCCATATCGACCCTCACAGGAGACTTAGCCAAACTCGTTTATTATCGCTGTTAAAGATTAGCTGGAGATCAATTTTATTATACAACTGCATGATTCATTATTTTGTTATTTTAATTTTCTTTCTTAACTGATAATTGACTTGATAATTGTTAACATCTCAGATTTGGTATAAATGCTCATTCTCGCAACAATTCCTTTTGTCTCTAATATATATCCATCACGTAATATGAGGGCATCAATCTCTTCTCCAAACTTAGTGTTAGAAGCAATGGGTGAGAAGCAATGTAAGACTTGGAACGCAGCCTACTCTTCCTAGCAAGAATTCCATCTTTTTGGTGATGTTACATCTGAGAGATTGATAATGTTTGGGAGTCTCTTCAATGCAACGCAGAAACTCCTCCTCTGACCACCCAAATCCCTGGAAAAATTCCATCTTCGCATCGAGTAGATAGCTTCCAATACAGGAGAGGGATGACAATCCACGTACAAACATGGATGATGATTGAGAATGCAATCACAGCTCTTTTACCTCAATTTGTTCCCAGAAAGTTTTGCCAGAATTCAAAGCGGGAGACTGCCAAAGCGTTGACAAGGAACTAAGGGTTGGAGACTACGAGCACTGGCGCTCATCTTTGGCGAAACCCATATCACGAAGAGTCTGGAAATTCGGTTCAAGGGTTTTCTCGACATCGGCGGAGAGGATTTGTGGGCGGTTGGAGATGAGTTTACGGATGCAGGAATCAGCAAAGCCAAGGTGTTTGAAGAAATGCATGACTGAGTGGACTTGGTCAATGGATGCTCATTTAGAGATACTTTTGGAGGCGGAGGCCGCCTTTTGGGAGGAGAACCCACATGAGTTTACACAACTATTCAGCTATAGGATTGGATTTGGGAGATGGGGTTAGGGTTTTAGAGGAGAAGTGAACAGGATTGTACAAGTTGGTGGTTGCTGCGATTTTAGGAAGAAGAAGAAGAAGAAGTAGTAGAAGAAGAAGAAGCAAAGAGAGATTCTTCTTAATTATAAGCATCATTATTGTTTTTTATTCAAATTGACGCAGAATTGGTAAGATATAGTGATCTCCTCTTTGGAAATTAGGGTTTTGACTTGCAATTCTAGCAGAAATTACTAAAGTTTAGAAATTTTGGTTCTTGAATCAAAATCAAATATGAATTCAAAAGCAAAATAAGCAGAAATATAAGTGTATTTCAAGGAGATGAAAGCAATGGAAAAACTAAGAATTTGGTAAAAAGAAACACTAAATAAATAAATTAGATACCAACCTGAAAAAGTTCATTATATGGTTTTTTTTTTTTTTTTTTTTCCTCCCTACCAACAAATGATGGACAATCACCGATATTCCATTAATTAGATATTAATAAAATAGGCTGCATATAAGTTACATAAAATAGCCTCTCACTCATAAGTGGTTTAGAAAAACCACTAAAATAATTATAAGTAACTAGAGGTAGTTTGGGTCTATTGCTACTACTAGAGCATGATGTTTGTCATGATGCGCTATATGGTAGTTAGGAAATGAAACAGAAATCCTTAATTGTTGTCCATCTTTTTATCCCCAACATGCAGCTAAAATAACATTCCGGTGAGGTAATAATTCAGCATCAAACTATCCTTCACTGACCTAATGTAATGCTCCCTACGTGGAACTAGGTACCAGAATACCAACAAAATATTCGTATAGGAATATTCTAAATGTCTGATAGAATAATAAAAATTAAAATAGTTTATAACTAACTATGATTTTTCACCAAAAGAATAGTTATATTAATTCATGAGGATTATTATAAACTGCACTAATTCTTGTTTTATACTCGATTGTGACTATTTGAGTTTAGAGTACAATACCCACTAAATTTTCGGTACCCTCCTCAAGGGCTCTATCCTCCTCAAGGGCTCTATCGCAACCATGCTGTCATTGCTTGCAAGTTCAGGCAGCCTCCATGGGGGCTCAGCCTCTATCACCACTGTCATGTCTCGCGAATCGAGTTCATACAACTAGCATTCGTATAATTTGGTTACAAGCAGTCTATCCGCCTATCTTTCCCTTCCATCTAACTACCTTCCAACAAGTCAATTTATAGTATCGACCATCTTAATGAACCAAAAATCGCCCGAATCTCGATCCATAATTCAATTCAACCATTCCTGGCTGGTTCATTGTGATTTTGGGCAAGACCGGCCAACAAGGTGTCAACGTGGCAGACCTCATCAAGTCAACAGTTCCAAATAGGTCACATGAGTCAAAATCCACACGGGTCAATATCCGATCACCCGCTGTGGTCCAATTTGAAATTCAAAAGCTCAAATTGAAAGTCCTCTGCTTAATAAAGTGTCTTCGATAAAAGGCTTCAATTGAAAGTGCTCTACTTAATAATTAAGAACTAAACAGAAGAAAACGATTTATACAGCAAACGATAAAGGCTTCAATGATACATCTCAGATACACTGAAGGGTCACTGGACACAATCTAATCCTGCAGCTCAACAGGGCGACCAGCCATCATTCTACATTTTCATCAGGATTCAGCATGCAAAGCAACTCAGCGACTATCAGCAACTCCCGAAGGATTCTTACTGCATAGCCTACTGCTGCACACAAACATTAAAATCTCCAGTAATGGCAATAGGCAGGCAAAAACATCAACGGAACGGCAATTCACCAAAAATAACACTTGTAAGACATTCAACAGAACATCAACCAGTATTAAGAGTTTTAAGCCTGAGTACTGCCCCGAACAAAATGGAGACCAAATGGCAAAATAAACAGCGAAAGGTGAACTTTGAAATTGCTTTATATTGTTTGTGCCCTTGCCAACTTTGCAGTACATATTCAACCATCAGCTCAATATGTTACAATTTTGGTACAGGATTTATAAGAGTGAAAGCGATACAGCTGCGCATAAACCTAACGACCTGTCTGCATTGTGCAATCCTTATGCAGTTCATGCCCACAAAATCAGAACATGTTGCATCCTGACTCAATATTTGGCCTCGCCCACTAGTCCAAGTTCCACTCGAACATGCAAAAAGTGTTTCCTGCCAAAGGCGAAAAATAAAAAAGGCGCAAGTTCTTAGATGCTTGAACTTGATGGAACAAAGTAAACTAATCTTGTACTGTTTATATGTTGTATAAGCTCATGAATCACAGCAAATGTTCCAGAAACAAACAATCAATAATATTGGAAAAATTTTCGCCCAGTCGGACTCACTAAGATATACGATCAATTTTGCCATGCAACTTGTTCAAGATAAAAATAATATGAAGTTTATATGAGCATAGTGATGATCAATTGCACCCTTCTAAATCAATACGCCCTTCATAATATGAAGCAAGGCTATTTGCAAGAAATTGGAAACTCAAGTTTCATGGGTTGGTTACAAAATATTAAAAAATGGCTTTGGATTGAAAGAGTTGTCCGATTTATGGAATCTACAGATTTGAAAGTGGGAGTTTCAATGAAAACAATAAATATGTAGTTAGCTGTTAGACCTTCATAACTGGACCACCAATCTCCATGAAAAGTTTAACTTATAATAAACAAATAAAAAACTTGTCCAAACAAGCATATAAAGCAGCAAAAATGCACAATGCACAAGTGCATATCAAGGGCGTTGTGTAGAAAGTAGGATACAAGAAGATGACATTAGTATTGATCTATGTAGCACCAATACTTCAAAGAGCCCTACCAATGTGATGTACATATATGATACTCGACATACAATACTTAACCCGATATGTGCTGGATACTCGTTTGGATGTATCAAGCTAAAAATTGGTTGTATGAATGATGGGCACAAGATGGCATTGGATTTACATGTGCATAGCATTTTTGCAAATCCTACACTCATATGTACAACGTTATTAATGTATCCATGACATATCAATATCATTTTTAAGGATTTCCCTTAACCATATACCACATGCTTTCATACATATGTAAAACTTATTGTCGATGTACATTAATTTTAAGGATTTCCCTTATCCATATACCATATGCTTTCATAGATGTAACTGTGCATATATGCTTATATAACTATATCTTCATATAAATTTTGCCATAACCATGCCGCACATGTATCAGTGCTTTCCACAATTTGTAGCTGCATTAGAGCATCCATATCATATAGTAACTGTATCACAAGTTTGTGTCGATGATTAACAGCTTTTTTTTATGATAATAGTAATAATAAAGGGGAAATGTGTCTAGGGTGTTAGTTATCTATGGAGGCGGCCCTGAATCCTAACATAGAGGACTTGTATGCACAGTTAGAACTGTTGATCATAATGTCCACATAGATAATGTATAAAAATCATGTGATTTAGACAATTTTGCATCGTTGATGTCTTATTTGCAACCACCAAATGTACGGTCAAAATATATCATCCTGGTTTTAGAATCTAAAGATCACAATAAACGGCACAGGTCGTTCATATAGATCCTCTATGCTAGGATTTAGGGCTGCCTGCCTCCATAGAAAAATTCTCTATAAAGACACTTTAGACAATAATAATAACAGTGTAAACAATAAAGAGAGCATGTATACCCACTATTTAGCTCAAAAAATAAAATAATAAAAAGAACATACTCAAATGCATCATTGATCAAGATGTCCTATTTATTCTATTATTAAAAAATGTTCATTTTGCAACTATCAAATGTATGATCAAAATATATTAAAAATACATGATTTACTATACATTGCTGTTTTAGAATCTGGAGATGCAATGAACGGCGTAGATCGTCCATATAGACTCCATGTTAAGATTTAGGGTTGCCTCCATAAAAAAACTCTCTGCAAAGACACGCTAGATACACTTTTCCCACATAATAATGACAATGTAAATAATATACAGTATACTGTTTAGCTCAAAAAAAATAAATAAATAAAGAGAGCATGCTCAAATGCACACGTGTAGACACGCTTTTTAAATAATATAACCATCATATCCTACTTAACTATTTGCTAAAACTAACCTATAAAACACTTTCCTAACATTAGTATTAGGAATAGACCTTCATTTCAACTCTCTATGGAATAGCATAATCTTTCTCTGCTACAATGAAGCATATCCTAAACTTTGTTATAATTTACGCAAATTGCTGCATTTTACATTCCTTTTTGACAAGAAATATAATATTTAATACATAAATGTAAATACTTTTATGATCTATATGTGGCAATTAGTATGAAAACGTTTTGACATAATTTCTTTGAAAGTGTAGCAATAGTGAATGGAAAGTGACTAAAAAGTGCTCAGAAAAAATATATTTCCATAAACTAAGAGACATGTGCATGAGCATTCGTTCTGCATATAGAGACACTATTTTGGAAACATGTGGAGATCTGAAGTTTCTAATTTCATCTTGCCAAACATTGAAGATCTAAATTGTGAGAGTATATGAATATAGACCTCAACCCAGACAAGAAGTTTGGAATTTTGATGCAATTGCAGAAACTTTAAGAGGGTGTTTAAGCCACCTCATTTTCAAATCCTGTCATGTACTTATTTAAAAATGCTTGTAAAAACAAAATTCTAGTGCAAAAGAAATGGCTGCTGCCTGAAAAAGCGCCCTCAACCTCCAGGGCTGTTTTAGAATATAAAAATATATCCCTGCAACCAACCCTAACTTCTTATAATATGGTCAGCCGTAAATTAAGATAACCCTGATCACGACAATTTTCGTGTAGTGTCCAGAGTATTAATTTGCTACGAAAGCTATTGAGTTCAAATTTAGCAATACGTGCAAGCACAACGAGTTAAAGAAAATCTTTTGTTGCAGAACAATTTAAAGAAATTTTTTTATTACTATGCAAAAACCAAAATTTTGGTGTCATGTTACAAATAAGGGCGCTAAACCTGCGTGGAGGTGTAAGGGTGTAAAGAACATTCCTCACCTCTTCAAACTTTTGATATAGATCCAAGTATATAATAAAAAGGAATCCATACATTTCTCACAGTTTTTGAATTTTTGTCTGAACTCCACCAACTAAGTAGCCACACATCAACAATTTTAAACTAGATTTTCATGTGGATGATCTTGCCATCATGCATGAAGAAATTTACATGATTTTACCATCTTGGCAGACATTTCAAGTACTAGTTACAAGCAAAATTTAAAATCTCATAATTGAATTTAGTATTGGCCGATGGTTTACAATATCAAAAACTAACAACATTTGGACAATATTGGATATATCACTGAATATGGGTAATATTGGCAAATATTGATGCTCATTATATCATGAACATTGGTATCCAATTTTGAACCGTTTTGAAATGTTTTGTATCGGTATCAATGGATACTTAAAACCTTGATTAGAAGATATATGTCATTGAGTGTTTACATAGCATAATATGAAGCTTTGTATCATTTAGGCCAAATCTTAGTGAGAACACACAGGCTAGAAGAGATGATTTGCCAATGCTTAAGTGTTTACGAAGCATATGCTTTAACATGCATAATATGATGCATCAATGGCGCACCCCTTCGACGATACCAAAAAAAAATAAAAATAAATAAATAACATAAATTGAAGCAATATTGAGATTGTAACTCTAATATCTCTCTCACGATGGGTACCATTTCAACTTCTTGACCCAATGACGATCCTGTTGGCTCTTCCAACAAACTTCGATGATATTTCCAACTATTTTTGACTAAAAAGTAAGAACAAACAAGAGGGCTTAATAATGGTTGCTTCTTGCTACAGCTCGATGATCGCTACTCAGTTGACAACTATTGGTGTCGCTGAATCTCATTAACTCCTCACTATCCAACACTATCCTTGATGGCTAGGGCCCAGAAGACTAGCACACAACAAGTGGCCCTTGATTCTCAATGACCATGACAAGTCTCCTCTTGGTACCGAATCCAGGGTGAACAACATTTGGTTTCTGCTAACTTTAACAAAATTGAACTGATTAAGAATGGAAACCGAAATCGAACCAAAGTAGTTTGGTTCTCTTCAGTTCGATTATATTATTCAATGCTAATTCTTGGAATAAAACTTGTTTAAAAATGATCATTTTAATCATTTTAGTAAGCGTATCTCTTCAAAGTATCCAATTGGAGCTGAAATTATTATCTATAGTATACATATGTATAAATGAATTCATCCACATGTATTTATATTTGTGTGTGTGTGTGTGTGTGTGTGTGTATATATATATATATATATATATATATATATAGAATTATATATATATTTGGGATAAAAGGCTTAGTTGTTGTTGTTATATATATAGAATTATATATATATATATATATATATATATATATATATATATATATATATATATATATATATATATATATATATATATATATATATATATATACTTTTTTAAATAACAGTCAGTTCAACTTGGTTTTGGGTTTCAAAGTCCGAAATTGAAAACGGGCCAAATTATGTCTGTTCGGTTTAGTTTTGCTTATTCGGGTCCGGTTTAATAGGATAGTTCGAATTTAAATGAACTTTGTTCACCCCTAATTGGGTCTTCTCCTTCCCTTAAAGGTAAAGAGCAAACAAATTAATTTCAGTGAATACTACTCTAACCACAAATTTCACTGTGATAATTCTCAATTTCCTTTTGTTTTTTTTTGAGTGGTGCATAAGCTTATATGATACTGTCTGTAGTAGAGGAAAGGAGCCTCACAATTTTAGGAAAAGGAACTCCCAATTTCAAAGAAAGAAAATCTTTTTTATGGTGCTAAATTACACATCGAACAACCACAAACGTGTAGCATCTGTAAGCAGTTTTGGCGCACCACAAGCATGTCTCCACGAACTATTAGTCATGCTAACAACCTTTGTATGTAGTTATTTGAGTTGTTAGTGCCTCTTCAGTGGTGCACCTGCAAAGTTAATTGAAAAACCCCTCTAGTATAAAAAAAATGAGGGGATTTAAACTCACGCCCTCTTATGAAGGAGGGAAATGGTTATCACATAACCTAATACTCTGACTTTTATTTGTTATTTTAGTTTTCCACTGACATTTAATTTTTATTTTATTTTTAAGCTGACATTTTTAATTGTATGCATAAAAAATAAACATAAGCTAATGAGATTGAATAAGTGAAATTAAATCAAGATTGTCTAATTGTTTCGAATATTCTAAAAAAAAAATTATTTTTTTCTGAATTTTTTCACAGTTATTAACTTTTATATGCAAATAATAATTTATAATATTAAATAAATTATAAAAAAAATTACTTATGCTTTTTCTATGGATCTTTTGCTTTGTTATGCTTTGGGGTCAAGTGCTTCGCTACATGTTTACACTTTTTTGAACACTGAATTATCACAAATATTTATTGCGGCAAGCATTGAACATCGTTGAAGAGAGAAAGGAGGATATGAAGAGGAAATTCAGCATAATAGTGCACCCATTGACTGAAGTCAATCTGTCAATCAATACCTAAAAAAGATTGGTCTTGCACAACTAAGACACTATTCGGTTGTTTGGTCAATGGTGACACCTAAAAAAATATTGTGTCATACGTAGCTTATAGATCAATTGATTGTTCATGAATTGATCAAGCACATGAGGCACATGCGAGAACACTTTCAGGTTGTTTTGAAGGCCTATAAAAGCGCTATTGACCTAGATTGTTCATGAAGTTACGGAGCATTTTTCCTCATATCTTCCCTCCATTGAGAGTTTGTGAGACAATCTCATTTAGAGTTCATGCCTGAGCTCATTGAGATAAGACACGGTGTCGATCTTTGTCATTGTAAGGTAGAGAAGAAGTCAGGTATAATCTCCCCTTTCTATAGTGCGTCTCTTCTCCGCCTCCCGTGGGCATATACATTAACATGATCAGTGGAAGTAACCACGTAATTATTAGATTTCTTGTATTAATCGCTAAGGATCTTGTTGTAAATACGATGTTTTACCATCACCATAGAGTTATATATCCTTGGTTGTGCCTTGGTCCACGTTTCCACTCATACTGCTTGCGAAGGCGTCACCACTCTACCACTTAGTGCATAACCCAAACAATGAGGACATTCAAGTTGTTTGTTTTGCATCAACATTGTTATCACAAGTTTTCCTTTTTTTTTAAACCAAGTTCACATAAAAATTAACTCTAAACAATATATTATCTAGGTACATCGCATTTCCTGCCGTGTCTCATTAATCATAGTGCTCCCTAGTATAAATTTTTTTATCTATTTATTTTTCTGAATCCCAAAAGTTTGGGATGAAGGCTTTGTTGTCGTTGTCATCGTTGTTGTTTATTTTGAGTTTAATTCAGATACAAAATAACAACAGATCCTACGACAAATATAACAACATGCATTATGCTATTTAAATGATTGGTCCTTATGTAAACAATATGCATTATGCTATTTAAATTCATAAAACATATCAAGATAAACAAAAAAAAATGAAGTTCAAAGCTGAACAACATAAGCAAAAAATGTGGAACCAGCAAAGAGTTTGGATATGGATGCTACGGTTACATAAATAAGCATCTATAGCTTGCCTTGTCTTGTAGATGATTGATATTCAATGCTCGTAGACGTTACAGTTTCTATTGCAACATCCAGACAATGCCATTTTAAGATAAAATCTAGAATTGATATTAAAAAGAATAAATCAGAAAATCTCATAGAAAACCAGATAATCATCAGAATATGAAACATGGTAAGTGCAAATAAAACAGAGGCTTTGAGTAATTTTAAGTTTGTTCTCCCTAAAGAATTATCAATTGTATGACTAAGACATAAAACTAGTAAAATCAGCGACCGATAGTTTGAAAATAATAATGAATTTGGGGAACTAGTATACATACTTTTTTTCGAAAGATAATACCAAAAACTCACAAAATTGTAGCACTCATAATTGGACGATGAAGATGTGCATGATATTGACTTTTGAAACCAAAAAATCACTTACAATAAATTATGGCTTGACAAGAGCAAACACTTCAATGGGTCTCAATCAAATCTTAATCAGACCAGCACAAACAGCAAGATAGGTCTCGTGGAGCTCTGGCAGTTGTTCCATATGCGGGAGAATAATCTTATCAGCAAACCTTTTGTCATTGAGGCACATGATACTAGAAAGGTCATATTCTCTCACAATTAATTTGTTTGCCCTTAATATATCCATGATGTAATGTCGGGGCATCAATCTCTTCTCCAAACTAAGTGTCAGGAGCCACGGGCGAGAAGCAACATAAGATGGTTCGCAACATCCTCTGCTCACCAAGAACCTAATCTTTTTTTTGATATTATCATTCGAGAGAGAGATAATGTCCGGAGATTTCTTCAATGCACCGAGAAACTCTTCTTCCGACCACCCAATTTCCTTGAAAACTTCCATCTTTGCATTGAATTCACCACTCCTATTACTGCCCAGGGAGGATATTCCACGTGCAAACATGGATGAGGATCGGGAATGCAATCCCAATTCTTTTGCTCTCTTCAACAGTGCCTCAATCGATTTGAGGCTCAGTCCAATAATACACGGTCCCCTCCTCAAAATGCCAACAATGTCGGCCTGGGAAAGACCGTGTTCCTTTAGAAGAGCAATCTTCGGGGCAATCCCCTTGACAACGTCCTGACCAATAAGTAACCGATTCCTCCTAAAGACACTTACAAGAACCTCCCTGCTGTTTGTGCCCAGAAAATTTTGCCAGAATTCGAGGCGGGGGATTGCCAAAGGGTTGACAAGGAGAGGAGGGTTGGAGGCTATGAGCAATTGGAGCTCGTCATTCCCGAAACCCATTTCGTGAAGAGTCCGGAGATTCGGCCCAAGGGTTTTGTCAACATGGGCATACAAGATTCCAGGCATGTTGGAGATGATTTTGCGGATGCTGGTATCATCGAAGCCATGATGTTTGAAGAAATGCCTCACAGAGTGAGCTTGGTCAACAGTTGTGGACTTGGGGATTTGTTTGCTGGCCGTAGCCGCTCTCTGCGACGATAACCCGCATGAATTTATCAAGAATTCAGAAATGGTGTTGGGTTGGGGAGATGGGTTTGAGGTTTTTGAGGCTGATGATGGCGAAGAGAAGTGAACAACATTGAAAAAGTTGGCGGTTTTGTTGTTCTTAGAGAGAAGCAAAGAGAGATTCTTCTTAAAATTAAACATCAACTTAATAAAGATTTAAAAGTTTTAATTTTGATTTCTGAAATCTGAAGAAAATCAGTAGAAATTAGAAGGAGAAAGATTTAGAGTACCTAATAAAAATTTGAGAGCTTCTTGGATCTTCGATTGTTTCCCTCCTTCAGAGATCAAAAATCAATTCCATCGGTCACCTGTGCCCTAATAAGTTTTACGCTCCTTATTGGGCCCATTTGGGCGGGTTTTGGCCTGTTTAGCAAATTTAATGTGGAAATCCACTTTGAATCAATTTTCCTCTTTTCTTCTTCATATTTATTACTTTTTTTCATAATTTTTTCATGGTCAACAGTAGTTAACTAGTTATATTGTTGGGGCGATTAATTGCCGAGCAACCCGTATTTCATTCGGCGATTAAAATCGAATAGACTTTATATATCGTCAAAAAGAGGACCAGAAGAGCAATGAGAATTTATATATTGCCAAAAGGAGGGCCGGGAGAGGGATGAGAATGAACAGGTTCCTAAATCAATTTTTAGTTCATCACATTAAATTTATTGAATTAAAAATAAAAAATTTATTTTTTAAATGGATTAAAAATTAATCCATAGACACATTCATTCTCAGATGCAGAGATAAGGCAAGGGAGCTGGAAATAATAAGGGAGTGGGCCGAAGGGGGTGAGGCAGAACGGCAGGAGCCACAAGTGGCAGAGCAGGGGGCAATACGAATGAGCGGGAAGACAGATTCGGGGTGATATGTTGGAATTTATTAGAATTAAGGGGTATTTACAGATTTGTCCCTTAAATTTTATAAATTATGATTTAGTCCCTCAAATTTTTATAATTTAATTTTTATTTTTTTAAATAATAAAATGACTTAAATACCCATATAAAGAAAAAGGAAGAAGAATAGAGAGATAGAATAGAAAAAGAAGGAAGGAAGTCAATAAACCCAATGAAGAAAATGAAAATGAGGAGAGAGGAGGAAGAGGGAAGGAGAAAAGAGAAGGAAGAATGAAGAAAAGAAAAAGAGAGGAGGAAGAGGGAAGGAAAAGAGAAGATGAAGAGAGGAGAAGAAATTAAGGAAGGGGTAAAATGGAAAAATCAGGTCAAAAAATAAATTTGGTTAATGGAAGTTATGGAGGCTACTAAATTGTAGTAATTTAGAGGATTTGAGGGACTAAATCCTAAATATGAAGATTTGAGAGACTAAATTATAATTTATAAAGATGTAAGGGACAAATCTGTAAATACCCCTAGAATTAATAGGATGTGGAATCTGAGGGGGTGCCCTTAGAAGAAATTGGAATTTTTGGTATTTCCCCTACTAGCAAATGGTAACTATGACTGTGCCCTTAGAAACTTCCGTAACTTGATTGGGCCTGTAGGCTAAACTAATCAGGTAATGTTGTATAAGAAAAATTAAATAAAAAATGAACTATTGAGAAAAATTTCCCTGCCAAACAATGTTGGTATCAAATCTGTTTTTCTCATTTACAACAAAATCAATAGATACATTTTGATGCCCTAGTTTCTCCTACCATTGACAATGACGTGCGATCACCGATATGGAAGTGGAAATGACTGACATTTGGTTATATCAAGAGGAAAAACGAAAGGTTAAGATAAGTAAGCAAGAATGGGGAACAATGTAGGTATGTTTGAGGATTTCAATGAAACAGAGTAAGCCTTCTCTATGATGTTTTACTTTTGTATATTTTCATCTAAGTATAATATACACTACATTTGGTTTAGAGAAGAAAATATCAAAAAGATCATCCAACAACACCTTCAAATCTTGTACTTCAAAAAATTCACTCAAGAGGTAAAATGGAGAAAAGAGGAAAAAAAAAAAAGAGAGCTAATGTTGCAATTTAAATGTTTATTATTAGGGTTAATTATAGTCAGACTCTCTGTAGTATGGCGTGTATAATTTATCACCCATAAAGTTTTAAACTCTCACTCAGACCCCTGGACCGCCGAAAAAATATCTTCGCTTGACCTTCCCTTTCAGTTTTTTTCTGCAGCGCAGGGAATCTAAATGAGAGTTTTAAAATTTAGGGGGTGATAAGTTACACACTTCCTCATACTACATGGTCTGAGTGTAATTAACCCTTATTATTATAACACTTCCAATATTATTACAAGCACACTTCATTAAATTCCTCGTCGCACATGTTTTTAATCAGTCTGTGCAGCCACCGGGGCCACCATAAGCGAAGACATATCCATCATGTAGATCTGAATCAGAAACTGCGCCAACTTTGTAACATGAATCTTTATCTTGATAAGGAGAGAAACTATCTGCATTTGGATATTGATCACCACCTTTCTCATCGACAAATTTGATCGAGTCCATGAGTGCTGCCTGGGTATCAGAACCAGGAAAATATCCATCACCCATTGCGGGGCTCTTCTCTCCTTTCAGGAAACTAACCATTCCACCTAAATCAGCATGCGCAGCACCATTAACTAGTGTAGAAAATAAGCTCTTTGGCCAATGCCCAACTGCACTGCCATAAGCATATAACCACCAATCTCTAGTTTGTGGATCCTGTCAATAATCAAGAAAATAGAAAAAAAAAATCAGTAAAGAATTACGAAGCGGACACCTTATCATAAGACCTAACAAAACTATGATACTTAAAGAATGTTGATACCTGATAATACAAACTAAGAAACAAAAAATAATGCTTCCACTTAGAACTTTAAAGCAATATTTAAGATAGCAATAACGGTAATGTAACGTTTTACTTTTGTTAGGTTATATCGCATATAGTATAATGCACAATGTAGACTATGCAATTTTATATTTATTTAATAAAAATAAATATAAAACTATGATTAATCACACACAGATCCCATGTAGTATGGGAGGTATATAACTTATCACCCCTAAAGTTTAAAACTCTCACTTCGCGGAAAAAATATCTGGCATGAACTTCCCTGTCTGTTTTTTTTGCAGTCCAGCAGGTCTAAGTGAGAGTTTTAAATTTTAGGAGTGATAATTTATACATGATCGATACTACAGAGGGTCTAAGTGTGATTAACCAATAAAATTATATAGAATAATTTTAAAAATAAATTTAAAATATCAAAAAAATAATATAAAATTATTTTGTAATACATAATCTATTCAAATGTTATATTAAGTTTTTTTTTCATATATCTTCTTAAATTAAATCAAGCCTGCAACTGTAATTTCATTTCTTATTTAAACAAGAAAGCAAGATTTTAATTTTCTTATTTCAATTCAAGTTATTATCACTATTGTAATTTATTTTTTGTAAATTTAACTTATCTTATTTATAATTGTTGATTTCAGTTCAGTTAAAAATTCAATAGAATCAATAAGTAATTTTCAACAACCAGACGAGAAATACAACAAATGAATAAGGAAACAAACTTAAATTAACAAGTTAGCAATTCTACAAACAATCAAACAAGCCAACAACTAATTAAGTAAAAAAAAATTACAGTAATTCGCTAATAATCAACAACAATATATAAATTACTAAAAAATAATTGTAAATAATATGACATAACGTAATTTTACGTAACGTTATGTAATATAGCATAAAATAACGTAAAAACGTACTATTACGGTGCACTTAATTATTTCCAGTTGTTACGTAGTGTTGCGGTTCTGTTAGGTTGCATAACGCAACCTAACGGGTTTCATAACATATTATTTTCAACATTGGTTTAAAGTACCTTATTCGAATATATTACCCAAATTTAGAATTATTTTAAAATAAAAGTTATACTATTAATCTGATAGCACACACCAATATAAATATGAAGAAAATAACATGCAAATATATATATATATATATATATATATATATATATATATATATATATATATATATATATATATATATTGATTTACCTGAGATATCTTTAGAGGAAGATTAGCTGCTCTCATGATATCGCCAGGTTTAATCTTAGCTGATTTATCAATAACAAATCCTGGGCACTCAGTGTTATAACAACCTGATTTTTGATAGCCATCTGCCTGTTTGATGATAAAAACTTTGTTAGCCTCTCGCGAAAAATAATAATAATAAACAAAAAAAACTTTGCTAAACCACTGGCTATATATAGATCGATATTGATATTCATGAATATTACAATAAATACTAATACTTACAGTCCAATATGTGAAAAAGTGAGATTCTCTATCACCATACCAATCTGGGTATATCTGAAAAGAATATTACAAGTTAAAATTCAATATTAGAAATATAAAATTTAGTTACATTCCTCATGATCTCAATAATCATGTGAACCTAGGAAAAGAAAATGTATCAGGATGCATGTTAGAAATAGAAATTCATATGAGAATAATTAATTTAGTATGATGACGACCACAACTAAGCCTTTTATCCCAAGTATTTGGGGTAGGCTACATAAACCAAAAAATAATCACACCGGACCGATCACTTAAATAGCTCAGTAGAGAACGCCCCAACGAAATTTATATTTTAACTCATAAAATAATATATGATAATGTTTTACGCTGGCTGTCACCAGCCTACCACAACCCTCCTTCTTTATTCTGACTTGGGGCTGACCAGTGAAAAGATAAATTTTTAAGTACAACACTGGCCGAGTTAATTAATTTAATATGAGTACCATAAAAAATAAACAAACAGTAACATAGATTTAGCATGTATGAACATACAAATAAAGAAACCTTCGAAACATAATAAAATGAGTAAATGATAAAAATAAAATGCTGTATTACCACTTCTTTTTTTTTGGAAACTCCATTGTTTTAAAAAGTTAGGCTGCAATTTTAGTTTTTAGAAATATAAATAGAACAAGAAAATTTCAATTGCAGTCCTTGTTAGTACAAAGTAGCTAATAGAATAGATGGAATTGCTATCAATTTCACAAGATGAGAAGGGGTGAGTATCGGTCGGTTAGGTTTTGGAAAAAAAATTTCTATCGAAAACCGAACCGAACTAGTAGAACCGAAACCAACCGAACTTCAAAAAAAAACCGAAATCGAATTTTTGATTCGGTTCGGTTCAGTCGGTTTTCGATTATTTGGATTTGAAACTAAATATGTGATAAATACTTGTATTTTATAGGAAAGATAATAATTTTTCTTTTTCTTTTTTTTCTTTTTCTATCTATTAAAATAACAATAACATATTTTTCATAAAAGATTTAAAAAAAAACATATTGAAAATAAATTTAAAAAAAAAAGAATAAACTACAATTGTAAAATTTAGGTTTTTAAGGTCGGTTTTGATTGGAGCTAAAGCTACCGAAACCCGACCCGAAATCCGAAATTAATTTCGGTTTTTAAACTGAACCGAACCGAAAACCGAATAATACGGTTCGGTTCGGTTCGATTTTACAGTTCGGTCCGGTTTTATCTGTTTTCTGATCAGCCCTAAGCCTTATGCATGGTCATCTATAAATCTCTATGAAACCAACTGTTAAAACATGCATGATTGCTTGAAAGTTGACACATAAATAATCAACAAACATAATAAAGTGAAAAAACAAAGAAATATAAAATACGCAATACTGTATTTTCATGTTGTGTACTATTTATTATGCTTACATGCCATCCAGCTTGTACTGAATTGAAGTTATCGCCACCTCCATTCACAACCCAAATTAAACTTGAGCTCATTTGATTTTCTTGGACGGGAAAATATGCGTACACTTCTATGATAGCTTGGATACCATGATACGTTCCCTCCTTTGAAGTGCACATTGCATACTGTTAAGAAGAAAATTTTGTAGAAATTATCAGGTTATGCGCGTGTATACACAGTATATGTAGACAACAAAATATAATTTAAATACTTGTTTAAAAAAAAAATCAAGTTCTAGTGTAAACTCCTCAAAGAATGAAGTCTCAAATGTAGAGGCAATTATTCGGTTATAGGCAACACAAAACATACTCTTGGTAACTAAGAAACAACTGGGGATAGTAATGAACATGTATATATATGTATATATGTAGGGTTCAGCAAAAAACTGAAAAAACAGAACCGAACTGCAAAATCGGACCGGATCGAACCGAAACGATCGGTTAGGGTTATTCGGTTTTCGGTTCAGTTCGGTTTAAAAACTAAAATTAGTTACGGATTTCGAGTCGGGTTTCGGTGGGTTTAGCTCAACCGAAACCGACCGAAAAAACCGAATTATTACAATTGTAGTTTATTCTTTTACTTCAATTTATTTTCAATGTGTTTTTCTTTTTAATCTTTGATGAAAATCATGTGATTGTCATTCAAATAGGTAGAAAAAGAAAAAAAAAATAGAAAAGAAAATGGTTATCTATTCTATAAAATACACGCGTTTATCATATAATAACAAAAAAAACAGGCCGAACCGAACCGAAAATTCGGTTTTAGTTTTCTTGGGGATTCGGTCTGTTTCAATTTCGGTTCGGTTTTTTGTAGTAATTTTTTCACTCAAAACCGAACCGAATCAATCGATACTCACCCCTATCTATAGATCAATTTTTAGCCTAACATATACAAAATTTTGAATTAAAAATAATTATTTTATTTTTATAAACCATAATTTTATATAGAAAGAGCTAAATTTTGATCCGTGAACATATCCATTACTATTCCAAGAAACAACTAAATATTTTTTTCACTTCACATTTGAAAAGTCCAACAACAATTGTATGTAGGCCATTGTGCAAAGGCCATTGTGCAAGAGAGTGTATAGGTAAAAGATTTAAAGTAAATATGTTAACAACTTAAGTTTCTACAATATGTGTAAATATAGAAACTACTAAGTACAGATGTAAATATAATTTTTGCAAGAAGAGTAGCTATTATATATTGTTAACTAAGAAAACTAAAACAATACGTTAGAAATTCACTTACATGGTAAACACGATTTGCATCATTAATATTTGGAAGGACTTCACTGATTCTTGTAGAGTTATCATTGTATCCTGCAGTTTCTGTGAAAACCCTTGTCGGTAGAATTGGTTTAATTGAAGATCCATCCTGAAACACAAAAAATAAATATCCATCAGTACATAATTGGATTTATATTATATTAGATCCAAATGGAGAATGCTTGAGCCTTAGATTGGGGAAATTCTAAATGTGTACCATTTTTTTTCCTAGTGAGCACCGTTTGCTTAGTGAGCACCATATAACTTTAAAATATGGTGTTTTTTTTTCTTCTTAATAAGCACCATCAATCTTTCAATTTTAACATCATTTCCTTTCTTATAACCGTTTCCTCTCCAAATTTTTTTTTCCTAATGAGCACCAACTCTAACTCCCCTTCTCACTTTGCCTTTGCCAAATCGTCTTTCTCGCCATTCTCCCAATCACTACACAAGGAACTTTGCTGCTCGCCTCCTTTCCTTCTCGCAGTCCGCCATCGCGCATAGAAGAAGGGTCATGGTGCTCACTAAGAAACGGGTGAAGACAATTTTTGTAAAAAAACAAATGGCAAACTTGTAATTTTTTTTAAGTTAGACCATGGTGCTCAATAAGAACAAGTGGTGCGCATTTAGAATTTCCCCTTAGATTGGCATGTAAATCTTCTAATTTTCATGTGCGTCATATTAAGATCTAAAGAAAATAAAATAAGCTATATTTGGTGTGCAAAAAGTTTTATTTGTCAATTATGCTTATGTAGTAAGTTGATAAATAAGAAGACAGTATGTTGTCTTTATCTAAAAATAATAATTTATTTTTATGTAATATATTACTTCTTCAAACTCATGTTTGGACTCTAGGTCTCAATTTTGACTTTATATTTTATTTAATTATTCTCTATTCTTGGCTCTACCCATGCTCAAATAGATGTACTATATGTGACCTATTTCATTAATAAATTTATATATCTAAATTTTCTCAAACGTGATTTACTAAATATTCTTAATTTTGTAAAACTCATGACTGCAAGCTAATGAAGAAATCTTAACGAAGTATCAATGAAATATAAAATATATATCCACAATGTAACTTATATTATTGGTTAATATTTTTTTATACAGATAATGATTAACATATTCTAGCAAATATCACATTCGAACAATATTAAAACTTTTGAAATTATTTATGTGATAAAGTTGAAAATTACACCATAATGAAATACCAAAATTTTTTTAAGTTCATAACATAACTGAACTTTGCTTTTTCTCTTTTCGCCCCTTTTTTGGAGAAGAACAAAATGCGTTTAACATAATAATAGACACCTTATCTTCTTTTCTCCTTTCCTATTGATATTAAACTCATGCGATAAAAAAAACCGATCCACCTAATATGATATTAGTTTTTATTATTCAATGGTTAAGAAAAAAAAAAAATTGTAATGATGAAGGAGTCAAATATAGGAGGAAAAAAGGGGGAAAAAATTAAACATGAATGAAACTCTTTACCTCATTCATCTTTTTTGTCGAATGTTGGAGTAGTCTTCCATAGGATCCATGGAGGAATAGGAGAAAAAACAATATAAAAAGACCTAAAGGATCTAAATGATTTGACTTCATTGCAACAACTATTAGGGGAAAAAGAAGAAGAAAGAGACATATATAAATAGATGAGGTAGAGGTATTGGTACGTTGTATCAAAGTTGGAATACTCTCCCCTTTACAAGTCAAGAGAGGAAATGTATTCATTTGTCATTATGAATTGATTTATCTTGTTAGGAGGAATTGATGCAATGTGATCGAAAATTAATTATGCATCCTGCAAAAAAATCCCATGAAAAATGGAGTATAGATATGCTATATAATAGAAGAAATGAAGTTACTTATTTTGTAATCCCTCTTTTTCTTTTTGCACTTCCACATTTTTTGAGATTTTTTTTTTTTGTTTTTGTTTTTTTGTTTTTTTTTTTTTTGAGATTTGGCTTTACACATACATCAGGAACCACTCCGTTGGGAAAAAGAAATCTCACTAGAGAATTAATCATGAATAGGGCAAAAAAAAAAAATCCCATGAAAAATGAAGCAGAGATATGCTATAATAAAAGCAAAATTGTAGGTTACTTTTGGTAATCCGTCTCCATCTTTTTACAATTGGGAAATTCCATTTGAACACACCACTTTGCTTAATCAAAATATCTCCAAAAGTTATAAAACATTACAAATTTATCAATTTTTTTTTTTTTATATTATCTTTTATCCTGGTCGGAGATTAATTTCAGAAAGATGTTAAATCCGTTCAGATATTAGTCTATGAACGGTGTAAAAACTATTTAGAAATTAATCCCCAAACCATTAGAAGGTGGGCTAACCGAGCAATCTGGTTGGTGTGCTCAAAAAGAATTTCTCTTTACAATTGCAATATTTTTGGATTTTTTTTTTATTGGGAAGATGCCTATGTGTATATATCAGGAACCACTCCATTGGGAAGAAGAACCTGTTGAATTCATTCACTATTTTGAATATTAAATTGAGTCAATTCACTAGTTCAAATTAAATGAATTAAGTGAATGGAAATTGGTTTCAAAAGTTGAGTACATATTAAAGAAACAAAAGGGAAGATGAAAATATAGTCCCACATTGGATAGAGTGTTGTAAAGATGTAGATTTATATATGGTAGTTTGTTTCATTACTTTGTTTATGTCAGAAGAGGAAAACCTTGAGCACCACGGGTGGTGCTATGCACCACGCGCACGCTGTGCGAGGGCGAATGGGCGTTTAGTGCGCTTTAGAGGCGCACTTTGCACTTCGCACGTACGAAAATTCTTTTCTTTTCTGTTTCATTTCTTCTTCTGCAGACAGAAGTTGAGGACTTCTGTCTAGAAAAACCAGTTCTTCTGTTCAACAGTCTAGTCCTGCATTACATCAATCATCAACTAGAGAGAACCTTTATCAGATTCGCTAGAGCAGAGGGATTACGGCTTCCTTCACTCTGCAGACCGATTTTTGTATCCTCGGAGATCGACGTCCAAGAAATCCAGAAACAAATAGTGAAGGGCGAATCGATTTTAAGGAGATAGTGTCCAATACTAGCCTCGATCTTCATCCTGTTTTCTATCTACATCAGTCTCCTATTTTCCACATTTCTGTTTTCCACACTTTTGTCAACAAGTAAGTTTTATTTCATTTTCTGTACTACGGTAGCAAACCAGTAACACATTTGTATCAAAATTCTATTTCCAGAAGTAATATATATTAATCTGAAACATCTATGCTCTTGTGTTAATCTAAAACGTATCTGTATGCAATAACAATATCCAACAGAACCCCATCATTTCTCTTCTTCTACGAAGATACAATATTACTTTTCCTTCAAGTTTTATTGATGTTTTGAGTTATCATTTCTTCATTAATAGTTAGTTGGGTTTAATAATATCTGTACGATGCTAAAACTCGCCCCATTTTCGATAGTCAAGTCGAGATGGGTCATTACTCCTATTTTTCACTTTGTTTTAAGGACTGTTTGGTTGCATTTTGCAGTTAGAAATTGAAAATGGAAATGTATCTCAATTTCTAGCTACATTGTCTATTTTGTTGTAATTTTACAGCAGAAGTTGCAAAATACAACACGTACACACACATAAACACGTGCTGCATATGTGTGTATAGTGTGTGCGCCTACACATTATTGTATATGAGCCGCCAACTCAGATAAGTTATGTAAGTAGCGGAAAATTAATAATCTCATTAATTTTTTTTCATATTTTTTAGGATTATGATCTCTCTCCTTAATTTCTTTAAAATCAAATTTTATGAGTTTTGAAATAGAAGACAAATCAAAATTAAAACTCAAAAGACTAGGTATGAGTGAACTCTATAGTGTCAAGATCATAATCCAAAAGAAAATTTTTAAAAAAAAAAATTCCGTGATACTAGAAATAAACTGCAACTCAAATAACTTATGCAAGGCGGCGACTCGTTTCCATTATATGTGTTTGGGTGTATTGCATGCACGCGGATGGATTATTGTATATGAATCGATAGTTCATGCAAGTTATGTGAGTCAACGGGAAAAACATAATTAGTCCATTATTTTTTTTCAAATTCTATTTTGGATCTGATCTCTATCCTTTTAGCTAATTTAAGATTAAATTCATAAATTTTGAAGTTTATTTAATTTTTCATCAAGTAGATACAAATTGTTGTATTCACTAAAAATCGTTAATTTTATATCTACTTGAGAGTATAGCATACCAAAATTAAAATTAAAAAAAATGGGTACGAGTAAATCTTAGAAAGTCGAGATTATAATTCGAAAGATTTTTTTTTTTGTAAGAAAATTATTTGAGTAATAGAAATGGACCATAGTTCAGATAATTTACAAGGTAGCGATCGCTTATAGGAAGCCGCCACGTGGCAGTAGCTCAAAAAAGTTCATGAGGTATCAACTCCAATTTTTCCATGTATAAAATTTTTAAATAATTTGATTGATTCGGTTTATTTTTATATTTCAAACTTTGAAATCCGAACCGAATTATTTATGTTCAATGATGAGTTTCGATCGGTTATTTCTGTTATTACCAAACTACACATTTTAACAAAAAATTGATCACAACAAGAAATTGATCACATCAAATAGATGGTGCTAAACTCCATTATAAGATAGAGAGATTCCAAGTAAGAGACCAAGCTTGTTAATAATATGAAGATTATTATAAGAATATAACCTACATACAAACAAGTTTGTTAATAATATGATAATCACGGGAAGAGCTTTACTTAAGCATAATTGTTTTATTAAGGCAAGAAAATTATCTACCAACCTATATAAAGAAGTTTGTTAATAATATGATAATTACAGAAGAGCTTTACATAAGCATAATTGTTTTATAAAGCCATGAATATCTACCAACCTATCAAAATCCAGGATTTGGACAGAGAGCATAAATCAAAGTGAAGCATTTTACAATCAGATTGATAAATTTTGTATCATTCTAAAAGCAAAAAAACTTTAGCCTACGAATGACAAGCCAAGATAAATGAATAACAGCTACTAGAGAAATGGAAAGGGACTAAGAAAGAAATTTGTACCGATGAATCAAATGAGCTCTCAGGCCAGGCCAGATACCTATGAAAACAATGAAGGGGTGTTTACATTCAAAATTGATACTACAAAACCCTCTACCTTTTAATTGGCTTCAATTAGAAATCCATTTAAACCAATCAGAAAATATAAATAACACTCGATGAGGAAAAAATAAATTTACCCATCTCTTTCGATAACAATCGAAAACTTCCCTATGTTGAAGAAGAAAGAGAGTAAAGTTCCACAGCCGATGAGGAAAAAATAAATTGCATGTAGATTGATTGGAAATATTGTATAACATGACTGCACTTGCTATACAACAAGCCTATATCACCCACAATCATATCTGAATGAGAATTTTGGAGCCAAGTAAAACCCTAACTATACTTCTACTTTCTCTCAAAAATTTACACATCTCTTTCGATGGCAGATTCAGCATCAGATAAAGCGTATCTGTTCTCCTCCAAATGATAATCGCAAAGCTCTAATAGTTGATCGGCCAGCGGAGGGATTCCAGGATTACGACCATCATTGTATCTGTGAGCGTTAAAAGTAATCTGCCAGACGTCGTGTCTAAACTCTTCCCGACTCTTGTACTCCATGTTTCTCACCTTGGCTCTGATGGTTGAGAGATCCATTGGACGTGAGATAATGTCGAGGTAGTCTGGGGCTTCTTTCTTGGTCACAGGCTTCAAGAATAGATATGACACCTCGCTGTTATCCCGTAAGCTATCCACTATGGTCTCCAGTACATTGGACAATTTCACCTGCCAAAGATACAAGCTTGTGAAATTTAGAAGTCAAACCACATGAATATATTTTTTGTGCACGGAGAGTTTAATGAATACGTAATTCAGCTAACGTATAGAAACGCTGATAAATTAAGCATAGACCCAGAAGTTCGACCTAAAGTGCTTGGCGTTACAAATCAGAGGTCAGATGAAGCATAAAAATGGTCTTTAATGGGTAAATGCAAAAAATGTCTCCTTGTTTATGGTTTGAATAAGAAGAAATTTTTCAGTATCGTGATTAAAATAAGTTGAAGTATGTTTTACTATTCTTAACAAACAAAATGCTCATCAAGAAGTTTAATTTATGACAACAATTATATGCTCAAGCTATCACCAACTGGAATGCCAAATACCCACTGAAGATATCCCTCTATCTTTCCAGTACTCGACCTTGGAATTTGGTAAACAAACACCAAAAAGGGAATCATCACCTCCAGCATGCCATCGAATGTAGCTTTTTTTTTTTTTTTTTTTTTTTTAACACAAAAGCAGAAATCGAGATCCTGCCTTTCTATCCCAGAGAGAACCTTCTTTTTGCTTCTTATATCTATTAAACAGACTAGTAGCTTCTTACAATTTCAAGTTAAATAGCTTGGATTCAAATAACGAGTCGTGCTTTTAAGTGAGAGTATGTAGCAACATCTACATGCTTATTAGAATGCATGATAATATCCAACATAAATTCAAGTTGCCTGTATAAAATTAATGCAGTATCATGACGAGATATAAGAGCTTATTGAGATTTATGACACATGGTACTATAAATTATTTGGCTGACCCTGCAATTACAGTTTGCATGGGAAAATAAGATTTAGAAAAAATCCACTTGCATGATAAAGACGATAAACAGTCTTGGGAGCTTCAGAAATATTACCTCCCCTCCTCTGCGCCGCTTGGTTGGAGGTGCATAATCCAACTGACCTGAATCAAAAACCGGCCGCCTCTTGGAAACCCGATTCCTTTCAGGTATCCGGCGGTCATTTCTGTATGGCTTATGTTCCAACAAATATTCATCTCGGAAATCAGGTTTTTTCTTTTTCTTTTTCTTCTTTATAGATTTCTTTTCTTCCGTCCAAAATGTTTCCCCATGGTGACTACTCTCAATATATCTCTGTTGCTCTAGCAAGCTTTCATCAGGCATCCTAATTGTTCTCTCTTCCACAACTCTCCGTTTGCTTCTCCTTTTCTCTTCCTCATCCCGTAATCTCCTCTCATATATAGCTTTCCCCCTAATATCCTCTTCACTGAACCAACGGCTCTCCTGCTTTGTTTGCTTCTCAAAGCTCGATAATTCTGTAATTTTTTTTGTCTTTCTGAATCCATACCCCATTCCAATATCATGCGCCTCATTAACTTGGACCACATCACTGATTGCTTTTGGCTGTTTGATAATGATTTTCTTAGAAGGCTGATCTTTCTCCATGTCAACTGGAGGCCGTCTAACAACTGGCGGCTTCGGTATTTCATACTGAACATCCTCTGGCTTCATCTTGTTAGAAATTATAAGTTTACTGATCTTAACTGGTTTAGACTCTGTTTCTGCACTTACAATGGCCTGTTTATCAAAAGCCTGAGTACTCGGCAGAGCTTTCTCAGGAATCCTGTCAGAAGAGCCACATTTGAACTTAAGTGGAATAACTTTGGAAATTGACTTAAAACCTGCCTTTTCAGCACTTTCTGCAACCTCTGCATCTGCCACTTTTACCAACAACTTGGGCATCAACTTTTTGCTTGGAGTTTTTAGTTGTTGGCTTCCAACATCAGGATGGTAAGATTTGGCTGAGACAGTCTCTAGCTCCGAAGTGTCCACATCTTCTCCATATTTTGGGCAGTTTTTGTTGGTTCGCATGTGTCCATGCTGGAGAATTCGAAAATGCTTGATTAATATAAAGACAATCATCTCGTTTCAAGAACAAAATCAACATTTACTGTGTGCTACAAACCTGCCCACAAGCTCCACATACGAAACTCTCTCGCCGATCCACCGGCTTCTTTTCCTTGAAAACCTAATCAGCAGAGAAACAGAAGAATGATCAAAGTAAGAAATTTCAGACAGAGGATACCCCTTCTTCATCATTATCGACAAACTATAAGAAATAGAAATGCCACTACTGCTCAATCAAAATTGAAAAAATTAATTAGATGTCAGCTCATGCATATCAAATCTAGAGAGATAACAAGTCTATTGATCCCAATGCTCCAATATTTTTTTTCCAGAGGAACCTCCCAACGTAAAACTTCTTGTTGAAGATCATACATGCTAGATATATTCCTTTCCATAATCTGCATAAATATGTCTGTTTCTTGACTAACAGACCATTTACTGATCAAGCAAGATATATTCCCATGTGGTCATGGTGGCCAACAAGAAACAAAGCAACATTTCAAGTGGAAATGGAAACACTTTATCAAACTTGGCAGAGGACACGAAGGCAGATTCAGGGGCAACTGTGGACATCAGGATGAACCAGATAAACTGCATAGCTTTCTACTTGGTTTGAGAACTAAAACTTTGATATGTACCTCTTGCATATTGCTCACTGCACTTGGCATTGCTGTAGTGAGACCTTAAAGTCAATCCATAGATATATCCCATTGTAAAGCTTCTTGCTAGGAAGCACGGATACGGACACGGATTTGGACAAGGATCCATATATGGTCACGGGACAAAACATTTTTGTAAAAAAGGAACACGGACATGGAAAAGACATGGAAAAAATTATAAATATAACTATAGATTCTTCTCCTATTAACATAAAGATTTTACTAAAATATCCAAATTGAAAGCATTGACAATGAATGAGTTCGTATCCCTTCATTCCTTTAGAAAGGATAAACCTTGTCATCAATCAATGCATCTACCTCTCTTCTTCTCCCTTTATAGATAAAGAGATAAAAAGAAATTTTGTGATGATAGTAGATTGTGGATCAATATCGAGTGTGAAAACAAAAAATCATTTCTTCATACAAAAAAAACCAAATAAAACTCGTGCCTACAAGAAAATATTAAAGTATAACTTTGTAAGTCTATAGATAAATGTTACCAATTTAGCAATGTTTATTTCTCATACCATTTAACTCTTTTCTTTCCAATACAACCTACAAGAAGCACATAGACATGACAAAAACACGGCATTTTTTTCCTCATTTTATTGGACACACATATCCCATACGATTTTTATGTGTCAACACATGTCCAACATGGACGCAACATCCCTAACGGCGTGTCCATGCTTTTTAGATTTCTTGTTGTTATAAACGCTAGATATATGCATTTCCGTTATATGCACAAGGCACACACATCCGTTTCTTGACTAATTAACTCTTTACTAATCAAGCAATTAGAATCATAAGCCTCATAATAAATACAACAATGAACGCGTGAGTATATAAAACGATGTACATGTGCACACCACGTGCATAAATAAATTGTAGGGAAATTACTTTCATAATTACTCTGGCATTAAAAAATGCAAACTTTATTGGAACTTTATAATTAATTTCGATTCTTTTACAGAAAATATATCATTAAATGTTTTGCCCTCGAAGTGCTTGAAATAAAAAATGTAAAATTCAATTAAAAAATTATTTTACACTCTTGAACATGCGCAAAAGCAGAACAGGCTGAATAAAGTCCAACCTTCATTCCATCTTTTGCTGCTGCAGTTTTCTTATGTATTATTCCAATGGACACGCCATCATTCTTTTCATTTACCTTCTTAGCTTTAACTTTTGCTGACAAATTCTTTTCAGCAAGAAATTTCTCCACCTGCATCAAAGTAATAGTTAGAACAGGTAACTATTAGCTTTATCTATCGAACCATCCAATTAGACACTAAAAAAATATCATAGTACACGATATCTCCTATGAACACGTTTCAAAGAGTGATGGATGTCATCAGACTGATTCAGTGAGAACATTACCTCGCTGGTCTCATGCATCACTGTCTCCTTCAAAGTGAATGATCCATCCATATGAGGCATTCTAACATTGTGTCTAACAGCGATATTTTTCATAGAAGAATCAGCATTATCAGAACCCAGCTGAGTTTTATGAGCAATTCCATTCCAAGTGGGTTTCTTTTTCTTCTTAACCTCAGATTCATCATCTGCAAAATAACATGAGGATCAAGTGCACTTTCATAGAATAGTAAGGTCTCATTCTATCATTTTCTCTCTCAAAATTAGTCAATGAAACTGAGACAATTAGCAACACTTGCCAGCATAAATTAGACTCACCATATCAACACATGAATTAGCATATAATTATGGATTATTGCACCACATACATATTTTAAAGCTGTCAATCTCTGTCATGAAATTTATATGACAGCATTTATGAAATAGCAGAGGCAGTCAAGGAACTATAAGAACAATTATAAAAAAATTATTTGAATTCAACATAAAGTTTAATTTGAAAAAACAAAAACCATACATATATAAACAATTATTCCACTACAATAGTATGTTATTATTATGCATTTTACTCCAGCATTAAACAGTCAGGGTAGATTTTGCCTGTGGGTACTCACCTGCAAATTCTGTGAGTGGCTATCAGCATCATCCATGTTTTTCCCCAACTATGTAATGCAATAACAAAGTTTTATGATATGTATCAACATCAAACAGAACCTCCAGGCTGGTACCAATTTCCAAACTACAAAGAAATTATGGCCAAAAGAGAGGCTTGACAAACAACCAGCAGAAGCAAGCAGCTTCCTGGGCAAGAAACCCGAATAGTTGGTCATGCCAATTTACTATCGTCAACAACATAGAAATGCACCAAAATTCTCTTGACTATAAAAGAGACAAGAAGGAATATAATTTTAGCATAGTTAAATTATCTCAAACTAGACTGGAGCAAGAATTTATGATTCCATTAATTCATTGAAGCAACAATGAATCACAACACCAAGGTTTTAAATGTTACCTATAGCGGGCATATCGGTTCTACTGTAGATGTCATTATCAGGGAGATACCAAGGAAAATCATCAAATATTGAATGTCAACTGCAGGCTATATGTATGTGTATCTCCAGAACCCTGTGTGTGTCTCCAGAACCCCTCCAACTAGACAAATAAGAAAACATAGCTTACTAACCATATAGCGGAAGCTGGGTTCCGGCTCATATTGGTAGTTTTTGCAACCAGGCACGCACGCACGCAGGCATGCACGCACACGTATAGGCATGCACATATATATAGGGATTAATGTATATGAGCCACCAACTCATGTAGTTTATCTAAGTCAGCAGCAAAAAAATAATAGTCTCATTATTTTTTTCTCAAATTTTTTATTATCAATATCTCTACGACTTAGTTTCTTTAGGTCAAATTTCATGGATTTTGAAGTTTATTTGTCCTTTCAAGTGGATACAAAATGATATATTCACTGAAAACCGTTAATTTTGAGTTTAGTTGATGGAAGACCAAATCAAAACTGAAACCAAGAAATTGGGCATGAGCGAACCTTAGAGGTCGAGATCACAACTCAAAAAAAAAAAAAAAAAAAAAATTATTAGAGATAGTAAAAATAGAGTGCAACTTAGGTAACTTATGGCTTATTTTTATTATTCTTATACACACACACGTGTGTGTGTGTGTGTATATATATATATGATATACTTATTTCAACAACTTGCGTAAGCCAATAAATACATAATCACTAAAACACTACTATGGCATTTTACTATAAACTTGTTGTAATTTTCTTTTTACTGTAATTCAAGCATTTAATGATCACTTTTTTATAGTAATTTAACAGTAAATTATTAACCAATAATCCATATATCAATCTTTAAAAAAAAGATAACCCAATTTAAAGTTTAACTAAAAACTAGTAGATATCTAATTTGTTCAAACAACCTATAAAAGGTAAACTAGATTAAATGGGCCAAAAAATATCAAAATTTTTACCAAGTTGCATAGACTCCCACATCAGTGGATATTTATCGGTATTTGATTTCGATATTCCAGCTGCAATAGCGGGTTGGACCTGATATATTGGCAAACTTTTCTGAAATGATGCATTGAGATATTCAATATCGTAGTTGTTAGATATCTAAATCGTAATATCAACTAATATTGCAATATTGTAGCAGCTATTTTAAATCATGCACAAGACAACAAATGTTCAACTCATATAACTCAGCAACTAATCTCCTTCATCAACTAATCTCCTATGGAGGGTCAATGGGTTCAACAAATGTTCAACTCATACAACTCAGCATCTAATCTCCTTCATCAACTAATCTCCTATGGAGGGTCAATGGGTTCAAAGCATCGCAACAATAAAATGAACAGGGCAAAACCAACACTAGGGATGAAACCACAAAATACAAATCTATCAACTAGTAAAGGATTATACATGTTTTAGTAAAATAACATGTCATCTCCTAAGTGCAATTATGATTTTCACTAATAGAAAGCGGCGTTTAAAATATCAGCCGCAATATCGATATTGTGGCAGATATTGCGTTTTGGAACACAAAACGCAATAATAAAAGTAGTTTCAAAGCATTTATGGTTTTTGAAAAAATAGCAGCACAATATCGACTTGGACCCCGATAGCGTTGTTATATCAGATGCAAAATAGCAACAGCTGCATCTTCTTTTTTGTTTTAGTTTTTGTTTTGTTTTTTATATTTCGGATAAAAAGTAAAATGTTTTTTGTATCAATATGAAACCTAAAAAAATTTCTCGACACCAAAATCAAGGTGTGTTGCCAAATTATCGAATTAAGTATATATATATATATATATATATATATATATATATATATATATATATATATATATGAAGCTTTATGTAGCTTTTTATAATCAATGCATGAATTTTCTTATTCATATATATTTTCTATAATATATGCTTGCATATTTACATTCGGATATTGACATCCAATATGTGAACAATATCCCGGAAACTTAATAATAATAACTACTATAAAATTTTTCATTCCGATATATCCACTATACTCGATATTTAAAATCTTGATAGAAAGCAGCATTTTACTGGATTGATCTTCCTCTTGAAAGTAGAATATAAGAAACCCAAGCCTCTAAAACGATTATGGCATTATTGTTTCTCGTTAATAAGTTATGCATACATTTCAGGCAGGACTAATTGAATAGAAGATTTTATCAGCCACGCATGTTGAGTACAGAATATTCATGAAGGACGAAAGGAATAGAGAAAAAAAAATAGCAATATTGATATAATCCGTGACTAGTTTAATAGATTTCAAATACATGTTGGGTACAAATATTCATGACGATTCAGAGAATATGGGAAGAAGAAGAAGAGAGAGAGAGAGAGAGAGAGAGAGAGAGAACAAGCATGTACTTAATATTGGCATCCAGTTTTAACTGCGCCTGAATTTCACTGCATCGCCTGAAATGGGACTTACCAAACATAATGACATCAAGCCAAAATAATTTATCAATTCATGTTAAATCTGATTTATTCCCATGCAAAAAATGGGAATGGGATCGTAAGAAGAAAGCTCCTTGCCTATTGATCAATAGATAATATAGATGGAGAATATATGTGTCCTTCTAAGCATTGGTTGTGTCCATTTTCTCTGGCAAATCACATTATCTTTGTTGAATATCAGAAGTTATAGCAGTTTGCCATCTAGAGAAAGAAAATGATAACTAGCCAAATGGCATGTCATCAATTACTCATTCATTTCAAAGGTGAAAACAATCTGACATGATAAAAATGTTCCTTCATACCTTCAAGCAAGCGGCGCAGTGTAGCTGCTTCTGCTTCATCATCTTCAATCTCCTCGTCTGTCTGAGCTTGTGAGGGGACCCTTCTCATTTTAAGTCCTCTAACAACATCTGCTTTATCACCTTTTGAGTCGATGTAACTATCTTCTTCTTCCTCAAATTCTTCTGCATCTAGCAAGTTCTCAAGATCCCCAGCAAATGAATCCAAATCGCTATTTGCTTCGGAGTCGCTATCAATTTCATCACCATCAACAGCAGAAAGGCTTTGAACTTGTCGATCCCATATTTCCTGACACTTTTCTCTCGTCTGCTGCTGAAGCTGAAGAAATGACATCCTCTGTCCACGTGCAAACTTACTAAGGGTCATTGCATCTACTTTTACTCCTGATGCAGCTTGCTCACTTGAAAGCTTACGCACAAGAGCAATCCGATGCCACCTAGTTAACTTCTCAATCTGTTCTTCAGGAACGTTGAACTTCAAAAGAACCTACAAATGAAACATCTATAAGTGGTACAAGCTTGCAGAGCCAAAGATTAATATAAAATATATGTGAACTAGGAAGTTACTAAGAAGATAATACAACAGTACACAATTTACTATGTAAAGAAAATAGTGCTAGAGTACATCCTAGTAACACACGCTTACTTAGCTATGTCCACCATAGGTTGGTACGTAACTTCTGGCTAAGTGGTTAATTGAATTAGCTAGATATACATTGTTAACCAAGAACACAATAGCTTAAGCTTTTCCATGATATCATATCAAACAAGTAGTTTCAAGGGGACTGGGGTTCATTCCCAACCATTGTCAACTTTAAAATATATTTTAATTATATTTATTTATGCTCATTCATTCCGCCTTTCCATATGAAGTTCAAAGTTGAAGGCCGTTTCATATGGCCTAAAAAGACCATGTGATGAGGAGTTTAAGGGTTACATTAGCTTGATATATATAGTTAGCCACAACCTAACAACTTAAGCTCTTAATTAATATTGGTTTCCAAATTGGTACACAGTTAAAAAAACATTAAAAGAATATGCGCTTTGATGCACCCACGGCATTGCATTTCCATAAGGACCATTGAACTGCCACCACCACCATAATAAAAGGCTATCCTTATCTACAATGTGCAGGATGGACAATTCTATCACTACGCCATGTTCATATCAGGCACACATGTTGGATAATATCTTATGCATTGTTTAGGATTTATAGTCTTAGTATGTCATACCCATATCAACATATCATGTCTGCATCAGCATTACCATGCACGTATATCAATCTACATAAAGATGGCTACAGAAAAAAAAATTACCTACTACGAGGAATCCATTTAGTTTATGACCATCGTCCCACTGCTTACCATATGAATTTTGGGGCCAAATTCCTTGGATGAAGTTAGAAAAGCGGCATAAACATGGAATCTAGTAGGTGGGAAAGAACGTGATGTCAAAACTTGGGCACACTTAACATGGACATGCCCATTCATTAAAGAAAATAGAACAAGAACATGCAAATGCGCACACAAATTTCTAACATAAGAAGAAGACAGAACACCACCTCCCCCGCCCCTTCCAAAAAAAAAGTTCATCTTTATGACTTTACACAGAAAGTAGGATTCAGTTCATCTTACTATAAAATAGTTCAAACATATTTTACTTCTTAATTGCTATACCAAGGATATTCTAAATTTATTACGGTTCTCTAAGGGTGGAGAAAGAGCATCCATGTGAACGATCCGGCGTGATTCTCATTTGGTTCATGTAGCCTACCCCAAATACTTGGGACAAAAGGCTTAGTTGCTCTTGTTATTGTTGTACAAGTCCTTATATTCATTCTCCTTGAAAATTCTTTACTATATAAATAAAAGTAAATGTACTCAGAATGGAAAAAAAATTGAGATGCCCAAAAAATATCTCTGAAAGCGATTTGAAAAGTGTTAATGAAGTGCCCAAGTCTCTATGTTGAAATTTTAAGTTTCATATGTCTTCAATATGTATCTGACATGGAACATCATCAAAAGTGTCCATGAAACAAACGAGCATATCATCATTCATCAACTACTGAACCAATTTGTAAATTAAACATACAAGACAAGTTTTTGTTTGCAAGAGGTCACTGTCTTGCTGATACCTGGCATTAGCTTACGGTGGTGAGTACAGTGACGAAACTGAACGACTTCCTTCAAGAGTTGTCTCACTATTCATCAAAAAACATAACAAATGACTCGAAGCCTTCTCTTTCCATGTTGGATTGACTAATCTGATTACTTTTATCCTTTTGAAAGTGAAGAAGATAATGAGAGCCTCATTCTTTTATCTTATCAATTTTATCTTTTCATTCAGTCATGAACCTTTATTTATAATTATGGTGCTTCATTTTTTATTCTGATAAGGTCAGGGAACTTGTGATTTCATTTGGTTACCTTCTTTGTCATAGTTATTTGATAATTGTGGTGTTTGGATATAGAGTGACATCATTAAAACTAAGAATAATGAGATTCTGAGGTTCTGTTTTCTGAATTCTGCCTCTTCCTTAAAAGGATTGTTTATTCTCAATTCTAATTGTTGTCATCCAGCCTCTAATCCTTTCCCTCTTTCTTAGTCATAATATCTATTTCCCTTATTACTTTGGTACAAGAGAAAGTTCACATGTCAACCCCAATACTGTTTAGTTTTTCAGCCATACAATTACATAGCTTGAAGCACGGACACTTCAAAGTAAAAGCCGTCCTAATCAGTGTTTTAAATATCGGATACCGAAAATATACTGGTCAACAAAATTATATATATACCAGATACGGGTGATATATCACGATATGGTACTAAATACTGGATACTATATCAGTATTATCGATTAAAGAATATACATCATTATATGCATTACTCAGCGACTTAGATTGGACCCTAATCCATCCCACACCAAATTTGATTCTAAGCGCCTTAAAAACCTGAACACACTCCAATACATCTTTCACTCCTTTTTACAACTTCAACCTACCCAGAATGTCAGATGCTTTATTGATCTTCACATCTCTGCAGCCAATTCAGCATGGAAAGCAACTGACTGTTGCTGTAATACAAGCTCAAAAAGCTTCAAGGCATCCTATATTAATCCTTCTCAATTGTGAGATATATCATCTCCATGATCTAACGAATAGTCTCCAATCAAGCAATCACAACTAGAACAAAATGTTGGATGCCTAAGAACCTTTAGAGCTTGTTTGGAATCCCTGGATTAAGAACGACGTACTAAAGAAACATAAAAATATAGACGTACAATCTGAAGGGGTTAGTCAAAGCAGATTTTACAACAGATAGGGGGTATACTTTTGTAACCGAAGTGCAGTGGGTTTTATATGATCCTAGTAGGTTTCATGTAAATATAGATTCTAGAATACCTACATACTATTAATTCGAATAATGAAAATTCATCACCTTAGTTTCTAAAATCTAAATTGATATAAAAAAAAAAAATAGTATTTTCTGCCACCAAATATTTATTTAAAAATAGTAAGACTAAGATGTACCATTTATGATTAAAATTGAATAAATAAAAACGAAAGAGAACACTAGAGCAAGGTTGAAAATCTCATAATCAGTAGTGGTAATTCCGTATCGATAATACACTGATGACTTATGATATCAAATATGCAATATCAGACTTATGTAACGCATTGTACCATAACATAGGAAATATAGGGAAAATATTGGCAATATCCTTATCGATATTATAAGATATCATGATACATATCAGTATAATAATATTTAAAACTTTGCACTAGGGTGAGCAATCCCTGAATCACCCAATATGTTTTCAGTTAGCAACTTATCATTGGAAATAATATGGTAGAAATTGAAAATTAGTTAATATAATTTTTTAGATAAATTACAAAAATACCATGAACATTAACTGCTTTCAACAAAAATAAAATGGACTTTATATATTGCAAGAAACTACCATAAACTTTCCCATAAATTTTCATTAAACTTCCCCGCCATTAATTTGGCGTTGGTGACCTGAGTTGCTGTTTAGGGCAGGAAATTAGGCCAAACATAACCTGGATACAACTCAGTCTGACAAGCTTAGAAGCAAGTTAGGCCCTACCATTTTTATCCGAGCCTGACCCTAGACTTTAGGTTTGATCATCATTTGGGTCAGTTTTGTGCCTAAGACTCTTGGCTCAATGGGGCCGAATATAATATATGTTTTATCACCGCATAATGTCGAAATAGATTTTGGGATAATGAACTTGGTTGCATCTATGAAGAATTATGACTCTCTCTCTTGTTTATAAGAAATAAGTAAAAAATATTTTCATAAATAAATTTGTTCTATTCCTTAGTCCTTACGGTGATCAATAATTTATGTAGAAGACTATTACAAAGTTTTTCACCATTACTTTTTACACAATTTATTATAAAATTTTACATTATTGATAGTGCTTCTTTTTTAATAAGCCAGGTCCATTCATTTTATATGTGGACTCCGGCCTAGAATTTCAAGCCTAAATGATAAACAAGTCGGGTTTGGACTCGAGAAAAATGAATGGGTCAGGAACCATGTTCATACGAGTCCAGCTTGAGTCCCGGCCCATTCCCACACCTACTGCAGTTAGTACATGAAGCCTTCACCTTGAGTACATGACTCATTGCTGAACATTTAACAAGAGAAGAAAATTTGTATGAGTTAAACAAGCAGCTATCATGTCTACTTCGGTTGGATCTATAATTCTAATTATATCCAGTTCTAATAACATCTTCGAGGCTTCAACTAAATACTGCCGCTCCTAACCAATGCATAAATTTGTCTGTCTGACCGAACCAGCACCAACAATTTTTCCATCAAGTGCATCCTTTCCTTACTGTATCTTTTCTTGCAATGTAATAGTACACGTTTGGCAAACTTTGGGTTCGGACTGTGAGATTGCAGAAATAATGATCAGACCGAAAAGAAAACTAGATCAGCAGCAAGAAAACAGGAAAAGGATGGGTTCGGGTAGGGTTTCAGCGCTAGGAAAGGGGAGAAAATGGAGAAAATTAAAATGAAGGGGTACACAGATGTTTTGACGCCTTGAAAGAGGGTTACGCACCCAAATATTGAATATCAAATAAACCGTGGCCCCAAAACACAGCCAATAGAGGACAAACTCTCTCCAGTGATTATCTAAATTCATACAATTCCATGAACCTGCATCTAAAAAAAGGCAACCTTTATACATGAATATATAGGGTTGTCTTGTTGCTGTGACCATAACATCATCATAACATAAATAACAAAAAATTGGTCCTAAAAGATGAATAAAATAAAGATAAAACTTAATATATACAACCTAGTCAATTCTCAAACACTAATTACCAACTGATAAGTATCATATTTTACATTCTTCCTCCCATATTTTATCTATTTTTGTTTATAAATAATTGCTACTTGGATATATTTAGTGTGTTTTTATAGGTAACAAAAATTTCGCAAGGAAAAGAAGAAGAAGATAATAGAAGTAAATACATGATTGGAAACTAGTGAATTTTAGATCCTAGGCTAATTAGAACAACCAAACTTCAACCTAAAAACTCTTACTTAATACAGTAGAATTAAAGAAATAGTAAGAATCACAAAATACCTTAGATCTCTGTGGGACGACCTGTATAGCGCTACAACCGACACTGTGCGCTTGCAGTAAATTATCACATCAAGTTTTTGGCGCCGTTACCGGGGATCGACGGTATTTTTCTTGCTTTTTCTGACGTTTTACGGGTTAACAGTGTGTGTTGAGTGTACAGGGACCATAAAGTGCAGATACAGGAAGACAGAAAGGATCGACGAAGCCTCAGATCTGTGCAGCAAAAACCAAAGAGTTAAACTCTTTGATTTGGCCGCTATTCAGCGGTCAAAACCGCTATTTAGCGGCTCTTCTGGTAATTTCTGAGCCCAAATTTTCTCCAGTTCTGTATTTTGGTTCTCTGGTTTTGTAAAAAAATCCCAAAAAAAATTATTAGAAACTATAGGAATCACATTTTTTATTTAATCATATCTATTCCACCGTTTTTATCTCCACCACACCCCACTTCTTGCATTAGTTTAGAAAATTCATGCATACACTCACGGTCACTGGTTCATACCACATTGGACCCGTGATCAATTTGGTCGACTTGTGAGATCATATTTGTTCATGGAAGACAAGATGGACCAGCCAATCCCAATCCTTCAGAATCGATGTTACCCGTTGCACACATCATTTCCATCATGCATAAAACTTCCACACGCAGCGTGTAATCACTATGAATTGAAGCCACAGTACATCAGTATGCTTCCTAAATTCACTGGTTCTAATTCAGAGAACGCATATCTCTTTATCAATGAATTTCAGGAAGTATACATGATGATAAAACTGCAATACTTATCGGATGACGCAATTGAACTCCGCTTCATCCCCTTCGCACTTAAGGATAATGCCAAGAAGTGGTTGTACAGTATGCCTACTGATTCAATCACTATTTGGGATGAATTCGTTACAGTGTTTCTTAAGAAGTATTATCCTTCACATAAGACGGTAAGGATACGAAATCAAATTAATCAATTCCGTCAAGTGTCGGGAGAACCCTTCTGGAAATATTTGGAACGGTTCAAGAACTTATTAGCTCAGTGCCCCCACCATGTGATAGAAAAGTGGCGGTTGTGTCAAATCGTGTACAAAGGACTCGATTACACATCCAAAACTCTTCTTGAGTCCATCTGTCAGGGAGAGTTCATGAGAAAGAATGAGGATGAAGTATGGGACTTTCTTGAGGACCTATCGTGGAAGATTATGCAGTGGGAGAATCCCACTGAGAAGCCCAGTGCATCAAATTCTGCGCATAAGGGAGGGATCCATAGCGTCGACAGCTCTATAACTGCTGAAGCTAAGATTGCAGCTCTTATGAGGAGAATTGAGGCATTGGAGACTACTCGTACTCCACAGGTTGGTCAAGTAAATTAAATCCAAAGTCTCACATACTTTAATTGCGGAACTCCGAATCATATTATGGAGTGTCCATTCTTAATGAATTCAATGGGTCCCACACTTGAGCAGGCTAACACCTTGTATCAAGGACCCATGAACAATCCTTACGCTCCTACATACAATCCTGGTTGGAGATACCATCCAAATCTGTCATAGGGTCAAGGGCAATATCAGGGAGGCCCTAACCCTAACATGCAGCCTCCAACCAATGGTCAGTTCTCAAGACCAAATGTGGGTGCTTATCATCACCCAAATACATCAAATTATGGGAACCAAAATAGACTACTTGCACAAAATCACTCACATCCACATCAGGGGTCTAATAATAAACAAGAAAAGCGGCTTCAGTCACTTGAGAAGCACGTTGAAAATCTTCTCAAGTCTCATTCCAAATTTAACACACATATGTCCAACCTTGACACACACATGCAAAATCTTATGAAAGTATTAACTGACTTTATTCAAAGTACAGGTCAGTTACTGCTCGTGAACTCTCAATCTATAAAAAAATATAGAGCAGCAGGTTGGACAATTAGCGAGTCAAATGAGTGAATGTGGTCAGGGTACCTTTCTAATTCAACCCATAACGAACCCTAATGCTAGTTCCTCAAACTTCAATCAGTCGCATGTCCACCAAGACAATGCCATTCACACGCTTAGACCTGGCAAGCAAGTGGACAATAATGTAGCCATACCTCCAGATCCCACTCCTACCATCTCGCAGGCTACATCATTTTTTCCACCCCTTTCTTCACAACCATTTCCATCACCTCCATCATCGTCACATGATCATTTGGAAGAACATGTTCCAAAGCCGAAACCACCATATCCTAATCAACTTAGGAAGCTTTCACCGCAAGTAGAAAAGATTCTTGAAATATTTCAGCAGGTGAAAGTTAATATTTCACTCATAAACATTATACAACAGGTTCCTACTTATACTAAGTTTCTTAAGGATTTGTGTACTAAGAAACGAACAAGAAACGTTCCTGAGAAAAATTTTCTTGCTGCAAATATATCACATATCTTCTCTAACTCCTTGCCTATTAAGTACAAAGATCCAGGTTTCCTAACAATCTCATGCATCATTGGGAACACTACATTTGATAGGGCGTCGCTCGATTTAGGGGCAAGTGTCAATTTGCTTCCTTACACTGTTTATCAGCAACTGGGGTTAGGAAAACTTCAACCTGCCAAGATCACATTACAGTTAGATGATCGTTCAATCAAGAGACCACTTGGTATGATTGAACATGTGCTCATTAAGGTCGGTGAGTTTATCTTTCCTGTAAACTTCATTGTCTTAGAAACTGAGCCGATCTCCAATCTACGGAATCAAATTCCCGTTATCTTGGGTAGACCATTCCTTGAAACATCAAATGCATTAATTGATTGTAGGAGTGGCCTCATGAAGTTATCGTTTGGAAATATGACTGCGGCATTGAACATATTTAATATAGATGAGCACGCAACGAGCTCCCTCATTGAGGTCAACGCGGTTCAGGTCAACACAGTTCATAATTTGCACTCTCATTCGACCTCTTACACTGATAATGAACTCTCATTTGAGCAAATATTCAAAAATGAGCTCATACTATTAGAAGAATTGACACATACTAATTTTATATATGATGATACTTGTGCAAATGTGCCATTGATTTATGAGCAAACTTTTGAGAATTTGTTTGCAGAGAAGCTCGCATTACTTCATGAGTTAGAAAAGCCATCACCACATTCATTTAATCCTATAGCACTCTTCTCACCTCACGATATTTCTACATGTATGTTTGTTACTAACGATGATTGACAGGTTTTGTAATAAAGAATTCTTTAACCCAATTGTTAATGCTTCCATGTGGACAAAGAAAAAGCAGAACGGCATAAACTACAGACAGGTAATTTCGTGACTTATAGGAGGTTGATGAGATATAATAATGCACCCACTTCACGTTTAAAACGCACACACTATGAAAGTGGGAAGCCATCGAGTGGTCGTAACTGCTTTCCATGCGTTAATAGGGTGATGATATCGAGATCGTAACTTTTACGACTCTCATTATTTGTATAGTATTTGTATAATAGTTTTCATATTTATTTTACCACACTTGGTTTGTATATGAGGGCATACACGAGTTTAGGTGTGGAGGAGTAGGTTAGTATATTTTCTTCGTTTTTTTTAGATTTTTAGTTTTTTTAGGAATTTTATTTTATTTTTAGATTTTTTGACTTTCTTTATTTTACACTTTGGGTAATTTTTAGGGTAACTAACTGAGAAAAAAAAATTTAAAAAAAACTGAAAAAAATAAAACTGAAAAAAAAAAATTTGAACAACAAATTTATGTATTTTTATCAAAAGATCAACCTAATTACAGATAAAGGAACAAATTTACATTTGAAATTGGATAGGAGAGTAGATTGGATGATACACTTTGAATTTTATGAAAAAAATTAAAATCCAAAAAATAAATACCGCTAACAGTAGTTTTAAGACAAGTATACATTTATTTTTCACTTCACAATAGTTTATTAGGTTAAAGACAAAGATGTTAACGATTGAGTGAGTCATCTCTCTCTAAACAAAGAAAAAAAAAGAGTGATAAAATAATGGGGTGAGCCTGATATTAAGGCAATAGCCTTAAGAGTGAAAAAAAAAGAGTATGATTCAAGTAATCGGATACTTTGCGCCTAATTAAGCGTAAATATTCGCATGAAAGGTGAAATATTCTAAAAAAAAGAAAAAGAAAAAAGAAAAGAGTATGAACCGAGTAATCGGGTACGTTGCGTCTAAGTAAGCGTAAATATTCGCATGAAAGGTGAAATATTCTAAAAAAAAGAAAAAAATTATTATGAAAGAGGAGATGAGTCATGAGTTAGATTTGGAGTCCAAAACCGAAATAGACTATTACACGTGCATGAAAATGTATAGAAGCTAATGGACTATCTGTTAGTGGGTATTGAAAAATAGAATTTAAATTTTTAATTAAAATGATAAGTGTATCTGATATGACGCTCGATTTGAAAATTGATAATATAAATGCGTTTTTGAGTTTGTATATTAGTGAGATTAATTTATGAAAATATTATAAAAAAATATTTTTCTTTCTTTTGTATAAAATTTCAATTTTTCTTTATTTTTGGTTATCCTTTTTTTTCTTTATTTCTTAATCTATTTTCTTCACGAATTTTGTGGGTATATTCACTGCAAACCCTCACGAGACAACACTCGTCCACTAGGGTAACCTAGGGGTTTAAAAACTTGTTGCACATACTAAGTGCAATCGCGATTCCTGCAAAAATGAGTTAGGATTTTTCTTTTTTCTTTTTAGCTTTAGGTTTTGCTCGAGGTCTAGCAAAAGATAGGTGTGGGGGTGTGATAAGTATCATATTTTATATTTTTCCTCCCATATTTTATATATTATTGTTTATAAATAATTGTTACTCGGGTATATTTAGTGTGTTTTTATATGTAACAAAGGTTTCGTAAGGAAAAGAAAAAAAGATAATAGAAGTAAATACATTGTTGGAAACTAGTGGATTTTAGATTCTAGGCTAATTAGAACAACCAAACTTCAACCTAAAAACTCTTAGTTAATCCAGTAGAATTAAAGAAATAGTAAGAATCGCAAAACACCTTAAATCTCTGTGGGACGAACTGTATAGCGCTACAACCGACACTGTGCGCTTGCAGTAAATTATCACATCACCAACTAACCATCACTCAACTAGTTATCTAAAAGGATGAAGGACAAAATTTGATATGTCAAATGATAAGCATCAACTGAATTGATTCATCTATAAATCTATCCATTTTTACATTAATCGCACGACTCCCTTCTACATCAGATTGCCTTTTGTCAATTCAGCCAACAAGTCAGTGAGAGTGATTTTCCATGATGTTCCTAATGGATTTTCATTTCAATTTCAGTGGCCCTTACACTGACAATAGAACTCCCAGAATCGACTTAAAAACTAACTCTGTATTTTATGCTTACCCACGTAATAAATAATAAGCTAGTTTAAAAAATGACTCTTACGTATTGGTGGCCTTCCTACATTTCATCTCGCAGTCCTTGTATAGTTTACTTGACATGTATTATGTGGTTTCTTTACCAACTCAAAATCATAAAATTATAGTGCTTCTCAAGATGTTTATTACAATTAATATCAGTTAACAAACCAAGTTTAGCATAAGTATAGTACTTTTAAAAATATATATAATAAACAGTTGGTAGTTATGAAATACTAAGGATGTAACTATACCTCGCGCGCAGCATCCATACTCAATCTGCGGAGATCAGCATCCGTTCCAGTGACTGTTGAACCTACTTTTGCAGAAGCTGCCTTTTTCTTCATCACTGAACTTGAAATAGGTGCCTTCGGAGTCACACGAACGTAACTAAACCCTAAACCACGACCAGAAGGATCACCAACACCTGTAATTTCCAATCGCTCAATGTTCTCCCTGTCCTGCATTTGAAAATTCAAAAACTCAATATCCAAATCATTTTTGCAGAATAAGCATACAGCCAGCAAAAAACACAAACGAAAACTTCAAACATATAACATAAATTCGTATGTCATTGCCCCATGCGAAATTCAGATTTATATTGAGAATATAATATAAAACTTAAATGAAAAATTACTTATAGTGTTGAGTAAACATAACGCAAGCATACAATATAATTTACGCTTGCTTGAAATTAAGTTAACGGCAAAGGTTTTACAGGTCACCTTCATTAGGAAGGGGGAACCTGTATCTAAGATGGTACAGATCCCCAGCACATAGCAGTGTCCCAGGCCAAAATTTTCATATTCATCAAACTAGACAATTTGAGTGAACGCCAAATACTAGAATAGATACTACAGGATGAAGCTGCCTTAGGCTAATAAATACATTTCATGTTATAAATAGACCAGTAAAACTAACACTTTTAAGCAGTTTTATGAGATAACATGTTCCTAGCAAGTGTGAACATAAGATTATAGCTACAGGTCATTCTTCCTGACAGTTATTAATCATCCTTTTTGCAAACAAAGGCGCCTTGGACCTGGAACTTAGCCCATCACCAATGTTTTATCCATAACCAAGCATCAGTGGCATAGCCCTGATTAACCTAATAATAGACTAATAGCCATTTTTTGTAAATTATGTTTGTGTTTGTTCACATGGGAGTAAAATGAAAGTATTGAAACTAAGACTACTTTCACTATTACATGTGTTTGTTGGCCAAAAAGAGAATTGGAAATTACTTCCACTGGGATGATGTGATCCTATGTGACAACTTTACTTCCAATTTGTTCTTCTAATTTTTTAGTGGAAGAGCTTAAGAAGCTCTAGGATCACGATAAACATTAATATTTTATTCAACTCTCATAAGTACTTCACAAATCTAGAGTAAACTACACAGAATATTATTATTATTATTATTATTATTATTATTATTATTATTATTTTATTAAACAATAAAGCAATGTTTTCTCTACTCCCAAGTCAACTTCCGTCTTCCAGAAGTAAACACAAACTAGAAGTCTATTGAAGAAGGCTCTTCCTAAGCTTCAATTTCAAAAGCTACTACATTCCTCTGCCTTACTTCTCTACTTATTGATTAACAGGCCAGTTTTTTTTATTTAGAAGAATAAATTGTAAAATACAACCTTCTCTCTCCCTCAGAGACTGTGTGGCTGTTGCTTGAATAGTCCCCACAACTTTACCTCTAAAGAAAGGTTGGATCTACCTTTAATCTTCTTTCATCTAGACTTAATGTTATTCACCAAATAAAGGCTTCCCAGAGGATCGCCCGTTACAGTACTACTACCGTTCCCCGACTATGCTTAATGAAGGATCTTCCACAGTTTCTCCATCAAAAATGTCACCAACAAGTAATTCTTGAGCTCATTGGGATTATGCTACACAAGACTTGAGGTATATCATACTGTTTTTTTATTCAGGTCTGGTGACTCGCATCACTCAACAATCAAGAAGGCAAATTGTGATTCTAGAAGTAGCTCTCACATATACAAGAAGTAACCCCCACCATATCTTTGTATGGCATGGTATTTTGCTAAATGCAAAACTTAGTTTTATGTGGCACTTTATCAGGAAAACTTTTATAGTGTAGGCCTTGATATAATTTGTAATGCAATGAACATGGACTTCCTAGCGTGACACCTATCACAGTGCTACTCGTACCTAAAAACGCTTAGCTACGAGGTTTTTTTCATAGTTTATCCTCCAAAAATGCTAGCAGGCATTAATGCATGAGTTCATTGAAATTATTATATACCCATTGTGGGTTGTGACGTTCAATAAAATTTGTCACTGAAAATGCTCAACTTATAAATCAGTTCCCGTAAAATGCTCCTTAGATGGAAAAAGAGGTAACGCACACTTAAAATCCCGGCCTCAACTTTCGAATACATCAGGATAGGCTAGAAAGCAGCAGGGACACTATGAAGAAGCTGTCATATCTGACACTATGTTCTGCAGGCGACAGCCTGCCCATGTTAATTTCTCAGATTAACGCAATTTGGTAAGTGGAAATTGCAATTATGCTCGGGTGTAGCCAATAAATTGTCAGAGATCATCATTCTGTTATGTCTGCATGATTTTTTGTTTTTAGGATGGTGGGAGGGAAGGAGACCTTTTACCACATTGTAAATTGCAATCCAATATCATAGTACATGACAAAAATATGGCAGGTTATGTCACAGGTGTGGCAAAGAACCTATTCATATATGTTTTTCATTACCTAATTTAATCAAAAATACTCTGCAACTCATCTCAGCTACAAGGATAAGAATGGCACATTCCCTACAAGACTGTCACAACTTGTCATCTGAAGCATCCCTAAAAGTCTGTCAACTTGTCTGAGATTGACAGTCACCTTAATGATTATATATACCGTCGCACTTGTTACTTGATTCATTATTATAACTTACAAATTTGTTCAAAAACATAATATAAATATTTGACACTAGTGAACTAAGCCTTGTTATTTTAATTGATAAATGCATAAGAATTTTCTAAACCACTGGAACAAAAGTTGAAGAACGTGGTAGCAATAAATAACATGATTCAAGGAACAAACTATGCCTATAAAAAGCTTTGAACGTTCTTTCGTGTTAATTCTTCTGAAGTCTAATAAGAGCAAGAAAATTAAATAGACCTGGTTTGTACAAGCAACAAAATTGTTGGTAAGGTTCCATGGTGTTATCTGCAGTTCCCTCTCGATATGTGATGCAGCAGCCAGAGCAATAGCTTCATCAGGAAGTTGGTTCATTGCAGAAGAAAGACCAACCGGGTGTGTAAGCCTCCTAATTCCCAAGCGTTTGAGCCGGTATAGGCCAGCTTGCATGCTTTCATAAGAGCAAACCTGGTGATTAAAAACATTAATCAACAACAGAAATAAATAATCTAGATCACAGCATTAAATTTTAAGAGAGAGACACAAAGGACCAAATGAAATGTACAATCACATTACCAGGAAAGGCAAGAGAGAGTAATATTATTTCCAACAGCAAATTAGACTGATTTACTCTAAAGTTCTCTATCGAAAAACATGCTAAATGATGCCATACAGCAAATCACGCTTTGTGTCTCAGCAGAATGTTGTGCAAATAAGAAATTATAGATGTCCAAACGAGGAGTATGATGAAATGAGACCATTGCAACAGATGACTGACAGTAGAGTAAGGGCTGCGGTCACAAGTAGTTGATAATGCTTCAAAGAGAGTGAGTGAAGATAAAGAATTAGCATGGGTACATGATGGAGTTCTCATGAAGCTTAGTTTAATAACCGATCTCAACGAATTACTTCCCAATATATGGTTCAGGACCCGAAAAAGCTATCATCTCATGTGGATTCATACCCATAATCACCGATATCTTCTATCTTCAGTAATTGGAGATAAGCATGTCCAAAACAAAATGTCCCCGAATCGCATGAAATAATCGCAAATTCAAATCCTTAACACTTACGGCACTATAATAGTATTAGTTTTTGTGCGTTTGTATACGCATGCGCATGTGGGTGCTTGCGCATGTCAGCATGTTTGCTAGTAGTATTCCAACTTATTTTTGCCATTCAAAATATAATATTTAAATATCTTTAGCATAAACATTCACATATTTGAATAAGTATACATAAGCCCTCGCATTTTGTCTTAGTTAAAATCCTTACAAGGAGGATGTACGAATTTCAGGCAATACCACTAAAATATACCCTAATACCTTAGTCATATGATTTAATATTACCTGTATTATTTTAATCAATTGCCATATATAACATAGTAATACATGATCAATGGAAGAAAAAACATTAGAAGATTTTTAAATAAAAGAAGCAACCAGTAGATGTCAAATAAAGTTGTTAAAAACATATCTACAACATTATTTTAAATATCAGATGTCAGGGATATATCGATCGGGAAAATTTCATAATAGATATTAGTTATCAGGGACATATTGGAGATTTTTAGTAAATATATATTGTCCACTTGTCCTATATCAAATTCAAATAAGTCAACACCTGCATACATCATGTAAAACATTACATATGCATATTTAGGAAATCAATTTTAGAAAACGAAAAACTACATAAAACATTATAAGTCAATAAAATGTCGTTTATCCAATAAGCATTTTGGGCGCTTTTTGACGCCTGATATAGGCCCCTTATATCAGATGAAAACCGATGTAGCTATATTTTTGCCCCAAAAATGTGAAATGCTATGGAAAGTGCAATATCATGGCGGTTAGTACTAAAAAATGATATACCAGCCACTAAATCTGATTTAATGACTGAAATTTAGAACACTGATTCCGAAAAAAAAAAAACCATATATTATAAAACAAAGTCCTGTGATTGTCCAAGAAATAATCAACAAGTCAGCTATGGTTGGATAAAGCTTCATAATGGAAGAGCCCGTTCTATATAGCTAGACACATGCAGAAGACATAAAAGTTCAGTCTTCAAGTCTCCCTCAAAATCCACCACATATAAAACATTAAAGAGAAGCAATGATGAGCTCCACATCAGGAAGATGGATCTTTCATGCCCCAAAAATATCCTTGGGTTTTGCCTCCAACCATACTAGAGCAAATATGAATTATCAACACTTTTAAGATATTTTGTGCTTGATAGTGAGATTTATAGAAGTAATGTTCCACATATTAAACCCCTGGCAGTGCTTTATGTGGTGAAGGCCCTATTTTATACAGCTCGATCAACAAAACCAACTTATACACTGTTTAGGTTTACTACCAACATTACTGGAGACTGTCCAAGTCCTAAACTTCATAAGGCATTAATTATTTTGCAAGTAAAACCATTAGAAGAAGTTAATCGAATAATACTGCATGCAGGTTGTGAGTTATACTTTTTGGTTCATATAGCCTACCCCAAATACTTGGGATAAAAGGCTTTGTTGTTGTTGTTGCAGGTTGTGAGTTATACTTTCTGCCGCAGCTAAACTAGTAAAAGTTGTCTTTGTCCCTTTAACAAGCTACTAAAGTTTAAGTGCGTCAGCCTCAGTGACTGAGCTTGTTCTCACACTACAAGTGCCAGGAAAGTAGATATATTTAACCAGTCTTCTCATATATTTTCCCAACATAAATGTCCTACCCAATGTTTAAAATAGCGATAATGATAACGTAACGTTTTGTCTATGTTAGGTTATGTGGCATATAGCGTAATGCATAACGTAAGTTATGTAATTTCCTATTTATTTAATTAAAAATAAATACAAAACTATATAAAATATTTTTTATAAATTCAAAAATAAATTTAACTAAAAAAAATATAAAACTACTTTGTAATACATAATCTATTCTAATTTTATATTAAAATTTAGAATAATTTTCACATTTATCTTCATAAATTATATTAAGTCTCCAACCGTAATTCCAATCATTAGTTAAACAAAAAAACAAGATTTTAATTTTTTATTTCAATTCCAATTATTATCATTGTTGTAATTTATATTTTGTAATGTTCAATTTATCATATTTGTAATTGTTGATTTTAGTTTAGTTAAAAATTCAATACAATTAACAAGTAAGATATTTCAGCAATCGGAGAGGAATTACAACAAGCGAATAACAAAACAATTATAAATTAATAAGTTAGCAATTCCATAAGCGATCAAACAAGCCAACAACTAATCAAGAAAATTACAGCAATTCGCTAATAAAAAAAATAATAATCAACAACAATATAGAAATTACTAAAAAAATAATTAACAACAATATAGAAACTACTAAAAAGAATTGTAAATAACATAACATAACGTAACTTAACGTAATGTTATGTAATATAACGTAAAATAACATAAAAAAACGTATTGTTACGATGCACTGAGTTATTTTCAGTTGTTACGTAGCGTTGGGGTTCCGTTAGGTTACGTAACGTAATATAACGGGTTTCATAACGTGTTATTTTCAACATTGGTTCTACCCCTAAAATCTCATTAGATTTGCATCCACATGAAACTAGAGGATATTATGCAACATTACGCTGAAAACAGTTGTAGTAATATTTATTCCTTACCTAATTACAGAATTATTAAAGACAACTTGCCTAAATAAAATATCCAATTGACTGAGCAATTAGAGACTACTAAGTGGAATAGGCATAGGTGTGTAGAAGCTTAAATTGCTATCAAATTTAACAACCACATATAATTGCAAGGAAAATAAATGTGAAATGATAATTAAACTATTAAAAAGTTACCACAGCAAAGGAGTTGGTTAACATTGTAACAACACAAGTAATATGAGAGTATTGAGCAATTAAAAGTTGAGGAACTCACATTTTCTGGTGTCAACATTCTTCGCAATTCATCCTCCAATGGAATACGAAAATCACGTCTCTTTACCCAAACTAACATACCATTTTTCCCCTTCTGAGAGACAAAGTATTTTCTCACATTAATTGAGAAATAAATTAATAAAATGCTCATAATAGCAAAAAAAAAAAATTAAAAATAGAAGATAATCTTTAAAGCATTCAAAATGAAAAATTTGTAGCAGTTGGAACAAATAAAGGTATTTAAGCACCAGATCATAAAAATGAGAAAGGTTAGACATTACCCTTAGATCTGCACAGTGCTTCATTCGTTTACGCACAATGGCATCTGTCAAACCAGGAAATTGTGAAGCCAAATCGTCGGCCCGTATAGAGGGAAGGAAATCTGGCTTCTCATTGGCACGAAACTCCCGATATACATACACTAACATCCTGTTCACAAGGTATGTCTGAACATTTTTGGTTCCTGGTGACAGTACTTCCATGTGAGGTTCCTGCAGGAACATTGTTACTAGAATTATTTGATTTTATTTTACAAATCTTGAAAATAAAAATAAGAAACAAACCACCATTTTCCAAGTATATTATCCTTTTGCATAATAGAAAAAAGAACTCCCTAATTATCTCCATTTATTCCAATGCATGCAATACTTAAAACATATAATGATGTAAATACAAGTTGGGGTTCCAATAAATAACAAATTTTTGGCTGCTCCATAAAGCCCAAAAGATTGCCACTAGAAGAAGGATATGATGTGACCAATAATAATAATTGTTAAAATACAAAATAATTTCTCTCAACCCTCACCATAATTTCGGAGTTTTGGTGCAGTGGAAGGATCTTTCAACATGATATCAGAGCAACCCAGATTCAATTCCTGCCGGGCGCACATTTAATTGCGGGTTTTAAAAAAAATTATACCGCTACGTAAAATCCAGATTTCTGCCCAAAACCTGCGAGGGTATGTTAAAATACAAAATAATTTTCCTCAACTCTCACCATAATTTTGAAGTTTTGGTGCAGTGGAAGGGTCTTTCAACAATAATAATTACACCTTTTATCCCTCGTATTTGGAGGTATGATACATGAAACAAAAAAAGAATTATGTTGGATCGAGCACGTGAATTATCCACTCATTCCTATCGAGCAATATATCTTTATTAAGTCCTTTATCATGTATATCTTTCTGTATCAACTCCCTCCACGTTTTCTATATGTTTTCTTTGATCATCTCTTTACTCTTTTAACTTATCCTATATTGATAAACTCCACTCGCCAAACTAGTACATCCACATGTCTATATCACACATGACCATACCATCATAAATGGTTTTCCTGCACCTTTTCTTCCAAGGAGGTTATGCTTACCTTAACAAAAATATTCTCATTTCTCACCTTATTACTCCTAATTTTTATCACACATCAAGCATGCACATATCTGTTAGACTCATTTTCTATGCATGATCTCTTTATAACCCAACATTTCATGCTATATAACAAAAGTGGCCTAATAGAAACCCAATAAAATCTTTTCAAATCTTTTCTTCGGCGTTAAAGAAACTTTATAATCGCATAACTTCCATTGTGCTATATTTCAATCAGTCGACTTAGATTCCAAGATTAACATTAGTATTGATCTTATAATCCTTTGAGATAATAGAACCTAAGAACCTAAACTAATTACTCATAGGTATCTCTCGTCATGATTGGACCTCTATTTTCTGAATTTGCACTCTATATACTCTATTTTAGAAATGTTTAATCTAAAATCTCGAGATTCTAAGATTTTTCTCAATAGCCCTGATTTGGAATTTACCAAGCTCATCTCATTGACTGATAATATCATCAACAAATAGCATATACCAAGATATCTCATTCTGAATAACCCTAAGCCCATTCATCACTATGACAACAAGAATAGACTCAATATAGATTCTCGATGCAACCCAATTGTGATCTAAGTATCACATGTTAGATCACCCCAAGTTATGAGATTTGTCACTAGTCCAATCGTACATGACCTTGATTATGTCAATATGCTTGATGGGCACTCCCTTCTTCAATTTCCATCATAGTATCTCTATCGGTACCATACCATAAACATTTTCCAAACCAATAAAGACCATATGCAAATATTTGATTCTACCCTAAAGTAAATGAATAGCCTCTATCATATTGCCCTAACATGAATCCAAACTAACTCTCTTTGATATCTTATCATTCTGTCTCAACCTGTATACAACTATCTTTTCAAACTTCATAGTGTGGCACATGAGTTTTGATACACAGTACTTGATAGTCTAGATATCAAAGATAATAGGCTACTCTTCCTCCCCTAATTTCAACTTTTTTAGTTTGTCAAATCTGGTTAATATGTCAATCATCCATCCCACCTAAGTACCTCTATACCTCAATATAAATTCCATTCAAACCAAAAACTTTTCTTGCTTTCATTATTTTCAAAGTCTCTTTAACTTCATATTTTCTAATTTTTTGCATAAATTATAGTCAGCATCCTGACACTGAATAGTATGGCCAACCAAATCTTGAGTAGAACTAGTATTGAACAATTTGTCAAAATAGTCTCAACTTTCCTTTATCACTTTCATCTCGAACTAGAATCTTCTGATACTTATCTTTAACACATTTCATAGTATGTCTAATCTCCCTCTTATACAAGCAATTATATATATGTGTGTGTGTGTATGTATATGTGTGTGTGTGTATGTATATATGTATGTGTGTGTGTGTATGTATGTGTGTTTATATATGTGTGTGTGTGTGTGTATGTATGTATGTGTGCGTGTGTGAATATATATATATATATATATATATATATATATATATATATATATATATATATGTGTGTGTGTGTGTATGTATATATATGTGTGTGTGTATCAGTCTCTTTAGCATCCAACTTCTTGTACACTTTTGTGAAGACTTTTAACTTTTGTATCTCAAAATTAATTGTCTTGAAGCCTTTTGCTCATATCTCTCATCAAAAAGTGCTATTCGATAATATCTCAACAATTTTCTTAGCTCCTTCTCGGTTAGCTTGTACCTTTCAGAGCTCACCCATCATTATTCTTCTTCAAATCTATGTAAAAATGCTTGACTTACTAGCAGTTTTTAGCTCTTCATTCAACTATAATGTATCCATGCACTGCTCCACTCACCAAGTAAATCTTTACTACCTTCTTAATGCAGCCAAACATTTTGCTTCGTATTGCATTTGGATCTTCTTGGGACTTCCAATCTACATCCGGTACGACTCAATCTACAAACTCCTTGGTTGCCTTCTCTTAGCCGCCACCACTAAATCTTAAGATCTTATTTTCGTTTAATCTTTCTAAGTCCTCTTCTAATCTAAACATCTAAAACTAAGAATCTATGCTGGGTTTATAACACTCTCACGTGGTATTATCTTGCAACAGATGTGACAACCTCTATTTACTCTCCTACTTAAATAGAAATCTATCTGGCTTACATATGATCCACTTCTAAAAGTGATCAAGTGAGTACCCGTAATTTAATAAAGCAAAATCTAAAATTAAGTTACCTACTTCATTTCTTTCTCTAAAACTAAATCCTCCACGTGTACTACCAAACCCACTACGACTAGTTCATACATTTCCATTAAGGTAATTGGATCATTTCATCTAAATCTTCCTAAAATTGATGCTTACTAGACTTGTCAAATCCTACTTGTGGTGCACAGGCACTAATAACATTAAGAATATCCCTACATAAAATAAGTTTAATTAGTAAAATCCTATTTGCCATCCTCTTAACCTCCACTAAATCTCTAAATAATTGTTTATATATAATTATACCTAATTCATTATGATTTATATCTCTACCCATACACCAAATTTTAAAACCCCACTGCTCTACAACTAGCTTTCTCACCTTCTCACATAGTCTCCTACACACAGAAGATACTAACCCTCCTAGCTATAGCATTAACTAACTCTAATAGTCTACCTAGGAGAGAACATATGTTCCATGAGTCTAACTGAATTATATGTTCATGAGCTAGTTCATTTATCCTTACCCACTCATTAAGGTATGGGAACCCTTGCGCATTTGACAATATATCTGAGCGCCGATATGGCACATCACTTCTAAGAAACGGCCTAGCAACCTTTGCCTACTTTTCATTATACTCGGGCGCTAATATAGTACGTCGTTCCGTAAAGAATGCCCTAAAGTAATTTAATTTGTGGTTCATGTCATAACCTGTTACAAGGTTTACATACGTTATCACAAGCTTACTAGAAGGCTCATTCTTTATCATGGTTTGGGACAGACAATGAAAAGAAAACTTTAAACACAATACTAACAGAATTATGAATAAGATACAACCCTTTCAGATGCTCTCCCAATAGAAGTCTCACTTCGAATCACTAAGATTTCAAGTATTATCTATATTAGATAAAGCTCAACTCATGGCTAAGGTCTAAAATCAATATTTCCTTCTTCAGTCACTATGCCCTTACCCAGAGCCCCGGTCTCTAAAAAACACGATAAAGAAAAAGGAAAACAGAAAAAGAAGCACACACAATAATTATTTGGATAATCATGCAAAGACTGGGGCATTGTGGACATAATTTTAAAAGCAAATAAAAAGATTGATGCCGCCTAAGTGGCTGTCATGCAAAAGCCTATGACACATTAAAAAAAGAAATCATCAGTATTTAAGAACACATGAAAAAATAAATGGTTGACCGTCAAGTATATATATTTTTTTGCTAATTAAATAAAAAGCAAAGTAACATACGAGACAATCAAAACAAAAAAAAAACCGAAAGTAGATTTAAGTGTAGTTAGAAAACAATTAATAAAATCTACAGCTTGGACTTGAGTAAATATTTGCCCTTTCTAAATCCAGCCAATCACTGTATTTCCTTACCTGTTGCCCAACAGAATATAATTTATCAATTCGCCGAAGCGACAACATCCCTTTTGCTGAGCGCACCAAAAGATAATCTGTGGAAGATGACTTATGGGGAAATATTGGTGCACGGTACATATTTGTTTCAAGACATGATTGGCTGCAACCAGGACCTATGTCTCCAAGAAAAGGTGACTTATCAGACGGTTCAAGTGGGAGAACTGTCCCCAACCCATCATTGCCATTTCGAAGAGATGAAGCAGTCTGGTCACCAGGTGCTATTTTTTGGTAGTACGTGCATAGTCTAGCCCCCATACCAACATTTCCAAGCAATAAAGGTCTTTCTTCACAATATCTGCAAACACCAAAATGAGAATAAGGAATAAGACAGTGTTATGAATCACCCAAAAGAACCCAAGTAGACAGTTTCAGCAATAAGTGAATAAGTCAATATCGATCATGTATGCTACCACAATGATGTGACCAATTAAACTATTTAGAACAGAGGGCCAGCAAATAAAAATCAACAAGAAAGAAAAACAAAGAGAGCCCCCTCAATATGTTAGTTATAATAGCCTTTGGCTTAGCCACAATAAAATATGCTGGCTATAGATACTTGTGAAAGCTCGTAAGATCAATAATCACATAAAGGATGAATTACTAACAAAGGTAAATTATTCAGCATAAAGACAAGTTGGTTTTTCTCTTGTTCGTCATAGATTACTAGAATTAGGTCAATGACTCAGAGTCCTTGCTCTTCTCCTTTAATATGCCAAGAGAGGACAGGGACCTTCAGCAGTTATTCCACTCATCAGAGGGAGAAAAAAAAAAACCCTCAAAGCAAGATGTTACTGATGTAACAAGAAATGTTTAAGAAAAAATATATAATATTTTTCATCAAAACTACTTTGAAAATTTTCCTTAAATTGAAATACATATTCGCACTCAAATAAATGTCTTAAAATCAATTATGCTCAACTAATAACTCATAGCCATAGCAAGTTGTCAATGCCTATGGCACCCAAGAACAGCTAAGAACTTCCAAACTTTTGAGGTCAGCCACATGAATCCTTTTATTCCCTATGGCTTTGTTAAGAGCCATCTAATTGATTGACTTAACTACTACAATATCCTTTTAAATTTCCTCCATCCATGCTAGTTTCATTGTCCTAAACATTTCCTATATATCCGATATATCCCCTGATATATCGTTTTGTAGGGTTAACCATGATGATACAATAAAAAGGGATCACAACATTTTGTGCGCGTATCGGACGACATTTGCAACATCTCCCGATCTATAGGCCCGATATATCGGCCGATATGATTCATCATTTTCAATTGAGTTTTTAACTTAGAAATACATTTAATTTTCATAACCAGTATCATTCCTATGTTTAAAGAAAACCCAAATTCTATTGTTTTTACTTTAAGCAACCAGATTTTTAAATTACTACCCCGGAAACTGCCAGAGAATCTCACAACATGCCACAAATTAAAAAGCTAGAAATCTACATTACAAAGCTTATTTCAGTATTAATACTGAAAACTTAACCTTCCTTAAAATTCGTTTCTTCTTCCTATCTATACATATATTGCTTGCTTAGGTATTGTTGTTATCCACTATTATTATCTCTCGCCATTATTATCATTGCAGCCAATCTGTTTCAACTACTATCTTTGTTATGTCTGAATCTCAATTATTTATATAATCCATGTTTCAACTTTAGTTAAATCTATTCTATGACTTACTTTATTGTGATGTGCATGTATATATGAATGTGTTATCAAATATTTTTATATAGATGTCATGGCATACCAATAAGGTAGATGAAATTAAACTACATCTAATGTATCAAATTTACATATTTGATGTGTATATATAATGTTTGAAATGAAAGTACAATATGAGTTTATATCCTCGATATATTGTTCGATGTCCGCTTTCTAATATGAAAACAATCCATTCGATACGATCCCGATATATGATATTTAGAACCTTGGTTAGCTTACACCTACTTGTTATCTTGATTTATCTAACTAAAATAATATCACTTGTTCTAACTAGCATGCTATATTAACTTAACTAAATAATTTACTAAGGAGAAAAAGTTAATAAAATGAAATAAAATGGGAAATATGAGATTTTGAATCATTCTACAACTATACTATGCACATGCCTAAACCATCTTAATCAGGTCTCTCAGATTTACTCGATAGGAGCAATCATTGACTTATGATATACGCACTAATTTCTACCCATCTCTTAGCATATTTGCCACTCATCCATCTTAAACTTTCGGTTTCTGCTACTAGCTTATTTTGAACGAGACCGTTAGCTGTGCAATCATTCTAACCCATATAGATCTGTTGTTTTTATAGTCATATTATAAATTTTCCTTCGAATTCAAGGCTATCCATTATCTAAACAACAAAAGCAGTTTTATACAGGAAGCATCTGCTTTGATTCAATGACCATGCCATCTTACAAGAGGACAACATATAAACCCAGGTTTTAAATATCGGATGGCACCAATATATATCACGAATATTATATCAAATTATGAGATTATGAAGTATCTAATATGATAGACCCTTCTAATGTGAGCACTAATACTGCCGATATTCACCTGATATTTTGTCAATACTGTCAATATTTCCAATATTGTTGATAATGATACATCTAAAGTTGTCAATCTTCCAATACCATAAGCAACCAGCCGATACCAATTATGACATTTAAAACCTTTGTTAAACTCAATATTTAGTGGTTCACTAAGGAGAGAACATAAGATCTGGCTTGTGGCAAAGGGGTAGGATTGGATTTTGGGAAGACCCTGGTTTTAGACCGGTTACAGCTTCAGCACCCGCCCCCCCTCTTCCAACCACCACACACACAAAACACATGCTAAGGGAAAGAAAATGAGGTAGCAGATACAAATGTAACGAGACAAGCTTGGACTGTCCTGTTGGATAACTAAGCATGGATATAGAGTACCCTAACCTAATTGTGAATGATTGCAAAATACCCAGTTAAAGAACTAAGACAAAAACAAACCTTTCAGCAGTTCAGGGCTTGCTGATGACAACATGCTGTGTGAAAAACTTGAAATCGACTTCAAACATGTCCTAAGCAATAAGCTAAGGTCTTGACAAGCAAACATATCAGTGATCAACCAACATGAATCAGTCATTAACAAATGACAAAATGCAGGAGGTACCTCACTGGGAATATAGGAGTTAGTCTGAAGACTCTGAAGCCCTAGACGTTTATAGCACCGCGATTTTGTCTGGCAGATATTGGATGTGGCATAACCAAAAACCTCACTAAAACATGGATATCCCCAACATTGGACCTCAGCTGCCAGAAGCTACAATATTTTGGCATTTAAAACAACTAAAATCCCTACATTGTGTCAAGAACAAGCTAGTTACATTTGGGAGTAGTTCAAGTCAACACAGGATAGGGTTGTTGGACCAGGTTATATTTCAGATAAACTAGACTTGTTCACAAAAAGAAAGGACAGAATTTGTCTCTTACTTGCCTTGGGACTGAAGAATGAAAACAGCAAGAGTTCACAGTAGTTATTGTTGAAGAAGAGAGGCTGAAGAGCATTGAAGTATTGAGTCATGTTGCATGAGAAGCGAGAAGGAAGAGGGTTAGGTACTTTGGTTCCTGATGCCATAGGATTCAACAAAATTATGTGAGGAAGGGTTAGGGTAAGGCAATTGTGCATCAATTTAGGACAAGACCACAACAATCACTCCCTCTTTCTCCTTCCCCTTTACTAACCCTTCTGAGCTTCACCTTCCCCTTCCCCTCCCCTTCCCCCTGTTACTATATAATTCAAACTCAACATGAACTCTCTTACCCTCTTTCCATAGTTCCCTAAACAAAAGCAGAAGAATTTCACAAGGCAATCTCTCACCCCTTTTAGCCTCTAAAGTAATACAAGCAGATAGAGCTCATGTAAGTTCTGCCAGTCTTTTAATTACTATAGGGAAACTAGTTTTAAATATAAAAACAAACCGAGATGTTTGTGATGGTTTTATCACAGATGGGTTTCAATAAATTGTTGGATATCATTGAAACATTTAACAGTGCACTGTCACCTAATTCTTTTCCTGAGAGTAATTGGCAACAATTTATGTGTAATCCCTCAATTCACTAGAAAGACATTGATGTTAAAGCTTAAAAGTCTGAAAGTTAGAGCAGCACAGAGGCTGTCTCTATGATCTAATCTTAATTCTTAATTCATTACATTTGATATTTTCATGAAGAGATCAGATCTTTATTTGTTTTTGCATTTGTTAGTGATGTGAAATTCAAAGACAAATATCAGATAGATATATATATATATATATGAGATTTGGCATCCGTTACAGACATCATCACCAACCAACAACAATTGACAACTTGCAGAGGACAACGAAATTACCTACTTCCTCTTCAGAATATATATATATATATATATATATATATATATATATATATATATATATATATTCACCTTTTCTTCAATTGCAAACAACAACAACTAAGCCTTTTATCCCAAGTATTTGGGGTAGGCTACATGAACCAAAAAAGAATCACGCCGGATCGATCACTTTGATAGTCCTTCTCCATTCATTTCTATCAAGTAATATCTCCTCATTTAAACCTCTAAAATCCATATTTTTTCTTATCACCTCCATCCATATTTTCTTCGGTCTTCCTTTCGTTTTTTTTTAACTAGTCCTACATTGTTAAACTCCCCTCATCGAACTGGTAAATTTGTAGGCCTACGTTGCATATGACCAAACCATCGTAAGTGATTTTTTCGCATCTTCTCATCGTGTGACCTACACCTACCTCAACACGAATATCTTCATTTCTCACTTTATCTATCCAAGTGTTACCGCATAGCCAGCGGAGCATGCGCATCTCTATTACACTTATTTTCTATGAATGACGTTTCTTTATAGCCTAACATTTCATGCCATATAATAAAACTGGTCTAATAGCCATCCTATAAAATTTTTCTTTCAGTCTTAACGGAATGTTATAGTCGCATAAAACTCCAATTGCACTCATTAATATCAACCAGCCAGCTTGTATCATATGGTTAACATCATTATCGATCTCTCCATCATTCTGAATAATAGAACTCAAATACTTAAACTGGCTGCTCATTTGTATCTTTTGTCCATCCAATATTACAGCATTATAGTCTATGGTTCGTCGTTTACTAAATTTACACTCCATATACTATGTTTTAGACCTACTCAATCTAAAACCTCTAGATTCTAATATATGCCTCCATAATTCTAACTTGGCATTCACCCCTGCTCTTGTCTCATCAACTAAGACAATATCATCAGCAAATAGCATATACCAAGATATCTCATTCTGAATAGCTCTAGTAAGTTTATCCATTACTATAGCAAATAAGAACGGGCTCAATGCAGATCCTTCATGCAATCCAATTGTGATAGAAAATCACTTGTTAAACCACCACATGTTCTGACATTGGCCACTACTCCATCATACATATCCTTAACTATGTCAATATACTTGATAGAAACTCTTTTCTTCATCAATGTCCACCAAAGTACCTCTCGTAGTACCTTATCGTAGGCTTTAACTAAGTCAATAAATACTATATTCAAATATCTATTTCTCTCTTGGAATCGCTCTGTAAGTTGACGAAATAAATGAATAGTTTATGTCGCCAATCGTCCTGGCATAAATCCAAACTAGTTCTCCAATATTTTAACAGTTTGTCGCAATCTATGTTCAATTACCCTTGCCCAAAGCTTTATAGTGTGACACATGAGTTTTATTTCCCAATAGTTAGAATAACTCTGAATATCATTCTTATTTTTATACAGAGATAAGAGGGTACTCTTCTTCCATTCATTTAGCATTTTCTTAATTTGCCAAATCTTATTAAAAAGATCTGTCAGCTAGTTCATACCAATCCCTCCTAAGTATCTCCATACCTCTATATTCAATTACCTTTTCTTCAATTGCAAAAGTAATAATTAAAGATATTTAAAATGTTGCTTTGCAAAAACCTCTCCACTGGAGCGTGAAAAAAGTTTTAACTTTTGCACCTATGGCTATATTATTTTCTTCCAGATTCTTATTTAAAACATTAAATGGCATAAGACACCCATAAAAGGACTTGTCCATCAAATATTGTAGTAGGCTGTAAACCACACAGACCACATGTCCAGACAAATTTAAGACCCAAGTTTATAGATTTCAACATGTGGCTCACTGGCGTTCAGCCATGTTCCAAAATCATAGCAAGAGATCAGCATTTTTCTAAACTTGGACGTGATATGCTCGTTATTTTTTGCACGAAGACTACTTCCAACAAAAAAGAAAAAAAGTAATGACCCGACAATTTTTGCCAGCCCAGGAAGACAACTGGAAGATGTTGGCTCAACAAGATATCACTTCTCGAACCTAGGGATGAAACTAATGAAACCAGTTTTTGAAAGACATAACCAACCTCAATATGTAAAGATAAATTATTTAAGATATATGTACAGCTTGAATAATAATAATAATAACAATATAATAATAATAACGACAGTAATGATAATAAAAATAATAACAATTTATAATAAAGACAACTGGAAATGTTGGCTCAACAAGATATCACTATTGGAATATTGAGAAAGTAGGGTTGAAACTGCTAACGAAATCGGGTTTTCAAAGACGTAACCAATCTCCATCATATGTACAGATAAATAATTTTCAGATATAAAAACAACTTGAATAATAATAATAATTGTAATAATAATAGTAATAACAACAATAACGATAGTAAAAATAATAACAATGGGTTGCGAAGACAAAAAAGATACGTTTACTTACTCCATCAAAAAGACATGTCCATCTTTCACAGATAAGTCAGATTTTTTCTTAAAAGCCCCGGGTGGACGCACGGGCTTATTCTCACCGGGCAACCTTTGGGCCCTTGGCCAAACATGAACCTTAGTGCGTACAAGATGAAGAACAGAATTTGGACGCACATCTTGGAGTGCTAGGGACCTGTCATCCTCAAGCTCCTTCCCAGAATAAAAGACTTTCACCTTTTCTGAAGGTTTGAAATCTGCATGAATGATAGAGCAATTTTTAATATTGAAGGTGAAAGTACTAAATTACCAGCAAAAAAAGCAGAGGAACTTAAACCCAATGTCAAGAAATAGCTAATAATAGGAGGGCTCACAAGCTCAACAATTATTATCATGTACAACGGAACACTCACCCTGACCAGGGAAGAGAGTGGGAGTTACACACAGAAGTTACTAAAAAAATTGAGAAACTACCATAAAAAAATTGATGAGAGCGAGAGAGAGAGCGGTAAACTGAAAAGATCAAAAAATCCAGTGCATGAGGTGGCATACAGTTTTACCATTAACAAGAAACAATATATATTAGAAAAGTGAATATCCAATACAAAGAAATCCAATGAGTAAGGACTTACCTAGTTTCTTCGATGCTTTCAATTTGACAGTGGACAAAGTTTCATCGGCATTAATATGAAGCTTAATTCCTTTCCCTCCTCCCAAACTGATAATTATAATTTTTATGGGTCCACTGGTGCAAAGCATTCCCTGTACCTTGGCTATAACTTCATTATCATGAGGGTACCACAAAGCTTTAGGCCTATGAAAGTTGGCAATATCCTTGCTGCAAAGGGTGAAGAAACGAAAGGTTTCAACAAAATAATTAGAGACAAGAAGGTATATAAAAACGATGAAGGTTAATGCCTGGGAGAGTCAATTGATCCACTTATATAAATTCAAATCAGACAAGACAGTCTGAATTTATAAGAATACCTGCATCAAGTAAAATAATAGTTTTACACTAACTTGCATAAGAGATGCAGGATTTCACATATCCTGAATTCACACTGGTTCAACTAATGACTACCAACAGAATGCAATGCAAATAATTGAAAATTCTTAACCAGAAATATTAGTAATTTAATAATGACGGGATTTCAAAATGTTAGATAAGGGACAGATAATAGCTTATCCAAAGACCTAAACAGGTTACTAATGGAGGTGACATGAATATAGTACAAAATCAACCTGATAATACTTTTAAAAAGAGACAAGATATATTTTGGTTGGCCTTCCAATAAAGTGGTTCTTCCTTTGACATATGTTATGAACTCATCAATGCCGTACGTTATGTACAGACGGCGATACTCGTCAATGCTCAACACAATTACTAAAGGATACTTCACTAACAATATAAAGTGGATATAATTTTAAGTCAGAGGATGTATTCGAATCGGATTTGATATAGGTGTACTTTGGATGCAAATAGGGTACAAAATCGTGTTTAAGGATCAGGCCCTTAACCAAGTTATGATAGGATTGGTTTTGTATTACGTTATTTAGGAGGGATTTCAAAGTTTTTCCATGGCTAAAGCATAAATTTTCAGAGTATATAATAACAGAATTAATTTTCATATCCATGCAGAATCCATACTGTGGTTGTTTGTGACGTGTACTCTCATATCTGCATCCAGCATGGGTGCCCCTGTAACCTAGCTTTGGTCCATGATATTTGGGATCCCTGTTATTTTCCCTCTTCTAACGACTTTACGATGATTCCTCCCGCATGTCATGCATTTATTAAAAAAAAGGTTTATCTTTTTCGTACGTTTTATAACAAAATATAAAATTAATTTTGTACATTTATTCATACTTTGAATATTGATAATGCTATGTAGTATATGAAAACTAATGTTTTCAAGTTTTGTGCTAATAATAAAACTATTCATTAAACATCATGTTTGCGTATATCCCACAAAATAGTATTAATAAGAGGAAATACAAACATGTCCTAGATGTTACTTGTACCTTAATGATTCACATGCATATTCCTGGTCTAATGTTCTATGTCCATGTTACTTGATTAATAGGTTAGATAACATCCTTTGTTTTGCATGATAAAACTCCATTTTCCGATTTATATATCGATACAACCATGTTTCCTCTACTGCCTTGCATATTTAGGGGTACATGTTTTCTTCGGGATTTGGCTCCTAGTTAGGAACAACTATCTCCTCGTGCTGTCAAGTGCGTATTTATTGGCTAGTTTAGGACTCAAAAAGGGGCTAAGTGATGTGATCCAATGTCTAAAAGGTATTTGTCTCTGCTGATGTTAGCTTTTTCAACTTTGTCACATATTTTATTTCTTCCGCATCTATAAACCTATTATTTCCTTCTCTATCTCTGTCCTTGCATGTGTCTCTTATGAAGGTCAATAAAGTGATAATGCCTTGTCCAAAAATTGAGATGTCTTCCTTTAAACCACTGTTAGTATGCTCTCGCTATCTGAAAATGCCTCCTTCAAGCCACTACCAGTTATTCCGCCTCTCCACCTTCAGGTTCTTCACATTTGCAACCTTCATCTGCTCCTTCTGATATTCCCATTACTATACATAAAAACGCTCTACAGGTTTAACCACTTATTTCGCCAATTCGCCCTCTCTATCAGTTTCTATACCCAGGTCTTTTGCAGAAGTTGTGTTAGTCTATGCCAGGCAGAAGGCTGCAGGTGAGGAGATGTTTCTTCTATCATGAAACTTGGAATTTGGTTATTGTTCTATCAGGAGCTTCCATTGTTGATTGTTGTTGGGCACACTGCCAAATATAAGCTAGATCGATAGATAAACCGATATAAAGCTCGCCTTGCTCCAAAAAAAATTTTCCAAACCTATGTTATTGATTACTTTGAGACTCTGTCAGATAGCTCACCTCAACTACATTCGCATTCTTCTCTTGCGGTAAATTGGCTGGTGTTTCTGTTGGACGTAAGAATGTTTTCTTATATAATGATCTATATGATGAAGTGTATATAAAGCAACCTCCAGGTATGTTGCGCAGGGGGAGAATCTAGTCTTCAAACTCAAGAAAGTAATTTATTGAATTAAGCAGAATTTTTTTGCCTAGCTTAAGAAGTTTTCCATCGTGATTGAAGGCATTGGCTTTCAACATGGTCACTTTTATCATTTTGTATTTGTCTGGCACACTACCTCTTGTATGGTCATTTTTGTTATATATATAGATGGCATTCTGCTAACTAGGTGCGATACAGCAGCTCTGGCTGAGACGAAAGTTAAATACAGCAGCTCTGGCTGAGACAAAAGTTATCTCAAACAACACTTTACGACTAAATAAATGGAAAGACTAAGAAATTTTCTTGGAATTGAGATAGCTTATCATAAATATAAACTAGTTCTCTCTCGAAAGAAGTATGGACAAGATCTCTCGGAAGAGACCAACTTACTTAAATACAAATCCTCTAATGCTCCAATGGAGTCAGATTTAGATTTATAGAGTAAAGAAAATGATTTATATGATGATGTACGCAGTATAGGAGAATGATTGGCAAACTTAACTATCCCACCATCATCAGGCCTAAAATTTTCTTTATTATTGGATTATAAGTCAATTCATGAATAAACTAAGAACGTAGATCAGAAAACTACTCTAAGAGTTCTGGTATATATTAAAAGCTCTCCAAGAAATGAGTTATTCTAGAAAAAAAAACATAAACATGTTCACATCTCCGCTTTTAAGAAGTTGGATATGCAACAGTCAAAGGAGACAGAAAGTTCACCATTGGATACTTTACGTTTGTTAAAGATAATCTAGTCATGTAGAGGAGTGAGAAATAGAATTCAGTGTCTCAATCTTCTGCAAAGATAGTATCGGGTTATGACACATATTACATACGATTGTGGCTAAAAAAATTATTGACTTAATATGGTCTCAAGTCAAAGAGTCATATGCTAATACACTGTGCTAATTAGTCTGCCATCTACATTACTCAAAATCCAGTATTTCATAATTGTATCAAGCATATAAAGGTCAATTGTCATCTAGTTCAAGAAATTGTATAAAGAGTTGATATGTACTTCATTTATTCAGTCGGATTAATTGGTTGATATTATAACTAAAACTGTATTACCGATAGTGTTTTCAAATCTAGGTAACAAGTCGGGCATAAATAATCTCTATGCTCCAATTTGAGGAACAGCGCCAGATTAGACTATTTATGCTTAGTCCCACATCGCCTATAGGTTTAGTTGTATGATATTGGGACACTTATATATCATTATTTCTTGACTTACAATGAATCTTACTATTCCAACAACGCTCCTCATCACTGCCCCCAACCAATGTTAAAAATATTAAATTGATACAGCCAAAAAAACACTAATTCACATTATCCCTAATATATATAAATAAAAATTGCAAATGGAACATATAGGTGATTGTTGATTTAGATATGTAAAACATTTTACATTAGGAATAGCCAAGAGAAAAGAAGGAAGGTGAATATTACTTGCTCAACTTAGGCTTCATAGTTTGTAGTTTCAAAGCAGGAACAGAATGCATGACTTTGATCCCGTGGAAAGAACGTTTTTTTGCATGAGATTTAGCTTGCTGGGAGGTTTTCCTGTTAGAATAATATTTGTCATTAGATATATTGAACCGACCAACAGATGACACACCCTGATTATGAACATCCAACGCATCTCCTGGATAAGAATTTGAAGGACGTATCATGACCATAGCACCAGAATGAGCCCGAATGTGCTCACTATCCTTGTGATCAAAAATCTCAAAAAGCATTTGCTCATCTTGAAGATCAAGAATTAGCTTTGGCTTTGGAATAGCCTCGTCAGGGTCCCAGACAACTTGGTCCAGCCAAGATCCATCAAGCAAGTCCTTGTTCTGCAAGGAAAGCCTATTGAAACGACAAAATATGTCACTTCTGCGACTTTCTTCCGTCTGATTATCATTATCCACTTGTACAGAGCACAAATCTTTGTTTTTCTGTAGAGACTCTAATCTCAGCAACTGAGGATGATAATTTTGGTCTAGAGCCGAGCATCTTGACTCCAAGATATTTCTAGAACCAAAAGGCTCAACCAAAACTGGACCAACAAGAAAATTATTCTCTTTATCGTCAAGCTCAATGGTTTTATGTGCATGTTTCTCTTCTAGTTCAGCATCAGTATTAGCTTCAGCATCCATTTCAGATATTATACAACTCTCTGAACACCCATGACTAGCTGTGGGTGAATTTCCCCAAACAATTGCATTTTCCCAATCTTGCTGATCGAGAGGATAAAGTTTAGGACTTAGTCGAGACCATAGACATGAAGAGACATCTACAGTAAAATCGTCCTTCATTGGCTGTGCACAAATGCATGAGTCTTTAATCTGCTCATCAGAACCAGAGGTTTCCTGCCGAACATCCATGTCCACTTCACCAACAGTAGAACTAAATGGTTTAACACTAGACAGATCATGACAGGAGCTCCTTAGAAATGCCACCTCATCCTCTTCAATATCAACATCTAGAGCTTTGACCAGTTCTGAAAGCATTGAATAAATCAAATACTTGACCAAGCAAAACAAAAGAAACCAGCAATTCTGCATAATAAAACAGAAGAAAGGTATGCATTACATACAAAAGAAAATTATGAGCATAAACCCAAAAAAGAACAGTGGAAATCAAATATTAACTCCAGCGAACCCCAATAGATTAAAAATTCTTCAAATTAGGCCAGAAAAATGACACCAATAAACTTGAGCAATTCCAAAGATTTTCTACAAGAAAACTAGGAAGCTCATAATAATGATGATGATGATAATCATGAAAAGTCATCAAGTACTAAGATCTATAAAAGATATATATCAGATTCTCAAATCATCCTAATCAATAATCTACATGTACTCTTAAAAGCAAATAGTCCCCTTTTATTTCAATCTTTTTTTCCTGGACACTAATTTATCAATGAGTTTTTAGACTTGTATCATATTTGCTAACCCATTTTTATACTCTTGAAAGCAAATAGTTTGAAGCTCTATCCCGCTAAATTTTCAAACACTTTTCATACCCAATAAAGTGAGTTCTCAAAAAATAGAAACTCAAGGCAAAATTAATTTGTAATTAGAAACTCTCTTAATTCATTAGGATAGGGTAGTTATTTATTAAATTAAAACTTGACTGAGACGTCTTCAATACTCTATCATGTATCCATAAATTTCAACATATCCAAGATGTAGAAAAAATGTTATAGGTTTATCTGAGACAAAAACTTTAAATTTCAAACGTTCCAATGATGAGTTAGTGATTCCGCTCGTGTTACATATGGACTGTACTAATAAAAGCTATCTAGTTTTTAATAAAGATTATGATTGTGCACTCAACCTAGAAGAAAATAAAATATTATAATACCCAAGTCCAACAATGAAATTAGCGTACAAATATGATTTACCTAATAATGTTTCAGAAAGTACAAGTATCCTAAATTATTAAGATTTGCCTGTCCATGTACCATATCATTTCTTATCTGCATCATTCACACATGCACCATCCACACATTCATATGAGACTATGAGTGTATAATATTTATGCACAAATTTTGTCTTATTCATGATGTACTTGTGACTACTTTATTTTTTGAATTTTCACAAATTTTGTCTTATTCATGATGTACTTGTGACTACTTTATTTTTTGAATTTTCATATCACCATATCTTAATTATACTTTACCGTATCATGCACCCATGTCATTATTTCACTTCCTTTGAATGTATTTGTAAGATTTCCATGACACTTGGTTCTCTGCACAAATTATACAAATTAAAAGTACAAATAATATAGGTAAATAAAGTCACTACAGCATGTTGAATTTCAGCCAAAATTAAATCGTAAGTTTCTCCTCAAAAAGGAAATTCATCAAGTAAGATTCAGCAGAATTCTTCTTTGACAAGATTGAGTAGTAACATGAAAATTCTTAATTAATTGTGATTAGATTGTGTAAGAAACTTATTAGGAGCACAATCTCACCCATTTCTTTTCCGACACTTCTTTAACTTACAAGTCATAAAACTTAAATTTAAAAATTATATAAATAATTAAAAAATAAATTCTTAATTGACTACATTGAGAGTCGGAGCACAATCTCATCCATTTCTTTTCCAAAAATTACTTAACTTACAAGTTATATAATATATTACAATAATATAAACAATATAAAAATAAATAAATAGAACATATTAGTATTTAAGTCTAAAATATTAAAGCATTAGTTTATGAGTCTCCAAAACAAAAACTCAAAAAGTTGGGATTTAATTACAATTAATTCTTAATCTAATAGATGAGAGATGGCTTGAAAATTCTAAAGTTCCTAAAAAAAATAATAAAATACTATTTATGTATCTTTTTTACTAAAATCCATTTCAACTACTCTTAAAAATAATTCACTTTTTTTAGATTTCCCCCACAGGTATGCGTAGAATATTAATTTTTCATGTGTTTAATTCTTTAATTAAATTAATGCAGCCTAACTATTGTAAAATCCAAACTAGTCCTTTTTAATGTGTTTAATTATTTAATTAAATTAATACAAGCCTAACTATTGTAAAATCCTAACGAGTCTAAGGAAAATTTAATTAAAAGTCCAACCCACCAAATTAGCTCCAAGCATTTTGAGAAATATTTATGCAATTATTAAGTTCACTACTACAGCCATAATTGACTAGGATTAATTGTTTTGTAAGTAATTAATTTAGAAACTTAAGGAAGCTTCAGAAAAATTAACTAATTACGTTATTCATTAAGAGTTCATCTCTATTGTTTTAATTACAACTCCTTTAGGCCTCATGTTTGACTCACATATCTCATTTCATTTCAATTCCCATCAGATTATTGGAAATATGCCATTATTTCAAGGTTTCTGATTTTTTTTTTTTTTTTTTTTTTTTTTTTGGGGGGGGAGGGGGGGGCAGCATGAAAATGATGAATAATAACTATGATAACTCATTTAATAGATGTCACCGAAATAACGATTGAGAAAATAAAAAGAAGAATGAACCTTATTGATGTTTGAACTGAAGTAAGTACCACATGCACTATCTCATCATTTTTCATACTATGCAAATCATTACATCAAAACATTAAACATTTTACTTTATTCACGTGCATTTGAACGTGCTAGAAAATCTAGTAATGAATTAATTTAACCATATAGTTTGTTATTTGATTTCAAATTAGAGTAGAACTGAAATAGGAAGAGTAAACTATATACTTCTATTATTGCTACTATATATTAAAATCATTTCAACAGCCTCAATGTTTAACAGAGTTTCTTAAATCTTTATAATAAATACGCAAGTCTTTCCAAACCATGTAGTCACCTTCAAACAGATAAATATGATTAATGGCAACTAATAATTAAATTGGACTCGAGTAGAAAACCATATCAACTAGAATTATCTTTTACTTTAAAAGAAACTCATCAAATAGAATCCTGAATTTAAGTATATATCTGATAAAGGAAACATTGGAAACTTAGTTTCATAGAACTTTTACGAATATAGGATTGCATGATAATGTGAACGTAGTAGTTTAAAAGTTCATTTTTGCTTTAAATTTGTAAATTTCGCAATGTAAAAATCTCTTGATCAATGCTAAAAGTAACGATAATGCATAATATAATCAATTGGGTATGGTTAGGTTATAGTGCACATAGCATAATGACTACGTAGGCTACACAATTTTCTGATATTTAATAAAAACATTTAAAAAAATATGATAACCCATCCTAACAACATATGAAAATAGAGCATAATGAAAATTATAATTTCTCAGTCCACACTTCATAAAACAAAAGTTTACAAGACAACAACAACAACCATATTGATATATTATCATAACACCCTAACATAATATTAACCAAAAAACAAAGTAATCATAAACAAATCCAATCATATACGTAATACAAAACAAACTAGTCATCTTATGAAATCTTCTCACGAATGTAAGAAATGACGCTAATTACCAAAATGTCAGAGTTAGTTGGATAGTGCAGACAGAGTTGGAATCAACAGAAAAAATGAAAGCCAAATAGGCCAGATAGTAGAAAGGATCCTTGTATTGTAGTGGAGAGGTCACAAGATTTGTATACTTTGAAAAGAAACTCATAAGGAAGTCAGATTACAATACGTAATGTAACCCAAATAACACAGTATACCCTAAAAGAACACAAGGTAATGCAATACTAGGTTACTTACGTAATTACATAGTGATGTATCTTCGTTTAGTTACATAACATGTTATATTATTTAAAACTATGGTATGGATTTGTCACATCTCTAGCATGTTCATTGTCCCATTCCTTTGAGCAGTACACTGTTTACCAGAGATGCCTTCAATCCATAAGTTCGTACTTGATGCAAGATCAAAAAGTTTTTTCGAAATTTTTTGCATAAGAGGTGAAGTGTAAGCATATCACTACTCTGAAAACAGTTCCATAAATCACACAAGTGTAGGGCTCACATACCTTTGCGTACAGAATGCCTATTATGGTCCTGTCTCTCTGCTTTCCTCAGAGGTTCATGGATGCCAAAGATTTCCGAGAACTTCAGGATAACCATCCCATCCTCCACACATAAAACAGGAAGAGAAGTCTCACTCCTAATATCAACTGGATCTTGCTCAATATTAGATTCTTCCTATATGATACAAAAACCAACATAAAATTGCAGTCACGAGAACTGACTACTGAATAACATTCTACATAAGTACACAGGTAAAGAGAAATTCTCATATGCTGCATGCTGCACAAATATATTATGTGAGATACATAACATAAATAGAGGAAATATTTTCCCGAAAAACCTGATATTGAGATTTTTAATGCCAGGCGATACAGATATGTATCTAAATGCATACAAAAATTTTGGGACACCCAATATGAGATTGACCCTTATTCATATTGCCAATATGATACATTAAATATTATAGATACCTATACCATAAACCATCCATAAACCATCAGTTGCTACTGATATTAAAAACGTTGCCTGATACATGTGTTCTTCCCTATTTTTTTTTTCCTACCTTCTTTTGTGTGTGTGTGTGTGTGTACAAAGTGAGCTAATTATAAATATTTTCATGTATCTGTAAGACAGTAAAAAATAAAATAACATAATTCAACCAAATTCACACAGTTTAATCATGTCCAAGTTTTCAAATTTAATCCATGACTCTCTATCTCCATCCAAGTTAAATGATAGTTAAAGAATATAGAGAGTGGTTTAAGATGTGGCAATTGCCGTCTGTCAAAGTCGTGATCATGAGTAGGGCTGTCAAATGAACTAGAGCCTCGCAAGATGTTAGAGTCTTGCTCAACATTCAGATTGATTTTGGCTCGTTTGGTTAATAAAGAAGATAACTTAAGCTAGACCGTTTTCACTCGTGTTAGATATGAATAAGCTTGATGTAGATACTAGATACATGTGTGTACTTAATAAAGTCATGCGATATTTAAGTATGTTTAAAAGAAACGTGGGGCATTGAATATGTTTAAAAATTACACAAAATTTTAGATACAAGACATAAATTTAAGTGTTATTGCTTAATAGTATAATAAAAACTAATGAGAGAAGTGAAAAAAGATGTTTTTGAATTAATAAATGTTTTTCCTTCTACAAGGAACCAGATAAAACCATTTTGTACTAATTTCAAGCAAGGTCCAACTAATATTTTTTTTTCCTTTTCACATACAAATTTGTGAACTGTTCATATTCTGCTTGGCATTCAAGGAGCTCCCTTGTGGCTTGCTCATTGAGAAAGGACTAGCTTGCTCCAGTTTGACTTGCTCACACCACTAATTGAAGAGTTTTAAGATTGATTACTCATCAGTCTTCTGCTGTGGATATATGTATATGTTAATGTGCAAGAATAAAAGTAAGGACACTAGTGCTAAAGGAAAAGATTCTCTAATGTTTGAAATAGAGCAGTTTAGAGTGGACTATCTTTACTAGTCTATGAAAGAACCAAATACTAATTTGAATTTTATCTGAGTTCAATTCCATTCAAGAAAAGATTTCTAATTATACATACACACATAAATATATATATATATATATATAGACATACATACATAAATACACACACACACCACACATACATACAAGAACAAATTCCAACTATGAAGTCTATCAAATTTGATCAGGCTAGATATTAGCATTGCAATCAATATAAGCAACCTCCCCCCCACCCAAAAAAAGAAAAAACAAAGACAAAATTCCCTTTGTATTTACTTTCAGTTTGTTGTTTGTAAGGGTTCTTTTGGGAGGAGGGAGAGAGGTTTGAGAGTAGTTATGGATGTCGAGAGATGAAATGAACTATGTGCGTGTAATGACACATATATTGCAATTTTGTTTTACCTAGAGAAGGACGAATGCAATAAATACAAACTCCAGATTGATGATGCCAACTAAAGTTTGGATTTTAGAATGTTCAATTTTTTTTTTTTTAATCTTAATCGGTTTGGTATATTATCGAAAGAGAGAAAAGAGGGAACTCCTTATATTGAGTTCACACTTCATATTATTTAGTCCAATATGGAGAAAGGGGTGATTCAAAATAAGAAGAGACTAAGGCAGTTTTGCTTAAAAGAAATCGAAGCTGAAAAAATATGAGGAAAATTGGTGACTTTAGAATATCAAACAATCACAAGAGTAAAGACAACTCTCAAAGAATATTAAAATTCAGTTCACTTAGTACACACTCATTAAAAAACACTCCCTTCCTTTAAAAAGTCCGATAACCTATGATAATGGACACGTAGCCAAAGCGGCTCTTTGATCCGTTGACGATCTGACATCAATCTAACATAGAGACCTACGAGGAAAATAAAAAAAAGGAAAGGAATCCACGGTTGAAAATGAGTCCAAAACAAACTAACTCAAAAATGCCTCAAATTGCCATAAAAACGACCAGCACTTGGACCTAGCACTAAGCTACTAGTAACCCCGGTAGTCCACTATAACCGCACCGATAGATGACCTCGGGTCATCTTTATTTTTGAGCTACAGGCAGCACCAGGAGTTGCTTCCATTTTTTCCAGCTACCAATAGCCCTACAGGTAGCCTACCGACAGATGCATCTATAGTTGCTCTCAGGTTGCTCATTTCTCTCTTTCTTATTTTTGTTCCAGCTACCAATAGGTACCAGTATCTAATGATTCTTCAACCTTGCCATACTTTCAACAAATCTTTCAGAACTTTGATCCAGAAGACAAATTGAGATTATTCAAGCACCGTTAGAAAGAAAACTTGGGGCTCTTCAATTCTTCTAAATAGAGATTTTTTAGTTTGGCTCCTATTATAGTCAAAACTGAGCTTGAAGGTAACATTACTGCATAGGATTCATCTAATTTCATTTTCTTAAGTGTCTACAAAGGGAGTTGAAGGTACATTTCATATTATCGAAGCAGACCTCAAAAAGGAACCATGATAGAGATAAGGAATCTCATGCTTACATTTGCTTTATGCCTGCATCAATTGAACTTTGTGTCCTTTGAGAAAGGCCATAAGTGAGAATTCAAGCAAAGGTTTTCTTGGAACTTGAAACCATTTAACAAATATTTCATAATTGGTTAAAATACGTAGAGACTCTTAAAAGTGCAGATACACAAGACTATCGTGTGTGAAACTGGGTTGGTTGCACAGCGGAAACCTAGCATGCTGTGATTTCTGAAAAAATTTGCATACCATCTCAAGAAATGAGAAGGTCCCTAACAATCGTAGTTGTTCCTGGTTAATTAGTCTATCATCCAGAAAAAGCTGTAACGCAGAAAGGAAAAGTACTTTTGAACAATGGAATAGGTAACTCACATGTGATTTTTAATGCATATACATCCACTCATCTACCTGCACACTAAAGCACCAACAGTCACTTGGTTGGCACGCAGTTTAGGAGCTTGAGCAGCTTCGTAGCCTAATAATCCTAATAGAGCGAGATGCCTATGAGAACCGCTTCCACAGCTAGGCCAGACAGTTATCAACTATGTTTAAAGCCTTTTAACTCAGTATTGGCCTTGAGAAACCAATACTGATCTTAACTGTTTACAGCACTATTAAGTGAAAGTACCTCACAAATGTGCACATACGTAGAAGGTGATTTTGGAACAAACATGGATTGTTAAGCACAAATCCTACTATTGTGCAGATCAAAAAGTTTAGGTCACACTGGACAATTGTCAAAAAAGTGAACAACAAAATATTATTTGATAAATATACAATATTAATGCATATATCCTAACAGCAAGGAAAGGTATGCTGAAATTTCACCTGAAAATCCTCCATCTCAAAGGCCATCTCATCAGCCCCTGCAGATTCAGCAGAAGACAAATTTCCACCAGAGGAAGTTGGAGGTACAGCATTTACTTCCAATGGCTCATCTGAATCAACGTGACAAGGATTAGATATTGACATAAGACATGTACGTAAATCGCAACTGGGGAACAGAATAAACTCCCTAAGAAGAAGGTACGCTATGTTATGTTATATTATATTATGGGATTACTGTACATGAGCCGCAAGCTCAAAAAACTTACATGAAGTAACAATAAAAAAAATAGTGTTTCCATTACTTATTTTCGAAGAATTTCCTGGAATTATGATCTCCACTTCCTTTGCTTCTTGAAAATCAAATTTCATGGATTTTAAAGTTTATTTGTCATTCCATCAAGTAGATACAAAATGTTCCATTCACCGAAAACTATTAATTTTATTGTCAATTGATGGAAGGTTAGATTAAAACTAAAACTAATAAATTGGGTATAAGTGGACCCTAGGGGTTGATATCATTATACCAAAAAATTAAAAATTAAAAATGCACAATAAAATCACTATAATTTTGCCGCTAGCTCAGGTAACTTATGTGAGCTGGTGACTTATTTCTATTATTCTCTTATATTATATATATAGACATAGTTTGAATCAACATATCTAGTAAAACTATGTTGATCCTTGCAAGAAACAAAAAAACAAGGAATCAACTTAACTTGTTTTTAGTTCCAACTGTTCAAGATAAATTACCTACTTATCTTTGGGTTTGGTTCCTACATATGGCTGACACATTAATACAATAGCAAACCAATGAGGAAATGACAACTCTGCATAGATGGATCAGTAAACAATAAAAAGGGAATTTCTGTTTTTATTATCTCCTAAAAATCCTTGTTGACAAGTCATCCACGTGGAGTGGTCATTCTTCTTTTCATTATCATATTCATGTGCAAGCCACACACAAACTTTGAACCCCTAATTTTTTTTTTTTTTTTTTCAAGGGAAAAAAGTAACCACTTAAACAAATAAAATAAGAATTTAGATTTGAAATTGTATATTATAGCACCTGATGGATTGGTCAAAGATAATCTCAGGAAATCTGATAGCTTCATGTACAACAAATTAACAATAATCTCAAATTCCAGTTTAAGCACAGATTTAATTATTGACGTGTAATGCATACTTGATGTGCATTCCGAATTACCTACTGTATCAAGTAATAGGTAGAAACAAGATTAAAGGAGTTGTTATTTACCCAGGAAATCTAGTGGGGTTAAAATAGGCTATCCTGGTTTCCGTTGCAAGTGAGGTGTGCTCTTTTTAGAACACAGATGTGTGGTTAGCTATGGAGTATGGAGCTGTTCTTGGGGTAAAGAACTATGAACAAATTGAATCCTAAGTCAAGGATTTAAACATATGTTAGTATGGGAGAAAATCGCATACAATGGCGTAGAAGGCCAATGAGTCACACAGTTCTGCGTAACAAGCTGATGACAATTCAGCGATAACACAGTAATATTCGATGACGCTACTGCTACTAACTTGGTGTTGCACAATGTATTGCTTGTTTCACCGCGAGTATTGCTTGTCACCAACAATTATACAGATTTAAAACATGTCAGAGAATTAACCTCCTCAACTTACTAAGCTTATATATGATTGCTTTAATAGGTCAAATATATATGGTTCTCAGAATCTAATCTGATAATGTATTACAGTATGACACGCAAACAGGGCTATATATGGGCATTTTGGAAATTATTTGTATATTAAGCTAATATAAGTATATGTATTTGGTGATTGTTCACATTTTGAAGAAGATAATATAGTAAAGGAACTATAAACTTTTACTTATTGTCAAAAAGGTACCACAGAACACTCCATCATATACATGTCTAAACGTGATAAAGATTTCAGCATGTCCGTATGGAGGGACACAGATTGACATGACAACTTTTGACTTGGGAATGTATCATACCTCATAGGCGTTCTGCAATCAGCATATTAGCAAATACAACAAATGAGAAATACTGAAAACAGGGGTATGTGAACACCAAAAAGGGTAATACAAGCACCAGAGCTAAGATACGAAACCAAACTGGGAGACTATATAATTGTAATAGCTTCCTTTTTACTAAAGCACGATCATGACAATCTGTTTTCATTTACTGTGTCATTAACATATGCATATAAGAACTTGAGACATTTGCAATTCTGAAGAAGAGTTAATAACAGGAGATAGTTTTGATGGGGCAGGATAGGGTGGGGTTGGGTAGAAGAAATGGAATAACACTGGTAGACAAAGGCAGAACCTGCAGAAGGAGAAATCTTGACTTCAATATTGTTTTCCACCACGTCGATTCCCTTAATAGTTTCTTCATCTTCATCATAATTTTCCTCATCAAAGACAGATCCTTTGTGATCCAAAGAAGCCAACAATGCATCAGAAGAGAAGTAATCTTTCTTTGGCAGTAAATGGTCTTCCTCTGTAGAAGATTGAATCTCAGGACCGTCATACTGTTCATCAATGTCTTCGTAATCAATGGCATCTTCAGCCTTCTCATCATAGTCTACAGACAGTAAAAAGAAAATAAGCTTGTTTTCAAACATTTAAATAAAATAATACTAAAACAAAGGTCAGTTATCAACTACTTAACCACCATTGAGACTTATTCGCATTTGCTAGCAGCTTAGAGCTACTGTATGTGTGTACATATGTGTGCATGTGTGTGTATATAAACAGAGATATATAAACACATACATACATACAAAAATGTATATATACACACATATAAACATACATGCATACATATGCGGGCTTGGACTACAAACTTTCCATTAAATCTAAAAACTTAGATTTAACATATTTTTACCATCTATTTACCTGAGATATGCGTCGGTCGAAATTTCAAAAGATGAATAGTGAAAAGAGAATAAAATAATGGTGGACCACTAGTATACTGTATACATGCATATATGAGTACAAATATATGTATACATATGCATTATGTATATAACTATATACTACATATATAAAATTATATATATATATATATAGAGAGAGAGAGAGAGATAGAACTTGGATCCTTCGGAAAGGATATGGAGATAAATCCATCCTATAGAATTTCAATAATGGGACATCCGTTATTGTGATCCACTCCATTGAAGTTGATCTATTTACTTTTAAGTGTCCTAAAATTAAAATCAAGTTTTTTTCAATTTTTTTGCTCAATGCAATTAGTGGGTACAAAACGTACGATTCTATATACCGAGTCAGTTGTTTAGCGGTGTAGAATGTTCAAAACCTAACAAAATTTTGATTGATGGAGATTGTGGGTATATAGATCATGATCAATAATCCTTCAGCCCAATTGTGTCAAAGAATATTATGTTCAACCGTCCATTCTTGTGCCTACTTGATGCATGAGCAAACAAATATTAAAAAAAAATATATTTTAGGCACTCAAAATAATGTAGATCAACATTAATAGATTGGATTTTCCATATAAATATGCTAAGATTAATTTTGAAGAGAAGGATAAGCCTCCTAATCCTTCTGAAGGAGCCAAAACTATCTCTCACTTCTTTCTCTCCCTCTCCCTCTCAATATATACATCCAAACATATGTCTAGATATACAGACACACACATATATATACATATATACATACATATGTATACATAAATACACATGAATACATATGTATATAAGGGACCATTCCTATGAAAATAGTTCTCAAACTAAGCTTTGCAAGAACCATATCATAAGTCATCCCCACGAAAGATCCAAACTGTCCAATCTTGATTTATAAATATTTATTACATTTACAAACAAAAATTCAAGTCATTCGGACACAATTTAATAATGATTAAAGAGGTTTCAATAGATATGTGATTTCAGCCATACAGAAGAAACTATGAGATGCATGGGTTAAGCAGGTGTCGAAATGACTTGATTTTTTGTATGTAAACTAGTAAATATGTATAGATCAAGATATACGGTTCAAATGTTTTGTGTAGATGGCTCATGAAAGCACGAAGTTTAGTTTGATGATCGTTCTCATAGAAGCAGCCACATACATATAGAGAAAAAAGTGTATCTAAATTGTCTTCATACAGAACTGCTTATGGAGATACGCCAAAATTTAAATATGGAGGATTTACGTGGATGACCTAAACTGCTAGTTGGAGGGTCTGTGGATGATCTAAACTATTACTTGTGATCTCCACATCCTAAAAATGGTGGTATAAAAAAAGTTATGCATTTTCGATAAATTTTAACCATATATTAGATAAATATAAAATGAACAATTTTTCAACAACAAAACAAATAAGACCTTTTGGTCAATGAAAAAGTTTCTAAATTATATGATTTTTTTATACACTACATATTTAGAGCACTGAGATTATAACTAATGGTCCGGATTGTCCACGCAAATCGTCTTTGTTGAGAGAGATGTCTCTCTAGGTAACTCCCAATGGAGACACCTTATGCCTCACATACACCATTCCCATACATACATACATGTATATATGCATGTGTGTGTGCATGTATATACATGCATGTGTGTGTGTGTATATGCATGCATGTACACACACATATATATGCATATACATATAAATATATATGCATATATACATATGTATATATATGCATCTACATATATGTATATATCAATGTTGAAAATAACGCATTATAAAACCCGTTATATTGCGTTACGTAACCCAACGGAACTCCAGCGCTACGTAACAACTGAAGATAACTCAGTACACCATAACAGTACGTTTTTCATATTATTTTCCGTTATATTACATCACGTTACGTTAAAATACGTTATGTTACGTTATTTACTATTATTTTTTTTAGTAATATTTATATTTTTGTTGATTATTAGCGAATTACTGAAATTTTGTACTTGATTTGGCTTGTTTGATTGATTATGCAATTACTAACTTACTTATTAACGATTGTTTTCTTCTTCGCTTGTTGTAATTCCTATCCAATTGCTGAAATATCATACTTGTTGATTCTATTGAATTTTTAACTGAACCGAATTCAAAAATTACAAAAAAGACAAATTAAACATTTGAAAATATAAATTACAATAATGATAATAACTGGAATTGAAATAAAAAATCATAATTATGTTTTTTTTGTTTAGATGATAACTGAAATTACGGTTACGGACTTAAATAATTTATGAAAATAAATGTGAAAATTATTGTAAAATTTAGTATTAAATTAGAATAGATTATGTATTACAAAATGGTTATATATTCTTTTTAAAGTTTTTTAATTTTGTTTTTCAATTTATAAAGAATATTTTATATAGTTTTATATTTATTTTTATTAAATAAATAGAAAATTGCATAACCTACGTTATGTGTTACGCTATATCTGACATAACCTAACAGATGCAAAACGTTACGTTACAGTTATCGCTATTTTAAACATTGGCATATATGTATATGAATATATATATATATATATATATATATATGGATATATGCATATATACATACATATATATATATACATATGTGTCTGTATATATGTATAAATGTATATAAATGTATGTATATACTATATATATGTATATATGTGTATATATAAATATATGCATATATACATATACATATATGCATATTGTCACGCCCCGCTCCCAACATATAGTATACGACCACGTGTAACAAGTACCGTTTGAATATGCTAAAGCCTCTAGTAGAATTTGCCATAATAACACTTAATAATTACTATAGAAAGTTCAACAAAAATTTGGCTTTTCATTGATGGGAACGAAATTTGATACATATGAAATAATAACAGCATACAATTAATTAAATAATAGAAAATAAGGCGACTCTCTAATTTTAATGTGCTTTTCAAATTACACAAGATTCTGCATCATTCATCAGCATGTCCATCTGCAATTCTAGGCATGCACACCCAGATCGTCAGATTGCGACCAAAACAAAATACGTGGAAAGAATGTGTAATATAACAATTATGTCAAAACATGATAATAACACAAGTTTTAGAAAATATAAAATTAATATGTAATAGGATATATGTTATAATGATGTCAATTGATATAGATTATCCTAATGTCACATAATGAAGTCAATTTTATAATATGGGTATTTTTGTCTAGAATGTCATGTAATTGGAAAAGCTAAATAATAGGATACCACTATTTCAATTGTCTCCTGTACAGACCCAGAAATAGTCACATAGATTGTCCGGTACTGAGTTGGACCTGCCGTCAAGCAAATAGGAATAACAATAAGGTATGATCCAGCAAATCATTATGCACACATGATGTGCAAAATATTTAGTTGTACAACTTAATAAGTTTACAGCCGAAACAGAATATATTTCCATCATTCAGTTTCTCTCCCAACTCAGTGTCATTTAGGTATAGTTCATATAGGTCTAAATTCTGATTTTCATAATTTGTATATAGATCATATCAGATACAATATTTCAATTGAGTTTTATTAATTTGTTAACAATATGATTTATAGAGTCCGTTCAGTTTATACTTTATTCAAAAAATCACAATTAGTTATATCAAGGATTTATTGATTTGAGATATCATAGAGATATCGGCCAGACAAGTGTATGGATGCTGAGAGATTTTCCATGCGACGCACGTTGCTTAATTACATACAAAATAACTTTTCTAAACGCCGATACAAAATGATATCACAAACAATATTTTTCCACGATTATAGCTTTTATGTGATTTATCAAATATTGTATATATGATTATTCTAAAATCTAACTTTGTGATTTAACATATTTAATAACAAAAATAACAACAATCATAAATAATTGATAAATTCCAAAACAATTTAATAAACAATGTAATTGAACAACAATTATATAGAATAGCATGATTAGCGAGTTCAAAATGAACTCACTTGATTCGCAAAAGTCTTATCTATGAATCAGCAATCACACGAAACAATCTACACATAGAATTATAATATATTTGTTAAAATTCTTTAACATGAATTTAGTTGATTTTTAGGAATTTTCTAATATTCACAAAATACTTAGAATTGATTTTAAGATTAAATAATATTAGCGGGTCTGAAATCAATAAACATATTTAAATCCATCTTATTGGGTCTATAAGATAATGCATATTGTTTATTAGGATCGTTAGATAATCGGTGAGCTAATCCTAGGGTCCAATAAGATAAATATAATAAGAATTTAAAAATATAGTTTTACCAACATTCAAATAATAGAGATGCAAGAGAAGGAAGAAGATAGGGTTCTCTCGTCAAAGCTCCGGCAAGGGGTTGCAGCTTCGGCGAGGCAAAGGACAAAGGTCCGACGAGATGCTCCAACAAAGTGAAAGAAAAAGATAAATTTTAGAGAATGAATGTAAGATTAAATTGAGAAGAGAGATTGGGTTTATATAGTGTTGGGCTTAAGTGTTATAGAATATAAAGGATTTTGGGAGTTATAGAATCTAAAGGGTTTGGAGAGTTGTAGAATTTGGAGGGTTGAGAGAATTAAATTGAAAGTTTGATGTAGATAATTCATGGAGAAGATGAAAGAATGGGAGTCAGATAAATAAATGAGTTAGGAGGGTATAGAAGATGAAAGGTTTGAAGATGAAGAGTCATATTTATCGTTTTTTAATTAATTTAATTTTTTATTGCTATAAAGAAATGAAGGGTTATTACACACACACGTGTGTGTGTGTATATATATGTATATGTATATGTATGTATGTGTATGTGTATGTGTATGTGTATGTGTATGTCTACATGTATACATATGTATACATGTATACACATGTATATATATATATATATACATAGGCCCATGCGTGTGTGTGTAAATATATCACACAAATGAATATATGTGTGTGTGTGTGATACATATATGTATCCATATATACATGTATAAGCATATGTAGTATACACACACACATATGTATGTTTGTGTGTGTATATGTATGAGTGTGTGTGCATACATATACATATATGCGCACATATATATATATATATATATATATATATATATGTGTGTGTGTGTGTGTATAAAGACTTGAGGCTATGAAATGTGAGTCAGAAGACTGTAACGCCAGAATTCAAACAGTTTATAAATGTGTTAAGACTATCAGCAAACTGAATAACAATGTAAACATATAATATACCTCAGAAATTGGTACTTTAATGAATGATATAAAGATCTTAGAGAATACCCAGCTTGAAATTTGAAATGTCTCAAATCTGATTCTCTCAAGGTCTCATTTACTATAGCATTTCCCTTTGAAATGAATCCAAAGATATAAGAAGCATATTATTTTCTTTAAATACTACAATGAGAAATATGCAAATGTGCATCATAAATTTGCAACCAAAAGAAGGATTTGCATAAAAGATGAAATATCAGGGAAGGAACAATTAACACCCTGCTCAAATGTCTGACACCAACACTGGCACTAGCATACACTATAACAAATAGGTTTTATACATTTTCAATGGTAGGAATTCAGCATTCTGTACCAACATCTGGGTGAACATAAATACTAGTGGCAAGTAAAATGAGGTTGAGAGTGTATTTTCAGTATAGATCAATAACCAAAATGTTAAAATGCATACTTGCCACTAGAAATTTTCAGTATCTTTATTGAAGTAATTTTCAATCAAGTAACCATGAGAAGAATAGCATGTAAGAACAACTGCAGTATAGATCGATAACCAAAATGTTAAAATGCATACTATACATCTGCAGAATCTAAGGGCAAATATATTCCAAAAAGATCATGTATCAATGGTTATGTTACGAAGGCTTGGTTACAGTTTCAGTCTCTACTCCTTTCCAGAACCTTTATGGTTCTGCAATTAGACTACGTCGGATCTCATGTCAATAGGCATTAAAATAGAAACTATTTTATGCAAAATAGAAACTTCAAATGCTGTAATATCCTTTAATCCTATCCCACAAGCCAATCTGTTGTTATAAGCCTTCACCAGGTTAATCGCTTAGCATTTACAAAAAATAAGGTCTGATAACCCAACGGTTAACAGCATAATTTTTATTAGACATAACATAATAGGAAAATGGTCAAATCTTTTGGGAAAGGTACTAGTAAAAGACAATTTTTTTACCACAAAAAGATATGTGACTTCATTCACCGATCTATGGCATTTTTGAAAATATATCCAAGACCTATAACCATCCTCTACTCGAGTAATTAGTATCAAAGATAACCAATGCATGCACATCAGATAAAAGATATTGGTTGCACTAGGCTTGTACCAATAAAAAATAATTTCAGATTATAAACTCTTACTTTGTTCAGAAGCATCTGCTAGAGCTGGAGAAGACTTCATCAACTGCAATGGAAAGGATAATCAGACTCATTTACAACTGCAAAAATAAATGCAAAATGCTGCTTGAAAAGGTTACAAGAGAGAAATGATCTCATTGGAGCTCACTTACATCAATATCAGTAAGGGAAGGACCCAGCTTATCAGCCAATGCTGCAAGATGCTCCTTTGCGTCCTGTAAACAAGATGACATGGTTTCATATGAATTAAGCATGTGGGCATGGTTGTGTATAAGTATCAGAGAGAGAACAAGAGTACCACATGTAAATACCATCTAAAGTAACTAACCAAAAACAAAGTAAATTGTTTAATATATATTAAATACAAATTTCGAAAATCGAACCCCATATGATAGATGCTATTGAAGGAAGAACATAACTTCTACAGTTACAAGCATGCAAGCATAACTTAAATACATCTGTCTTAAAATATCACTGAAATATATAGAAATGATATTAGTATATGTTCAAATATATTAAAATATATTTAAATATCATCACAAGAATCTTCCAATATGCATGATTAAGCAAGAAAAAAAGGCATGAAATATGCAACCTTTAGACCAATTCAGTAATTCCACCACATCTAAGCTGTGAACTGATCCAATTACTTTGCTTCCTTTTTTTTTCATCATTTAAGTAAGCAAGATGCTGTGATTTTCCTTTTACTTTTGTGTGTGTTGGTGTGTGCGCATGTGGGTGCTGAAGGCTCATACAGGAATAAATACCTCATCAAGATAATCGACATCAAGATCCCCCGAGTCATCGACATTTCCAAACATAAACCCCAAGAGTCGACTCCCACCTCCATTCTCCTCGTAATCTTCCTCATCTTCTGCAAATTAAAAGCGATCAATACGACAAAGCAGCAACAATTAAATTTCATTTTAACTGAGAATATACATTCTCTAGGGCAAGGGGATGGAGCTGTAACTAACCTTCGTCTCGGCCATCTTGGGAAGCAGCACCCGAGGGATCTTCATCCATGCTTCCAGCTCAGCGATTGAAAACCTCTGAGAGAGGGGAAAAAGACACCAATAAAAAAAAAAGGAATCAATCACAGAAAAAATAATCGAAAATCATCAAAGTCAGCTCCTTTCCTACAAAATTCAGTTCTAAAGAGAAGAATGTCGGGTTTGGGTTTTTAAAAATTTTCAAGAACAAAAGCAAAAAATTCACCTCGTCGGCCTCAATCCAAGGTCATCTAGCTTTAGGGTTTACTGGTTTCCCACTTTAATTTCGCTCTAAAAGAAAAGGATAGGTTCAATTCGAGCCGACCTCTACGAAATTGGAGCGAGAATTTGGTAAAAGCCTTTATATTTGATGTCCCCAAATTGGAAGAAGAAATTATAACGGCTGGCGGCTAATTGACGGCGGCCCGCAATGTCACCGGAGACGGTGGTGTTCGCCGAAGAGAAAGGGGGTCGAGATGGAAATGGGATCGAGGAGCTGGTTGATTTTATAGGGGAGTTGCTAGAGGGGCACACCATTTTTCCAGTGAGCCCACTTAAAACTTCTTTCATTTTACAAGTTTGCCATCGAATTTTTTGACAAAAATACCCCTTTCTTCGACCTCTCTTATTCTTCCCTTCTCAAACTACTGTTCAGTTTACCAAAAAAAAAGAAAAACTAAAACCCACAACTATTCCATCAAATTTTTTCCTATATTAAATTATCTTACAAATGAAATTCGAAAATTGAATTTATTAAATTTTTACTTACTCAAAAACCCTAGAAAAATTATAAATTGATAAAAGTTATGAATCCAAAAAAATTCATAGTCCGAACTAATAGTCTGGATGACTCTTCCAGACGGTCCAACATCTTTCCGGACTAGACGTCCGGACAATGGACTATTGTCCAGACTTCCAGTCCGAACAAAATTTTTTTATCCAGACCGTCAATTCGAACAGCAGTCTAATCCAGACAGTTGGAATCTTGTCCCGGGTGTATACCTCGGACAGGAGATAAGGGCCAAAATATTTCGGACTATTCGATTCCACTCACTCACAAACTCTAAGGTTTAATTTGAATTTGTAATGTGTGATAAATTTTAGTTAAAGCTAGCAATTTATTAAAATTGGATTGATATATCAAGGTAAACTTCACTGGACGTCTAGTGGCAGATCCTTCCTAGGGCACTTAATGACAAATATTTCGAATGTCCATATTTTTAACTTATTTCAAGAAATCATTTTCTTCTTTCATATTTTTTAATAATAAAATGAAAAAAAAAGATCAATTCGTCGGTATCCAGTGCATGGAAATAATTACAACATAGTATAACAAACACAAAGAATTCATTTTTTATAACAACATGAATTCATACAATGAGAATTATGAACAAATCAGTCCATAATTAGAAATAACATTACATAAAAAATATATATATACAAAGTTTCTTTTGCAGCAAACAGTTCTCGAACAACCATCTAAAACATATTATTTTCGAGTAGAACCCATTCAAATTACGATCCAAAAAAAAAAACAATTAAATTTAATGTTTCAACGTCTTGAAACTCTTGAAGGGTATTAATTCAACCAGTTCTCCACTAATCGGTTGCATTTCTTCTTCTTCTGAATTCGGTTCATTAATATTTGCTCTTTCGTAAGACGCTTCAGCAACAAAGGAATTTGTTAATATTGATATGTTAACCTCTGCAAATGGATAAATATAAATATTTAACACACAGGTGAAAAATAAGACAAAATCAACAAATTATCATGGGCCATATTAAAACTAAAATTTTTATAAAATTCATTTGATAACTGAACAATCATCAAAAGAAGAGTTCATCCGATCTCGATTGATTTCTCGACTGATGGAGGAGGAGCCAATGATGAGACTCGAGGGGGCGATGACCGGAAGCGCGAGATCCGTGGGACGATGGACCCCAGAAAGCCAGAGAGAGAGAGAGAGAGAGAGAGAGAGAAGAGGAAGGATGTTTTGCTGGCTCTAGGATTCGGAGAGGTGGGAGAGAGATGGAACGGAAGTGGGGAGAGAAGGAAGGGAAGTGGGGTAAGAAATGAAGTAAAGATATTTTTGGGTTTATGGTGTGCTCACTAGGAAAAACCCTCTTTTTTCAAAAAAAAAATAGTGGGCTCACTAGGAAATTAGTCTCTCTAGGGAAAATGGTGTGCCCCTCCAAAAACTCTCTTTTATAGGCGTGGTTAATATAATGGGTTAACGGATTAATGGGTAATGATCCGAAAAGATAATCATACCCAAATAACGGGTTGAATTCCCCCCATTTGTTCGAATAATTATTACCCAAACAACCAGTGATATTTACTAAATATCGAATATCATATCATATATATATTTTTTTAATGATAAATATACATGTCATATCTACATAAATCATATAAATTTATTAAAAATAAGTTAGGGTCAAACCTATCTTAACAATTTACAATTTGTTTATAAATAATTTGACATTTGTAAACTCTTCTCGAATGAGTCAAGATACATACCAGACCATTACCGTCAAACCACTCACGTATGTTGTCTTTTACAGTCACCATTTGTGATGGAGGAACGATCGATAAAAGGGACACGATATGACTAATTGAGCCTATGTTTATCTATTTTTATACACATACACACCGTTGGTTTTATGAGCTAACTGGTTGAATCAGATTTTTTTTCATAATTGAAAGAAAATTAGATATTACTCCTTACCGGAAAAATATCGCTTAATATCTCATTTTTTAGCTGTTATATCCATTTATTTCAATTAAACATGACAAATGGAATGAAAACACATATCATATCTGTTAGGAGTAAAACTAGTATATATCGACCAATATTTAAAATAATGAAATAAATACTATTTGCCTCGTCCAATATAAATTTCTGGACACGCCTTTGAATTCCTTTGAATTTTTCCAATGATGCCATTTCTTCTATTGCTAAGGGTAAAGTTTTGCCTGTGGACTCATCTATTACTATTATTTACTGGGTGCTTTCCACAAAGTGGATATAGTTTGGAGAGACAATACTCAGATGCAACTCAATTGTCCCAATCATATTGCACAACTCCAATGTCAAACTTCCCAATTGATAAATTGAATTTCTTATTCATGTCTTTGATTCTTAGGCACAAAGTGCTCTCTTGTTGATTCATTCACGCTCTTTATGTGTGTATATACATTTATTCTTGGATTTGTGTTTCGCATCCGTTGGGTATCCAGATGTGTTCGTAAATCATAAAGAGTTTCGGTTGGATTTGGATCAGCTGATGAATTCCAATTAGATGATAATAGTATTATCCTAATAAGATTATGATAGTAATATTATCTCTTGTATGTGATACGAAAGAGCTGAACATGAGAGAGATGTTTCTATTATTATGAGAGATGTGAGAGGTAAAGAGATATTTTGATCTCTTCTTGTAACTTTTTTTTCTTTATAATGTATATTTATCTCTGTGGACATAGGTCAAAATTGGTCGATCGCGCCACGTTAATTTTTAATTTTTATGTTATTCTTGTAATTATATATTTTCTTTGTCTCTACGATCTCGACGAGGTATTCGATCTCCAACACTTACTATCTTATGCTATTGCATGCTATAGTTGCTTGCAACCAGTGGATAGTGATAAATCCTCTTAGGAATCACCAGCTACTAATCCAAAAAACAATCAATCTACTTTAAACCCTCTTTTTCTTAAATGCATGCGTTCGCATGTGTGCGCGTTGTGTGCACGTGTGAATGTGCGTGGGTGCATGCGTAACTGTGAGTACGGGTGGGTGCCTTTGTGTGCGCGCAAGTGTGCCAAAGCTCAGTCTTGAACCTGGGAATCCATAACCCAGTCTCTAGGGTTCATCTGCCCTTCCAACAGTGAGTATAAGATGTCATGTCTTCGAAAAACCATTAATTTTGAGTATAAGATGTCATGTCTTCAAAAAACCATTAATTTTGTACCTAATTGCTCGGAGGCCAGCTTCCAAGCCAACGTTTGTTACTAATATATTGACTTCTATCGAGACTATATAAATGTATAGTTATAGGCTGATGAATTTAAAAGTATGTCTGGATTGGATCTGCTCTTGTTCTTCTTTCATCCAACTTGTGCTCCAAGGAAAGTGTTTGTTGTGATATGAAGTGAAAGTCCTGTGCAAGCTGAATGTTTTTTTTTTTTTTTTTTGAAATTAAAACGGTGAGAGCTCACCGCGTTCCACAGAACATACAGAAGTGTTTATAAACCCCTACATAAGTAAAAGTAGGTTACAACATAGATCACTACAAAATACACACTACATAATACTCAGAAAATAAAATATCCCGCGGCTGCAACCATAAGTACAGACAGAAACATCCACGAAATCTAGTCCTCCTCCTCCCAATCAACACGAGTCGCATCCCGAACCATCACCTGGGATCGACGCTCTCTGTGATGACCGCGGAGCATTTGTGGTAGTATGTCTGATGAGAATGTCACGGGGCGTCGTACCCGAGTCTCCAAAAACTGTTAACCGTAATAACATGTCGTTAGTAATACAGTATAAGCAATGGTCTATGCAATAAGTTTTATTACTAAAAAATATTTTGTTTCTCTCCAACTATATGTTCCAAGCTACAACAGCAGAGACTATCCTAAATTTATCTGGTTTTCTTCCAATGGACTGAAATCTCATCTAAATGTACGAAGGATTGTCACATCCAACCTGGATGTTATTCCTTGTACAGGTGACTGTGCAAACTGAATGTTATCAAGATTTTGCAACTTGGAATACTTGTACAGGTGACTAAAGTCGTCTTCCTCAATATCTTCCTCAATATCTGCGTATATGTTTAAAAGGCTAATTCTACAAACCCCAGTCTCTCTCCCAGCTTCACCTGCGATCCAAAGCCCCAGCTCATCAAATTCTACAGAAGAAATTGAAGAGGCTTGAGCAGGAACAAGAGCAATGAAGAAGAAGTGTTACAGACCCAGCTTCCATGACCAATGTTTAAAATTACTCGTTATCGTAACGTTTTGTTTTTGTAAGATTATATCGCGTATAACGTAACGTATATAGTTTATGCAATTTCCTATTTATTTAATAAAAAAATATAAAATTATATAAAATATTTTTTATAAATTGAAAAAAATTAAAATTTATAAAAAATAATATAAAAATATTTTGTAATACAGAATCATTCTAATTTTGTATTAAGTTTTATAATAATTCTTACATTCACCTTCATAAATTATATTAAATCTCCAACTGTAATTCTAGTTATCATCTAAACATAAAAATAAGGTTATAATTATTTTTATTTTAATTACAGTTATTATTATTGTTGTGGCTTATATTTTGTAATGTTCAATTTATCTTATATGTAATTGCTGATTTCAGTTTAGCTAAAAATTTAATAGAATCAACAAGTAAGAAATTTTAACAACCGCAGAGAATTACAACAAGCAAATATGGAAACAATTGTAAATAAGTAAGTTAGTAATTCCACAAACAATCAAACAAGTCAGTAAATAATCAAGAAAATTACAGCAATTCGTTAATAATCAAATAAATAATTAACAATAATATAGAAATTACTAAAAAATAATAGTAAATAACATAACATAACGTAATTTAATATAGTGTTACATAAAATAACATTAAAAATGTATTGTTACGATGCATTGAGTTATTTTCAATTATTACGTAGCGTCAGGGTTCTGTTAGGTGTCGTAACGCAATGTAACGGGTTTCATAACGTGTTATTTTCGATATTGATGAGGACGATGATACTGACAAGGAGAAATTCGTGACGAGTGCATACAAGGAGCAACTCAAAAAGTTTGCGGAACTGGAGGAAGAGGATAGGTTGCATCAGATTTGCTAGGGGGGACAGAATGTGGTGAAGGGAGAACTGTGTGGGCGAGTTCAACTTTAGGCTGGTCATGAACGTAACTTTTGGTGCCCTGGTCGAAGAAGAGGGCAAGAAAACGTCGAAAGAGCTGAAACATGAAGCAAAGGTGAGCTCCATTGATAGGGGAATTGTGAATGCAGTAACAAAAACTTACGTGAAGAAGCTGTTACTGCGGCACTAGAAGAGTTGTAGAGGAAATTTCTCGTTTCATTTTATGTCATATGAATCTTTTCAATATATACAAAATCGGGGAGTTTCTTGAGGGGCACACCATTTTTCCTAGCGGGCCCACTTAAAAATTTACTTTTATTTACAATTTTACCATTTAAATTTTAAAGCAAAAATACTCTCATTTTCAACCTCTCTATTCTCTCTCTCTCATCTCCTCCATCGCCATTACCCTTCCGCCGCCGCCGCCCCTGCTTTCCTCTATCACTATGGTGGATCTCTCTCTTTTCTATTTCTCAACTCTCTCCGAATCCTCCCCCCAAGAAATTATCAGTCGACCTCTTTCAGCCTCTCTTGAAGGAGAGAGACGAGACCCTCCCAAAAGATTAAATCTTTTTTTTATAAAAAAGAGCTGAAATTGTAATAGAAATACAATCATTTCTCTTCTCATTCTCGTTCATCTCCCTTTGAATCGAATCGATATCGGGGATGTCGTCGAAGATTAAGGTGGTGGAAGAGGGGAGAAAGGGCGGAGAAGGAGGGGGAGGGGAGTTGGAGGCGGTGGAGGCTTTGAAGATGGATTTGGATGCAATAGTCTTTTTTATCTGGGCTAGACAGCCCGGATCCAATAAGGTGGATCCAGACTTACAGTCCGGATCCACCATAGAGGATCCGAACTGTCTAGTTCGGAACTTATTGCAATATTAGGAGAATAATAGGAAAGGGTATTTTTTGAAATTTTAGGTGTGCTCACTAGAAAAACCCTCTCTTTTCAAAAGAGAGGGTGGGCTCACTAGGAAAAAAGGTGTGCTCCTTTGGAAATTCCCCAAAATTGAAAGTTGTTTCTTTTTGCATCCTATTACATTTTTGAGAGTTATCATCCTTAATTAAATTGTTTTTTTTTTCTTTTGACAATTAGGATATATTTCTTAATTGTGATATAATGTGTAAGCAATTAGGGTACCAGAAGGATTGATCCAACTCATGTGTAGTTGCTTGCAGGTGGCATAAGTACTGTTAACTAAAGCAGCCAAGGAATCAGACAAATTGGGCTATATCAGTGTGAAGAATCTCTCAAAAAAGGCTTCACTCTTTGGAGTTTTCCTTTTTTATAAAAAAAAAGGCCGTAAAGTTAAATTCTGGCTATCGATATCGCTTGGAACCAAGCATAGAACCATCCTCTTGGGAGTATGACATTATCGTTAGGCTAACCAGTTTTCACTGTTTGAAGTTGCTGGAGGAATAGGCGTTCATATGGTTAGTGGTAAGAAATGCTATTCTGATATGAAACAATTTTCAAAGGAGAGGTTTGATTGAATCAGCGATCTGCAGTCTGTGTTCTAAAGAAGAAGAAAGCATACAACACTTGTTTTTGGAGTGCACGTCCACAGGGCTAATAGGACGAGCTTGGATATAAGAGAGACATAGGAGAGCTAAGAGTTAAAGCACAAAAAAATAATATGGGCATACATGTATAGAAAGAAATAAACGCATCTTCTCATCAAAAGCATTATACCCTACATGCATTTTGTATTGTATTAACAACTTTGTTGACATATAGACAGGATAAGGGCATCAAGCTCAAGCAAAAAGTATGGGAAACGGATAACAAAAAAGAGACCCAAGAAGAAGACTGGACTTACTAGCGCTTATCACAGGAGAGAATGATGCAAGGGGAAGGGAGATAGCACAAGGACATGAGGAGGAGAGCAAGCTTCTACAAGTAGTGGAGATCGCAAGGGAGACACTCAGCAAATGGAGTAGTCTCATACAAAATAGAGGGAAGACCGTGCAAGCTTAATGCTTAATTGTTAAAAGAGGTGTTATGTAAAGTTTATAACTTGTACTAGTACATGTATTTAAAAATTAGCCTCATAATAGGGCACACAATTTATTATGTATTAGTACGTTTCGTTAAAGTCTATTTAATGGAACAATGGGATATACCCACCGTCTTTGCTCAGAGAGAGAGAGAGAGAGAGAGAGGTTGGAGGTAATTCTCATGTGCAAAAGTAAACCATGTAAATTCTAGTCTTTGGGGCTTCAAGTAGTCTACAGGTAACTTTTTTATTCCTTTTTATGGGAAGGGCTATTTAGGAGAGTCTACTAGTAGTTGCGCCTGAAATGTTTCCTGTTTTTTTGTGTGTTCTGGTTCTTAAATTTCCTTCTTCCTTTAAATTTGCTTATAATGACACAAGAGATGATGACCCCCGTCCTGTAACATAACTAATGCAATTATAAATTGATGCTTATTGCTTATTTAGAAACAACTTTGTGTTCTTTACTATTCATATCAGTTTTTTTATTTTTTATTTTAGCTAAAACGGTGGGTTGTGCTCTCTGCATTTCATTAAAATTATTTAACGAAACATGCTACACATATATATGTATATCTCATATCCCCTTCTAAAGAGAGGTAATATCATTATATATAATATAAAGCAAAAAAGCAAGAGTACTAATCGCGGCGTCATAGGTGGAGTGGTTATTTCCTCCAGAAAGTAGGGTGGTCACATTTGGTCTCCCTGTCCCTCTCTAGCCGGTATGGAAGCACGAGTCTCCGCTGTTGTCTCCTCGACAGTGGATATATCGGGATCCACGATGTGCTGCAGCTCTAACTTTCTCCATGCATCTCATTTTGTAAGGCGAGGTCCGGAACCTCCCTTTGCCCTTTCCATAGCCATACATGTCCACCATAAAATAATGTGCTAAATAAGATGCGAGGGAACTTTTCATATCAGTTTGCTAGGTATGTGCCAAGCCCTTAACATAACTAGATTTATGTAGCCAACCCCTAAAGGGTGTCAATGAAAAACGAGTGAATGCCCTTGGAACGAATGACAAGTTTCGATCTAGTCAAGTTTCGATCTATTCCTTACCTTAAGTCCCCTACTAATTCCATTTATAGCAATAAGTCATCACTCAGCTCATTCTTCTAGCTGCCGCTCCAGCTGATTTTATAGAACTTGAATCTAGAAAGTCATCCTGGTTGAACTTTACTATGAGCATAAAATTCCAACATCACACAGCTAGCTAAAAGCATACCACACGATTTCACCGCAAGAAATGACTCATAGCTGAAAACTTTATGGTTGCTCTTACCACGATAAACACCTAGTAATAGCAGTAACACTGACAGGAACCAAAAATGAACTATTTTATTCGAAGCATTTATTTGTTTACATAGATACTTACTGTAGCAAAACTCCAGGTGTGAGAACCCAAACAAGCACCTACCCAAACAATTGTTATTTAACATCCAATCCCTTTTATGTTGGACTACGTCCAGGGTTAGGTGAGCAACTAGCATTCTTCTTTTAGTTTATCTCCAAGTGAAATTGTTGTTGAACGAGTTCATAAGAGGCAAGAAGATAAATTATTAGACTATTATTCAAGTAATATTTTGATTTGTTTCAAGAATCAGTCAATTACATTTTTTTTTTTTTTTTTTGCATTAATTGCAGTGAGATCTATTGTACTGTACTATACTACGGGTAATATAACTTATTACCCCTTAAATTTAAAACTTTTAGTTTAGTCCCTAAACTCCTAACAGTTTGATATTCTCACACCCGTTTAATTTAAACTGTACGTTTTATAAAATTCCTAAATTACCCTCCTCTCCCTCACTAAAAACTCACCCAAAATATATCTTAGAGGAAATTAATTTAGGGATTACATAAAAATATGCAATTTAAATTAAATAGGAATGAGAATAACAAACTATTTAACTAACGATTTTAGGAGTCCAGTGACTAAATTGAGAGTTTTAAAGTTAAGAGTAATAAATTATCCTTTGAGAGTTTTAAAATTAAGAGTAATAAATTATCCTACCCCTATATTACATAGGATCTCGGAGCAATTAACGAGAAATTCTATTTGCGCATGGCATTTTACTCTTGTCGCCCTAGTTACTCTTTATACCAAACTTCTATTTTGAAATACTACAATTTTACTTTCTGGGTCCAAAAAAAATTTCAAAAATAACTCTCCACCTTTTCTCTATCTCCTCACCCTGTTCGATCCCATTTTTATCCATTTTTGTTTAAGTCGGATATTAGTTTAAGAGCAAAAAAAATTTTGATCGAGTATTAATACCCAACCAAGAAACGTGCTGGTCGGGTATTAATATTCCACCAGCAAGTGAAGTCTCTCCCACAAAAGAAAACTAATTAACGATAAATTCAAATAAATACGTATAAAACCTAAAAAAATTCAAATCATACCTTAGATTTGTCCTCTGATACCAATTACATGTTGGAATTTTCCATTTGCATAAGAAAACTCAAATTCAAACTCCAAATCCAAATTTCACTCGTCACGGCGAAATCGAAGAATTTAAAATTCTTCTAATTTTTTCAGAAATGTTAATATATAAAAGTTTATCGATGATTTTGTAGGAGATGTGTTTTTATTAAATATCAATAAAAATTATTTAGAGTTTTAGAGAGAAAATAGAAGAGAAAGACGATGAGTCGTGGTTTCAAATTTTAAGAAGTTTTAGTTTGGAATTTATAAGAGTAATTTAGTCGAAAAAATAATAACAAACTTATAATTATTAAATTTCAAAATCGTGGGTCAAGAGTAAATTGCGGTGTGCAAGTAGTGACTCTTTTGTTAGGTGGCCACCATATCTGATACCAAGCCTTCTATCAATTAAAAACTATAAATAGAAGTTTGCATTCAAAATTTTCTACAAGGCAAGTGTGAGTGCTTGAGCTCAGCCCCATTTTGTTGCAGGACAGAAAAATGGCTGGTGGAGGGATCATTGCGAACGGTCCTGCAGGAGACTACGATGGCAAGCTAACGGTATCTGTGATGATTACTTGTATCATGGCCGCTTCCGGCGGCCTCCTTTTTGGCTATGACATGGGAATTTCAGGTAATTAGTTGCTCAAACTTCCACTTGATCAGTTTGCTAAATTCATGTTTGAAATTGTAAATAGTATGTTGAAAAACATAGAACTTCATTTTTTTTATTTTCATTTTTCTTCGACAATTGTCTGAGGTAGGAGGAGTGTCCACAATGGAGACTTTCCTGCAAACCTTCTTCCCAAATGTCTTGCGAAGGATGGCTGAAACCAAGCAGGACGAGTACTGCATCTTCGACAGCCAGGCCTTGACTGCATTCACATCGTCTCTGTACCTTGCTGGATTGTTCTCAGCCCTGGTGGCCGGTCGAGTCACCAGGGCGCTGGGCCGTCAGGCTGTTATGTTGCTCGGCGGTGCCATGTTCTTCGTCGGTGCAGTCCTCAACGCGGCTGCAGTAAACATCCTAATGCTCATCTTGGGGCGCTTGTTTCTTGGTGTTGGCGTTGGATTCACGAATCAGGTTAGTTAGTGTTCAACTGCTTTTGCTCGAAAGTGTTTGATTCATGCTTCATGCTGAGTTATATAGTAAATTAGCTTCAAGCATCAGTCACTATATTGATAATTTTCACACACATATATATGAGAAAATGGGAAATACACCGGGGTGAAGGAAGTTCCTTCACCGTCGCTTAGCTGACCCAATAAAATTATTACGCTTGGCGTCATTCAAGATAACAAATAAATGAATTTCTTTAACCGCCTTTTGAGTGATGTCACATGTAATAATTTTATTGGGCTACCTAAACGGTAGTGAAGAAACTCCTTTCACCGCCGATGAATTTCCTGTTTACTATATATATAGAGAGAGAGAAAACGGGAAATACACCGCTTAATTGGCCCAATAAAATTATTACACGTGGTGTCATTTAAGATAATTCATTTATTTGTTGGCTTGAATGACGCCTCTGTTTCCTCATATATATATATATATATATATATATATATATATATATATATATATATATATATATATATATATATATATATATATATATATATATATATATATATATATATATATATATATATATATATATATATATATATTACTGTATGTAAGTCACCAACTCAGAAAAAGTTACGTGAGATAGAGGCAAAACTATAGTGATCCAATATTTTTTTTTAAAATTTTTTCTTGAATTATTATCTCTTTATCCTTAATTTCTTTCATATCAAATTTCATAAAATTTGGAATTCGTTTTCCTTTTAATCAAGTGGATATAAAATATATTTTATTCATTAGAAATCGTTAATTTTGTATCAACTTGATGGAGGACCAAACCAAAACTAAAACCCAAGAAATTGAATATGAGTTAATCCTAGCAGGTCGAGATTATAATTCACAAAAAAAAAATTTAAACAAAATTATTGAAGATAGTGGAAATGAACTACAACTAAAGTAACTTGCGTGAGCTGTCAGCTCATTTCCATTATTCTTATATATATATATATATATATATATATATATAGACACACACGGGATTACTTAAGTTGAGCCGCCAGTTTAGGAGAAGTTACATGACTTAGTAGCAAAAATATAGTGATCCAATGATTTTTTTTAAATTTTTTCTAGAATTAGTATCTCCACCTCCTTGAGTTTTTTCAGATAAATTTCATAAAAAAAAAATTTTGAAATTAATTAAAAATTATTAATTTTGTGTCAATTTGAAAGATGATTAAATCAAAACTAAAACTAAAGAAATTAGATACAAGTAAACCTGGGGGCGGAGATCATGATCCAATGAAATTTTTTATGAAAAATCTTTTGGAAATAGTGAAATGAACTGCAAATTATGCAACTTGTAAGCTTATTTTCATTATTGTGTATTTTGGTAATCTATTTTAAACCCGTGACATCTCTGATCACAAAAAAATTATCGCTCATGTTGCATTGATTGACAGGCCACTCCAGTGTACCTCGCTGAGACTGCTCCGCCAAGGTGGCGAGGCGCTTTCAGCACCGGCTTCCAATTCTTCATCGGCATTGGCGTGCTGGCAGCCAGTCTTGCCAACTATCAATCCGCACGCCATTCTTGGGGCTGGCGCCTCTCCCTCGGCCTGGCGGCCGCCCCTGCCACCATCCTCCTCCTCAGCGCCTTCCTCATTCCGGACACTCCAAGCAGTCTCATACAGCGCGGCCAGCTCAACAAGGCCCGCGACGCCCTCGGTCGCATTCGAGGGTCCAGCGTCGACATAGACACCGAGCTGAAGGATATTGTTAGCTCCGTCGAAGATTCAAAGGCAGTGGAAGAGGGAGCATTCGGAAGGCTTATAACCCAGAGGAAGTACAGGCCTTATTTAGTCATGGCAGTAGCTATTCCGCTGTTCCAACAGCTAACAGGCATCATTGTGATAGCGTTCTTCTCGCCCGTGTTGTTTCGGACTGTAGGGTTCGGCAGCAACTCTGCATTGATGGGGGCAGTCATTCTTGGGTCCGTCAATTTGGCCTCGATCCTGGTCTCCACCTTTACCGTCGATCGGTACGGCCGCCGGGTCTTGTTCATGGAGGGTGGTGTCCAAATGATCCTATGTCAGGTATTTTCCTGACCAAGAGCTGACACTGGGGCATGCACACTGACACGCAACGTGTTTTTGTTAATAGAACAAACTGATAACAAATATTGTGCATATTGTGCATGTACTCAGGTTGCAGTAGCCTGCATTATGGGGGCGAAGATTGCGTCTGGTGGTAGCGGTGCCTTATCCAAGCCATACGCATTGGCAGTACTCATCCTGACATGCACATTTACGGCTGGTTTCGGCTGGTCATGGGGGCCGCTAAGCTGGCTAGTCAGCAGTGAGATTTTCCCTATTGAAGTCAGGTCTGCAGGGCAGAGCATCGGCGTAGCTGTGAACATGGGCTTCACCTTCGTGCAAACACAGTTCTTTCTGGCAATGCTGTGCAAGTTCAAGTTTGCGACGTTCTTATTTTACGCCGGGTGGGTTGTGGTCATGACTGTGTTCGTTGCGGCGTTCTTGCCGGAGACGAGAGGAGTGCCGTTGGAGTCCATGGGAGCTGTATGGAAGAGACACTGGTACTGGAGCAGGTTTCTGAGGGAAGAAGAAAACTGTGAAAACCTAGAAAAAATCTGACATGTTTCCTTCATAAAAAAAAAAAAGAAAGAAAGGATGTTGTTGGATTAACTACCTTTCAGTAAATCTGTTGGGATACGTTAATTTCTTTCATGTAATCAACATGCAATTTAGAGACTGCTAATTTGTATTATTATAAGTAAATTTGTAGTAATGAAATTATTATAACTTGAATTAGTTATCGTATTTTCACAATTTAATTTTTGTTTTGTTTTAAAAAATTATAAAAATACCACATTTATTAACAATACAGTTACTATTTACAAATTTGTTTTAAAAATTTATAAAAATACCACATTTATTAACAATACAGTTACTATTTACAAACTGGAACCGTATGTTATCATATACACTTTTTTTAGCAACTAGAAATATTGTTTATAGATAGTTGCAACTGTAGTTATAAAATTTTATAACTCAGAAAGCACAATTTGTAGTAAATATAGTTTCAAATACAAAGAAATATTATTCTACAAGTCGGATAATGAACTAACATGCATACGACCAAGTGTTAGTTATTTGCGCAGTATGATCTTCTCCTATTATCATTAACAAGGCAATTTGCAAATATGAATAAACACTGAAGCACAACTCTAGGGGGATTTGATTGCGGTTGTAGGTGTGTAGAATAGTTGCAACTACATTCACTATAAGTTGCGCTTTCGGTTGTTAAGTTGCAACTGCATTTGTAAAAGTTTACAACTGCAATTGCATGCACATTATAATTATAATTGCAGAAAGAAAAATTGTGTATAATACTTTTTTGAAACCAACGATTATATATTATTGATAAAAGAAATATATCCCAAAGCTCTTGAAAATGAAAAATCAATATTTGAACATATTAACCACTCTAGTTACCACTTGCAACTGTAGGCTAAACACATTAATACAAATTGTAATAATTTCTATCGCTGCAACTTCAATTACAAGTTGCAACTTGCAGTATCATTTGCAAACAACCAAACTGCACCTAGATTCAAGCCAAATATATTTGCAATAGTCAATACTGATTAAAATCTTAAATGCATACAGCTCGAATTGATACAGAAACAAGTTGTTCTTGTTGAAAAGTACTCAACACAGTTTGTGAGACCCACCATCTAAAAAAACATAGGTGGACCTCAATTTACAACATTCTCAGTACACGACACACAGGTAAAAGACTGGTATCTGTCGGCCGATGGTTAAAAATAATCCGACAAATGCCAGCCGCCTCCGACCCCTTAAGAAAGAAAGAATCGTCCCATTACTTCGACGGTCAGGTATTAACAAAACAACAGGACTATAAGAGCAGAGATACTAGAGACTATACATGTAACTTGGATATCTACACATCTTTATAGAACCGTGAAACGGACTGCAACTCTGCGCCCCCATCTCTCTTAGCTCAACCCAGCAGCCAAAAACTTACCCGAAATATGAGCACGTGTATAACCTAGTACCTATGTCTAATGGACCATCTTCTCCGCCTATAGCGTGAAGGGCTACAGGAACAGTGGACAACAGTCGTACTACCAGGGGGAACATAGCAGGAGTAGGCTCTTTCTTTTCCATGTCCAGGTCTGTATTAGCTTCTAAATCACTGGGTTCAGGTGGGTACATCACCAAAGCCACTTCTTCAAGTGGCCGTAACTTCTTCATGTTGTAGACCTTTCGGCGAATGCGTTTCATCTTGAGTAAATCCAAAACCAGTGTGGAAGTTGCCTCGAGCCATTCAACACCCAAGCCCTCAAATTCATCATAATGTATACGCCGCTCAATCTGATTGAGCACAAAATTAATGAGGGGCGAAAAATATAATAAAGAAAATAAAAGATAGAATATGAATAAGGGGAAGATCCTTACACCAAATTTGTGGATGTAAACTGACATGAACCTTGGACCCAGTCCCAGCACTCTAGCCTCAGAAACTATTATCTGCAAATAAACAAAGTGTAGAAAAAGAATCAGATAGAGCACAAAAATAAATATTCTTTTATGAACTACTGTGTGCATGCAAAGAAATGAGGGAAAGAAAAGGGGTGTGTGAGATCCAAACACGAAAAGAAGCAAAAAAAAAAAAAAGGAAAGAAAAGTGTGTGCACGTCTAGACCATTAACTAACTCGGGAAATGCTTCCGGAAGCATATGGGGTACAGCCAAGGAGCTGGACTGAGCTTAAGATGGATAAGCAATCGCACAAACAGAATGATCCATGAGCATGAGAGTATATATGGAATTAAAAGCCTGACATGAGAAATGGCCTGCCAAAATTCAAGATATAGAAGACAAACACGAAATGCAATGGTGAAGAAAGATAAATTCTGAAGCCCTTGCCAGAAAACCCATGTAGCTTGAGAGTAGAAAAAAGATGTTCCAACCTCATACAGCACAACCCAAGAGAACCCATAATTGGGTATTAACAAGAATTCTGTTCTGATAATCCAAGCATTCCCACAACAAAATGTGCTATACTAACCTAGCTTCAAAAGTATTAATACATGACCACAAATTCTGTCAAGTCACAAAAATGACAGCATAACAATTCTAGGAACTATGCAAACCTGAAGTTGCCTCAAAAATAAACCAAAGGTAATAAACAATACAATAGCTCTATCTCATTATTCCTCCTGAATGAGACACAATGAAAGTTCCTCATAAGCATAGAACAAACCAGTTCCTCTTAAATGCCAAAAACAAGGTTTTTCATCTCAGAAAGGGTAATCAAGACCAAGGCTACCAAACTCTCATATTAAATACCATTCTCTAATTGCTTATTGTCATAATAGCATAATGAGAAAAAAAAATATTCTGTTAAATGTGAAGTAATGAACTTCTATGTCTAAATATTCTTGAGCCATTAACATAACTTTAAAGGCAGCATTTTCTAAAGGTTAATGGCACCAAGCAATTTCCATAAGTGAAATAGTAATTCCAACACGCAAGCTATCTGGCTCTAAGCAGAAAATTCAAGATGCTCAATGTCATCTTAATATGAATGGTTAGTGAATGATTAATAAAGGAGCACAAATCAATAGGACGATGATGGATTGATTCTATTAAGATCTTGTTTGGGATTTTAGATTCAATTAGAATATTTGATGGGATTTGATTATGTTAGATTTTACTTGTTAAGGTTTTCCTATATATGTATGCTCTGTCTGAAGTATTGGAGATGAGGAATAATATATGCAAATTTTGATAAATTTCTTGCGTGGATTTCACTTGAGCCAAATCTTTCCTCGTGCAGTTGTGGAGAGTGGGCGTGGATTCGCCTGGATGGATTCCCGAACCTTATAAGTACTTCTCCAATTTATCTATTCTTTCCCAATTCCTCCAAAACCCCCAAATTTCAAAACCTCAATCCTAATTTGGCTTTCGTCTTGTGTCAGATGAGGTCATATGGTTATGGCTAGAAAACTGACACCTAAATAGCAACAATGAAACCTCCAATACTTCACACAGTACACATATTACCAGGTGAGGTTTACTTTACATATAAAGAATTCACATGAACAGCTATAGGCATAAAATATACAACATAATCATACAAGACATCCTGATTCTTGAAAGCCAAATTCCTAAATGAACCAAAAACGTCTATATGAAATGATCAGATAAGACCTGATCACTCTTCAAAATCAACAAAGTTCTGAAAACTCGACTACTCGTATCACGTATTAGAATATCAATGGATTGCATCTTATTAGAAAATATATGCATAACAAAATTCATATCCAATATGTTCACAAGCATAACTATCCCTAGAAATAAAGTTGTGGAAGTTTAAAAAGTCAGCACATAAAGTGAAATTACTGGCTGTTATGATTGATTGTCATGAACAGGAAAACAAACAGAAAAAACAACCCAGCATCAGAAATCTTCCAAATAACTATAAACTACTTCATGGAACATCAAAATACCAATCTAATTGCACCTTCTGTTTGTGTAGTACTATAAGATCAAAAAATTCGGCTGCATGACCACATAAAAAGCAGCAAGACCAAGATGCAGGACTTTGATCAGAACATGAAAGTAGTCACTGCTGATAGGATTTCTTAAACAGTGGAATGTGTGTCCTAAAGGGGGTGCTTGAATGGAGTGATACATCATACACGGTGAGTTCAAACATAGATGCAGCAGATTATGGAGAAAACTCATATAAGAGACACCCAAGTGGCTACACAGAATGCTAGCCATTTAAAATTCCAACAATGTGAAGCAATCATGAAAAGCAATTAAAACTTTTTATATGCAAGAGATAATGCTAATAAATTAACCAGTCCAAGGTTTCTGGCACCAAGCAGAATCATAATACCAAAGAGATTTCAATGTTTATTCCATCTTCTCTCTTTTTTTAAACTATCAGGTCAGCATGTAATAAGAATGCATAGCAGTTACGAATTAGCGTTGCAACAAATACCTCTTTCTTCTTCAAAAGAGTCCAAAGATAGAGTTTCTCTCCAGCTTCTTCAGCACGCCGGCTAGCTAGTTTTCTTTCATTGCAATAAGCAGCAAGCTCCGAAAGTACATCACATCCTGGAACTTTAAACTTCAATGCAGCAGCTGTTAGAGCTTCTCTACCTTCATCAGATTCAGCAGCATTTTTACTAAAATAAAGACCAGTGAAACATCTAGTGGCAATTTCACTGCCAGATATCTCCTCTTTGTTTAAGCGAGGCAACAGTTGTCTTCTATTCAGATACTCTTCCTCAGCATCAATTGCTGCAGATAGAGTCCGATGCACAATTATATCAGGATACCTTCGTATTGGGGATGTAAAATGAGTGTAAAAGGGAACTGATAGTGCATAATGAGCCCAATCATTTTCCCTGTCTTGTAATTCACCAGTACAGAAGTATGTAGCTGGTTGCATAGGCCTTGAAGCATATGATACAAGAATGTCAAATAGCACAGGATCATCCTTGAACTTTTCTCTTGATTTGGACAATGATAGGTGAAGTTGTCCAGACGATGAAATGTCCAATTCAAAACCATGTTTGCCGCAAAAAGCTTCAAAATCTCGGAGCTTTCTCATATTTGGTTTAGGATGTCTACGCAGCAATGCACAATCAGGAAATGCCATAGATATGACTTCTGCTACTGACTTGTTTGCCAGCAGCATGAATTCTTCAACCATGAAGCACGATTCTTTCCTCTCATGGATAAAACTGTCGTAAGGGGTCCCACACTCATCAAACATGAAACCAAGCTTAGAAGTGTCCAGCCAAAGAGCTCCACCTCTGAACCTATTTTCCCTCAGGCACATAGAGATCTCATACAGGTATCTTAGAGAGCTAATGATATCCTTCCACTCAAAAGGACCATACAAGCTAGGACGTGAACTTCCAGAGTCAGACTGATCCAGCAGAAATGATTCATCAATAATTTCCTGTACAATATCATAAGATAACTTGCAGCAAGATTGAATAATAGAACGGCCAATCCAACGATCAACAATCTTTCCAGATCGAGTAATGTCCCAGGTAATCGACAAGGCCAATCTGTCTACCCCTGGTAGAAGTGAACATAAACCTTTAGAAAGTTCTGGGGGCAACATTGAAAGTTTATGCTGTAGTATATAAACACTGGTAGATCGAATTTGCGCTTCCATATCTAGAGCTGTGTCTGGAAGAACAAAGTATGAAACATCAGCAATATGAACTCCAATGCGTAGTATCTCATCAGATACTTTTTCAACTGATAAAGCATCATCAAGGTCAGTAGCAGAAGAAGGATCAATTGTAAATGAACAGATATTTCTGAAATCCTTTCTAGTTTCAAACTCCTTTCCTGGAACCTCCCAAGATAAATCTGGAAGACCTTCCAGTGATTCAGGAGAAAATTTTGAGTCATAGATTGCATTTTCAAACAAAATGGCAGCTATCTGTGATTCAATTTCTCCTCCTCTTCCTAGAGTATGTAGTATACGAGCCCTAGGGAAAGGGCTTTCGTCACTCCATTCATCAATTTGAGCAGCAATTAATTCCTTTTCCAGGACCACATCACCATTTATTAACTTTTCCTTGGCATCCTCTGGAAGGCTGCTGACACTAACCACCATCTTAGGAAACTTTCGATCTGTAGGTAGCAACTGTACGTAATCAGGTAGGAAGATCTGCTTGTCTTTCTTTAAAAAATGCCCATCATTCAACATCCCGTGCTCTTCCTTAGCAGAAAGAAAACCAACTACTGCTCCACGGCGAGGAGATTTTCTTACAATGGCCACAACTCTGCCAGTTGGTCTTTTTGATGGACATGAACTTATCATGGCACATAGCCTCTCCAATACTCTGGCAGCTTCATCCTGCCTAGAGGAACAACCTGCATTTGAGCTATCTGGGGCCATATACACTTGTCTATCGGACTCGGAATAAGTATTTTGCGATCCATTTTCCATATTAACATGAACAGATTCGCTACTACTACTATTTTCATGGCATCTTCGGCCCATTGGGAGCAGCCCACCAACATCTGTCAGTTCTTGACCAGCACAGTTCCTAGCAGTTTCTCTAACTTCAGGAGATATGTTAGAATCATCTGCCGCTGCAGGATTAATAGGAACACTTGATCCTTTCAACTTAGTCCAGTATGCCATCGGGTCCAACATTATAGCAACCATATCACCTTCGATCTACAAAAGCAAGCATGTCTCATACAGTACGATAATTATCATTAAGAGAAATCCCATATAGTGTGATTATTAGCATTGAGAGAAATTAAAGGGGGGGAAACAGAAAGTAAAGGTACTTCTTCAAATAGAGAAACATACCACTCAATTGAGTGCTCCAAATTTGCATTGTTATCAGTGAGAATGCAGTCACAAAAGAAAACAGTATGGCAGAGCAAACAAGCAACCAAGTATAATTATCATCCAAAAAGTGAAAGTGCAAACATTACATCTAGTAAATCACAAACTTTACATGAGCTGACTAGCTTAAAATATCTCCACATAAAAATAACGAGAAGCTAATAAGGCCTGGCTCACTGATAAAGGGGTGGGAGTGGCTTACGGGAGTCCAAGGTTCAAGACCAGACTACGGTCCCCAAAAACAAAAAAAAAATACAAGAATATAACTATTTCATGATAACCAAATCTCTTGGTGACATTTGAAAATGTAAGCATCAAGAAAGGAAGCAAGAAAACCATGACGCGTTGTTAGACACTAAAACATGACCATAAACTGGATAAACCTGAAAATCATGTCTCCAAGAATAAGTTGTTTGATGGACCGAACCTAAAACATATCTTGGTTACAATTGGCGCTCTTTCCAATTGTACGTATGCTTTTTCGTGTAGTTACCTACGGAATGTCTTTTAATCATCATCATAAATATGGGAGAATAAAGGATGAAGATAATGAGTGATCATATTTACGCCTTAGGATGAAGATAACGAGCTATCAAATTACACATTTGAGGATGGCCATGATCATCCTCAAATTTACAAATTCCTTAATTAAGTCATTTTTCAGCCAACTAATTAACTCTAATTCAAATTGTGCCCAAGCTGGAAAAGCAAACTTAAACTGGAAGTAGCTCTACTGAGTTAAAGAAGTGGCCCGGTCAAAGAAATTCATGGGCCACTAAGATCCCATTGCCTGGTGTAACAATAACTAACAAGAGAATAAGTTGAAAAATTGCAGTAACTTGCTTCCATCATCTATCCAATAGTCTGTGACTCTGTAAGAAGTGCTGTCTCTCCTTGCCTCAATCAAGGCCACTTCCAAATAAATATCACCACATTATTGTTTTTCATAAGGAGACATCCCATAAAGTTTTTGGTCAGAAGAATATAAATCTGATAAATTTTCACAAAAATTCTAGATCCAGGAAATTTCTAGCCAACATCATCTTTCTCCTTTTTGACCATAGATATAAAACTGATAGAATGTTCAGTTGGCTTGACATAAAAAAACTATGGACTTAAGAAAACTTTCTATAAGTTAGCTTGACATATAAGAAACTCAAGAAACAACTTTAACTTTATTGGAAATAATTTAAGCTCTTGCATGTGAACAAAACCCCGAAAAAGATAGGAAAACACTGTTGAAATGTTGAGATCAATGGGATTTGTTGTGGAAGATCCTAGATTTAAACTGGATTAATACCATTTTCTGAAATAAAACAATAATTAAAAAAACTACAAATAACTTGCTAACACATTGTATTCATCTTAAGGCACGAACACAACCGACAATTAAGACTAAGGTCAACCTCGATGGTAAAGAGAGAGAATTGGGATTACAGGAGGTCCCAACTCCCCTGCATTCAAGATGGGGCTACATCCTTTGATTTTTTTTTTTTTTTTTTTTTTTTAAGCCTAAACCAAAAAGAGTAATATTTTCCAATTCCAAAATTAGCTGCCTGAGCAAGAAATTGGGTCTAAGTTTCTCTTCTCTTAAAAATTTTAGTATCGTGCTAGCCTTTCCTTATTATAAAATTGTGCCCCACCTATATTAGAATCTTTCTCCACCCCTATCCAAAGCCAACAAAAGGAAAGAATCCCACAGATAGACAACAGTCCAACTGTACAACTACCACTAACTATCTCCACAGATTTCCCAAATGGAGTTCTCTGTAATAAATAACAGCGGTTCAATAAGACAGCACCAGCTTCCAACTGGTCACAAACTTAAAAATACTAGTAAACCTTCAAGGCAAATATAAAATTATAAACAATATAAAACAATGGAAAAAGCACTCACTGCTCTATTCTGAGCATCAGCTCCATCAATAAGAACATCCACCAGCACCCCATCTATTGTGCAATAAGCCTAGTATTTAAATAAAGCACGATCAATATGAAAGCAGAAACAGGTCTCAAGGTCCCTCAAAATAAAAAATCCAATCATAATTTTAACATTCCATCCTTACCTCTTGGCGATTATGTGCATTCACACGAAATGTTGCCAGAAAAGCACTTCCCTTCTGCATTTCACCATAATAGAAATTGAAATCGACCATCATTGTTTATATTATTGTCTTGGAAATTGGCAATTTTTTCTTAAAGTTAAATACAAACCTCAACAGCCTCTTCAACTGCCTCTTTCGACCAATAAGGTGCAAAAATCTTCCTCATGGCCGGTTTTGCTAGTATACTCACCCCATTGGGGGTTGTTGATTCCAAAGGAGAACTTAAAGTTGGCAATGGACAAGATAGGGAAGACATCCCTCCGACTACTTCCATAAGGGGTTCAGTATCACCAATGTGAATTGGAGGAAGAGAATTATAAGCAACATGCGAAGCTTTCTCTAAATACAGTTGGTTGTTGAGCGAACTAGAACCTCCCCCTACAAGAATTTAACAAAAATTCAATTAGAAAGAAAATCGTTTCTTTCAAGACAGTAGCTGGTTAACTGAAACCTACAATTACTCAGCTAAAATAACCAAAAAGAGACTTTTCTTTTTTTCTTTTTTTTTCTTATAGAAGAAAACCAGATTATTATACGGCGTTTCTAGTCAGCAAAAAGAACTTTCTCCCAAGCATTACTTCCATTACACATTCAACATTTCTATGATTCAAGCTAAACAAGACTATATTGAATCCCAAAATGCACAAAACAAGTGCACAAAAAAAGAGCAAGGGATTTTTCATAATTGATGTAGGAATGCAGTAATGCACCTAGCAATTAAAAAATTAGGTGTTTTCAGCTTTAATAAAGTTGTTCAATACACAATCTTACCACAATTCAACTATAATTTCAGCAATAAAATATTATTTCCATTTGAAGCCTTTCAGAAGAAAATACTATTTTGGTTTCATGAAATTGATCGACCCCAATAAGACTTACATAAATCGACTAAAAGTCCAAAATTTCCACATACAGGAGAATTCCTCATCAAGCAAAAAAAAAAACATTAGATCAAATAGAACGAAAATAATTCCAATTAAAAGTAAGAAAGGAATTTTTTTTCCTTTTCAACAAAATATTACCTCTCTCCTGACAAGTATGTGTATCCTACCCAACTAAATTTTAAAAAAAAAAAGTACTATATTTTCGATCCAGCGTAATTCCTCAAAATTAACTAGAGAAATTTGAGTAGAGTATACATTTGAACTAAAATAGCACATTACTTTCACGAAATATGTAACGAATCCAATGTCCTCCTAACCAGGCGGGAGAGAGGCATAGGCAAACATGGATAATTGCCCATATTTAACTCCGAAAATGTCTTTCCTATATAGGAGATTTCTAACCACACTTAATTCCAAAAATATCCTTCCTATGTAGAATTCTTTATATATTAAAAGGACAATCTATTACAGTTAAAGCTTTTACCATTTCAATTTGAAATTAATAATGTACAATTAAAACATTTATAGCTATTTATGCGGGGTTCACTGATTAGGTAAGTAAATTGAAAAATGTTAGTACCTTTTACTTGTTTTTGCTTGGATAAGGATCCTAACACATTAATCATGTAAAAATTAACAACCTCTTGATTATCCTTATTAAGATCTTTCCTTCAGGAAGACAAATTTAATTATTAGTTTTATAGATTCAAGAGCTAAGAAATAATAATACAACTACTGAAGTTTAAATCTTGACTCATTCAGATTTTTTAGCACTCCAGTATACCTCTTATTTTTCCAAAAGTTTCTTTCAATGTTGAAAATAACCGGTTATGGAACTACTATAATGCTTTATGATACATAATGTAAATCCTGCATCATCTAACAGTCGAAACAACCTAATGCACAGTAATGGTACGGTTTTTACGTTATTTTATATTATGTTATAAGTTATACTACACTATTTACTTTATTTTTTAAGTAATGTCTAAATTGTTGCTCATTGTTTTCTTCAATTGCTCACTAATTATTGTAATTTTTTTAACTTGATTGCTTGTTATTTACTTATTTGATTTGTAATTCTTATTTATTTATTTGCTATAATTTATGTCCGGTTGCATTCTTACTTGTTGTCAATTTTATTGAACTCTCAACTTAACTAAATTTCTAATCATATTTTCTTGTTTAGTGATGACTGAAATTTCAATTGATAATTTAATATAATTTATAAGATGAATGTGAAAATTATAGTGAATTTTATAATAAACCTAGAATTGATTTTATGTGTTATAAAACATATTCACTTTTTAGAATTTAAATTTTAGTTTCTTTTTAATAAAAATTATTATATACAACATCAACAACCAAGCCTTATATCCCAAGTACTTGGGGTAGGCTACATGAACCAAAAAAGAATCACGCCGGATCGATCACGTTGATAGTCCTTCTTCATTCATTTCTATCAAGTAATATCTTCTCATTTAGACCTCTAGAATCCATATTTTTTTCGTATCACCTTCATCCATATTTTCTTCGGTCTTCCCTTCATTATTTTAACTTGTCCTACATTGATAAACTTCTCTCGTCAAACTGGTGCATTTTTAAACCTACGTTGCATATGACCAAACCATCGTAAGCGATTTTCTCATATCTTCTCATCGATGAGAGCTACACCTATCTTAGTACAAATATCTCCATTACTCACTTTATCTCTCCTAGTGTTGCCATATATCCAGCGGAGCATGCGCATGTTTAATATACTTATCTTCTGTGAATGACGATTCTTTAAAGTCCAACATTCCGTGCCATATAATAAAGCTGGCTTAATAGCAGTCCTATAAAATTTTCCCTTCAGCCTTAACAGAATGTTATGGTCGCATAAAACTCTTATTGCACTTCTCCATTTCAACCAGCCAGATTGTATCATATGGTTAACATCATTATCAATCTCTCCATCATTCTAAATAATAGAACCCAAATACCTAAACTGACTGCTCATTTATATCTCTTACCCGTCCAGTGTTACAGCATTATAGTCTACGGACCGTCGTTTACTAAATTTACACTTCATACACTCTGTTTTAAACCTACTCAATCTAAAACCTCTAGATTCTAATGTGTCTCCATAACTCTAACTTGGCATTCACCACTACTCTTGTCTCATCAACTAAAACAATATAATCAGTAAATAGCATACACCAAGGTATCTCATCATGAATAGCTCTAGTAAGCTCATCCATCACTATAGCAAATAAGAACGGGCTCAATGCAGATTCTTGATGCAATCAAATTGTAATAGAAAAATCACTTGTTAGACCACCACATGTTCTGATATTACTCATTACTCTATCATACACCCTTAATTATGTCAATATACTTGATGGGGACTATTTTTTTCATCAATGTCTACCAAAGTACCTCTCGTAATACCTTATCATAGGTTTCTCCAGGTCAATGAAGACTATATGTAAATCTCTATTTCTCTCTCGAAATCGCTCTATAAATTGACGAAATAAATGAATAGGTTCTATTGTCGATCGCTCCGGTATAAATCCAAACTGGTTCTCTGATATTTTAATAGTTTGCCTCAATCTATATTCAATAACCCTTTCCCAAAGTTTCATAGTGTGACATATGAGTTTTATTCCACGATAGTTAAAACAACTCTGAATATCATTCTTATTCTTATACAGAGGTATTAGGGTACTATTCCTCCATTCATTTGGTATTTTCTTACTTTGCCAAATCTTTTTAAAAAGATCTGTTAGCAATATCACACCAATCCCTCTTAAGTATCTCCATATCTCTATAGGAATCTCATCTGGACTAACAGTTTTTCTTAATTTCATCTTCTTCAAAACCTCTTTTACTTCAGATTTTTTAATTCTGTGCATAAATCTACGATTCATATCCCCACACTGAATAGTAAGATCTTCCAAATTTTGAATAAAACTACCATTACATAATCTATCAAAATAATATTTCAATCTTTCTTTAATCTCTTCGTCTCGAACTAGAACCTTCTGATTATCATCTTTAATACAATTTAGTCTCTAGACTTTTTCTCTCTTATTCGAGCAATTCTATATATATCTTTTTCTACCTTTTTATTATCCAACTTCTCGTATACTTGTTTATATTTTTACATCCCGAATAGCTTTCTTAGCCTCCTTGGCTAGATTATACTTTATACCTCTCAAAACTTGTTCTATCATTATTATTATTCTTCTTTAAATCTCTATAAAGGTCCTGTTTGATCAGAATAGTATTTTTTATCTCTTCATTCCACCATGATGTATCCTTACATAATGGAGCACCGCCCCTTGACTCACCAAATATATTTTTAGCTACCCTCTTAATGCAGCTATCCATTTTATTTCATGTTACATTAGTATCATCATGGTCCCTCCAATTTACTTCTTATACTACTCTATCTATAAAAACTTTTTGATTACCTTCTAATCGTCACCACTTAATTTTGTAATATAATTTATACTTAATTTTTCTAAGTCTCTTTCTAATCTGAATATCTAAAACTAAGAGTCGATGTTGGGTAACTACACTCTCATCTGGCACTACCTTACAATCGATACAACTAGCTCTATCTACCCACCTAGTTAAAAAGAAATTTATTTGGCTCGTACTCGATCCACTTTTAAAAGTAATCAAGTGTGAAACTCTCTTTTTAAACCAAGTATTGACTAAAATCAAATCATAAGTCAAAGCAAAATCTAAAATTGAGTTACCAACTTCATTTCTTTCTCCAAAACTAAATCCTTCATCTACGCTATCAAACCCATTACGATTAGTTTCTACGTGCCCATTGAGATCACCACTAATAAATAGTTTTTCTCTAACGGATATTTCTTATACTATCTCATTTAAATCCTCCCAAAATTGATGTTTACAGATTCATTAAGTCCTACTTATGGTGCATAGATACTAATGATATTAAGAATCTCTCAATGTAAAATAAGTTTAACTAATAAAATTCGATCACTTTCTTCCTAACCTCCACTACATTTCTAAGTAATTATTTATCTATGATTACACCTACTCCATTACGATTTATATCTCTACCCGTATACCAAAATTTATAACCCCAAGACTCTATAACTTTAACTTTCTCATCTACCGACTTAGTCTCCTACACGCACAAAATATTAACTCTCCTTCTAATCATAATATCAACTAATTTTACTAATCTATCTATAAGGAAACCTATGTTCCACGATACCAACCGAATCCTATATTCATGAGCTAACTTTTTCCCCCACCCATTCATTAACGTGTGGGAACCCTCTTACATTTGACACCACATCCGGGCGCCGACGTGGCGCATCACTTCTGGGCAATTGCCTAGTAACCCTCACATATTTTTCACTGCACGCGGCCTCCGATATAGCGCATCGCTCAGTAAGAAATACCCCAACGAAATTCATATTTTGACTCATATCATAATATGTGATAATGTTTTGCACTGGCTATCACCAGCCTACCACAACCCTCCTCCTCTATCCTGCCTTAGGACAGATAGTGAAACAATAAATTTTTAAGCACAGCACTTGCGGAGTTATAAAAATTATTATATATAGTTCCAAATTTATTTTTATTAAATAAATAGTGTTTATAATGTACACCATGTGTTGTGCTCTATCCAACGTAACCTATTTGGGGCAAAAAGTTAGGTTAATATTATTGCTATTTTAAATATTGGTTTCTTTTCTTCAGCTTTTTCTGGTTTTGTAATGAAAATAAAAGACTTATATATTTATATTTCAGCACAATTTAAAAACTATTTGTGTAGGGTTAGGCATCTTAAGCTTGTAAGGGATCAGATCATTTGTTGGTAAGGTTTTAATTTCAAAAAACTTGCAGTTTGAACCCTTCCTTTTCCCGTTAGTATTACTCAGCATCCATGATAGTATGGCTTGTGTTCCGCCTTAAGTTATCAAAAGTACGTTTTGTTGAAAATCCAACACTTAACTAGTATGTTGTATTCCCGAATAAATAAATAACTTCTTCTAAAAATACTATTTCATCATTTTTTTCCCCTTCAATTTTCCTCCAAGAGTCATCAGATTCAAAAAAAACTTCCATCTCTTTTACATAGTGCAAGACTAACAACTCAACAAAATAGAGAAAAAAATCCATTAAAAAAAAAAAAAAAACCTGGTAACGACGCCAAGTTCTGCTTTGATCGCCGATTCTTTTGCCGCTGCTGCTTCTGAGAAGACGACTTCTTCTTCCTTTTATCGGTATCCTCCGCCACGGGATCCGCCACCGCCCTCGTAAGTGGATACATAATTAAAGGAAATAGAGAAAACAAAGGCCAAATAGCTGAAGAAACGAAGAAAGAGAACCCCTAACCCTAACCCTAGATCTGAGACGAGATTGTGCTTCCGAAAACTTCAGAAAAAAGTTAGAAGTATCGGAAGGAAGAAGTAAGGGATAGAAGAGATTTAGTTTTTTATTTTTATTTTTTTGTATTTTAAAGTTCGTTTTTAATTGCCGGATCAAGACGTAAACGATTGGTCGGCAAATCTACTTTGCGCCGACAATTTGCCCATCGTCTCTGGCTTTCTTCATTATCACCTCTTTTTTTTCCCCTTTTTTTATTACATTTTGTTAACGATCGGAATGCTAAAGGGAATTTCTTGATGCGCCCCATTCTTTTCCCAGTGAGTCCCTGTCCCATGAGCCGTTTTATTTACAAAATTTATCATTTTTATTTTTTTGGATCAAATAGCTTTGACTCATTTCTTAGTGGGATTATTTCCTCCATTTCATTACTCTTTTTTTTTTTTTTTAAGTGAGCCTCAAATTCTTTCTCTCCCTTCTAGTGAAGTCCAAAAAAAACAAAATCTATGCTTTAAATTCTAAATCTCATTAAAAATTTGATTTTTCATTACTTGCATGAGATTGCTAGGACTTGTTTGAGTTCTTTTCATTTCCTTTTTTTTTTGCAAATTAGGTGTGGATATCTCTCTATTTGAGAGTTGAGGAGAGATTGAAGAATATAAAGAATAAAATTATAAATTTGGCAAAAATAGATGAATCTCATCACTTGGAGGTATGTTTAAAGCATTTTTGAACTCAATATGAAATATAATTTGAACGATAAATTAAGAATGATATTCAAATATTTTAATTATATTAAGATAGTTGCGCGTCCTGCGTGACTGTGACTGTGAGAACGAAAACACTAGTAGGGGAGCACGTTCTGACTTGTTCAACAACCGGCCGGGACAAAGATCCTAACCAGCAATTGTATTTGATCGGGGTTGAATTCCTGACCTGCTTTTATTTACGAACAAATAACCTTAAACACTGATCAGGCTGTAACCTCAGAGTAATCCTCATCTGGCCGGGGAGCTAGCCCGGTCCAGTCCACTTATAGGTCGGAATTGCTAGCACAGCCTATAGGTTCTCTATAGAGAGACCCACTACAAGGTGTGGGGCTGCTCTTCACAGTGCACGAGCGGACCAAAACGCGATGTGGAGTGCGGTGAGCGCGACACGTTAGGGGATGCTATGGACGAAAAAGATTGAAGGGGAATGAAGAAGTCGGAGCGGAGAAGATTGAAACAAAAGAGAATTTCTAAATGCAACCTATTTTTTTCTTAGTGAGCCCCAATTTCTTAGTGAGTCTCATCTTTTTCTTAGTGAGCTCCGTTTTTCTTTCAATGAGACTCTTTTTTTTCTTAGTGAGCCATGTTTTTTTCTTAGTGAGTCCTATTTTTTTCTTAGCGAGACTCATTTTTTCTTAGTGAGCCTCATTTTTTTCTTAGTGAGACCCATTTTTTTCTTAATGAGCCCCATTTTTCCACTCAAACATGGAGTTAGTTGTTTCAAGAACAATCTTGGAGAAAACATGAGGCTCACTAAGAAAAAAGGAATATGTTTTAAACTACCTTAAGGCTCGCTAAGAAATTGGGACTCACTAAGAAAAGTATTGAGTGCATCTAGCAACTCTCAATGCTAAAAGGACTACAATCGTGCATATTTACACTTCGAAACATTTCTCATCACAGAGTCCACTGGAGTTTCTAAAAGAGCACACCATTTTTCCTAGTAAGTTCACTAGATAGTGTATTTTTTGTTCGCAATTTCAATTCAGACAGCTTTTAAATGGGCTCACTAGGAAAAATAATGTGCTCTTTTGGAAATTCCCGAGTCCACAAGTCGATGAGAAATTTTTCGCTATCACACTATCTTGAAATCCAATGTAGAACCTTCGTTTGGCCATTAAGTGAGCCAGACATCTCGAAGGAATATGAGGTGTTATCTACTAGGCTCTCTCTTTTACTTATTTATATTATTTTCAAGATCGGCCTATGCTCTATACATTGACCTTAAACCTCATTTGTTATAAAGGCTTAATTTTTTTTTTCCTTTAATTTCTCCATGTCTCGTCATTTTATAAAAGCCCGATAGGCCCAATAGATCTTAGTAATTTTAATTCAACGTTCAAGCCCGATAGGCCCAATAGATCTTGTAATTTTATACTTAGACATTTGAGTCTGCTTCCAATTCGACCCGATCATTATCAATTTTGTTTTTTGTCTTCCCTGTTGGCTTTGAAATTCCAACTCTCTTCTCCTTTTTTTTTTTCCTTCTCTTTCTCAAAATTCAATATCTTTCAGCTCTAGAATTCTCAACTAAATTCCCAAGATTTAATCTCGCTAGTCCTTAATTCTCAAATCTCGGTTTCTTAATATTTCTCTTTCTCTCTTTTTCACAAACTCTTTCTATATAAGTAATTTTGTAGGTCAAATAAACTAAAACAATCAAATAAGATCTTTAATGATAGCCATATTTATAATAATTAAATCTTATTTAAAGTTTTGTCTTAGATCCAACTTCTACTATTTATTTTATTAGATTTAGGAGCCCTTTGGCTGTACAAAAGTAGAAAGGAAATAAATAAAAAAGTATAGATGGAAACATAACCAAGTTTATTTAATATCTTCGATAGAATTTAAAAACAAATTGAAAATGTTCATCTAATTGGTGGACTCAACAAAAAAATTAAACTAAATAAAGAAATGAAACACATAATGAAATGGCCCTGATTTCTTATATTTTTTTCTCCTTTTCTTTTACAAGCAAGAAATTGCCAAAAAAAAATTCCTCTTCTAAATTTTGAAATCCGATTCAAATTAACTCTTTTGCTTCTATATTTTTTGGATTTTTTTTAATATTAGTAAATTTAATCTTTGATATTTTGATATTAGTCTGTTGAGTCTCATATTTTTATTTAGTTTCTTGGTCCTCCAATTTACTTCTTCTACTAGATATTGTTATATGTCAAGAAAAACAAAGATTTAAATAATATTTTCTCTAATTTTTTAATTATCTCTGTCTGTTCCCGTTTTTGTATATACTTTTGTTTATGGTAGACTTGTAGTTTGCACATCCAAATGCTTAAATACCCCTAAATAATGAATCTTTTGGGAAGTTTTGAAAGTATGATAAAAGTTTAGAAATTTATGGAGGTTTTTTTAAGGATAGTTTTTCATGAATGCGATAAATACAAATTTACTTTTTCTTCATAGCATCACTATATCAAAGCAATTAATACCCTTTATCATCTTTTGGTAACAAAAGTAAATTTGATATTTTTATTTTTATTTTATACCATTTTTATTTGATTATTTTACTTGCATTCTTTGGAAAAATACGATTAATCTAACTTTTAGATTTACAAAGAATTGAATCAAAGACACAATTTTTTTTGCTAAGAAAACACCCATTTATTTGGAAAATAAGAGTAACCTTACTTTCAAACATATAGAGGTATATATAGAGAGACACAGGGAGAGGGAGATGCAGAGAGAGAGAAAGAAAGGAGGGAAAGAGAGTTGGACTAGAAAGGCGGTCCGATCAATGTGGGCTGAGGGAAATATGGTAGTCCGAACAAAAATGAGGGAGAGAGAAAGAGAGACAGAGCTAGAATTGAGAGAGAGAAGGGGGGTTGGGATTGAGGTGTAGTTAGGAAATTCGAAAGGATAAGTTTAGAATAGTATGTTACTATATGCCGAAAACATTTGAAATTTTAAAGGTGGGAGAGTGTACTTGGCAGTGAGTGAGTTTAATCCAGAAGTTGGTGCAAATAGCAACTCAAACGTTTTTCACATTTGTCAAATATGGGCCGTCGGGGCCCATTTTTAGCTCGAGACGAGACAGATTTGCAGAGCTGGACTCAGAGTGGGGAAATTCTAAATGCGCACCATATATTTCTAGTGAGCACCATTTTTCCCTATGTTGTAAATCACTTTACTATATAGTATGTGGTGCTCACTAGTTAAATGAGGTGCGCATTTTCAATTTCCCATCATAAAGTCACAGTCATCTCTTTTCCAGCTATCTCTCTCTTTCTCTCTCTCTCTCTCTGTGTTATATCTCGCTCACAATTCAACCCAAACTGAAAGCTGCAAGGTCAGAAAACAGCAGCAGAAGAGAGAGAAAGAGGAGAGAGAAAACTTTTGCCCTCTCGATGGAGTCCCCGATTCTTCCCACAATACCCCTCCTTGCCTTCTCCAAAACCCTAAAATTCTCCGCCAAACACCACCACCGCCACCTCCTCCGTCACTTGAAATTCCTCCAATCCTCCCCCCGATGCTTCAAGAGCTTCGACCCCCGACGGCCCCGGGACCTCCTTTTCGACTCTTTCGCCGGGAATTTGCTCGGAAACTCGTCGAGTTTCGCGGTGCCCTGGAGGAGCTTGGCCTCGATATCGAGCTCGGCGGGGTTGTCCAGCTCCGGCGGCGGCGGACGTGGGAGCGATGGAGGCGGCGGAGGGGAAGGAGGAGAGGGAGGTGGGGGGTCGGAGTCTTTGGCGGTGGGGAGTGGAGAGGGGTCGTCTCGCGATGCTGATGTTATAATTCTCGATGTTGGGGTGAGATTTTTTTTTTTTTTAAATTTTTTTTTGCCGTTTTTGCTTGTTTTGGATGAATTTATAGTTAATTTGGTTAAGGAAACTTTCCATCTTTCTTTGATTTTGGCTAATTTTGATTTTGTAGTAAGTTTCTTTTTTTGTTTTTGAAAAATTCCTTTACATTGTGATATATTTCATTTGCTTTGCTTCAGTTTCGATAATTTGGTGCTGGTAAATTGGCACTGGTTGTTTTATTGTGATTTGTTCTTCAGTGAAAAATTCATACCTTTATTTGTCTACGATTACTCAATGTCACATTTGGCTAAAGAATTATACAGCTAATCTTGGCAGGAAGCAAAACCTAACACGTTTCAGGATTTTTAATTCTTTTTAAAAAAAGCATTTAGAGCATAAATATGAAAATCTGTTGGTAGACTGATGTATAATTCATGATATGTGGATCGGTAGGATTGAATCACTGTTTGATGCATAACGTAAGCTAAATTAGGGTTTGATGGTGGGGAAATTGGGATTTTGTGGAAGAACAAAAGAAATTAGGGTTTTTGTTGGAATTAGGGTGAAATTTGATAAAAAATAAAAATGATAAAGATTGGTTTGGGTCTCGGCCCTGATATGATCTATTAGCCACTCTCAACAAATTTGCAAGAAGAGATTTAAGAATTGATTCAGGGCTCAATACCTAAATGATCTCTCATTTACTTTCAACAAATCCACAATAAAAGGTTTTGATTTTTGTCTAGCAGATAACTGTGCTAAAATAGAAGGGATTTTAATTCTCAATATTTCATTCTCTTTCTCTAAGAGTCATACATGATTAATTATTAAAAAAACTACATGCACCACATGTACAAATAAACCAAAATATGATAATAGTAATAAAATTCTAATCAAATATAATTATATCTGAACAAATCTCATAAAATTCCAAATCTAATCAAATCTAAACAAATTTCATAGAACCCATAGTCAAATCTAAGTCTTTATTGTGCCCATCAATTCTTCCCCACTTCAAAACATTCATCATGATGAATACGACGATAAGAAATGTCAAAAATATTAAGATTGAACTAGTCAACATCATTGCACAAAACTTCTCAATTGAGTCATGGTGGTGGTCGAGGAACTGACGCTTTCTGGGGTCGGAAAGGATCTTGTGGTGGTCTAGGGGGAGGAGCAATACTGCTGGCGATGTTGGATCTGTGAATCGAGGTTAGTAAGAGTGGTTATCGGAGGTTATTGTCCCTAACACTCTTACTATGTATTTCAGGCAATTAGATAATGACAATCAGGGAGGAGCAATAAGTATATCAGGGAGTTAGATAATGACAATCAGTTGGGATTTTAAAATTTAGTAATTCTCAGAGTATTTATTATAATAACTAGTAATTTATCATACCCATTATGCTGCATTTTCATGTTTATTTGAACAATCCATGGCTTAGAATAATTTTCATTCTATTTTCTATTAATCTGATAATTTTCTTTTCTTCAAAAATTTGTTTGAGTGGAAAATGCATATGTATTTACTTACCCCATAATTTCCTTTAGGGAATGTCCTGTGGTGGATGTGCTGCAAGCGTGAAAAGGATTCTGGAAAGTCAAGTAAGGCTCCATTTATCTTTCAATAGCATTTAATAGTCCAAGGAGTGTACATAACTTGAATTTATCTTTGGCAGGTGATTTTGTGCGAATTTTAGCAGTCACTTCATTCATTAACTACTGAAAACATTCTACTCACAAGGCTATCTGTGTTTTATTTCTTTGTTATTCGTATTACAGGCTTCATGCTTTTTCTCATATTTGCGTACTTAACAACTTTTAAAATCTTGCTAATTTACCATCTGTATTTGCAGCCTCAGGTAACCTCAGCTAGTGTCAACCTTGCTACAGAAACAGCAGTCGTATGGGTTGTCCCCGAAGCAAATGCAGCAGAAAACTGGAAACATTTTTTAGGGGAGAAACTTGCAAACCAGTTGACCACGTGTGGATTTAAGTCCAATCTTCGAGGTAATTCATATTCTAAAATTTCTCAATGTGATGAAATGTTGGTTTTAGCGTAGAATTCAGAATTTTGGTTTTCACGAATGCATGTTACCTTCCACGACATTCAATGGTATGGTCCAAAATTTATTTTAATTGTCTTCACCTAGATGCTTTTGCGAAGGACGATGATGTTTAGAAGTATCCCATTGATCTTGACATTTAAGTGCTTTGAAAAGATGATGCTGTTTAGAAGTATCTTGTTGACGTTAGCATATAATGCTATGGTTGTCAAGGATTATTACAATAGGAATGAGAGTCCTTGCATACTAAACCCAACTATACTGGAGTCAGCCCTTTCAGTTTTAAGTCACCACCATATATAGTTGGACTTTAGACCTGATAAGATCGAAGAATGTATTCTTAACAGCATAATTAAAAAGTACCATTTAAGATTAATTTATGAACTTATCATGTTCTTAGCTATTGATTTAACTAAAGTAAGTCTGGAGAGGGATTACTGATTATTGAGTTGGCTGCTGAATTTAAATAAGATCTGAAAGTAATTGTTGAATATTTTGAGAAAAGATGTTTTTGGTTTAACTAGTAATAAAAAAAATAGCGACCAATACTCTTCGACCATGGCTGATGCTTGCTTTTGCAGTTTGCGCTTGTAAATAAAAAGAACAATGAATTAGTGAACTTTTGCAGGGTTTAGATGCCGCATAAAATCCATGCAGATTGTGCAACCACCTAACGGGATAAAGTGTAACGGTGAATTTGCAGTATTTGTGCAGTGTGACTTGTGGCATAGGATAACAATAAAGTAAAAACACACACATGCATATACATTTTTATTAGTTTGTAAAGTATTACATTATACCATTGTCAAGGTTCATTTTATGATCTGGATAATAATATGAGCAATGCATCTTGCATGCAGTCACTGATTTCATTAAATAATAAGCTATTCAATATGGAAGTTTGTTTATGTTATACTCCTCTTATGGTGTATTATGATGGAGATCCTGAAAATTTTGGTTGCTTTCAGATTCTGCAAGAGAAAGCTTGTACGAAGTCTTTGAGAGGAAAAGAGATGAAAAGCTCCAGCGCTTGAAAGAAAGTGGTATACCTTTTGGACCTTCCTTGCATGAATAATGCACTCATATTTGTGTATAGGCTATTTTCTATCAGTGATTGAAACCAGTACTGGATGTCTAATGATGGGCATCGACGTATTTATATTTGCGGTGGGTGCTGTAGAATATTAGGCATTTGCAGTAGGTACTAGGTGCTGTAGAATAATATGAGCTTCCGTAATGTTAGAAATCCTATTTATTTGCAACATAGTGGCATTGAAGAAAACAAAAATGGTAGCCAAACACAGTTTTTGGGATTATGTAAGATTGATTAGTTTTCTTTGAATTGCAATTACATTATCAGGTCATTCATTTGTTACTATTTTGGCAAAAAGTAGTCACATATTTATAGCAAAGCAAACTTAGATTTTGTAGAAGTTAGAAAATAGATGTCAAAATATAACCACGTTAAAGTGCAGTATGCTATCTTGTTATTGAAATTTATTTTTCCTCAGAAAATTTTACAATGTAAATACATCTTTTAAAGTTCACACTTGGATTACTTATTTCATATGCAAATACATCTGATTGACTAAGTATCATGGAATAAGAATCAGTACTTCGTACAACATAAACAATATACTTTTTGTGTGTATACGTTACATATTTGAGAAAGTATAAGGACAACTGAGGACAATTAAGGACGAAGAACTTTGCAATTGTACTCTCTTCGGCCCCTATTCTCTTGTTTTATTAGACCAGTTTGTTTCTTACCACATTTTATCAACAATCACTTGTTAAACTAAGGCATATGAATTTGGCCTTGTGCCACCATTCAATCAAGTAAGTTGCATTGTTCAAGTTGATTTCAGCTGTTAGCTTTTAATGGTTGTCATCAAGATCGCCTGCCATGTAATTTAACCATGTGTGTGGTCACCCACCCAACCCAGCCAACATGGATGATTTTCATTCTATACTACTGATTCATCAATGTTATAATCTTGTATGACTCTTTCAATTCATTTGTTGCTTTGTTTTTTGTGTATGATTCTGATGCAATTTATTTTAATCTGATTAAAACAATTTGTTTTATTTACAGGTAGAGAGCTTGCTGTATCATGGGCATTATGCGCGGTGTGCCTTCTGGGACATGCTTCTCATTTTTTTGGAGCAAACGTCCCTTCATGGATCCATGTGTTCCATTCTACTGGATTCCATTTAGCACTATCAGTATTTACATTCATTGGCCCAGGGCGTAAACTTATTCTTGATGGATTAAGAAGGTTGTTCAAGGGTTCACCAAATATGAATACTTTAGTCGGTTTAGGTGCTATATCATCCTTTGCTGTCAGCTCAGTAGCAGCTTTAATTCCAAAATTGGTATATAACAATTCCTACTCAGAGAACATATATTGGCTTGTCTGTTTGCATTCTGAATAAACATATGCTAACAATGATATATGCTGATTATATCTTGTTCCTTGTAGAGATCTTACTGGAAGAATTGTTCAAATCTGTGACTAGGAGTGTATGATCAGATGATAATTTGAGATACACAGGCTGCAAATTAGCACAATTATCATGCTTTTATTCACTGTGTACAAGAAGCTCATATCAAAGTTAACTTAGAATAGCTAGTACTTATATAAAAATAAGATTCATCACCACATATATGAGACTCTGCAGGAGAGGAACCCTGCTGAAACTGCTTTTCTTCACAAGAAGTCTCTTTGTTGACAGAACATGCTCAAGTATGCATTAAGTTCTTCATGCAAAAATTTTGTTGTCATTACATCACATCTTTTCAGTTGTTTAGTTTGGGAATCTTGAAACAACCTTCCTTGATGACACATATAGATGCCAATTTATGGGACATGCTACTTATGTTATGTAGCTAATGATATTACTATTCTGCAAGTTCTTTGTAATAAAGGAGATAAACCCTGCAATTAATTGATTCTCGCCTCTTTATAGGAGATCAATTATCAGTCAGTTATTGCAAGAGGCTTTCGTTGATGGGTTACAATTTTTCTTGTGCTATTCTACCAAGAACTGGAGTTTTATTTTTGGTTAACATCATAGTTGTCAATATCTTACGATATGCAATACGTATCTTATGATACGATACACAAGAAAATCGATATATATCTTAACTCCGATATGATTAGGTTAGGTATTTTATGATACAAGAAGCATATCCTATGATATGCAGTACATATCTTACGATACATGATACGTTACGATATGCTTACTTAGCTTATAAATGAATTTGAAACTCATTCAACTAAACTTTTTGAGTTAAATACGGAATACAAATTTTAAATAAGTATAGTTATTTAACAACAAAGAATATCAAAGTTCAAGATACTTATTTTAGTTGATAAAAATATTTAAACAATAATCAAGAGGTACATTATTAATTTATATTCAATATAAATTATTTGATTACTAATTCTCTGTTCAAGTATCTAATGAGCTTATTTATTATATGCTATAATTTTGATAAAAGGAGAAATTTGTATAGATTTGAGAAAATGAAGATGAAATTAAAGTAAAAGTTCTTCAGGATGATGATAGTAATATATCTTTTAAGGGAGATTAATTTATGTTTGTTTTGTATTTTTTCGGATGGATAATAAGCTTATGATTAATGTTTTGATTTTTGTGAAAATAACATACAACCGAAACAGAAGCATAGAAAAGGGAAGAGATTGGAAAACATATGATCTAATTTGACTGATGGATATAAAATTCGATTATGAATGCATTGATGAGAAATAAGAACTTTACACAGTGAAAAGTGTTAGTTTGATGGATTTCAATGTTTTAAGTTGAAAGAGGAATAATGGATTTAAAAAAAAAGGAAGAAAAGATGTAATGGTAAAAATTTTATCTATTAGTTGTTTATTTCTCAAATTTAATCTCTAATTAATTATTTTATAATTTTTAGTAGGATCTCTTAATTTGAATACAATTGTAAATAGTAAATGAGGAAAAAAATAAAAATAAAAGTATACTAAATGAGGAGTTTGTGGGGAGCAAAAGTGACAAAGATTAGGGAAATGAATATCATTTTCAATTTCAAGTGAATTTAGCTGTGTATTTGCTAATGTAGTATAATTTTGATTAATGCCCTCATAGTCATCATATTTTGAATATTAGTTACCTATTTATATATAGTTATTGACTTATATTAAAACATTACTGACTTTAGTATTTGTTTTGGTTATTTATTTACTTAAATTTTAAATTTGCTTATGTTTGCCATATTATATATTGTTATGTGCTTGATTACTTACCTATTATACATTGATCAATATATTTTACGATATGATATACGATACGATATGCGATACGATAAATAGGGATAACAATACACTATACGTATCCCGATTTGACAACTTTGGTTAACATGTAGTGGGTTATATTTCTTTTGTTTGGAACCATTTACAGAATTGATTTATGTCGATACTTCTTTTGCAGCATTGCTGACTAATACTTACCAATGCTTGTCTACGTTCACTTTGTTATGAAAATATTGACATACTATTGCTAGAATTTATGAGGACTTTCTAAAGTTGTTGAGTGGAGTTCCTAAGCTGAAATTGTTATTCTGATCTCAAACAATGGAGAGGTTTAGAGGTGGATGATTTATAAAAGATCCAAATCATAATGGAATTATACTTTTGGACATATTTTATCTCCTACTTTGTCCGCAAACACTTTTGAAATTGTACTCCTGATCTTAAACAAACTACACTTCAGTCACTCATTTAGGGCCTCATGTAAAGGTTTTTAACAATATCTCTTGGGCTTATCTTATTTTTGTTGTGAGACAAAGCTGATACCCTTTTTTATGGGAGGGGTTGGAGCTGGATTACATATATAATATTATAGATCATACTGGAAGTGTATTTTTGTGCTCCTTTATTACGTACTTTACTCAGATACCATCTGAAATGGGACTCCTGAATTCAGACAAGAACAAGGGACTACACTTTTGTCACTCATTTTGGGCCTGCAAACACCATCCTTGCAAACTTGGTGATTTTATTAGCCTACTAGAGGGATTTAGGTGTCAGTTCTTTTTTTTTATTTTCCCTTATTTTAGTTTGTTTTCTTTTGATGTGGTTAGTGTAGGTAGCTACCAATGGTCCAGTGGTGTTGCTTTAGTTTGGCCAGGTTTATTTCCTTTTGTGGTTCATCTACTAACATAGGATTGCTTCTGCAAGTTGTTATAGGGCCTGATGTCAAAGAATGCTAACCATGATTTTGTTTTTGTTATTAGGCATTATACTAAACTGCTCATAAGATTTGAATACAAGTGAGGCATGTTTTTTTTACTATGAACAAGACAAAATTATAACAAAATCATAATTTATGATTTCAGTTTGATAGCAACAAGTACTTGTATCGTTTTAGTTATTTTCTATTAGTTATAACTTCTTAACCGATTTTATACTTGTACAACAATGTTAGTTGCTATGTAAGCATGTATTGATGTTTATATGATGATTTTGCAAATTTTTCTTCAACTCATTATGAACTGTCATACATTTCCTTTCATACTTTTGTTTACTTATAACATCTGACACTCTTGCAGGGATGGAGAATGTTCTTTGAAGAACCAATTATGCTAATAGCATTTGTTCTGTTAGGGAAGAACCTTGAACAGAGAGCAAAGTTGAAAGCTACTAGTGACATGACTGGTCTTCTGAATATTCTTCCAGCAAAAGCACGGCTCATGGTTAATAGTGACACAGACAATTCATCCTCATTTGTTGAAGTTCCTTGCAGCAACCTCGCCATTGGAGACCAAATTCTCGTGCTTCCAGGGGTAAGTAAATTATGGTGACGTATGGTCTTTTAACTATAAACTATCCTGTTGAAGATTTGATTCTGTGTTTTAGCTTGTTCACTTGTTTGTCTTCTTTAACCATCTAGGATCGTGTTCCAGCGGATGGAATTGTCAAAGCTGGTAGAAGCACTGTTGATGAGTCAAGTTTCACTGGGGAACCTATGCCAGTGACAAAAATAGCTGGGGTATAACATTCCTTGAATTTGTTGTATCCCTTTATGTCGTTGTGCTTTGTGTTTTGATTCTTTTGAATATTCATCCGGAATTTGCTGAGATCCTGACCTTCATTAGTCTTTTTGTATATATGTAAGTTCTTAATCTAATACTTGACTTTTCTTTTACAGACTGAAGTAACTGCAGGAAGTATCAACTTAAATGGTACAATAACAGTCGAAGTTAGAAGACCGGGTGGTGAAACTGTTATGGGTGATATAGTTCGCTTGGTGGAAGAAGCACAGACACGAGAAGCACCTGTTCAAAGGCTAGCTGACAAGGTCCTGCTTCTATCTTCTTTCTCGGTTGTTTCTGTCTTAATTTTCCTTGGTGAAGTTTAATCCTGACCTAGGAATATTGTTTATGGACAGTTGGGGTAAGGGGGCTTCATTACCTAGGGGATGAGAGTGTTTTCATCATTAACAACATCGGAGTGGAATGATGCCATTGAAAGAAAACAGAACAGAGATTTGTATTGAGATTTTGAAAATTGTAACACCCAAGATTTACTTTTACAAAGAGAGTCACTCTTTACAATCAAAAGGGGTTACAATTCAGATTCTAGGGAGTGTGATGGAGGCAGGGCTAACTCAGTTTTGGTGAGGCTAATTCGCTCTGGCGGGGCTAATTCGGTTCTGGCGAGGCTAATTTGCGCTGGCGGGGCTAACTCTGTTCTAGCGAGACTAATCTACTTTGGTGGAGTTAGTTGACTTTTGCATATCAAATTAGCTCCTAGCTTGGGGAACTGATAACCTCGCAAAACATAATTTTTATAGTCTACAAAGAGAAAGGAGGGGGGTTGTATCTACCCTAGTTTGGGGGGTTATGACTTGCAAGCAACCTTGCTCAACAACATTTCCATTTAAACATTGCATTATCAATTATATTTGGATTCTTCTAAAAGATGAAGGCAGACTGCTTGTTAGCTTGGTCGTAGTATTTCAATGAACAAGCAATAAATATCATTAGTGTGTACTGTGTAGTGAGTCAGGCCCATAAACTTTGGTGTGGTTCAAAGTATTTTATATTACACTTGATTATTCTGTAAAAAAAATCTAAATAAAATCAATTACTGGTGGTTTGGGCTGCAACTAGGCGGGGGCAGAACTGCTTCTCTTAGTTTAGGCTGCCTTGACTAAAGCAACGTACATGACCTGCTAAGCCGTGCATCCTCGTTGCATGCTGAATATACAACATTGGTGCAGCAATTTGGTTCCACCTGTGTGCCCCTAGGCAGCGCCTTATAGAAAAACTGGCAGCCTGTCAGGATAAAGGAATTTACAGATATACCTCATGTGGGAAAAGTTTTTTCCTAGTATCCTGAACCAAGTGGTAAGGCTAGCAAAGAAGCTAATTTCTGGTAGTCTGATTCTCTCAGATTGTGCTTTTTCATTAAGAACACCAGATGCAATTACAATTGGTGAGATGTAGCTGGTCTAATATTACCCGCTTGAGTCTAGGTTTATTGTTACACCTGGTTCTTGTAAGTTATTCTTTTGGATGCACTAGGTCTTCTTTGTTGGAGGCTACAACATGGACTGTCTCTCATGATTTATTAGTTAAAACAATTCCTTATTTGTAAGAATAGCTTGATTCCATTAGGCATCTTGTTTGTTTGTTTCTCATTTGGCTGCAGGCTGACCAATGTCCTATTTAATTTTTAGTATTATGTACTATTTGGAATATGTTTTCCTGTACCTTATATATTGATGATGTCTTGTAACAACAGGTTGCTGGTAATTTTACTTATGGCGTCATGGCGATCTCTGCTGCAACATTTATGTTTTGGAATTTCTTTGGCTCACAACTTGTGCCATCTATGCATGGAAGTCCAATTTCCTTGGCATTACAGCTTTCCTGCAGTGTTCTGGTAATTGTCCATTTTGCAGCCTTCTTATTGCTTTACATCACCAAAAATTAGCCACGACATGAGTAGAGGGTTTATTTTTCATTGCTTCCTGGTCCAATTCCAAATGCCTTTCTTATGACTAAAGTGAGTCGGATATAGGTTACAAAGTATGATTCTTAACTAAGCGCAAATGTCAAAAAGAGGAGGTTATACATGAATATTGAATTTATTCAGGACTGAAGGACTAGGAGCCACGTTTCAGGATGAGACATTTATTTTTGTTGAAGATTAAAGGATTAAGCTGGGGCATTAACAGAAGATATCCTTGACCAGAAGGTTATACATGAAAAATGAATTTATTCAGGACTGAAGGACTAGGAGCCACGTTGCAGGACGGACATGCTATGAGTATTTCAGGACAACTAAGGGAGTAGTTATGTCATTTTTGCGTCGTATGGCATAGGAATTATATACTCCCCCATTTGGAAATAGTAGTCTCTTTTTGACCCAAAATTATCCCAAATTAGTAGTCATTTTTGAATCCCAATGCATCCTTTTCTGTATTCCAAAGCAACTTTTATTATTCCTAATGCATGTATATGAGTAGTATCCATATACTTTCATTTTAATTCTGAAATACCACAAGTTTTTATAGTTTTCTTCAATTTTAATATGGGCAAAGTTGGCAGTTCAATTAGTAATGTTTAGTTGTCCTCATTAGACCTAACTATTCTTAAAGTGCATGACCAGTTAAAATACAGCTACTAATACTGAATGGGGGGAGTATTTTGTGAAAGTTTTATTAGGGAATAAAATTGACTTTTGAGTTGCACTTTGCTAAGCCTTGTTTCTTAGTGACTTAAGAAACAGTTGCAAAACTTTATTTGAAAACCTATTCTATTTGATCTTCCTATGATAAATCATTAATGTTGTAACCACTCATGCATGGGTGGAATATCATTATACATCATGGTTTTTTGTCTACCAAAAAACTGATGCGCACAATGATCAATATGAATGGTGTATGTTATTCACTGGATTGAATGCCATTTACTTTTGAACCCTAGCTAGGGAAAGTTACTCAAGCAGCATCTTAGCCCATCCTGCTCCCACCCACTCTCCCTGCCTATCTCTCTTACCAAAACTCTTAACCTATGACCTCTTTTGAGTCATGAATTTATGCTTGCAGTACCATACATATCCTGTGTTCCGAATGAATAGCTATCGTGTTTACTTGTCTATGGAAGCTGGCCTTCATCTAGGAGTCCAACAAGGTTTCTTTCATTATAACTTGCAAATTCCTGTCCTCTCTCTCACGCACGCACGCACGCATGCACATACACACAACATGCACACACATCCACTCGCCAAAAATTTTATCTTACAATCTCTATTTAGTTGTAGTACATGTATGCTGACTCGCTGTGTTGCTGATTCGGCAGTGGAAGAATATGATGCGTAAATATAACAGAGTTGGCATTCATTTAGGAGCATGTTTTTTTTTTTTTTTTTTTCATTTTAACTTGTTTATTCCGGTCTTTCTAATGGCTTATCAGAATGCATGAAAGGGAAAGCAAATAAAGAAATTAATAAAGGGAGATGATGTGGGCTCACACTAGGATGAAAAACAATGGCCTCACACTACTGAGAAAGTCTCTCTTATAGAGAATTTTTTCCCCATAAACATTTCGTCATCTCTTACTGATTACATGAAAGAGCCTGAACTAAAACATGCACTCTAAGAAAAGAATTCAACCATCTAATTTAGATTTCAGTAAAGATAAATATAGAAGTTCTAATATTAATGGATCTAAAAGTTATTTGCCTAGCTGCACTATATGTATGCTAACATGTTTGATTCTCGTCAAAGTGAATTCCTCCTTGCGTCCAATCCTTTTTTACAATATATATTTGGAGAACATTCTTGCCAATTGTCGTCATTGTTTGTTATTTTTCCCGCTTTTAAAGATTTCACTTTGTATTCTTACAAATTCAAATGCTATACATATAATTTTTTTATGCATCTACAGGTTCAATCCATTCAAATACACAAGAATCATTAGCGCATGCTTTTGAAGCTAATAATGTAGCATTGGAAGATTTACAAATAAATTACTTCACTAAACATATTTTCTTTGTCCAATTATTTACATCTATTTACATACTTGTCTAATTTTCTTGAATGTATTGGGTTCTTGTAAGATCTCCAGAAAATCAAGTTTTACTTTAACTGAACATAAACACTAAAAGGCTTGCTGATCTAGTTAAAGGCGCTTATGAAAAACAATGGGCTTAATCATATCCTAGACCCGTAAGAGTCATTTTTTCTTGGATATAATTGGCTGTTGTAAAGATCTCCACAAGGTCAAGTTTTACTATTAATTAAACTTAAAACACTAAAAAAAGGACTTCTTGGTCAAGATAGATAAGATAGTGAACTGCACTGGTGCATATGTGAACCAATGAGCTTAGTCACGCTTTGAACCAAATTTTGAGTTGTGTAGATAGGTCGATAACGCTACTTCATTTGGCACGAATGAGAACCAGTGGGCTTAGTCATACTCGCAGACCAGTTTTTATCTGTATAGAACTATATATATAGATTGATAATTCTACTTCTTTTGTCAAATCTTGTCCAGTAGCATAAGAAGTACAGCATGGGTTAAATATTTTTGTAATTCAACCCTCACTTTTCGTAGAGAAGATCTATCTGACACCCATTTAGGAGGCCAAAGGAACTATTTCTAATGTCTTAGGTCTAATACTTCTTCCTCACTTCGCATATTGGTTTTTCAAACTATAGGTTCTTTTGCATATATTTTTGGCTGGTTTCATCTTCGTTAATCCCAACCTAGAATGATGTAATAAATTTTTTGTATAGTTCGCAGACTTTGTTCGTAGACTTGGAGTGGAGCCCAGCAGATTTGTTCTCAACATATTTTTCTGAAAGAGCAAGTCTTGATTGGGAAATTTTGATAAAAAGTTGTTTTTATCATTCTTTCAGCATCTTAGTTGTTGAAAAGATAGATGCATTTGGATATTATGAAATGATTCAGTTAAAAGTGTAAACCTAAAGGCGCTCCTCACCCTTGAATTTAATCATATGTGATATGAACTCTGTGTTCTTATAAGTATCTCAGTAATCTTCAGTTGTTTCTTCATCATGTAACCCTTGGCTCTGGAACGAGGAACTGCTTTATCCATTTCTTTGGGACGGTAGGCTGCCTAGAAAGATTAAGAACCTTCTTTGCGGCTTTTGCTCAATCCACATCCATAAGATTGGAATGTTGATGGTTGATGGATTCAGATGTGCTTAAGGATCAAGTAAGACTAGAGAAATTAAGCTACCAAGCTACGCTGGATGAGTTTGTGTGAAATGCCCCCACGTATTACGATGGTTTGTTGTTACTTATTTTTTGAGGAGATAATCCTTTGAACCAGATGGACACTGCAAGTACCCATACTACTTGTATACTTCCAAATTTATCAAGTTAATCCTTTTTTTTTTGTGGCATCTTTAGTGCTCATGTTTAAAGGTTTTCACAATGGAGACAGGCTTCATTTTTTCTTCAGACTTTTATTTTCTTGTATTTTCTCATTCCATAGTATGTGAGGTTTCAGGGCGTGCTGGTTGATTTTTACGGATGCTTTTGTCGGTTAGGTGGTCTACATATGACTTGCACATTTCCCAGTAAACAAGGAAGAAAATCATGTCTTAATGGCTTCTCTGAGCTGTTAAAGAGTTAGCCTCTGAATAAAGAGTGGAGTGACCAATGACCTATGTTTATAATAGTTATACAACAGCTAAACTACAGTTATAAATTTCAAGTTGTTTAGGATGTGAAATTAACAATGATGCCTTCACTTCCTTGAGTTACCAATTAGGGGAACCCCCAAAGTTGTTAATTTGGGTATTGCAACTTGAGCCTAGGAGGTTAGGATAGCAAGTATATATGAACTTTATCAACATGCTAAATTCATCCTCACTAAATTAGCTATTCTTCTCGTCAGGTTAATGGTAGTCTCTGTCCTTTATGCGCAAAAAAGTTTGACAAGAATGTTTTCTTTGGATAATGATTACATGCTATTGCCTAGAATGAAATTTATTAACTATATAATGTGTAGCTTTCGATTAGAGTTTGTAAACAATCTCTAAAGGTGATTGTATGAGAAAATTTTCCTTGGTTCATGGTAAATTTGGCACAAGTGCAAGTCTGCTGACCAAAATTGGGTTGTTCTTCAGGGCATTTTGAGCTATTATATTAGATTAAAAGGTTAACTTCATTACTGCTAGAGGCAATGCAATTTGGTTCCATATTAACAAAGGAATGTTACTTTCCTCCTAAGGATTTATTTTATTCGTGATTATTTCCATCATACATACGAGCAGTGCAGACAATCCCATGAGAATATCATCATTATCCGTCTTGTTTCACTTGTTCAAGGATTTTTCTATATAGTTATATCATTATTCTGTATAGTTATATCATTATCGCGATTCCTTTTCTGATTCTTGTATGAATGTATTTTAGGCCATATAAAGGGAAAAAAAAAAAAAAAAACATGTCTAGGACAGGAGCTTAGGATCTGTTCTGTAATGCGGAGGCTACAAGCTTACATCCTAGACTAAATGTTCTCCTTCTATCTTGAGTTGGTGTGTCCTAGATCCTATCTTGAGTTTTTGTTAGGTTTGTTTGTTAGGCTGGAAGAGTTATCTTGGGCTCCAGATACCGTCTCTCAAGTCCATGACAATGTTATTGACGCCATGTTGGAATAAAGGCTAAAATCCTTGGAAGTCAGAGAGGAGTCATGTGCAATTAAGAATTGTTTGAATGTGCATTATTTTGGAGTATATGATTATCTTTGATTAAAATTGCTGTTGTGAAACACTAATGTTGTGTTTTTGATCAAGCTAATTTCAATCTAATATAATTAAATGAAGAATTGTTCCTGCAAGTTTAGCTTCCTTTTTATTTAGAATAAAAAAATGTTAGTACGAGCAAGTGAAAAACTGAGCATTCCCAGGCAAAATGAAGTAATTCTGAGTGTAAAATCTAATTGACTGATATTCATCGCATACAGTTACAATAGGTCAGAGCAATAAAATCTTCCCTTTTTCCGGACTCATTCTAAAACTTTACCTGATGTCAGTTATACTGCCAATGTCTAACTTCGGCTTTTTCGGCTATTTATATTTTTCTTTCTTTTCTGGTGACATTTTTGATATTGGCATCCTTTAACTGCAGGTTATTGCATGTCCATGTGCACTTGGACTGGCCACACCTACAGCTGTGCTGGTATCAATCAAACATCCAACTGAAGTTATTTTTGAGAAACTTATCCTTTTTAAGACTTACCTTTAGTTGATATCTGTTTTCAATTAACGTACTTTCCTGCCAGGTAGGAACCTCATTAGGGGCAACAAGAGGTTTACTTTTACGTGGTGGAAACGTCTTAGAGAAATTTGCAGGAGTTGACACATTTGTATTTGACAAGACAGGAACTTTGACAATTGGAAGGCCTGTAGTAACGAAAATTATGGTTTCTCAGTGTGAAAATCAGGACTCAAAGTTAAGTGGAAAAAAATGTTATATGCTGCATTAAATCTCTGAATTAGAAGTATATAGTCTATTCGCATGGCTTTTTCATTTATGTAAGAAGGAAGCATAAACATGATAATTGACAGACATGGGACATCAAACATGGCAATTTGGAAATGACTAGATACGAAGGCTAGAGCACACATAGTAAGTTTATATATGTTTGTGTTTGACATGGAAGTACTTTAAAGTATAATATAATTTGTCACCGTATTGCATATGCAATTATGCATATTCTTTAAACAACAGAGGTTGGATCACATTCCTGCTGTACGTGCCTATCTTTTTATTTGGGAAAAGCTTTCAACATAATCACACACCAGATTATTATATTCCATTTTACATGTTCTATCTCTTCTAATAAGTTTGACGAACATTTATAAGTCTTTACTTCTTTTTGGTTAAGTGAATCCATACAAGTCACTTAACAGGCTATGTGTTACTAAACTCAAATTAAATCCAAATACAAGACGATAGTCTAATCTAACAGTTTTCTATATTACATGTAATAAGACCATTTCATACTTAAGAATTATGTCTGCATAGAAGCATTGCATCTCTGTGGTGATTCCCTGTCATTATATTATATATCACAATGGAGGTACAGTTTTAATTAAATACTTGACCTACTTGTAGTCTTCATATGAAAATTATGTCTGTGGAGTCTTGATTTAGTTATTGACATCTTATTCTAAATTGAGATGCATCATTTTTGAAGGCTCTGTGGTTTTATACTGAAGCCTTTACTGATAAACTCATACCCACTTGTGCAGGAATTTCCCAAGTCATAAATGGACGGAAGCTGAAATTTTGAGTCTAGCTGCGGGAGTTGAATCAAATACAAATCATCCACTTGGAAAAGCAATTCTGGAAGCTTCTCGTGCTGCTAGTTGCCACAGTGTGAAGGTAATGTCACCAACACATTTTGCGATTTGCATGTCATATAAAATATGCAATCACGATAAAAATATTCTCCTTGACAGTGCACACATAGGACTTTAAGATTGAGTGCGCTGTTTATGTTGTGATATGCTTGGTTTGATGACAGTTTACGAAGTTTGTTAACTTTTGATACCCAGTTGAAGCTTGATTAAACATGTTGAACTCTCAACTCTGTTAACCATGGTATGTTTATGAACTGCACATTGTTGGAAATACCAAAACCATACTGTACATCAATTTTGGTGGTATTCGTATCCGATCATGGAGTATCATATCCTTCGTGATTTGACTTTATAATATTGAAAATACTTTGATAAATGAAAAAAAAAATAGAAAATTGCATTTATAGCGCTTTACAAAAAGATGAGATTCGGAGTAACCACCGATTGCAGCCTTACTGCAGAATTGAAGTTTTGTAATAAAAAACGGAATCAGTTTGGTTTGTTTCTTGATAAGATAAATAATTAATAAGGCCATATAAGAATTATATGATGCCAAGCTGGTGTACTAGTCTTTTTTGTATTGCAGGGAGCAATGGGTTTGTCAGTGGGGAGGAGGTCTTAAATGGATAAATTGGCGTGACATGACTCTCTTGTCTAGCGTGACTGTGCTTTACGCTCTAATCATCATCTGGCAGACCCATCAGTTGACTGACATAATCAGAATAATGCTCTACTGAAAGCCAATGTTCGTACCATCAATTTTATCTGACCTTGGTGGATAGCCTTCCTTGTTCTGCCATCTCATGCAAGCACATAAGAGCACACATTATTTAATGTCCTTCATCCTATCTAGCCTTCTCTGTTACTTTTTTTCAGTTTGGTTCGGGCTTTTGTAGGGCATAGCTCATCCTTGTTGGTTACAGAGGCATGTTCTGTTCTTGAAACTCGAAAATTTTTTTTAGATATATTAACATAATTTAAATCCTAATTATATTATTAGAATATACGATGACAGCTATATAGGTTGCCTTTTACCTATATGTGTTTTACAAACAAGTGGTTTCAAACACTTCTCATCAACCGGGACCATGTATATCATACATGCTCAACTTGCTACATATGAACTCAACTCGTGGCTTCCCAAGAGATTTGGTGAGCATATCTGCTAACTGGTCTTCATAGCTTATGTGTCTGCTATCGATTTTCTTATACACAATCTGTTATTGAACAATATGGTAGTGAACTTCAATGTGCTTGGTTCCCTCTTGGAATACTGGTTTGTTAGCGATGCTGATGATGGTTTGATTGTCGCTGTACAGCCTTATGGACGATTGATCCAAAACAAAGTTCATCAAAGAGCCGTTTTGTTCAGATCAATTCACTAGTATCTGTCATGGCGGGGTATTCTAACTTTGCACTTGACCACACTTTGCTTCTTGCTCTTCTAAGAGACAAGGTTTCCGCTACCAAATAGACAAGGTACTGTATCTGATGGTGAACAAGGCTGGTCAGCATCTATAAAAACTTGCTTAAGTAGAGCATCCACAACTTGAGTACAACAATCTCTTTCCTAGTGCATTCTTCAATTAAGAATTCTTGTCGCATCCTAGTGTCTCAAGTCCTCTGCTCAGACATAGATTCTCATAATACTCATCGGTATGCATTGTAACACAGGACAAGCCTAGGGATGACTGAGACCATATGCACAAATGGGATATGCGGATGGATGCCAACCTAGAATGTTCGAATACTCTAAAATCAGCTAAAACTATATGCATGTTAATAAAAGAAGAAAAAAACCTGAAGGTTGGCTTCAAATGCGAGGGAAATGCAACCTACATGATGCAATAGAGCAACGGACAAGGTCACATTGTCTAAAGCAATAAAATATTACATGTCACAACTAGTACCAAATTCCATAGATGATGCAATGGTATTAACAGTAGGAAATTACGTGAGTGATTAGAATTAAATTGTGAGGTGTGAAGAGCTTCACTCCTAGACATGTAGATCCCACTAAAGCCTTCAATAAATAGGTTTGTCGCCAATTTTTTTAAGATCTTGCATGAAGTGCCTGCAACCGCCTATTTCGTATCTTGGACTGTAGAAGGTGCAGTCTTGGAAGATAAATTGTCCTTGAATTAGGATTGTGATTGTCGGAGGTGTTGGAAGGCAATGGACAAAACACAGATCTAAATCTCAAACAAGTCATTGACAATGGAAGGTGACAAAAAGGGAGATGATGAACAGTATAGAGATTAGTGCTCAGTGGGAATATGAGGATGATGGCTAGGGTAGGGTTTTGAAATGAAGGGACTCACACCCACAAAATGCATCTTACATGCTATCAATTCTTAAAGGAATTAGAATTCATTAAAATAATCAAAAGCTAAAGTTTAGTACCATCTCTATAATAGCCTAACACTTCTCACACTTCTATTAATTGCCGAACACTGATCCCATCACATTGTACTGTCGAGTGTCTTTGAGATTATTAAACTTGCTCACAAGTCTTATATACTTCTAGAGATCAATAGCTCCCTTGACTTAGCATCGACTTACTGTTTGTGTCTATTGGTTCATCCACCAAGTTCAGCCAAACATTTCTCCCTTTGACAACATATCAAATAAAATACTTTCTCTGCAAGAAGTAAAGTCTCTTACTTGACCTGACTATCTCAATGCCCTGTAATACCGAAGTTTTCTAAATCCCTTATATGAAAATGATAATGGATAAAAGCCTTCACTCACTGATTGCACTGTCATCATCAGTTGTAATCAGAATATCATCTGCATATACTACCGTGAGAATCTTTTTATGCCATTAATGGTGATAAAATGCATAATGGTTACTGCGGTACCACCGAACATAAACTCCTTATACACTTCCAAACCAAACTATCAGTGATTATTTCAGGCCATACAATGATTTCTTTGGTCTACAAACTACGTGCAGTTCTCCCATCGAGTACCTACCCCACTTGTAAGTGGTAACAATTAAAGGGAGTGATTTGCTGGTCTTACCTTTGTTCAAAGAATAAATAGATATTTGTATAATAATAATAGAGAATAATGTAATTGTGGGAAATTTCATATGCTAACAGCGCACCCCTTTCCTAGTTTTTTTTTCTTATTTAGAATTAAGATCTACACACCCTTAGTTTCTTTAGGATCACATTTCAGGGATTTTGGAGTTTATTTGTCCTCCCATTAAGTGGATATAATATATTGTATTTATTAAAAATTATTAATTTTGTGTAAACTTGATGGAAAGCCAAATCAAAACTATAATCCAAGAAACTGGGTATGAGTGAATCGTAAGGAATGAAAATCATAATCCTAAAAGAATTTGAAAAAAAGATAAAGTTGGGTTTTGGTGTTGCCAGTGCCGGAAATTTCCAACATTGACAGAACATAAATATTGTTTTCATAATCATAATATCTAGCCACATATAATTATTTAAAATGTTCCAGATAGTTAAATAGGAACCATCACATCATTAATATTGACCTCCATTAGAGCAAACTAAAAATTTCAAATTTCATAAGCCCAAAATATTAACTTCAAACTAAAACTTATACAAAGTATGTCATTGTTCACTACTTAGAAAAGAAACTTATATAGAATATGACATTGTTCACTACTTAGTGAAAGAAAACTAAAAGCCTATGCTGAGAAAGTACTCCAAATCAGCCAATCCATCTTTGTCATTGCCATTGCCTTCATTTTCACTCCCATTGTTTCTTTCATCATTACATCCTTGTTCATCATGAATGGGATTATCTCCATTCCCATAAACCATGAAAGTTACATCGGAATTAATTTTGTCAAGATCTATCAAAACTGAGTCTAGTTGTTTTTTGTTTTGCTTTGTATTTTTCGTGTTGTTCACTCTCACATAGATAGAGATGTATAAAAGATCGTAAAGTTTGAAGCTTGGCTCATGTTCGGCTCGGTAAAACTTGTTATGTTTGTTCGATAAAACAAATTGTAATACCACTTTTCATTGCATGTTTTTTTCAAATTTTAAAAATAATATTTTTGGATTTCTAAAAGGATTTTTAAATAATTAAAAATCAAAAAGGATTTTTATTAATTAATGTTTTGATTAATTGATTTTACCTTGACTCAAACCACTAACCTCTTAGAATCCAACCCAAGCCCAAACTGAGTAGGCTAAAGAATTAGTTGGAGCAAAATAGATTTTATTATTTAAGGCTAATATAATATCTTATTTAACTAACTAATTAATTTGAATTAGAATCCCTAGTCAAGTGGACTTTCCTTTCACTTAGATGACCAAATCAAATGGGATCATCACATTCCCTTGAAAGAAGCCCTCTAACTACAATCTCTCTTCCCCAGCGGAGCAAAAGAAAGAGAGAATGGAAATGGAGAAAGAGAGAGAAGAAGGATCAACCCTTGATGGACCTAGTATTTTTAACGCCCTTTTGGCCAAGGTTTTAAGTATTGGCTATTGCGGATAATATCGGATTGAAAATTTTTATACGGTTATCATTATCGGGAAATATCAAGGATATTTTTCAAATACCCGATCTCAATATAGGAATGCAAATATACATGCATATATTATAAAAAATAAATATGAATAGGGTAATTCATTCATGCATCAAAAAAGCTATATAAAGCATCATATAGTTTCCTTTCTGTTATAAAATTTTGGTTTATATTATATATCTACGACAACATAAAAAAGACACTAGACAATGAATTGTAATAATATGGTTGATAGTTTTCTTTCCAATAGAAGATTAAAACAATTACCAAGCAAAAACTGGAGCAATAAATGAAAACTGAAGCGAAAATAGCGAGAAAAAATTTCATCTATTCTGGTATATTTATATGACATGAAGTACATAAATTACAAAAATAGAGGAAAAAAATCAAAATTGAAGAAAAAACAATGAGAAAAAAAATCAAAATTGAAGCAAAAATCAGTGAGGAAAGAAAATCAAAACTTGAAGCAAAAAGTAGTGAGAAAAAAAAATCAAAATTGAAGCAAAAAGTAGTGGGAAAAAGTAAAAAAATAGTGAGAAAAAAAAAAAACGAAGCAAAATAAATAGAATTCTACGCAAGTTTCAAATCTGAAGTAAAAACTGAAGCAAAAATTCTAATCCAATGTAAAAACTAAAGCAAAAAATTCTGTCCCAATGTAAAAATTTAAGCAAAAAATCGACTGCAATTTAAGATTTGATATATCGGTCACAATATCGGTTTGGACCCGATATTGCGGCACAATATTTCTGAAGACGATAAACGCATTGCAACTCCATATATCATTGCGTTTTGTATTCAGAAATGCAATATCAGCCGCAATATCGATATTGCGACTAATGTTCTAAAATGCATTTTCAGTATGCGTGCAGCCGAGGACCGCATAACGCATAAGCAAATTACGCGTCGATTAAACGGATTATGCAGAATATTAATATTTTAATATATATTAATATAGTAATTGTTAAAATACAAAATAATTTCTTTCAACCCTCACCACAACTTCGGAATTTTAGTGTAGTGGAAGAGACTTTCAACATGATATTAGAGCAATCCAGGTTCAAATCCTGCCGGGGGTGCATTTAATTGCGGGTTTAAAAAAAATTATACCGCTGTGTAAAGCCCAGGTTTCTGCCCAAAATGGGCTTTTAACATGCGAGAGTGTTTTAAAATACAAAATAATTTTGCTCAACACTCACCACAATTTTGGAGTTTTGGTATAGTGGAAAGGACTTTCAACATGGTATCAGAGCAATTCAGGTCTAATTCCTGCCGGGCGTGCATTTAATTGCGGATTTTTAAAAAAAATTATACCGCTGCGTAAAGTCTAGATTTTTGCCCAAAAATGGACTTTCAATCTGCGGGGGTGTGTTAAAATACAAAATAATTTTCCTCAACCCTCACTATAACTTCGGAGTTTTGGTACAGTGGAAGAGAATTTCAACAATAATTATAAAAAATGGATATATTAAGTGCTATAAAACTCTTATAAATTATAAATAATAACTGTAAGTATGGAAAATGAAGGTAAATTGACTATATACAAGAAATTAAAAAGATAAAAAAACTTATCTCTTACCAATGTCTATAACACTTGTGACATGCTCACAATATAAGTACCAAATATGTCCGCTTTTTCTTTTGCTATCACATAACTACATATTTAAATGTTGATCTTCCCACTATCTTCAATGCTACATTGCTACTATTTAGTCCCATTACAAAATAGGGGACCGTAAATTGAAAACTTACATCTTTTAATCATGAGTCAGAGAAGAACAAGCAAAAGCCAAAAAAAATTCAGGAGCACAAGCAAAAGCAAAAAAAAAATAATTAGGAGCAGCAGCAGCACAAGCAGTAGCAGCAACACACGGCCAAATCCAACTTCCACTCACTACTATTTAGTCCCATAATTTCACCTAGTTATGACCCTAACCCTTCATATTATTGCACAAGACAATTATGCTATATGCCGAAAATTTAAATATTAAATCCTATCAGTAAATTCTAAATAATTCAGCAGCACAAGTAAAAGCCAAAAAAAAAAAAATTAGGAGCAGCAGCTGCTGCAGCACACGGCAGTAGCAGTAACACAAACAGGAACACAAGCAAAAGCCAAAAAAAAAACAATTACGAATTAGCATTATAGCTACTCAAACGAAATCCAAACTATCATCGATCCTTCAACAAAATTTTCAATTAATTTTCCAATTAAGGGCCGACCATTTTTACAAAACCCTAGATTCTCCTCCAATTTCGATTAGCAGTAGCATATTTTTTTAAATCAAATTAAACAGCTAAACCAGTGAAAGAAGAAAAAAAACAAACAAAAAAAAAAAAATACTAAAACCTAAAAAGATGGAAATTTTGAACGGAAATAGAAAATCGAACAAATAAACTTATTTGAGATGTCGTCGCTGTCGGTAAATTCCATTGGAGGTTTGCCGCCGTCGGAGAATCGCGATGGAAGGTCACCGCCGGCTTCCTGCTGAGATCCGTGCTCGAATTGATCGCTTGGAAGAAAAGGGAAAAACGGGAACGAGGGGGTTAGGTTTAGTGATCGGGTTTTGGGGGAGAGAAAACGAGTCACGGGTTTTATTTTGCGTTTCGAGCGATTTTTTTAACATTCAAAACCCGATAACTCATTAACCGCATAATCGCTATGCGGATTATGCCCTCGCATAATCCGCATAACAGATTATGCGACCGCATAATCCGCATAACAGATTATGCGACCGCATAATGACCTGTCCGCATAGAGAGACTGCATTCACCCTTTTCTCTGCATTTGGGTAGCGAAAACGCCCTACCTATGCAGGCACATATACGCCTGCGTAGGGCGTTTTTTAAAACACTGATTGCGGCTGATATTTAAAACATTGCTTTCGGCACTCGTATCCATATAATTTTCATCTTCCAAACTAGATGAGTCCTAGATTCACTTCCAACATGCTATACTTGTTTAGAAATGATAGTTCCAATTTTTATTTGTTTTAAATGATTTTGATAGGCTATATGGCTTCGAAAATAGTTATTTTTGCTGAAAAATTGAAGATGTGAACTTTATGACATGTGATTAAGAATATGGCTGAAGATGTTTCTTTTATTGATTATGTTAATCTATAGATTCCATATTTAATTCTTTTGTTTTGAAGATTGTATGAAGTTTTGCTTCATTGAAACGAAGAAAACAAGATGACAACATTAGTCGACTGCGAAAGGTTTGGTCATCGATTAGCCAAGGTCATTAGGCAACCAATGGCTGGATCCAGAGAATATGTTATTTTCTGAATTAGTTGACCATTGCATATATAATAGTCGACCAATGGCTGATCCATATAATATGTTCTCTGGATTAGTTGACCAATACATTCACGTTGTTGACCAATGGCTGGATCTGGAGAACATGTTCTCTCGATTAGTCGACCAATACATACACATTAGTTGACTAATATCTCCAGAATTTAGCATCTGGGATATTTAGGACTAGTATTGAAAATATTGAGAACGCTAATCATTTTAATTGGTTTATGATCATTGTAATTGTATGATTATGAGTTTGGGCAATTGTAATTATATGCTAATCACTGGAACATCCTACTATATTGATTTGATTAGCATTTTGTGTATTTTTAGTTACCAAGTTAAGCAATTGACTTTGGAAAATATTTATTAAACCTAAATTGATTAGTTGAACGTGAATTGATGGACAGGTGGATAGGATTTAAGTGCTATTGATATTGTATTGACTATTGATATCAAAGTTGATTAACATCACCACTGACATCTAGTAAATTGATTTATTGAACTGACAAATTGAAATTAGTTGAACACATGAATTATCGGGGGGAACCAAGCTAGTATGAATTTACATTCCGAGTTGTAACAGATAATCCATTGATTCTCCTATATTAAGAGAGGTGGGATGACTTTGACCATATCGCCATTGATTCTCTTATATTAAGAGAGAGCGGGATAGGCTTCGGTCACATTGCAATTGATTCTCTTATATTAAGGGAGGTCGGAATAGGATTCGGTCACATTGCAATTGAATAATTGATTCTTTCATATTAAGGGAGGCCGGAATAGGCTTCGGTCACATTGCTATTGATTCTCTTATATTAAGGGAGCACGGAATAAGTTTCGACTAAACTATTTATTGTTATCGTTTTTTCGGGTTCCAACGAGAATGCATTTAGATACATTAATTTTTATTTGCTCGTGTTTTCAAATACTGTAATTGAGTTAAATGAAAAGTAAGTGAAAGGAAGACATGGACGTAAATGATTAATGTGAAATGTTTTCATTGCACTTAATGTTGTTCATTGACATGATAAATTTCCTTGATTTATTATTATTATTTTTATTGGTCGCTTGCTGGTTATATATGACCAGACACAAACGTAATTTAGTGCATCAGAGACTTAGTAGGATTTGATGTATTTATGGGAACACGTGGAATTACAAGTTTAGACGGCTTGTGACATTAGTTATTGATTAGTGGATTTTTATATTAGTTTGGCAAGTGAAATAATATATTTTGAGACATGATTAGCTATTTTGATGAGCTTTGTTTTATTTGGAATAATTATGAGACTTTTTAAACTCTAATTTGAATAAAAGTTAGTTATTTTAAGATTTTTTTTTATTTTATTGGTTGTATTCTATTTATTCCGCTGTGCTAATATAGGTACTAGTTGTAAGGCTAGTCGTAATATCACACATCGCTGAAGGACTCAGCTAACCGTTGATGAATAATGGGGCGTTACGCGAGCTAAGCTTGAATACAAATCTATATTTGATTAAATATATGAACAAACATGAACATTGTCTGTAATAACTTGGTTATGTTCAAGCTCGGTTCGTTTAAGGTTCATTCCAAGGCCTGGCTCAAGCTTGGGCCTTAAGGCTTGTTTGGGCTCGCTTAGACCTTTTCTTGGGGTTTGGAATCATTTAGAAGTATTGATTTTATTAGTCCTAATACTGATGATTAAGGTGGTAAAAGAGCTTGAGAAGTTTGATTGTTAGTTTAGGATTGGCAAAATGAAAGATTGAAGCTTGAGAAAACGGGCTATATAATTCTAGAAGCTAAAAAATCACTTCTATATTCTTATAAGTCGTTACTGTAAATGGACTACATAAGCTCAAGTAAAGTTCGGCTCTACTCCAGCTCTTTAAAAGCTCGTTTATCAAATAAATTAACATAACTTGAACAAAAATCTAAAGACTTTTAAGTAAATGAACGAACACGAACAACTTAAAGCTTAGTTTGTTTAGTTTGTTTTATGGCCCTACACGTAGACTAGATCTTGTAGCCTTGTGGGATCAAAATGGCTTCTCTTTTTCATGTATTTCGTCTCGAAAGCACTCCATCCCCTTTCATATTCAAATTCACTACAAGTTTGACTCGAAATCTTGATTGCAAGCTTTTGTATTGTACGAATAGAGCCACTGCACGTGTCCCATGAAAACCCTAATCAAATTAATCATTCTGTGCATTAACATAACATCATTAAAAGAACACATAAAAGTAGACAAAAATAATAGAAGACTGTATGAGCTACGTGGAGAGAGTCAATCGACATCTCTCCAAAAATATTTTGATCATTTACCTGGTATTGCTTGAGCTCTTTGATAACCATGCATGTCTCTTCGTAAGGGAACATTTGTGCTATGACTCTTTCTATCCCGTCTTTTATTTGGGATTACATTTTTGCGTGACCGTAATTAAATAGACGGAGAATTAGATACAATGCGGCCATAAGAATCAAAATACGTGGATCTATTTCATTTTTCGTCAATGATTGTCCAAAGTCAAGTACCTCTCTGGTTCTTCTTTGAAAACATGTATTATGGCCTCTTTTACCGTGTGCAAGGCATAATAAATATAGCCGGTGGTAGAACCATCACAAACAACTATCCTTGTGATTTTGAGAAGTGACTCCATTGTGGTTAAAAGTACTTTTCCACACTCCCAAAATACATTTCTTTGAATTATTGTGGTATTTACATTCTTCCAGTCCTTTAAATTGGGCTAATTCTCTCCATTCCGATGAAGCTACCATATAGCAAAGAGGTTACTCTTGTTTCAAGATGGATTGAAGACATATAAGTTGTGTGGCTAATCATGTTGCTCCTGACCTTTTTAATTCCTGACCACCATGTGACTCCACATTAGTTCTACGAGATGTTGGTAACATCGATGAATTAGCAATGTTGCGAGCACTTTGAAACAAAGAAGTCACATATTCAATGGTAAGTTATCATTTATTTTAGATCTAGCAATTGCCTTTTCCGCTTATCTCTCTTATATTTTGATAATTGAGGTAATAGTTCTTTGGGCTGGATTATTTGATTGGCTTCCACCACTTTCTTATGCAATGTATCCCCAAGGGCTTACCGTAGGTTTTCAAACGTTACTACGCTTTTGCCTTTCATTTTCCGCTTCCAATTCTTCCACTCCTTTCAATCACCTGGATATTGCTAGAATATTAGGGAAATCTTCATATCTTTCAAAGTGACAATGGCAAGATGAAATCTCATTCGAGTAATTCCACCAACAAAAGCATCTTGATATATTTGTTTTTAACTTTGCCTCCATCCACTTCAACTGTATGCTCCCATAATTCCACCAGCAACAGATTCTCGATACGTCCATCCAAGATCCAAGATGAGGTATTTTATTGTAAGTAATTAGCAATAGGCTGCTGACAGGTGCAATTGTGGGAAAGGACATTAACGTCCTTAATGTTTTGTACATTCAAATGAATACCTTGATTTACATACCTTCAATTAATGCTGTATTGGGTAATGAATGATGTATACTAGTCCAAGGATGCATAGCTCAAGTTACGTATAGATCATAGTTTACCAGTTCACATTGTAATATGACCAAACTCGTGCTCCTTTTGCCACTCTGATATGTCTAATTACAGGCAATGGATGGAACGTTCAGTGAAGAACCTGGGTCCGGTGCAGTTGCCACCATTGACCATAAGAATGTTGCTGTTGGGACATTGAACTGGCTCAAAAGGTATTCAGATTAAGATAATTTTTCACAGTGCATGTTGGAACTTTTTAATTATCTTTTTCTCCAACCCACCCTGCTTTTATTTTCTTACAAAAAGACATTTTATTGTTAACATATATATCTCTATGAGCATTTACAGCTGGATGCCCCTTGTACCCTATGATTTATATACTGATGAGGTACATTTCTCTGTATCTACCATAAGCATCATCATATTGATCCCTCTCAAATAAAACTAGGATTGACTATAGAGCTAAATTATGTGACTAGACGACTCCACAAAAGGTTTAGCAAGTGTTTTTCAACGGACGCTATATATGGGGGGACTTCCCACAACAAAATGCCTGTGTGTTTGATACTCCTGGATACAACATTCATGTCCATCTGTTTCCAATAATTTACAAATATGTAATCTGTTGTTTACTTTGAAATAATGTATAGGATGGAGTGCATTGTGCCGAAGGTTTAAATTCTTAGGATCATAATCAGTATAAGAAATTGGCAATATCAGACATGTTGCGTCGGCAATATCAGATACATTGGTAAAATACAAGAAATGTTGGCAATACCTATACTGATATTGTAGGGTGATTAGGGTCTATGTCGTATTTGACAGCTCAAAAATAACATGTTATTTGTGATACATATTTGTAATCATCGACATTTAAAACCTTTGTTGTGGCCTAGATGAGAAAAATAATTATTTTATAATCATTTTACTAAATTTAAGTTTTTTTTCATATATGAATAGCAAACAAATGCATGTATTTTATGTGTAATATATACATGTTTTGACTAATATACATATTTACCCATGTCCATGTCTGACTTTAGGATGACTATCGTGTTCCTGTTCGAGCACGGAAATTGTCCATGACTAAGATCATAGGGCTAGGATTACAATCTGAGTTGACTCTCTGAATTTTGGTGCTTTTCTCAACCAATGTGATTGTGGACAATAAAGGACCTTGTCAGAGCTCCTACTAAGGCAGTTTGGTGGTAGGAAAGGCTGACTATTGGTTATGCACTTTTGGTTCTCACAAGTACGGATAACCCTTCAATATTCTCCTAGACATGGGCAGTCTTAAAGAAGGTTGAAGACGATAAATTTGCTGTATGGAATCAATTTCATCTATTAGGCTTAGTAAAAGCCACAGGGCTAAATTAAAGGAATTCCTAATAGCATTTACATTTGTTATATGACAGTGGTGTATGCCATGGCATAGATTGCCCTAGATGCAATACATTTTCTCTTTAACTATTTGCATGAGGGAAACTGAAAAAAAAAAATGAATATGGCTTGCCTAAAGTGAACTGTGAACTGTTGTGTGAATGTAATCTGGTATTTATAAACTGATTTCAATCTGTTGTTGCAGGCATGGTGTTGTTCACAATCCATTTCCAGATGCAGAGCTTAATAACCAGTCTATAGTATACGTCGGAGTAGATGGTATTTTAGCAGGAGTTATTTACTTTGAGGATAAGATTAGGGAAGATGCCAGTCAAGTTGTTGAAACTTTGTCTAAGCAAGGACTAAACATATATATGCTTTCTGGGGACAAGAAGAACACTGCTGAATATGTGGCATCTCTTGTTGGTATTGACAAAGACAAGGTACGAATAACAAAATTTAGATATTTTATTACCAGTAGGGCACCTTTATTGTTTATTGTCTTTTTTTTTTTTTTACAATTTTTTTGCACTTTAAACCTGTCATTTTCCACACCAACAGATGTTCTAGAGACTGTTTTTATGGAATAACAAGGTCAAAATTATATTGGAAGAATAAGGCCAGCGTGAGGCAGTGTTTTAAAAGTAGCTGCCTAGGAAGAATCAGCACCCTAGCCCAATTAAGGCCGAGGTGGTTGTGCCTAGGCCAGGAGGAGGAAAGGAGAAAAGAGGAAACCTAACTTGCTGCTCTACGTTATTGTTGCTGTCTTGTATCCCTCTCCTGTTGCTGCTTGCATGCTTTTTAGCTCAGGAGGGGGGAAGGGGTTAGGGATCAAGCCCTAACCCATTTAATACGAAGCTGGTCGAATGTCAATCCTCTTCATGTTTCTTAAACTCTCATACAAACAGGTTCAAGTCATAAAAGCAGATCAAAATCTGACCTGCTTTGTATAAAATGGATTAAAACTCGGTTCCTAGCCCAATTCCCCCTGTCTTGATTAGAAGAGTGCAGTGGAAGTGTCGGAAGAGGGGGCGGCTGGAGCGGTGGTGGGGGCAAAATTGACAGTGTAGGACGGCAGGGAGGTTTCTTCTTTTCTTCTTCTTTTCTCTTTCCTGCCTACGTGGCAAGCTATCACTCAGTGCTTTCTGTAGCATTTTTTTTTTGGGGGTGGGGTGGGGCGTGGTAACATCTTTGCAAAAGTTATAGAGATTTACAAGTAACTCTCAAGAAAAGGTTATAGGGATAAGAAACCAATTCGAATTTGGATCTTAACCTGTTAGGCGTGAAGGAGAAATACCAAATTGTTGGAGGTCTTGTAAGCAACGTGAGAGTAATACCATTGGGACATAATCCAATGTAAACCTAGTAGGCAGCCCTTTTGTTGGGGTGGGGGGGTTAGCAACCAAATAAAAATTAAGTCTTCTCGATTTTGAGTCAATCTATCAAGTTATAACTTTGAAGTTTTATAACGACATTGTAATGTATGCAAATTATCAACATATAAAGGTAAAAAGTATGGGAGAAGAGGGACTGAGTCGGCTCTGAGATTTGTTATAGAGGTTCTTCATCAATCAGAGATGTTGTTACTTGCTACCGCGGATCTCTTCATGGATTTTAACCGCCGCTCTATTTACTTGCTTTCACTGGTCCAGGGGGACTTTTAACTTCATTTCATGGGCTCCAAACAATATAGAGCTCTCGACAACATTATGATTCTCTAAGAGATTGGATATTGCTACCTAAAACACTTCCCTTGAAATTTGTAGAACTTTTCACCAACACAAGGATAACTCAGATTCTGTTCTAAAGCTCTAACCAAAATAAATAACTCTCAAAAGTTGGATATGAACATACAAGCTTAGTTGGTGAAATGATAGAAAATTAAAATATTGGTACTCTAGATGCCAAAGGAATAATTCAAGGAATGGAATATGTAATTGGAATTGACTCTTTAATAAAAATAAATCTCCGAAAACAATAACTCAACAAGATAAAGTAGAGGTGAAATCAAGATTGGAAGGAACTACAAATTGCAGCTCCTATCTTGTTCTCTCCTTTTAAGAGAAGATTCTTGGATGTGAAAATTTAAAACTTGGAATCTCTCTTGAATCGCTTTAGAAAGTTCTCTCAAAAGGAAGAATATATTTGGCTTTCCCCTTTTAAGAGGAGATTCCCAGATAACAAAATTTGATGCCTGGAATCTTGTAGGGAGAAGAGGGAAGGAGCAGCTAGTTCTAGTTGGGGCCAGTCGATTGTTAGATTTGAATGGTTGACCTCTTGGCATTGTTAGATTTGAACGATTGACCTCTTGGCAGAGGGGTTGCATGCTGGTACCAAGCAACAGTCCTAACTTTAACCGTTGTTATTAGGGCTGAGCATAAAACCTAAAAAACCGAACCGAATGGTTCGGTTTATTTGGTTTTCAGTTCGGTCGGTTTAAAAACCGAAATTAATTATGGATTTCGGGTCGGGTTTCGGTGGCTTTAGCTCGAACCGAAACCGACTGAACAAACCGAACTTTTGGAATTGTAGCTTATTTTTTTTCTTTTTTACAATGTGTTTTTCTTTTAAATTTTTAATGAAAAATATGTGATTGTTATTTTAATAGGTAGAAAAAGAAAAAAATAGAAAGAAAATTATTATTTTTCCTATAAAATATACGCGTTTATCACATAATTAGTTTCAAACCCTAAAAACCGAAAACCGAATCAAAATTTCTGTTCGGTTTTCGGTTTTCACTCTTATTCAGTCGGTTCGGTTTCGGTTTTATATATTCGGTTCGGTTCGGTTTTTGTTTGGGTTTTTTTTTTCAAAAAACCGAACCAAACCGACCGATGCTCATCCCTAGTTGTTACCTTCTCCCATGATATATGATTGCATGTATTTGGAGAGACGAACCAATTTGAAGGTGCGCAAGTACTACGGGATATTAAAGGGAGTCAGTACTTGGTATAGTGCTGGCCACTTGTATGAGAAATAATGGCTCCATGATACATTAAAGATGGGGCCTGTCACCCATGGAATGGATATTTTGCTTGCAAATGATCATGATAGATGAAGGTGATAGCACATGGGCTAGGAAAACTGATAGAAATTGATAGTGGATCGGATATTAGAAAATATGATAGAAATTGAAAATGGATCATATAATAGGAAGTATGATTATATGAAGGGACGAGAGATTTCCTAGTGTGAAATATAACCTAATATTGTAATATTTTTCCTTATGGTCCTTATAGAGGAGATGATAACTCTTTAACTTTTGTCTTCAAGTAGTAGTTGTAGCTCGTCTTGAACCGTGGTCTATGATATTTGATTGTTCAGTGAAGCTTGGGAGCAAATAAGCCTCTACCTCCCTAATGTGTTCATAATCTTGAGATAACCAAACTACTTGTGTAGTGTGTTCACAATGAATCCCTAGGGACACATGGTGTGTATTCTGTTGTTGTACTTCTTTGACAGCTTGGTATTCTTGAGAATGTGAATTCTTTCTGAATAACTAATTATATACCTACTATTAGCATGTATAATGAGTACCTCTAAATATTTTCACTAGTTGATTACATGGCTTGGAATAGAACACCTTCAACCCTCTAATTTTTGGAATTATGTTATGACACCTGTGAACTTAGTTTGACCGTCAGCTATGTACTTCTTTTATCTTTTGGTTGTCTTCTTTCTGTAGGTGCTTTCTGGAGTCAAGCCTGAGCAGAAAAAGAAATTCATTTGTGAGCTTCAAGAAAGTCAGAAGGTGGTTGCTATGGTTGGAGATGGCATCAACGATGCTGCTGCGTTGGCTGCTTCTGATGTTGGCATTGCTATGGGTGAAGGTGTTGGTGCAGCTAGTGACGTCTCTTCAATAGTGCTCATGCGTAACAAATTATCTCAGGTTCTCTACTTATGTCATTATTCATAAAATGCATATTTTTGTTTGATGGTTTCTATACCTTTATAACTGACTCATTGCCTTGATTATTTGATTTCTCCATGTTTAATTTGATTCCTTTTGCTGTAATTTCTTCTATAAGCAATTTGAGTTTTTGTAAGATCAACGTGTAGTTAATCCTATTTGTTGTTTTTATCTATTCTGAATCTAATCCTATTTGTTGTTTTTATCTATTCTGAATCAAATCAGTAATCGCATCAAGCTGTATGAATCTTGTCTGCAACTATGGCTAACTGTCAATTAAAACATATATCTACCAAATATCAACTGCGTTTATTTCATATTGATTTTGAAAGGTGCTCGTCTTAGCTTCTCACTAAAGAACCTGAACATTGTTACATCATTCACAACCTCCAGGTTAATAATCATCATATGCATTGTTTAAAATAGCAATAACGGTAACGTAACGTTTTGCCTCTGTTAGGTTATGTCGCATATAGCGTAATGCATAACGGAGGTTATGTAATTTCCTATTTCTTTAATAAAATAAATATAAAACTATATAAAATATTTTTTATTAATTGAAAAATAAATTTAAAATATCTAGAAAAAGAATATAAAATCATTTTGTAATGCATAATCTATCCTAATTTTATGTTAAGTTTGACAATAATTTTTACATTTATCTTTATAAATTATATTAAATCTGCAACTATAATTCCAGTCATCATTTAAACGTGAAAGCAAAATTCTAATTTTTTATTTCAATTCTAATTATTATCATTGTTATAATTTATATTTTGTAATGTTCAATTTATCTTATTTGTAATTGTTGATTTTAGTTCAGTTAAAAATTCAATAGAATCAACAAGTAATATATTGCAGCAACCGGAGAGGAATTACAACAATTGAATAAGGAAACGATCGTAAATTAATAAGTTAACAATTACACAAGCAATCAAACACTAACAACTAATCAAGTAAGAAAATTACAACAATTTGCTAATAATCAAGATAATAATTAACAACAATATATAGATTACTAAAAAAAATAATTGTAAATAACGTAATATAACGTAATTTAATATAACGCTACTAATATAATGTAAAATAACATAAAAAATGTACTGTTACGATGCACTGAATTATTTCCAGCTGTTACGTAGCGCTGGGGCTCCGTTAGGTTACGTAACGCAATATAACGGGTTTTATAACGCGTTATTTTCAACATTGATCATATGTTAATTGCTAAAACCCTAAGTTCTTGATCTAATTGTTAAATATCAGAGTAATAAACAACTACTACCTTACCTCTATGTTAGTAAATTCTATTCTTCTTTGTGCCCCCTTAATATTTTTGGCAGTTCTAGTTTACACAAATACCAGGACTGCTTCCACACTTGATATGTTATTCTGTGCCAAAGGCACTGCATGGAGTCATTCGAGTGCTGAACATTTATGCCATCTGGAATATGAAAATTTCCTTTATCATTAGCCTTTCTGATATGAATTAACTAGTCTCAAATTTACTTACGTCACTATCAAACTTTTATTGTAGATTTCACTTCCATAGTATCATCATGATAAGTCATGCATTTATACTCATGTTCTTCTTTCGAATTAGTGACATAACACTTTCTCTACATTTTTAGGCGTCTTTTTTGAGTCAAATCTAGGGATGGTAATGGATGCGTCCATGGGCCAAATTTTGGCTCTCCCTATACAAAATTTTGAATTAGAAAAATGAAAATTTCATTTTTAATTCAAAATTTTATATAAGATGGGCCAAATATTGACCCATGGACATGTCCATTACTATCCCTAGTCCAATCTGATACAAATTATTTGCAGTTAACTGATGCACTGGAATTGAGCAAACAGACTATGACTACTGTGAAGCAAAATTTGTGGTGGGCATTTGCATATAACATTGTAAGTCTACTTTCCCTCATATCCATGTATGCCATCAGAATGTGTTTATCTATATAAGTTACTCTAATTTACATGGTCTTGGAGCATTTCATTATGGTTTGAATTGGAACTATGTAGTATGTACAAGTGGAGTATTCGAGTTACTCGTGTGTATAGGCCTTTACTCTGCTGGTTTACTCCATAAGGAAATTAAAATCAATTTCTCAATCGCAAGGATTTGTTATTGGCCCATTCATTTTGAAATGAAATTTTAATTTATCTTCAATAACGTTGGAAGATTGTTGATGCGAACATCAAACGACCAATTTTTGTTAGGATTTATTATTTAAATTTTATTAGATTTTTGTTGATGTTTGTTTTATTTGTAATTGTACATGTGGTCACGTATTGTTGGCTACATATAGCACTGCATTGAACTTTTTAATTGTTGAAGATCAATTACTGAACTGAAACACTAGTTTCTTGAGAGAGCATGTGATTATTTGGTGTGGGCGTGCGGTTCACTTGGGTGTGAGGCCCAAATCCTTTCATTTTGTAATCTTCTTTAGAATCCTAGTTTGTTCTTTCCTTAATCTTCCAAATTTCCACAACTAAACCCTAGAATCGCTTCTGTCTTGCGTCCAGTGCTATGTAGTTTTGTTGGGTCCAAAAGGAGGTGGATTTGACTCATGATGTAGCTCATTTTTCTATGTAATTAAGAATATTTATGTAAAATATAAAAGGTTGATTTTGCATATAATTAATATGATTTAAGAAATAAAATGACATGGACTTGGGTCTATGTTGTAGACTTAAAGAAAGCACATCGATTTACTAATAAAATGCATTTAAAAAATCATGAAGAGGAGACGTGTATTTGATTATGACCAAATTCATATAGAAAATTTTCAATTCTTGGGAGAACAAGGACTGTAGGATATTGCTAAAATAGTACTAGAAATTTAACATTTAATTAGCATAAAAATCATCAAACAAAAGAAGGGTTGAATAGTTGCTCAAGAGTCTTTGGATATACCTTCAGATAGAATTGAGGATGAAACAGGAATTCCATCTTCAAATGGACAAAACCAATTCCCAACAGATCCTCTGATTGAGAAACTGATTTTTCTGTCCTCGCAGAGGACATGTGGCAGGCGTACACATCGACTTGCCAAAAGAGGGTTGTCAGCAACTACAACACTACTCTTGAAATTACACGTCATGGGATGTTTAAGATCTTTCCTAACCTGCATTTTTCAGTTTGTACGAAGAGAGAGTTCTCACACATGTATAAAAACAAAATCAGCCTGATCAAATCTTGCTGTGCACGCTCTCGAAACTTCCTGACTGAGAATACCAATGAGAGATATTAGACTTAACAGTATTCTAATTCAATGTCCAAGTCTGTCCAATTAGCCTATTCTAATTAGTTGTAATATTCCTTGTTTAACTGATTTTCTTTTTTATAGGTTGGGATACCAATTGCTGCCGGAATTCTGCTTCCGGTAACTGGCACTATGCTGACTCCATCTATAGCAGGAGCTTTAATGGGTTTGAGCTCAGTTGGAGTGATGGCAAATTCATTGCTATTGAGACTCAAGCTGGGTTCGAAAAAAAAATCTACTTACATGTTTCTCCAGGAAACCAAAGACCACTCCGTCTCAGATGTCGTCCTTGACGTAAGCGACAGTCCTCAGAAAACTCAATCTGCAAAGTGGAGCAGTACTTGATTCGTGTCATCAAATGAGTTTCTTGAACCTTTGGATTGGGCGAAACATGGACTGCCCCTTGTGAAGCCACAAATCAATCCGATGAGGTTGAAGACCAACTGAGGGCTGTTCAACAGCTTCACCTTCCAACAGAAGTCCTGCCTTTATCTGGCTGTGCCGTGAATTTTCCTGGCCATTTCTGAAACGGCTCAATTACGAGAAAATAGGAATAAGAGAGCAAATAGCATAAGGTCACCAATTCTTTTATAACTATTTCAAACTTTGTTTCAAGAGAGACCATGTAACTGCATACGGTGTTACGACTGCTGTTTATGCGACTTTTTTTCACAAAAGCAGTTGGGATTTAAAATATAGTTCTGTTCCTTAAAAGATATGTATGATACTTTGGCTTGATTGTGCCTCTCCACAAGTGCTAGGGTCAGGGATGATGCGGGATATAAATTTTGCGCTTACATTATGCCTCAGGTATGCACATTCAAGGATAATATGTGACTGTTTGGTTGCGATAATGAGTATTTAAAGTGGTCGCACTTGCAATTTCTATGCTACAAGTGGGCTCTTATGCTACAAGTAGGCTTTTCACTGTTTGGTTGCGGATGTGGTTATAAAAGTTTGAAACTGTGGCTATGAGAAATGATTCACAAATCCACCAAAATTTTGATCTGAAGACTGCACAAGAGCATGATGCGGTTACAATTAACAAGGTTGGTCACTTCAAGTTCAGCAAAATATAGACTTTTACTAGAGATCTCAAGCTCTGAACTCCAAATTCTGAGGCCATCAGGCTCTTGAATCAATCCTACTCCATCCAGCTTCTTTGTTAAGTCCTCTCATGTCCATCAACCTCCTGTATCTTGTCACCTCCTTCCAGTTCCCTAACGAAGCATGCATGTTAGCCATCAGCACATAGTTTCCGGCAGCCTCAGCCTCGGACTTGACTATCTCCGACGCAAACTCACAGACCCGAGCATTGTCATGAGCTCTGCTCGCACTCAGCAACGGATTCAGAACCCGCCTCCGTGCCTCCACTGGCAAATGCCCGATGACACTCTGAGCCGAATCAAAATGTCCAGCTCTACTGAGAAGATCGACCACACACGAGTAATGCTCTACGTTAGGCTCTACTCCGTAGTCATTCTTCATCCTTTCGAAGCATTTTAGGCCTTCGGCTACCAAGCCAGCATGACTGCAAGCAGATAGAACAGCGGTGAAAACAATTGAATCGGGCTTGACACTGTCATCCTTCTCCATATCCTTGAACAGTGCGAGAGCCTCCTCGCCCCTCCCATGACAAGCGTACCCGTTGATCATGGCACTCCATGCTGCCAGGTCCTTCGCTGGAACCCTGCCGAAGATCTCCTTTGCTCGCTCTATGCACCCGCACTTGCTGTACATGTGGATCAATGATGTCTGCACTCTCAAGTCGGACTCAAGCCCGTTCTCTTTAGCGTACTCTTCAACCCTCTCTCCGAGAGTGATGGAACCGAATTCTGCACAAGCTGAAAGAATGGTGACAATGGTCACTTCATTTGGCTTGACAGGCGAATTCAGCAATCGACGGGAAAGATCCAGTGCTTCAATTGATTTGCCGCATTGAACGGAAGCGCTTATCATGGAAGTCCACAGGGAGATGTTCTTATCATCCGTCGAATCAAAGACTTTCCTGGCGAGAAGCAAATCTCCACATTTTGCATATAAATTCACTAGAGAAGCAGCAACCGTCGCTGCACAATCGAAAGCACTTTTAACTAGAAGAGCATGGACAGAGCAGGCCAACCACAAACTCCCCAACAAAGTGCAGGAAGATACAAGACTGACGAACACAACAGAATCTAGCTCTACCTGCGCCCTTTGAATTCGGTTAAAGAGATCAAACACCTTCAAACAATCACCGTTTCTCAAATACCCGCTCATGATCGTAGTCCATGTAACCATCGATCGTTGCTCCATGGAGTCAAACAAAGAAGAGGCAGCATCAACCATACCGAACCGGACATACATACCCATAACAGAATTCAATAATCTCAATTCAGAGTCAAGCCCAGCCTTAATCCCATGACAGCGTACCGACAAACCATATCGCAGCGCCAAAGGAAAGCCTGAACAGCCAGACACAAGGCTGACCAAAGTGCTCGAATTCGGCCCAATTCCAACTTTTCTCATCTCATTAAATAGTTCAAACGATTTGACAACTTGCAGCTCTTGGGTGTAAGCAGAGATCATGGAGTTCCAAGAAACCAAGGTTCTGTCAGGCATTTCATCGAACAATCTCCGTGCATCAACCAAACAAGAACATTTCGCATACATGTCGAGCAATGAAGTTTGAACATAGGAATCGGATTGAAAACCCAACAAGATTGTGTGCGCATGAATCTTTTTGCCGTCTGAAATCGAATTCAATCTTGCGCAAGATTTGGCGATGAAGGGGAAGGTGAAGTTGTCGCCGTGTTTGTTTGATTTGAGCATTGAGGAGTAGAGATTGAGAGATTCTGAGAAGAACCCATTTGATGTTGAGGCTTGAATCATTAGATTCCAAGCTTTTAGAGGTTTGGAGTTCATTGGGGTTTGAGAGTTTGATCATATTGGTGTTTAGCTGCTCTGAGAGAAAAGTTTGAAATTTATTTGAACTGGTCTTTTTTACTAATAGGTCCCTCTAGTTATGTCTTTTAGCATATGCACCATATTCTAAACAAAAAAAAAAAAAAAAATGCTAAATTGCATTAAACTATTTCCAAGTTCCCCACCTTTGAACTTATACCTCTATCCTAATTTCTTTTTTGCTAGATAAGACTCCCATGAGTTACTACTTATAGCGATGGTAATGAATGTGTCTGGTCAATTTTGGATCCGCTCTTATAAAATTTTAAATTTTAAATAAAAATTTTATTTTTCTAATTTAAAAATTATATAGATCATGTCAAAAATTGACAATGAACGTATCCATTACTATCCTTAATCGTACTTGGCGCTGGATATATTCATCTTGGCGCTGGATACATTCATCATTCATCTTGGCGCTGGATACATTCATCATCGCAATATTCACAAGTCAAGTCTAGGTACTATCCTTAGTCGTAGTTAGCACTGGATATATTCATCTTAGCGCTAGATACATTCATCATTCATCTTGGCACTGGATACATTCATCATCGCAACATTCACAAGTCGATTAGGAAAAAAATTTCTTTCAAATTACCTTAATATTTAACATGGTACCTTTATGTTCTACTTTATTTTTCTGTCAAATCAAGATTTAAGTTTGCATTTTTTACCTTTACATAGTTTTTTGAGGAGAGGAAATGTTGAAAATATCCCCCCCAATTATGTTTCTTCCTTTCTTTTTTACCTCCTTAATTTTCAAAATTGTAAATCTAACTTGAGATAGCAAAGGGAAAATAGGGAGTTTATCGTAGTCGATTTTTTTTTTTTGATTAATTACACTCAGACCCTCTATAGGAGATATATAAGTTATCACCTCTAAAATTTAAAACTCTCTCTTAGACCTCCTGGACTATGAAAAAAACCATATGAAAGCTCAAACTGAGATATTTTTTCCGCAGTTCAAGAAGTCTAAGTGAGAGTTTTAAATTTTAGGAGTGATAAATTATACATCCTCCATACTACAGAAAGTCTTAGTGTTGTTAACCCCTTTTTTTTTTCTTATAATAACAAAACCAAGAACTATACAATTTCTACCATAATATTAAGATTCACTGTACTTCTCATTAAACCAATCTTCTAAATATCCTCTAGTACAATCTACAAAAATTCATATATAAAATTAACAACAACTAATATTTTTATCCCAAATACTTGGGATAGACTATATGAACCATAAAAGAATCACATAAAAATTCATACAGAAGATTATGGATTATAAATAATAAGTAGTATCCATCAAATCTCTCTTTACTAGAAGATCTGAAAGTGTCAGAATAATAAAAATTAAAAAAAAAATCCCACAAAGCGACAAATAAGATACTAAGAACAAATGATGTTGAATTTTGTACATTTTTTTTTTTGGGGATAATAAAGGCCATAACCAAATTAGTTAGGAGGAAAATGTATATAGAACAACATATTAATCCAAGGAAATCATAAAAGCAATGTAAATTTGATAAAGAGTCCATATATTTGACTCGATACAACAATACTGATAACATAATAATCTGCGTATTTTCTCTTTATAGGAATCCTGTATGCTGTAGTTAACAGATTCAAATGCATCAGAACACAATTCTATTCAATCTTTCTTCCAACGAATCAGTCAGTCTTCCTTCTTCCTCGCTGGGTAAGGATGCCTCTGGTAGATCGAAATGCTGCTTATAACCAGAGGTAAAGCTGCAACGCAGTATGGAGATGGTGGCTTGCCGTCGAAAATAAACTGCAGCACTGCTGTTACCAGTAGCGCGGACACAATGACAAAACCCTGTAGTGTTCGGTTTACAAAGCGTAGATAAGATACTAGGAACAAGCAAGAGAAACAGGCAAGAGCTTTTTGTTATACTTGCCTTTTTGACACCTCCTGCATGCGCCGTGACAAGACCTACAAGGATCCCACCGAGCGCGTTGGATACAACTGGGATCTGAAAAAGGGTTATACAGTTGTTAGCTAATCAGCGTGAAGGACTCGTGGAGCTTTAGAATACAGTTGCATGCGAACAGGTTGATCACAAGTTCAAGGCATGCCTCCCATAGAAGAACATTCTCTATGAACACGTAATAAGATTTTTTGTCCATAGATGGAAACTATGTTGTTGTTGTTGGTACCCAGGGTGTTCACTTGTGAAATCCAACAGTGAGTCATTAATTTGGGGAGTTAGAGAGCGACGAGAGATACACCATCTAATTTCAGATTGTCGATTCTTCTATGCTATACAACTTCCATGAATCACATAATACCAAGACTGATAAGAAAATGCTACATTGTAAACTTCAAAGCAATCTACATAAGTAGTTCAGGTCAAAGTTTTAAGTTTCTGATAGAATGCTGAAGACAGGAGCATATATTATGTTTCAGAAATGAAAAAGTAAAAAGAAAAAAAGACATACAATTTCATCTTTTTCCAGACTACAAAATGCTTTACCGGCAAATTATTTTCTGTGATGAGTATGTTTCATCCATGACATATGGGTCTCATGTAATTGGATTTAGTTAATAATATGCTTCCTTGGTTGGTCCGTTACTCTTTTTCCATGTTAGTTAATTCATTTAAATGATTTCGGAAAAGGATTGTAGCTCTTATATTTCTAAATATTGTTGTTAGTTAATCTTCTGTTTTTCTGTTGCACGAGTTATGTCATATCTTCAGTCTTACATTTACAAAAACTGAAAGAGAAAATTATCTCTTTCCATTTCAAATTTAAATCCACTACACTTAGAATTCAGATTTTTCTTTCAAGAGCTCCGTCAAATGCACAGTGATGAGGACAACAAGTAGATAGGATTAATTAGGAATTTGGATTAATTTTAGTCTTTTATTTTAATTAAGACTCTCGATTAAGGTTTGATTAGGATATTATTTTTATTAGATTTTGATTTATTTTCACATGCTGTGCATGTATTTTGTTTTCTATTCATCTATCCATACGCTGACACGTGCATGTATGCATGCACGTGCGCGCTGTACACACACTAATGATCTTAATTTTTTTAATGAATGGTAACACACTAGTGATCTTAATTTTTTTGAATGAATGGTATGATATTGAAATTTTGCGAAAATCCTGATATGCTCACTTGCTAAATCCTCCTAATTTTTCTTCTTGGATTTATTGAGAATGGGCGTGAATTCACCTTGGTGCCAAAGTCTGAGCCCTTTGTGCATCCTCAAAATTCCCAATCTGCCACCATCAAATCCTAATTCACTTCTATGCTTTGTCACAGAGTCTTCTTTATAATATAACCAAAAGAATTTTGTGGAAAAAGATATGATGATGACTAGAGGTGAGAATTACTTGGGTAAAACAAAACTACCCGATCCAAACCAATCAGTCCGAATTAATATATATTTAAAAAAAAAATTAAAGCCACATACTTGAGAGTACGCCTACAGATCCCTTTCAGGTCTCTGCTCTAATTTCTACTCAAAAGTTGGTGAATCCCAATATCTCCTCCAACCTTCACCTGCGATTCTTGATCTCTCAGCCACCTGCCAGCCCTCCAGGGGACTATCTCGAACCGTTCACAACCTGTTAATCTGCCCATGTCCTAATTTTTCTAGAGTTACTTTCGAGCCAATAGCCTGCTCAACCTCCCCCAATTCATCAGTGGCCTCACTCCTCTCCTACGTTACACATCCTCATCCGGTTCCTTATCTCTCTTGGCCTCCAATACATCCGCAATGTTCAAGGCCACTGCAGAGACTTTCAATTTTAGAATGAAATTGTTTCCATCATGAAAATCTCACTCGCGTGCTACAGGTTTGTAGTCTTGGAGATGCAGGTCCCAGACTTCTACATGGAATACTGATTTCAGTCTGGACTTAGCAACTAGAGATGTAAGGAGAGTCTGAAATTTTGTATTAATTGCTAATTTTGCTCTAAACTCTTGCAGTTGTCTTCGAGTCTTCTGAAATTTGCAATATTTTGTTTGTATTTAGGTTCTTTTAAAATTGTATTATTTTTGTCATTTTGCTTGTAAATTTGTGTAATTTCATTGGTGACTATTTTGGTTAATTTTATAATTTTGAATACAATTATTTCCTTGAAATTTTGGCTCGACACTATCAGGTAGATACATGAAACTCGTCTACCCAACGGAATGGAGGCTCATAATTATTCTGAAGGTCCATTTTTCTAAAGTAGATTATCCTTTTTGTTCTCTTTTTTCTATATTTTTAAGAAACTAAAAGCCAAAAGCAAAAGAAGATGGAAGATGAAGAAGATAAAGATGAATAAGGTCCTCTAGCTTTGATACCAAATTTGACCAAGGATATAAGGGGATTTAGGATTTTGTGGTAGAGACTTGGAGATTTTGTGGAAGAACTAGGATTTAGAACAAAGGGAATAACGATTCCAACCTCAAACCCAGGTGAATCATACGCATGTTCGCACACAAATTATTCGAGGAAATATTTAATTGTGCATTAGCAAATCACATGTTATCATATTATCATCCATAAAATATGTTTACAAAGTAATATATATATATGTGTGTGTGTGTGTGAGTATATATAATACCTACATGCACCACACGTGCAAATAAGATAAACCCAAAAAAACTGAAATCCTAATCAAATCTAATCAAGTCTTTAATAAATTCCTAAACAAATCCTGGCATTTAATCATCCCCATCACTATGCCTTTTCCCATCATGATGGGGATGATAATGGGATGAGGATATATTTTAAATTTCATGTGTAGCACACACGGCTTGGTGGGTTTTTAATTAAAAAAAATGTAGTGGGATGTCTTGAATTTATCTCACCATTTGTTAAACTGTTTTCTTTTCCCTTTAAACAAACAGTGTGAATAAAGAAAGAGAGAGGGAGAGTAAATTGCACGAACTCAAGTACCATACTTTATCAAGAACCTCCACTCAGAAGTTGCCAAATATTCTGCCAGTCCGCCAAACCTAATAGACTCATTAACAAAATTCCGAAATCTTGCACGTTTTAAAGCATGCACAGAAAGTCTGATATAATATCATATTTTCTCATATCTTATGGGTGACATCAAATACTGCCATTCGGAAAAGCTATTCACATCTCATGGACACTGCATGCAAAAGTATGCAAGTATAGCTGCAATACAGACTTGAGGACTAACTAATGAGTACTGACAATGGAATAAGGACGATCATCATCACCACCTAAGCTTTTTCCCATCAAGATGGGGTGACAATGGGATGAAGATAGATTTTAATTTATTCAGATGTCGCATACATGGCTTGTTGAGTTCTCTAGATTAAGAAAATAGTATTATAAGATAACCTGAGTTCAAGTTGCATTGCATTTGTTGCTTTTAATCTTAAATTCATAAAGCATTCATTCTCAACTTCTCCACACCACCTCACCCCATCCCACAAAGAGAACCAGAAGCCACCCTCCAGGAAAGAAAAGAAAGAGCTCCATCACTCTCTTTTAATTCCTTTAGGAGTTTCCTTGATGAAGAATGACTTGATCATGGTTGTTTCAAATATTAACTGTTTATTTTTATCATATACTGACACTTGTGCCGTCAAGCCACCATGAAGCTTGCAAAAGAATGATCGAGTATAACAGAAGTAAGGTCTCAGTCATTAATTAATATGCCAAGAAAAAATGGAGACAAGATCATTACCAGAGTCCATATGGTCCACCCACGGAAAAACCCATACTTCTTTATGGTCTCACCATCAGGCGACTTGTAAGTACTTGCTAGCAAGCACAAACTTCCGACAAGTGACATTTCAACTGTCATCAAGTATGAGGAATGTTTCTTTACCTGCAAAGTACACAAAAGATGCAAGAGAGGAACAGCCTCGGTGATGAAGTAAACTTCGCTGTGATCACAGGCTCTATTCCTCAAGCTAAAGAAGTCCAGAAACTCACCTGAGAAGCCCACTGACATAAAGAAGATGCCAAACCAGATAGCACCGAAGCAATTAAAACAGGAATGATACCATAAAATAGAACTTGATCAGGGTTACTGCCACTGGAGCCTTTACCAGAGCCCTCTCCAATACTCAAGAGAATGGCAGCAATGACTAACAGGAAAAGAGCTCCAACTTGTTTCCGAGATTGCTTCTGCCTGAGGTTTCACAAATTTAGAAATTTTTATAAAATTTTCATTTTCTTTCCGATTATGATATAGAAGGTGAAAAGTTTTTGACCTTGACAAGCACGTATGCATGTAGCTCTGTGTATAAGTTGGAAAAAGAAAGAGTAAATAAAAACTAGACTTGCAATCCACATCACATTTGACCAAAACAGTAAGCCACAACTAGACGTAAGTCACCCGGGATGGTTGGAGTTACTGATGACGACAAAACCATTCTGAGCTCCTTATAAGGCCTTTTATGTCGATGAAACTTCTAGAAAGGAAGATGATTATCTCTTAGAAGCTGTTTTCATAGGCTGAGACGAAGCCCACCGACATTCATTCTTACCAGTGATCAAGGAAGTAAAGGACATAACTGTTTCAAGTATACGAATGAGACTTGTGTGAAGAGGAATGGATTAAATTAATAGTTCGAGTTTGAGTACAGATTTACAGAGATAAAGTTTCAGGTGGTTAGGGGTTTCATTACATTAAATTATGAAAAATCGTATAAAGAAAAAACTAAATTAACCAAAAAAAAAAAAACTTTTTACATAAAGCCCAGGATAAACTATCAGTACAGCACATAGCGTACGCCTTCCAAAGCAGTAAGGAAACTAGACGGTTGGACAGCATAGGAGTGCACAAGTTCAGTTTGTCCTATTTTAGGATATATTACGCTCAACCTTCAAATAGAAAATTCTGTTCACTGATCCAACATTAATCAGTAGTCACACCCCTCAGCCCAGACATATTCAATATTCTCACACTCTTATTAAGACACGAGTTCAGATATTAAATAATAAAAGGCACCAGCAAAAGTATTAAAGACCAAACAAAACCCTTTGTTTGATTGCAAAGAGACAGGTAATATGACATTGGCTAAAAGAGTGTACCCCAAAATAAGATACGTGAAGACTGCTGTGAAAATTAGCTTTGTCTGGTTAAGGATTGAGAAAGTGAGTGAGTCCAGATTCTTGTAAGAAATTTGCAACAGGCTATTCTGCAATGCATAGATGGCAGCTGGAAGGCCTGATGCAGTTAGTGCTCCAGCCAAAGTCCATTGATTGTATAGCCTGCTCAAGTTACCATCTTTTGCTAGGAGAACGAGGGCACATATAACCTACATAAACAATTTACTGTCTCAAAGTGTCCTGGATTAGTGCAAAAAGAAAACAATGAAGGCAACTACACAGATATCAGTTGGTGCTTACCTTTGCCATCTCACAAACTAGAACAGATGATGTAACAATAACTTCTCTCCTGCAGCAGGATAACAAAAAGGACGCCGTTAGCATAGTAAAGTTGCCAGCCAGTAATACAAGATGCACACATATATAGACAAAATACAATTATACAAAAGGCAGTGAATGACTACTGTCAGGACAAATAGCATAAATGGTTAAAGAAAATATCAGACATGTTTGTCCATTTCCTCACTTCCACAGGGATAAAAGGTCAGTTCCTATTGCAATACATGCATACAATCTCTAAATATGCCCGTTAACTACATAAACAATATTTTGAATATGCCATTGGAAATAATGGGGAACATCTCAAATTTTTTAAGTAGGAAAGTACACTACATAAACAATTTTTCTATTTCTTTTACTTCATAAACCAATTGAGCTTAATTCAGTCGTAGAACTCAGTATCTGAAGTGAAATTTAAGATCAGATTAACTAAGTTATGGCACTTATTTGATCAAATTTAATATGGTTTTTGTTATATAGGATCAAATTTGGTACAGTTTGTGTTATGTAGGATCGATCCATTTAAAAGACAATCAAGTTGTGGCTTAAGTTCCCTTTTGAGTTTGTTATTTTACTTTCCCTTACTCAGAAATTAGAAACAATGCAATGAAACTTTATCAACACTCAAAAGATTGTTAGGACTTGGGAAAATGCACATCAAAAAAAGAAAGGGTTAAGCATATGGATAAAAAGGAGATGGGCCAGAACTGGAATTGACAAATACAGACCATTGGGTCTATATCTTCTATTAATAATCATATTAACTGTATCTTTTTATTATTAATAGTTTCTTTACATCATGGTTAGACATACAACTTAAGAACATATTTCTTAACACAACAGCATATCTGACACATTTCATACTGAGATGAATTTTTCTGAAACTTTTTGTCCATAAACGTTATGCAAGACACAGGTAGCATGTGGATCAGTAAGACTTATTCAAACTCAATTCAACATTTTAACAAAGTGTGTTACACTGATAACAATAAGATCCAGGAATATATTGAGAAACTGGAATAAAGCAACCAAATAGATCTGTTTGGGATGTAGAGGGGATTAACGGATCAAAGGCAATCGACTATCAACCAGACAAGTCAAAAAGCTTCTGATGAGTCTAAGAAAATTTCAAAATGAATTTCAGTAAATATAAAATCTATACAACAACAACAACTAAGCCTTTTATCCCAAGTACTTGGGGTAGGCTACATGAATCAAAAGAGAATCACGCCAGATCGATCACGTTGATAATTCTTCTCCATTCATTTCTATCAAGTAGTATCTCCTCATTTAAACCTCTACAATTCATATCTTTTCGTATTACCTCCATCCAAATTTTCTACGGTCTTCCCTTTTCTCTTTTAACTTGTCATATATTGATAAACTCCCCTCGTCGAATTGATGTATTTATAGGACTACGTTACACATGACCAAACTATCGTAAGCGATTTTCTCGTATCTTCTCATCAATGGAGACTACGCCTATCTTAGCACGAATATCTGCATTTCTCACTTTATTTCTCCTAATGTTGCGGCATATCCAGCGAAGTATGTGCATTTCTGTTATACTTATCTTCTGTAAATGGCGTTTTTTTATAGCCCAGCATTCCGTGCCATATAATAAAACTGACCTAATAGCAGTCCTATAAAATTTTCCTTTCAGCCTTAATGGAATGTTACGGTCGCATAAAACTCTCGTTACACTTCTCCATTTCAACCAGCCAACTTGTATCCTATGGTTGACATCATTGTTGATCTCTCCATCATTCTGAATAATAGAACCCAAATATCTAAACTGACTGTTCATTTGTATCTCTTGCTCGTCCAGTATTACAGCACTACAGTCTAGGGTCTGTCATTTACTAAATTTATACTCTATATACTCTGTTTTAGATCTACTCAATCTAAAACCTCTAGATTCCAATGTGTGCCTCCATAACTCTAATTTGATATTCACTCGTATTTTTGTCTCATCAAATAAGATAATATCATCAGCAGTGTTCTAAAAAGCATTTTATGTGGACCATTATGCATCCTCATAATCGTATGTGGACTTAAAATCATGTAGAATTAAGAAATCGCCATGTACATGTAAACAGGGTGATTAATCGCTCTGAATGTCGATTACGCAGGTCATCATCCGCATAGTCTGCATACGGGTTTACTTTGTTTATGGTTTTAAACCCAAAAAAATCTGACCCACTTTAGACCCCTTTCCTCAGCTTCTAGGATACCCAAATCAAGTTCCCAATCAATTCCCAATTGCTCGATCTCTCTCCTCTCTCATTCTTGCCTCCGGTCGATCAATCCCCAATCCGTCACCTCTGGTCATTTCTCGCCTCGCATCACCTCCTATCGTATCTCACCTCTCAATCGCCCACCACACGCAACTCTCTCTCTCTCCATTTCAATTTCTGATCACCGACCCTAACCCGATTCTCTAACCAAACCCACACTCGACTCTCTTTTCATCTCTTCTATTCAATTTCCGATACCCGACTCTAATTTGAGCATGTTCACCACACCCTAACCCAATTCCCTTTCTTTCTCTTCTTCAATTTTCGATCGCCGATTCTCTCATCTTCAATTTTTTATTCTCTCTTCAATTTCCGAGTCATCATCTTTAGTCTTAGCTGAACCTGGTAACACTCGATTACAACCAAGCTCTTCGCTAAACAACTACATGTGGATTGTGGGGTTACTGTGAAGGTCCTCTATCTTTTCAATCTTGATGGAGATTAATTTGATTAATTTTTTGATATTAGTATGATGTTTAAGTTTTAATTAATTTTTTAATCTTTTTTGAGATTAATTGACTCAGTTCATTATGAACCTCTGATAGTTCAATATGAACCTATTAATTTTTTTGGATCTTTTTTTTAGATCAGTTCACCGTGAACTTGTGATAGTTTAATCTTTAATTTTTGTGATTAAATGAAGCAGTGATTAGGTGATTTTTATTATCAAAAGTGAAATCGAACACTAAAGGAAAGAAATGAATGAACACAGAAGAGAAATCATCAAAATCAAAACCGTTAGGTTAGGTGATTAGTTTATTATTTATTTTTTATTTCCTAATGTTATTGAATTTTATAGCACTCAATATATGTATTTATAAGTATTATCATATTAATATATATTAAAATATTAATATTCCGCATAATTCTACGTAATCCGTTTAATATCCGTGGAATTCACTTATGCATTATGCGCTTCCGAACCGCACACATAATGAAAATGCATTTAAAAACATTGATCATCAGCAAATAACATACACCAAGGTATCTCATCTTGAATGGCTCTAACAAGCTCATCCATCACTATAGAAAATAAGAACGGGCTTAATGCAGACTCTTAATGCAATCCAATTGTGATAGAAAAATCACTTGTTAGACCACCACGTGTTTTGACATTAACCACTACTTCGTCATACATGTCCTTAATTATGTCAATATACTTGATAGGGAATCTTTTCTTCATTAATGTCTACCAAAGTACCTCTCGTGGTAATTTATCATAGGCTTTCTCTAAGTCAATAAATACCATATGTCAATCTCTATCTCTCTCTCGGAATTGCTCTATAAGTTGACGAAGTAAATGAATAGATTCTGTCGTCAATCGTCCCGACATGAATCCAAACTAGCTCTCTAATATTTTAACAGTCTGTCTCACTCTATACTCAATTACCCTCTGTGACACATAAATTTTATTCCACGGTAGTTAGAACTCTGAATATCACCCTTATTCTTATATAGATATACTAGGGTACTCTTCCTCCATTCATTTGGCATTTTTTTAGTTTGCCAAATTTTGTTAAAGAGCTCTGTCCACCACTTCACATCTATCTCTCCTAAGTATATCCGTACCTTAATAGGAATCTCATCTGGACCAAGATTTCATTCATCTTGAAGCCTCTTTTATTTCAGATTCTTTAATTCTACGCATAAAATTGCGATTCATATCCTCAAATTGAATAGTAAGGTCTCTCAAATCTTGAGTAAAACTACCATTATACAATCTGTCAAAATAATCTCTCCATCTTTCTTGAATCTTTTCATCTCGAACTAGAATTTTTTTATCTTCATTTTTAATACACTTTACACTGCATAAATCTCTAGACTTTCTCTTATTCGAGCAATTCTATATATATCATTTTCTACCTCTTTATTTTCCAACTTTTCACACACTTGTTTGTATAATTTAGGTTTTACATCCCGAACAGTTTTCTTAACCTCCTTGACTAGCTTATACCCCTCAAAACTTATTTCGTCATTGTTCTTCTTTAAATCTCTATAAAGATCTCGCTTGATCTTAATAGCATTTTTTACCTCTTCATTTTACCACAATGTGTTCTTACGTGATGGAGCACCACCTCTCAACATACCAAATATATCTTTAACTACCTTCTTAATGCAACTAGCCGTTTTGTTCCATGTTATATCAGGATCATCATGGTCTCTCAAATCTGCTTCTTAAACTACTCTATCTACATAAACTTTTTGATTATCTTCTAATCGCCACCACTTAATCTTAGGATCTAACTTATGCTTAGTCTTTCTAAGTCTTTTTCTAATCCGAATATCTAAAACTAAGAGTCTATATTGGATAACTACACTCTCACCTAACACCACCTTACAATCGACGCAACTAGTTCTGTCGACCCTCCTACTTAAAAGGAAATCGATTTTGCTCGCACTCGATCCACTTTTAAAAGTAATCAAGTGAGAAACTCTCTTTTTAAACCAAGCATTTACTAAAATCAAATCATAAGACAAAGCAAAATCTAGAATCAAGTTACCTATTTCATTTTTTTCTCTAAAACCAAATCCTCCATGTATATTATCAAATCCATTACAACTAGTTCCTACATGCCCATTGAGGTCACCACCAATAAATAATTTTTCTCTAATTGGTATTTCTTGTATTATCTCATCTAAAGCTTTCCAAAATTGATATTTACTAAATTCATCAAGTGCTACTTGTGATGCATAGGCACTAATAATATTAAGAATCTCTCTATATAAAATAAGTTTAACTAATAAAATTTTATCACACTTCCTCCTAACATCTACTGCATCTCCAAGTAATTGTTTATCTATGATCACACCTATCTCATTACGATTTCTATCTCTACCTGTATACAAAAGTTTATAACCCTAAAACTCTATGATTTTAACTTTCTCACTTACCCACTTAGTCTTCTGCACACACAAAATATTAACCCTCCTTCTAATCATAACATCAACTAACTATATTAATCTACCTGTAAGAGAACCTATGTTCAACGATGCCAACCGAATCCTATGTTCATGAGCCAACTTCTTTACCCCACCCGCTCATTAAGGTGTAGCAACCCTCTTACATTTGATACCACATCCCGGCACCGACGTGACGTGTTGCTTTTAGACGACAACCTAGCAACTCTCATACATTTTTCACTATATCCGAGCTCCGATGTAGCGCGTCGCTCAGTAGAGAATGCCCCAACGAAATTTATGTTTTGGTTCATGTCATAATATGTGACAATATTTTACGCTGGCTGTCACCGACCTACTATAACCCTCCTCTTTTATCTTGGCTTGGGACAGACAGTGAAAAAATAAATCTTTTAGCACAGCATTGGCGGACTTAAAATCTATGTTCACCGTAATAGAAGAAACTGGTAGATGAAAATACCAGAAGTTTGATACTTCGCACTAACTAGCGTATCAAAAGCAAAGAACTTCACTAGCTGGCAATGTTGTGGAAAGCGAAGCGATGCGGCAAGGCATCGCTTAGGCTTTTAGGGCTTAAGCGGCAAAAAATGCCAAGTGATTTTTCTATTAGGTTTAAGAAATCAGAAAACAGGGACAAAATTTCGCATTAGAGGTTAGAAATAAGCAAAAACTCCTAAAACATATACTGCAAGAAAAATTTATTGTAGAAAAATAAACTTAGTTACTACCCAAAAAAGGTAGCTCAAGAGATGGTTAAAAAGAAACAAAAGCAAAAAGCCTCGGCTTCAAAATTAAGCCCAAAGACAATATGTGATCTCACAAGGGCTAAAATAGAATGGGTACGGATAAAATTTGTTGTGGTTCAGGTTAAAAGGTGCTAAAAGTAGGGTTTTAAGTGCTTATGGACGGTCTAGCACTCCACTTTTGCGCTTTTTGCCTGTTTTGGTGGGCTTTCATAAATCAACTGGCCCGCTTAATACAACTGCAAAGACCTCAAGCATAGTGGCTTGCTTGTTGTCATGCTGGTAAAAGTGGGGGTTTCGGCCGGTTTTACCTACTATTGGATTTGAACCAATGACTCTCGCCCAGGCCGTATGTGCATTTGCAAAGCTCTTTGCTGCTTTTTACAATAACGCTTCCTGGTTATCCTTAGCAACATCGAATCTAGTGGGAAGCACAATGAATGTTTCGCGATATGCGAAGTTTTCATGTTCCTGACAGCATGAAGTGAAGTTTGTCATCCCTTGTTCTGCACAGGACAAGATCAAGTCACTTTTAGTGGAAAGCTTCTTTCTATGAAAGAAACATTGCCACCACTAATTTTCCACTGCCTCTATGGAGAGGAGAAATGCAAGGATTAATACAACGAGCAAAACTTCCTCCATTGCCACTGTCTTTCAGAAATGCATTACATGTCTAGAGATTTGGAATTGCCTAATAAATAAAGAATGACTTAAGGACCTCAATGATATGATAAGTTGTAGACAACGAGCAGCTGAATGCGATATAATAATAGGAATATCAACTACAGATAAATTCCAAAGCATGTTAATGCCCTTTTAGCTTCAATAGACATCTCTAGCTCCGCATATGCCCCGAGGAAAAAAAAGCAACATTATTTCATTCAAGCAACAAAATCCATGGATGTAAATAAAAATTAAGAGGTTTAAAATTTCAAAATGCCAGTACAGGGAAATAATCCAATCTTACAGAAGTGTATAATATTGCTCATGGATGAGGATGAGAATCAAGGAGTTTGAACACGCCAGTTTAAAATCAAAGACAGAAACAACCTTATCTTCTAGAACAGAAGTATATAACTGACAGCATTGCGATAGAGAGGACCAGAAGCAGAAAACAAGTATATCCAGTAACATAAGATATATCTTGCACTAGTTCTTCATGAAAAATGGATAAGAAAAGCATTAGTACTGACTTGATCTAATGAAATTTTGTTATGATTATATCTTTTCGTTCTTAAGGATGCTCCATTGGAAGTTTTTTTTTTTTTTTTTTTTTTAATCTCAAATAGTTCTCATTAGTGTTTACAATGACATAGCCAAACTTGGATTAAGAAGAGAGGGCTTACAGTATGATGGAGAATAGCTCTACCTTCAATAGTAAAAACCTAATGGGTAAATTAAACACAAACACCTCAAAGTTTCACCTAATTATATACTCTAAAGTATTATTTCTACACATGGACACCTTAAACTTTTCTTAACTTTAGAACTTGCTACCTTGGACATTTTTTTCCCTTAATTAAAACTTAAAATTCTCCTATCCTCTTCTTTCCCAACTAGTTAATCCTCTTTTCCTAGCATCTAATCTTGTGAAGTTAAAGTACCTCCTATGCTAATTGCACTATCATCATGTCTTTTCTTTCGTTGACTTTCTATCTTCTCCTTCTTCCTCTTAATTATGTTTATATTCCTACTGTAGGTAGGCTTTAGTCTCATAACATTAAATCATTAAACTTAACAAGTCTAATAAAAGTGAACCCATTAACTCACTACTTTGTCATTTCCTTCATCCCCATCATTTTTCCATTTTTTTTTTTTTTTTTGTTCTTTTACTTCCAAACTCTAAACCTTATATTTATGTTTTAGTACTGAAGGAACTGAACCATCTCCTCTCTTCTCCACTATTGCCGCCATAACCACTGCCTTGTCTTCGTCCTCTTCCATCTTCGTTCTTTACTTTTTAAGTAATTCTTTTCTTATTTAAATAAAGATAAAGATCATTTGGAAATTTTCATTTTTCTGAGGTCGCAAAGTTTAGGAGAAAGAAACTTCAAGGTGTTTAATGTAGTGAAAGAAAATTTAAAGTATTTATATGTAAGAAAAAAAAATATTATGGAAATTATGTATGTAATGTAAACGAAACTTTGAGATATTTATGTGTAAGTTAGCCAAACTAAAAAGGAAGAGTAACTAGTTAAAATTATTAAAGTTGATTGTTTAAGCTGCTTGTATCCTAAATATCATAAAAACTTGTTAACCTATGCATTGAATTAGAAAATTTATTATTAATTCAGTATTCTCCCATTGACACATGATAGAAGCATATATTTGTAAACAAGTGTACAAAGCAAGGACAATATAAAAACATTAAAAAACCAAAGAGAAAATATGTTATTGCTGAGAAACACGACATATATGCTAAAACACCTTTAATTTATAAAATGGTAACTTAAACATGTTAGGTTTATAAAATGTAAAGTCAACCATATGGTGATAATGATATAAGTTTAAACTTCAACATAATGCTTTTCTACAAGTCAAAAGCAGTTCCTTTTGCTTATACCAGTCCAATTCCAAGAAGGCTGCAAGTTAGAAAGCATTAGTTGTGGGAAGGATAATCAAATAACAGTAAGAGATACCTAAGTAGCTAATATAAAAATATTTTTTGAATAAAAGTATCCAAAAAATCATTCTCTATCTATTTTGTGAATAGGAAGAAAATAGATTCTCATTTCTTCCTATTTTACTTTCAATTTGGGTACATGAATTATAAGAAGAAAGAAAATTCTGTTGAGTATAGAAAATGCATTGCATTATCAATCTTTTTTCATAAAAGACTTTTACCATAGTAATAATTCATTTTCATACTTTCATCTAAGGTAAAAAATTCTTCACATTTGGCACATAATATTAGGCCCTTGGGAACTGCATCTTGTATTTAAGAATCAAATCTCATTAAAAAAAAATCCCTTAATAGGCATAGTTTAGGAAATATATAAGACCGGTGCACCAAAGTTAAGAATTTTTATATTATGCTGAAATTTAAAATGAATAATCACAGTGCCAAAAGTGTAAAAACCTCCTTTCCAATTCTTCATTATAATATTATGTATCATATTGTGTTCTCTATACATTATTGAGTTTTACTGGATTTCATTATCGTAAGCCTGTTTTATAGACTATGGACCAAACTCCATAAAAAATTCACCACATAATTGATAATTCATGAAGCAATGTGTATGATTATCTCTCCATTCAATATCACCAACTTCTGATAGATGTATAAGATAGGTGAATTTGTTAAGAAGCATATAAAGGGCAGCTAATACATAGAAAACATCCACGTACTTATGCAGTTATGTTTATTTAATCTACTCTCGTATATTATCCTGGGCTAGGAAAGCATTTGGAGAATGTCAGAATGAAAAAAAGTTTACAACAGAGAATTCCATGTGAACATAATTTGTTCCTGGATGTTACTAAAACCAATTTCTTTTCTAGCGACAGTTGCTCCTCCTTAAGTGAATCTGGACTCATCACTGCCTTGAAGTACTTTTGAGTTTTGACTCCTGAAAAATGCTTATATTTGTTGAAGTGCAGGCCAAATAATATCAAGATATCACAGTTAACCTTCTATCAATTAAAATTCCTTTCTTTAATCATGAGGTAAATTGTTAATTTACTGAAACTAAACTAAAAGGGAATGTTAGTTTGGCAATTTGACAAAATCTCTTCAGATCTTGTTATTTGCAGCTATCAATTTTCCGCTTCTTCCCCAGTGATACTGTATTATCTTAGTTTCCATCGCTTGCCTCTTCTGCTGCTGGGTAGCTGCCCCTTCTCATTTTTTTTCTTCTCTGCTTCATTGCTAAAATTCATGGTCTGTTCTTTTCTAGGCACTTGAACACCGATCATTGAAAAGCCACAAGAAGGCAGTGGATCGGTATCACCATAGGCACACCGAGGCAATCGCCTTGGATGCCAGGTGCTCATGGGCAACACTGTATCTCCTTGCATGAGGTGCAGACACATCACATAAGCGATGTTCACACCTTAATGTGGATCGGCGTGCCTGCATCTTATGCTCAGCATGCAGCCCTCGACTAGCCTCATTCCTGATGTGTTACTTCCATTGTTCCCAATTCCGTCTTCTTTTCTGCTGCTGGTTTTTTTTATTATTTTCAAATTTCTTTTTCAGTTTTTATTATCATGTTGTGTCTGTTCCTAGTACTTTCAGTTAATAATTATATCTATATGCAAATCTTAAATCTACATGATCAAATGAACTACAGGAATCAAATTGGAAGTTATGAATTGGTAAATGACAGCTGAGTGAAAATAGCATTCTAGAATATTTGATATATGTAATATAATTTGAAGTTAGGGATAGAAAACATATTGTGCCTTGCTTTAGTTCAGCATATGCCTCGCCATGCACCTCTCATTTAACAACATGCTGTGAATCATTTTAATTTCAATTTTAGATTAAACCTCAAGAGGAAGCATATAAAACATCTTATCTTTCACATCACGACAGATCTACTTCTTCAGATTTCATGTCATTTTATAAGATTTCACGACGGATCCACATCTTATCACGACAGATCTACTTCCATTGTTTCCAGTTGCATATCAATTAATCTGATAAAACTTGAGTAGAAGATAAATGATCAAGCTCGTTCCTATCAAAGTATGGAGCATTGATGAGCGAGACACTTGGTGAACATCATTTTGCTTACTTTTAGACTGGCAGCCCGTTAACGTTTTTTAATATACTGTTTGGCTTAACAAGTATGCACGAGTAAACTGAGTGATAATAAGCCTGTGACTGCTGGAGCAGAGTGGCTCATAGACAAACAAGATTTCCAGCTAATCTACACTTCAATGTCAAGGTTCAGTCAAGGACAATCTTAGAAGCAAACTAACAATAATAGTTGCTTCTGAGGTAAGTAATAAGCAGTTCCTATGATTTACCCCCACATCCTTATTATATCTTCTTTTGATGAATATATAACTGCAAGAGAATCCCGAAATTTCAGCAACAGTTGACATTGCAGTGATTCTTGCTGTATGTCAAGCTACTGCTTCCCTAATTGACTAGTTAACGATTTTGCTCTTTAAGACTGTATACATAAATACCTTCAATGTGTCTACATGCAAGAAATCAAAATTTTGTATATTTTCAAGAACAATTAGAAATAGAGCCCGACAACTTGTTAAAGGCTGTCCATTCCTGCAGCAAAACTACAGTTTGTGTTCCTCTAATGTACCAACATAATCAGGATTCGATTCCACCGTCAGCTCATCTCCTCATCCTGTCATTACATTTTCTTCTCCATTCTCTATCCTATTTACTCATCACCTAACAATGTTAGCGTTCAGCAAAACCTAGATTGCAACCATACCAAAAACCCTTTTTCTTTTTTACTTTTATGGCATTAAGATCAAACCAACCATCAAGATGCCGTCTTGTCAGCTTCAAATCCCACAAAATCCAGCATACAACATTAACCAAACAAAGAATCGCTAAAATCACATAAAATTAAGAAAAATTTTGGGAGAGAGAAGTGAGTACCCGATAAATCGCTTGGAGATGAGCGGCTGAGCGCCGTACTGGAGTGTGAGGAGCAAGAGGTAAACCAAAACCCTAGCGTTGCGCTGTTCCCGCGGAGCAGCCGAAGCCATTGGGCGGCGACGGCGGGGGGCTCTGCGGTCGTCAACACCCGCGACAGCGGTCTGCGACAGTGGACGGGACGGAGGAAAAGAAAAATGAAAATTGCAATCCCCAGAGCGAAGGAAAGGGGACACTCTTCAAACAGGGGAAATTCTAAATGCACATTTCACTGATTGAGCACCACGTCCTATAGTAAAGTGATTTACAACATAGGGTAAAATGGTGCTCACTAAGTCAAATGTCGTGCGCATTTAGAATTTCCCTTCAAACACGTGCTTTAACTTTTGGATTTCAACCCACTCACTTACAGTCAACCTCGTAAGCTATTGCAAATTGGAAACGGTGCTCGTTGATAATAAAATAATCATTCTCTTAAAATATAAAATATTACAATTGTATTAATATATTTCCACAAAGTGTAGATATTGATCATAAGAACATGTCGCATATTTCATGTATAGTTTTATAAAATAATATTTACGATAGTTTTTTTTACAACTAATGTTCATCTTGTGAAATTTTAGAAATATACTTTCACGAGTGCCGCTTGTTTTGATTCCTTAATCAACTAATAAGTATCTATTATTCATGTTATATATTGTCTTCCTTGTAAATATTAAATTTAAACCATATTTTATCTTACTCTAAATATTCCTTCTTCTTCTTTTTTCTAGTCATCTCACTTTCAATGGAAATTGCTCCTAACTTATTTGCAAGTATATTGGTTTTCTATCATAGTGTTTAGTATATTCCTCTTTCACTATCTAAATAATTTTATTTCATTAGCCTCAGTTTTATAAGAAAAAATGATATAGTAAAATTCAAGAATCTTTTTAATTATTTTCATCCATATTCATTTATATAATATTTCTCACTATAGAACTATAATTATATCACTTCTCCTAAATAATGCACATGAAAATTTTATTACACATGCTAAAATCATTTCAATTAATTCTCTCATTTGTTATTAATTTAAGTAATTTCTAATCTTTTACAACTATAGTCATTTCTTATTCTATATCTCAGTGTACTAAGATTTATTTATCTTACTTTTCATTTGCTATACTCATTTTTTAAATATTTTTTTTTCTTAATTGTATATCATTCTAGTCATAAACCATTTTAGTCTTATAAATACTATGTAAATTTTTTCCTTGTAATTCAGTGGTATTTTATGATTATATAAAAATCGTTTTAACCATCCAGCATAATCATATGTATTCCATCTTTCTCAATTTCGACATTAATTTGTCCTAAATATCACAGTGTTCGTTGCAAATCTTGATCATCAGCATGCTTATTTTTGCTTGAAATATTATTAAAGTAACACTATATTATGCTTTAAGTTTTTCTAAATCTTTCTGATCCCTAATTTTTTTTAGCACATAACTCTTCCAAACAATAGTAAGCTTATTAGATCAAATTTTTTAGGAGAGTTTCCAAAGAAGCATGTCACTTTTACTAGTGAGCCTACTAGATAGTTCTTTGTTTTTTTTTTCCCGCACTTTAGAAAGTAGGGTTACTAGGTAAAATTGTGTGCTCATTTAGAAACTCCCATTTTTTAGATATAAATTAGTTTAAAATGTAGGAGAAGCTGGATTATTGGATCCTACGCCAAACTGTCCAACATGTACCGAATCATTACGGTCTAAATCCGAATCCGAACATTTATTTAATGGCACCTTGATACATAGTAAGCATGCTCAACATGTGGATATGATAATTAAGGAAAGTTTCTAAAAAAACACAGATTTTTTTTCCAGTGAGCCTACTAAATAATAGTCTAGACCGAACCAAAAATACACTACTTACCTCACTAGGAAAAGTGTTGTGCTCCTTTCGAAACTCCAGTAATTTAAGTAATAGTCTCAAGTTTCAGGGCCCTTCCTTCTTAAGTGCGCACCACACTTGACTTTTTGAGCACCACAACCTATAGTAAAGTGATTTGCACCATAGGGGAAAATGGTGCTCGCTAAGTCTAGTGTGGGGCGCATTTAAACTTTCCCTTCTTAGGACGACCAACTGCCTCGATTCTCAAGGCTTCGGTTCTATAAATAGCAAATTGGCGCCCAAATCTCATTTCAACGGGATCTTCTCTGTTCTATAGATTCCAGTATACTTCCTCTTCAATTTGATCTCTTCTCCAAAAATATCTAGGGTTTCGCTGAGATTTCCAGCGATTGGAGCTTGAAGATCTTCAATAGACGACGGCGATCACGATCCTAACGTTTTGGGGATGTGAGATTCGATTTGCTCCGGAAAATTGGGAGAAATATCGTCTTCATTGATCGATCGAGCCCCTCAAATCGGCCGCGGCGGTCTTGATCTTTGGGCTTCGATCTGTGAATTTGGTGGCTTGCATTTAGAAGTCTCATTCTAGGGTTTAGCGGTCTTCTTGTTTGAGTTTGGGAGAAGGAACTCGAATTTGATGAGATTGGGCTTCTTTCTTGAATTTGACGAACTGTGAGCTCGAACTGAGGCAGAGGATCTTGTTTCTTTCTAGGGTTTTGAAATTCTTTGTGGATCGCGATGCAGAAGCTAGGGTTTCCCGCCTTGAAGAGCTTGGATCAGCTCAGATCCTTCAAGACACCGCTCTCAGGAGCTGGAAAAGCTTCTCCTATCGTGATTCCAAGTCCTCCCCCTGCGGATGCGATTAACTATGGAAGCTTTGCAACGTTGAAGCGCACTGCTGGTTTGTCTCTGTTTTTATTTTGGCTAAAGACTTCCTTTTTTTTGCATTGCCCTCTGAAAATTTACTGTTTTATGAACGTTTCTGTCTTCGTGTGTGTGGTTTTTCAGAGAAGCTGATTCAAGAGCAAGCTTCAGTGAAAACTGACCTTGAAATAGCGGTAAGATAATTTTATCCAATCTGTCACTTCCTTTTTCGTTAATTTGAAGTTTAAATGCTTTGCTCTATGTGTCACGACCATGGTTTACTTTGATCCTTTGATTTGTCATGTTTTTATACAGTATTCTCTTTGTTGATTTATATATTCCAACCTTCGTAATGCCTCGTTAAGCAACTGTAAATTAGCACCTTCATTTTGTTTTCTCTTCTACATGGTTCAGATTGCTACTTAAATTTCCATGTGTTATGTTGGGCATGCATAGCTTATTGTGTTAATCCATGAAACTTTATAGTTTACTGTTACTTTATCTACATTTTGATAATAAATTATAAATTTTAAGCTATTTGCTATAACTTCTCCTAAAGTCATGCAGTGAAGGTCCCTAGGAATTATGGGGAAGATAAAGTGCTTAACTTCCTCTTAGCCTCGTCAATGCCTTAAAGCCACTCCAATGGGGTGCTCTGTGTTCTGTTTCTCTTCAGTTATGTAACACCTAATACTTTCTCTGCTACTGGGGGCAAGGATAGTCAACCTGCATAATAGGTTATTTCAGCTAACTCCTCTATTTTGACCTCTATAGTCCTTGTCTCGTTGCTGTTCATTCGATCAAAGTTTTGCTTACTCCTTTGAAATTTTTGCCGAAGAGCAGGCAAACCTTTTTTTATGGCACTAAAGAGAGCTTCCATTAAACTAGTTCCAATTTTCCCCCCTCCCCCAACAATGGGTCTATAAGGAAACTTTTTGTCTGCTTTTGAAACCCAACTGAGCAGGGACAAACACCATGTGGCAGAATTCAACATCATATAATCATAAGCCAGATTTTGTTATCTATCTCCTTTAGAGATAAAGTGGTACATGGAGGTTTGCCATATTCCATTGACAAAATCTTGATGAAATATTTCCCAAAAGTAAAGGGCTATAGTCACATGTTTCAAAAAATACATATCCCATTTACCTACAACCTTCAAGAGAAACTAAAGACATGCAAGGAAATGCCATATGAATGTATACCATATCGACTATAAAAGCAGAGGAATGAATGGCAATGTGCAACATCTGCTGAATCATGAGGTAGTGGGTGCTTAATGCTCTTGTCATCAATATTAAACAAGCTAGGAATTAACTGAACTAGAGGATACACTCCAAGCCTTGGCTCATTTGTTTCCTTGTAAACAATTTGTTCTTATCCGGCACCTTGGCAGCCTTTTGGGTTATTGCTAACATTGATCTAAATCAAGATGGTCTGTCAACACTTGAACCTTTGAAAATGCCAAGCCCCAACAGAATTGCATTTTGTTATCATCATGTGGTTACTATTTCTTCCCTAGGTCTGAAAGTTCTTAATCTCATAATTTCTTCAATAGATCATCCAATGCGTAATAATAGTCTCTATTTCTTTATTGTTTTATTACTATCTATGAAGATGTTCTTTCTTGAACTGATTTGTGCTAATAAATGCCCGCATAACATGATAACTGAAGCACAAGAAGCTAATAAAAGCTACAGAGCAGATACACATGCTAGAGGACAAATTACAAGAAGAAATCAATGAAAATGCTAGACTTAGAACAAAGCAAACTGAAGATGCAAAGCTCTGGAAGGGAATTGATTCAAAGATCTCTTCGACCAATACACTCTGTGATCAGCTAACTGAAACCCTACAGCAACTAACTGATCAGACTCGTATGGGTATGGCTAAATTTATTGTTTCCTCTTCATGGATCTTCAAGGTTCCCCGTCGTCTAATTTCTCAATGGTTTATATTAAGCAGCCGAGGAAGAAAAGAAGTTCTTTGAAGAAAAGCTCTTGGATAACTCAAAAGCACTTGAGGATTTTAACTCGCAGTTGAATGACTTGTCTGCAAAGTTGGAATCTGCAGGCAAAACAATCAGAACCGGTGAGTCTGCAATAATTCTGTTCCTTACATGTTACCTCTACCCAGAAAGCTTAATGTTTGCATGTGAAACAGTTCTTTACAAAGGTTTAGACAACAACAAGGAAGCATAATTTCAATGTCTTGGAGTCTGCTCTGTCATTCATTCTCCGCAATTCAATTTCAGATAATTTATCATCTACTCTAACTTATACTGCCTCAGTCTGTGTCCTTTTTTGGTCTAGCCCTAGTTCTATACACTGCTTGACTGTGATCCTCAATCCTAACTAGTGCCCCTCATTTATCCCAGTTAGTTATGCTAAGACATCTGAAACTATTCTTGGTTCTTGTTCAACTTATCCTTGATTGAAGCTACCTCTTAACTTGTATAACACTTATTTTCTGATGCTCTCTTTCTGTATCTCATTACTCATTCTTCTCAACATCTCTGTCTCAAGCAAGGAAACAAGGTGTCAGCCTTTTCTTCTTCGTTCAGCCATTTCAGTTTAGTTATGTTTTGCTGATAGGCATCTGTATCAGCCAGTTACAGCAAGTTCTGACTTCTGAACGAAGCTTACGTAAGCTACAAGAGATTCAAAGCTAATGGGAGAATGAGGGAAAATTTAGTTTTCTTAATTGTTAGTATTTCATCTCTCTTTGACCTTGATGGCTATCCCTAATTTTTAACCATATCCTGCCAGTGTCATAACTTTATACTTGTTATTTTATCATAACTTTATACTTGTTATTTTATCTTCGAGTGTAATCGTAATTTAACTTTGAATTAAGCTTTAATATTAATTTGGATTTGTTTATGGGTTAAACTGTTTTGAGTTCTGTAAGAAGGTCACTTCTCCTGATTTAACACCCACTTATCTTACGTGTTTGATGGTACAGGCTCCTTAGGTACCAAACATGCAAAAAACCAAAATGGCAACATGTCTAGTGGTTGCTTAACCTACATATTTGTGTACATTGGATCCAAAACTCAAAATGGATTTCAAAACTTAACAAAACCACCTACATGTTTATATACATTGGCACTGGAACTTGAAATGAAACCATTTGAAACTAATGAAACAGTTTCTTAACCTTTTACATGAGTCTGAAACTGAAACACAAATATGTAGGTTAAGCAACCACTAGACATGTCGCCATTTTGGTTTTTTGCATGTTTTGTACATAAGGAAACTGAAACCGAGTCCTTGAACCTTTGCATCTAGCTGTGCTCATTATCTGGGCATTTTTTTTTTAATTATTCAACAGTTTGACCATAAAGCGCACTTGTTGGTCTTAAACCATCTTATATAGTTCTCACTTCAAATTATAGCTTTTCTATAGTCATATAAATGCTCTTCAAATATATTTGTTCCTTCAACCATCCCGCTATAGAGTTACTGTTGGGAAAAGCTTACTTTCAATCTCATCATCTGATGAATGATAATCTAAGCAACAAGTACAATGCCTCTTGTCTTGTCCATTAATGTAAACTGTTCCTGCATTTCTTCTCATAGTTTGTCTATGCTATATTGATAGTAAAAAGTAGATGTCAGTAATAAAATGCAAATGCATTGCAATTTTCGATGCTGCTTATGATATGCTCTGTTTTTATTTTTGCCCTTGTAGGGGAAGAAAAGATGTTGAAGCTTATACATGAGAAGGCGGAAATGGAGAAAAGTTTCAAGGATGAACGCTGCATAAGTGATGATATTATTAAGGGAAAAGGTAAAAGCTTCCTCTTCCAGACAAAGATGACCATCTTGTAGTATGCATGTATGACGTTTACAGTTAATGTGCTTCGGGTGTATTTTGGTCAGAGCCTTCCTTCAGGAGCAGATTAATTGAAACATTGGAGAAGACTCCCATTATACATGTTTTTAAACTTAGAAAGTAAACAGATATTCTCCACTATCTTTGTTTCTCTTAGTCAAAAAGGAGAAAGTTTGAGTGGAAGTTTATTCTAATTTATCATCTCCAGACAATTGTCATGATCACATTTCAAATGAAATAACGCATGTAAGTTACAGTGAGGAGATATATTTAATATTATGACCAAGCTATGTTCAAATTAATCTGTATACACTGAGCAGATGCATGCATATTTAATATATAATCATGTCATGTCTTCAGGGGGGAGGTTTTTATTTGCCTATTGCCTTGACTCTCAAAATTTCACATGGTTTTTGAACATAAAGACTTAATGGGGCTTGTTCTTGAACCAATTTGTAGATATTGATTTCTTTGTTGTCGTTCGACGAGAGGAGTTTATCAATGTAGGACAAGTTAAAAGAACAAAGGGAAGACCGAATAAAACATGGATGGAAGTGATACGAAAAGATATGGATTCTAGAGGTTTAAATGAGGAGATATTACTTGATAGAAATGAATAGAAGGACTATCAACATGATCGATCCGGCGTGATTCTTTTTTGGTTCATGTAGCCTACCCCAAGTACTTGGGATAAAAAGCTTAGTTGTTGTTGTCGTCGTTGTGGTTGTTGATTTCTTTGTTGTTGTATGTGTTGTCTTCTGTTTGTTTATGAGGGATCTGAAAGTTCATTGACATAATTGTCGACGCACTAAATAAAAGCTAAAGCAGACTGCTAATGTCTCGGATAGCTGTATTCTATGAGATAGCATTTTAAGGAGAGATTGAACCGTAGAATGGGTCTGTGTGCTATATTTTATTTAAGGAGTTAATGAACTTGATTTCTGTATTTGATTATAATTATATTCATAACTTCTAACCTTGTTTGATTGAATTAATGAACAAGTCATGTTGTTTTACATACAGATGCTCTTATCAAACAGTTGGAGGATGTTGTTGAAGAAAATAAGGAGCACTTTCATGCTGTTGATTGCCAGTTGCACATGGCGCAGCAGGATCTGATGCTAAAAGAAGAGATCTGCAACAGCTTGAGATCCACTGAAGAGGTTTTAAGGAAACAGAAGTATGATCTAGAATGCTATAATCAAGATTTGACACTGCAAGTAGACAAATCTGTTCAGGAGATCAAGCTGCTTGAGGGTTCAGTTTGCAGTTTAATGACCAAAATAGTTGATTTGGACAAAGAGAGTTTGACTGTTCCAAACCATGTTGCTAAACTGGTTTCTTCATTTGAAACTTACTGTGACTTGGCCCAGCAGGAGAAGAATTTGGCCTTAAAATGTGCTCGAGGAAAATTTGATAAGCTCCATGTACAGTTTTTGGGTATTAGAACTGAAAATGATAACTTGAGAGTAGAAATTGGAGAACTCAATGGTAAGATCATGGAGCTTCAGAAAGCTCAAGAGTTCACGATGGTGCAACATGCAGAAGAATGCCGCTTAGCGGAAGATAAAATTCGTGGATTGGAGTTTGAAGCGGAAGCTCTTGTTACAAAGAGGACCGAATCAGACAAGTTAGTTGCTGACTTAGGGGAGAAAATTAAAGTTCTATCAGAAGCTGCTAGCCTCACTGAAAATCATATGGTTTGTTGTGCTTAATGCGTACCTAAATGTTACAGGTAGACTGGTGTCTTTCAATTTCTAATATATGCAACTAAACCTTGTAGGGAGATCTGTTTCAGAAGATCTCTAGATTAGAGTCTGAGAATCACATTCTTGAGGAGAAGGTTCAGACAGTGTTGCAGGAAAGAGCTGCAGAAACAGAAGCCTTGAGGGATGAGATTGTGAAACGGGATCATCAAGTTGAATCATTGGAGAAAGAAATCAGTGATCTACGTAATGTTGTAAATGAGAAGGAACAATTGCATTCGAGTTCTCTGGACAGAGAGAAAGAGTTGGAAGAGCAAAAGGCAGAGGTTATGAACGACAAGTCTAATCAATCTGCTGCAGTTAGCTTCAACTAGTATTGCTAATCGTTTGAGTCATACTTTTTCAGGTTCTTGCATCACTTGTTGCAGCTGAAGGCAAATTTATGGAAGAGAGAAAACAGTTTGATCAAATGCTTGAAGGGAAACAGCTTGAACTGTCAAAGCATTTAAAGGAACTTTCTCAGAGAAATGATCAGGTACTTAATAAGCATTATTATGTTATATTGCCTCCTCTATGTCCAGACCAGAAATTTAGTTTGGGGGTTAATACAGGCAATCAATGAGATCCGAAGAAAGTATGAAGAGGAGAAAGTGGAGATTGCCGACATGGAAAAACAAAAGGTCTGCAGATTTTAAACCTAATCCATCTTTATCTTTATCTTCGCCTATCAATTTTAACTTTCTGCCCCCATAACTGTCCAAACTTTCAGGCAGACAACCTCATCAAAGAAATGGAAAAGCGATGTGATGAACGAATTTCAAAGCACAAAGAAGAAGCCCAGCAGTACTTGTTGCGAGTTAAGGAGGAACACGGTGCGATGGTATGTTCTGAGAATAATAATGTTAGATAGATGACAAAATTATTATTTTTAGATTTGATAACAAGAAAATCATGGAACTATAATAACAAGCAGCTACTTCAGTTTTACTGCTTGATAGAATACTGTTATATAATGTTTCCTTGTGTTCTGTGTTTGGAATTATTGATGACCTGACGCTACTCCAAGAGCACAATATCTTATCACGTCAGCCCTTCTTTTTGGAATGTGCTTACTTCTAACCATGCTTGAGTGTGTGTTATTAAAAAAGAACTCTCCGTACACCATGTGATCACCAGCTTGTTAATTATTGTATTTTCTTCTCCAACTGTTTTTGGAAAAAAAATGAGAAGCTTATTTTTAGATCTTAGCAAGTTGATTAGGAAATCAACAGCCTTTTCATGCATAATTGTTTCCTATTAATTTTTACCTCAAAATATGGTATGTGTTGTCCACTTTTGGATGATTAGAGAAATATTTGGAACTTTCAACTTTCAAGGTTTCATTTCAACTTCATTTTGTAAATTTAAAGTTTTTTTTCTAGTATAAGCATGGAGTTTCCATGGTTCCCCATGGTAGTAACATTGTTTCTATGTTTCTATACATTTATGTTTTATTATTTATTTATTTTATTTGATAAAGTGGGCTATTTCCAAAGAGACCAACTAAATTAAAACAAGCTTAGTTAAATTTCCAAAGCTGCTTATCATTTTACAGTTGAAGTTTATTTATTATGCTGTTTAAGCATCCAGGATGAAAGCAAATGAGCTTTCCTAAATAGATTCTTATAAACAAGAATATGCTTTGAAATTGAGCGTGGTATCCCTTTTGCAAGTGAAACTTAAATGGCCTGGATAGAGAACCATCACATTTTTAGAAGAGGTACAAAGGTCAGCAGGAGGTGCACAAAAAGGGATATGGCTGACATGACACTGTATTCTTCGTAACGTTGTAGTATCGTATTGTAATTATGACATCAAGGGCTGAACATTCCAACACCGCCAGAATTCACAAAGATTAAAAAATGGTAATTATTTACATATTTGGTGGGTTTTTTGGCAGAAAACAATGCACCAATCTTGCGCAGTCTACTTTGACTTAAACAAGGCGTTGAACTTTCCTTGCATTTAGATGTATACGCATGTTGGTGGGAAGCAGACTTCTAACATATCAACTCTTTTCCTTCCTTAGATATTAATGTTGTGGTCCTACGGGAAAAAGCGTGTATAATGAATTACACCATACTATCTCTATGTAAATAATTTTGCATTCCTGTTCAACACTGTAGTTTGTAATGCGACTTAAATAATACCTGCATTTTGGAAATAATTTTGTTTTTTTAAGTAATGAGGTGGATAACTTTCTTTTCATGACAGGGATCGCATTGGTTTGTCCTCAAGCCTTTTATTTCACTAGTAACAGTGCAATTTAAAAGAGCTAACTCCATCTTTCTTATATTGATATTCTCTCTGTATAAAATTATCGTAGTTTTTTCTTGGTAAAGTTTTGTACCACATGAAATGAAAAACATTATTAGTTGACAAATCTGCTGAATTTGGATTGTGAAACATTGATTAGGCAGTCTCTCTCTCTCTCTCTCTCTCTCACACACACACACACACACACACACACTCACACACACACTCTCTCATGCGCACACACATGCACCCACTGATATACATCATTCTTGTAAGGCTACCATGAGACCTCTTTTTCATTTTTGCAGATTAATAAAATTCAGCAAGATTATGATCAGAAGGAATCAAGTATTCGAGCCCATCAAAAGGAAGAGTTGAAGAGAATCCAGCTTCAATCTGAAAATGAGATGAGGGAGGTACTATATTTTAACTCTTGTTATCTAGGAGCCTTTTCCTTGTTAGATGTCTTGCTTTTACAACTTATAATCACTGCAGAGAACTTCATCATTAAGGAGAGAACATGAAATTCAGATGAAGTCTTTGAAACTACAGCATGAAGATGATTGCAGAAGATTACAGGAGGAACTAGAGCTCCAAAGGTCAAAGGTAGTATGAATTCCATTGTAAGACTGCTAAAAAGCTTACCACTATGTAAATCATTGAACTGTGTTTTTCTGCAGGAGGAAAAGCAGAGAGCATTGTTACAATTACAGTGGAAAGTAATGGGTGAAAGCCAGCAAAATGATCAAGAAGTGAACTCTAAGAAGGTTTAGATATCATCAAACCTGACTATCAATTAAATTAGAGCTTTCAGTTATTTTGTTATTGTTATTTACACTTGAACACTCAGCTTAGCTCAGATTGACAGAGCATCCTAAAACTTTGTGCTTTTAACTTGACTAAATTACTACATAGAAAATATTGAAGTAGTCACGTTCTTCTTCAAAAAAGTGGTGTATGAACCTAGGAACTCTCCACGAACCATGTTCATATACTATTATTACTAATGTCATTTTTAAAGTTTTGATCCCAACCACATTTGAAAGTTTTCTCGAATATATGAATGTTAAGTTCCCACATGAAACTTTTGAACATTTGACTGCATACGTTGTTAATTAAACATAAATTTTGTTCTTTCTTCTCTTCTTTTTTAGTGGTATGACTGTATTCCACCCACCCAACCCCACCACAAACCACCCCCCCCCCCCCCCCCCCCCAACCCCAAAAAAAAAAGAGAAAAAAAAAAAAACCCATCAACCCCTCCCTGCAACCCTAAAATAAATAAATAAATAGACAATAATAACACCAAAAATAATAAACTTAATCATAAGTTTGCGCATGCTCCTACAATTCATATGCTTGATAATTCTACCGTTCATAAGTCTGAATTCTTAATAGTGAAGAAGCACAAACATAAACACGATACTCTAAGTGACATGGCAATTTCTTGAAAATAAAGACCTTGGGATGGTGGTATGGAATTAGAATTGGATGAATATAATAAATATAATGCATATTGTAACGCCCCAAAATACACTTTGAAAGTTTCAGTGGTATATCACATTTCTAGGTACACATTACTAGCGGGTATCCAAAAGTGGATATACGAGGTCTTTTACAATAAAGAACTACGTAATCGGAGTACACAAATAGAGAGGATATGATCTTGCTACATTCTATAATGGGGTTTTTATATATCTGTCCCTTAAATCTTTAAAAATTTGAATTTAGTTCCCCAAATCTTCATATTTATAATTTAGTCTCTCAAATCCTTTAAATTACCTCACTTTAGTCTCTCATCCATATTTTTGGTCCAAATTTCCCGTTATACCTCTGAGTTACTTCACTTTAGTCCTCCCTTTACTCTTACTCCTCTCTTCCTCTTTTTATTGGATTCCCCTCTCCATTCTTCTCCTCTCTTTCTCTTCCCTCCCGGTTAATCTCTAAAGTAAAGTAACTCAGGGAAAACCCAATAAGAAGAGGGAAGAGAGAGAGGAAAAGAATGGAGAGGGGAACCCAATAAGAAGAGGAAGAGAGAAGGAAGAGAGAAGGGAAAACTAAAGTAAAGTAACTCAGGAGTATAACGGGAAATTTGGGCCAAAAATATGGATGAGGAACTAAAGTGAGGTAATTTAAAGGATTTGGGGGACTAAATTACAAATATGAAGATTTGGGCGACTAAATTCAAATTTTTAAAGATTTAAGGGACATATATGTAAAAACCCCTTCTATAATATGACAATATTATCCAAATACATACTAGAATTGAAATACAAACATAGAGCTTTATAATAGTTTCTTATAGGGCTCAGATATAACTACCCTTATAGACAAAGGGGGACCACTCATTGAGTCATTGTATAAAAGATTTCAAATTAAAGCTGAGTATAATAGTTGATTGACAAAAGTAATTACATAAAAAAATAATGCTCGTTTGAACTTCAGATAGGTGGCTTGCTTCTAAAGTATGGATTGTATCAACGGGTCAAGTTCTTTCTTTACTATGTTGTCTTCAGTATCTGGACATGTGGAGGTAACCAAAGGTTAGACTCGGCAAGAAATAATCTTAGCATTTGCTATCAATTACATCAAGAATGCATAAACTAATAGTGAGTAAAGCAAAGAATTCAAGAAAGTTTTCTATAGTAATGAGTAAAACAAGAGTATTAGTTTTCAAGTATGGTTATAATTTTATCATTAAAACTATGATTTTATCATAAAAGTAGAACCATATAATGAATAAGTTCGCATATGAAGAGATTATCTCGTAAATCAGAGATTACGCTATAGTCATGACAAGGGCCGAAAACAAGTCACGGCATAAATCAGAATATCATATCGCCGCATGAACCAAAATATCAAGCCATCACATGTGCGGGAATACCAAATCACAACATGAGCTGGTCAAGTCATAGCTGCAGCTGGGATAACGACAATATGGCATCGTATCGGTTACATAACCTTTTTGTTATTTTCCATTAAGAGTTTGCAAATTCACTATTGATTTTCCCCATAACCCCCAATTATCAATTTTAACAAGTTATGTAGGTTCCAAGCAAGATTGAGTCAAATATCACTTCATGTCAAGTCCAAGTCAAGTATTGAATTAAACCGTTGAATCATTTATCAAATAATAAATTTAAAATAACAAGTTAACATAATAAAACATGTAGAAATGTAGAACTTGACCATAGATTGGTATCAGAGACATACTAGCCATCGCAGCTTCATATGACATGGTAAGTTTTATGGCTTCGAATCTCGCCATTACGAAGTAACAACAACTTCAAGTCCAAATATGGAAAAGATAGAATTGACGTCTGAAAAGTAACTCAAAGAAAAGTTGTAACCAATTGAATTATCTTTCTAACAAGACTAATATGGGTTTTATTGGATCTGGGATCAAAGTATATTATGGATTTACTGAACCTAGTATACAAGCCTTACTGCTACACAAAAATACCGACATCAAGCTCAATTTTGACAAAGATAGAGAGTGAATTAACAAAAAGTTATAGAAGAGAAGTTATACATATTTTAGTTATCTTCCGAAAAAGTCTAAAATCAACTCAATCAGAATTCAGAATAAAACGTTATAGAGATTTTACTAGAACTATTGTTGGAGTCTCATGGTTGTACAATAACATTGACTTCAAGATTGATTTTGACAAGGATAATGTGTGAATTAGAGAAATATTACAAAAAAATTATATATCTTTGAACTATCTTTCCAATGAGTCCAAGTTTAGCTCAATCGGAATTCAAGATCAAAAGTTATTAAGGATTTACCAAACTGGTACGTGAATCTGACAAGCTTCGCATCTATCGCAAACCTTGTGCAAAACACGAGTCTTGAGTTGATGTGCACGCAAACCTGTACGCGAGGATGACATGTTGGTCTGCGTTTAGTGTGAGATCCATGTTTCGCTTGCGCAAACTGCGGATCTTGCTGTACAGGTTTGTGTTTAACTTGAACCTTGCATGCAAGACTCACGTTTGTGAACTTCGCATCCGATACATGCATCAACTTTAAGCCACTTTTAGAGGTTTTCGAGTTGGAAACAAAAAAAATATAACATACGAAAGTTGTAGAAAATTGAATTAATTTTCAACGAGACCCGAATCAACTCATTTGAAGATCTAGAGTTTATGCTTGACATACTGAGAGGGTATCCAAACAACAACAAACTCGCATTTGGGCAACTAGCAATTTTACATCAAGTTTTTGCTAGGTTATTGTTGGAATTTGTGATCAATTTAGACAAGAGTTTTTCAATTATCTTTCAAACAAAAAAATCAACTAAATCTGAGTTATCGATAAAAAGTTATTTCGTTCTACTGGGATTGTTCGTAGGATGGTAAGGACCCTGCGGTCATAACATGCTTTTCGGCTAAATAAGAGTTTGTGAGTGTTTTTCTTGCCTTTTTCTATCCAAAAGAAGAGTCCTTGGAGCTCGGTTGAGCTAGATGGTTCAAAACCTTTGCAAGTTAAAAGCGAAGCTCAAATTCAAAGGCTTGATAGGCCAAAATAAGATGAATGGTCATTCAAATTCAACTAGATCTTGAATAAGAGACTTGATGGAAAGCTTTTCCTTGGAAGAGCTCTCTTGGAGCTAAAGCTTGAACATTGACAATGGAGAAAAAAAGATGAAGAAGAAGAATGAAAGGATTTTAGCCTTAGAGGCACATACAAGAGAGGGAAAGAGAGTGATATGTCATGGGTTTCAGTTAATAAAGTATGGAGGGAGAGTACTCTCCCAACTACTCTCTCATTCACAATTACAATTGTGTCATTGGTCAATTATTGGCTTAAGAAAAAGAATTTGTTATGATAAAAAACTGTAACCGAGCAAAAATACAGTGGTGAGTTTTAAACTATAGGATTGTTATATACATACATGCAATGACATGCCTATGTATCTAAATATTTAGATACACATTTCTAATAATAATAACATGTTCTTACATATGTTGATAATATAACCTATTGTACATATTTTTATGATTTCTATAAGGAAAAGGGCCTAGGCTTTTGGATCTCTACATGGTTCAAAAGAACTCATTTCTAATTTGGGAATATACCTACACTTTAAGTAGTTTTCTTACAAGTTAATATTTTCGAGGTCTTATTGTACTAAATTGTAGCCTTTGCTATATGAATGGAGCTAATTAAATATCTCAAACTTTTGTAGTAAACTATGAAGTGTATGGGAAATGCAACATATGTTCAAGAAGTGACCTAACTTACAAATATGCTATAAAATTGAGTATTGCTAAGAAGTAGCCAGTACGTACTTGAGGAGTGTCCAAGCTGTATTAATGCCTGGCATGGTTATGGTTTTATGACATAAGTGTCTGTGCTAGATAGCTTGTTGCTCATGATCAAGGTACACAGCTTCTGTAACCAACCTCCTACATCTCAGTCTTGGCAAAAAAAATTTAAAAAAAAATCTCAGAAAAGTTTAAAAAGAAAAAAGAAAAAAAGGCCCTGCAGTGGGTTTACTTATAAAATGGAACAGCCATAACCATAAGTTAGTAGCCATTCATAAGGCTGATACCAATAGCGCTTGATGGTTATGGTCATGATATACAACCTATTGAACCAAACTCAAACGTCTCAGAAAAGGGAAAAAGGTGGTCTGCTACTGATTTGCCTGCAAAAAGGAAATAATCAAGATTGATTCCACTCTACAATCAGGAAAGGATGATTGTTAGTGATGCACACTGCCAGTGTATAGCATGTTCAAGTTAATTACCATTTCTGTTAGGGATTTCTAATATTGGAAAAGTAATAATAACCAGACCAATTACCTTGCTTGGGAATGCGTTCTTGTTTGGCTCTTTGGCTTATGACTTCATACCATGATATGAATGCAATTGCATATAACAAATTATCATCTTCGGACTTGATTTTAGATTCTTTCTTAGTCAAAGGATAGTGAGGATTTCTCTTGGATTGCATTAGCGCACTGAAAAGTCTTTAAGGTGATATTTCCTACACGCCATTTGGTCTGCTAGGTCCTGTGGCAAGCCTTCTCTTGTCAACAGTTTTGTCGGCCTGGAATTATAAACTATATTTTGAAGGTGATATTAAGTTGACGGTCTATATTAAAGTTCTATCAAATCTTTCGCAAAGCCTTTGCATTGTTCACATGATGGAGGTGTCCTCGACAATCTACTCTATTCTGATGGAAAATACTTATAGGATGACAATGTTGTAGCTACTGCTATTGAGTAAAATAACATAACGATGTGTTTATGGCACACTCTATGTTTCCCTAGCATTTAATTTGTTCTTGCAAAATATTTTCTACCTCTTGGTAATAAGCTACATATATCATAAAGGCATTGAAGCAGGTTGTATTGCTATTCAGGTGCGGAATCTGATGAAATTCTGGCATAAAGGCACATTGTGGTGCACTAACCTTACTTGTATGGAGATAGAAGGAATTAAGATGGAAGGAAGTTTAGGTTTTTATACATCTAGCTGTTATAAATTGATTCTCGGTGGCAAAGCATATTTTCCCTTGAATCCCAAAGGACTTAAAAGAGTGTAAAGACTAAGTCTCAGAGGTAAAAAATATGCACTGGAGATTGGAAAAGGAACTAGTTTATAGACCTACCTTTCTACTACTTTCTTTTATTTATTTTTTTGTTCCTTTATATTTGATGCCGTGTAGGCACTAATTTTTCTTGATTTGAAGTGTGATAACTTTAAATGTTATGCATTTTTATGTGTGCACGTAAATATTTCTTGATAATTTTAAGATGTTTAACAAGCTTAATTCATTTTCAGGAATATTCTGTTTCATCAATTAAGATGAAGGATGCTTATGGTGAAAAAGAACACAGGATCGCTTTGACCAGTCCTGAAAGCAGAAGAAAGGTTATTCTCCATCTTTCTTTTAATAACCAGTGATGAAGAATTGCAAACTCATAAAGTGCAACTGATATCTCTCTTGTTTGAACTATAGGATGTATCTTTATCGGGACTGATGCGCACGCCTGTGGCAAACTTACTGAAGAAGGGAAACACAGGAAGTGTGGTCAACATACCTAAGCACAGTAAGAAGGTGAGTTTGTTCTTCTCAGTAGTATCTGTAGATGCCCATATGTCCTCATTTATGCTACTACCATGTAATTTTATGTTTTGAACTTCTTCTAAACTATTAACAACAAGCTTACTGAAATAAACATATGATCATACTGATATTACTTGTCAGTTTGAAGTCTTGCCGCTGTTATAAATCTGATAGGATATCATAAAATTAAATGTTCTTTTACTATGTTTTTCTTTGTTGCTTTAGGTAACACGCCATGAATATGAAGTCGAGACTTCAAATGGACAAACAGTCACAAAACGCAGAAAAACAAAGAGCACTGTTTTGTTTGGGGTAAATGCTCACTTGAGAAAGTATCATTGAGTTGAAAATGTGTATATTTTAGGAAAACGCATCTAATTATTGATATACCTTTTTCACAAACTTTCAGGAACCGAATCCGCAGAAGATAGCACGTACCAGGACCCCTAATGCGAACAAGGAAGTCACCAAAGCGGCAAAGGTGCAAATTTTGTTTGACATTTTACAATATCTGAGTTTGACTTATAAATGCATAGATAGTTATATGTTAATTGGTCCAAGTTTAGTTACTTGTGGCAATTTTTCCATCTGGTATTAAAAGACAATTTTTCAGAAGGTTTGGATTACAAGCTACTGTTGTATAAAATAGTAACAACTGGATAAACTATAATTATTAATTAACTAATAAGCATACAATGACCTTGAATTGAGTGTCAACCTAATTTTCTGTATACATCCTTGGCCTACCCCAAGTACTTGGGATAAAGGCTTAGTTATTGTTGTTTTTGTTGTATCCTAGGTCTAAACTTCAGCTATAAGGAATCAGCATTAATAGAAAAGTATAATTGAGGGTTCAAACTTAACCAGATCCTCATGGTAGTGGTTTACTTATTATCTGGATTGTGGTGAGGGAGAACTTTCTTTGATGTTCTTACACTTATCTGAAGGCCAGGATATGTTATCATTTCTGGTTTCAATGGTGTCTTGTAAACCTGGGCAGGTGGCTCTTTGATATACTTATTTTGATTCTTAATTGACCCCTCAAAAAGAAAATTTGATTTGTAACTTGATTAACATTGAAACATGATAATTGGACTGGATTTAACATTAATACAGGACAACACCTACTATGCGGGTTGATATAAAGTTCTGTGCATTACATATATGAGCTGATCACAAGTAAATTGTTGTACTGAAACTCAGACGTGACTTGCTTTGGTTTAAGTCTGCATCAGCCAAAGTTTGTGAATTGGCTTGCTACTATCCTCCTGTTTTTTTTTTTTTGGTTTTGCTATTTAATATTTACCTTATTTATCTGGTAAATTTTTGGAAATCACAGCTGTAGGACCTAGGAAGGCTATGATTTGATCAAATCTATGTGTTTATTACTAAAAGGATTAGTTGGTTGCTGCTAGAGAGTAGTTTCTAATCCGTAGTTTGTGCTTTGACCAGAACGTTTAGTGCTGCTTGAGAGTAACTTTGCTAATCTGAGGTTAATATATCAGTAGTGTTCATGATGAAATGTGCATGAATGAAAATTTGGATATCATATTTTAGTACTATAATTTGCCAAACGCAAAAATAAGAAGAAGAAGAAGAAGAAGAAGAAGAAGAAGAGTTGTTCCTTTAATTCACATATTTTTAACCTCATCTGTCTTTAATATAATTTTATGATAAATTTTGTGCTTGTTTGTTTTCACAGGAACTTGTGTCAGTCTGTTTCCCGTATGTTGATGGTAATGGTTTAATTGTTTCTGCATAGGTACCTAGCAGAGCAACCCACCCGCATCCTGCAAATATAGGTGACCTGTTCTCAGAGGGTTCTTTGAATCCTTACACCGACGATCCTTATGCATTTGATTAAAGGTAAGGAGTCTAGATTGCAGAGTGTATTTCTCAGTTCATGTCACTGTGTCAGCTGAAGCTATCATTCATTTGGCTGTACACAAGTGAAGTGTTTTACATGCTTTACTTCCATGACAATATTATCAATTTCCCTCTACAATCTTGATCTCAATAGCTAAAACTCTGGATCTGTATACATAGAAATCAAGCTTCTAATTCTCATGGCCAAAAATCACGAGATGAAATTTATTGACTCAAGCAGATAATATAGACAATGCGCTGTATTATATCCTCAGCAGACGAGAGTAACCGTGGATACATGTTTATTTTCTGCACTTTTTTTCAGGTCATGAAGTTCCTTTCATGTTTTTTTTTTTTTTGCCTTCACTGTATTGATAATGTCAGCATTTCTAGTACCGGCTGGTTAACAGTGAGAAGCATCCCATGCAGTATAGTGGCAGCATAAAAAATATGATGTCTTCCAAATTTCAACAGAACAACTCAGCGGAATTTTGGCTCTTCACCATTTACCCATAGTGCAATCAATCTGTAGTGCCATAACATTCACCTATTATTCATGGTCAACCGATCTAACCTTATTTTGTTTTCATCACATCAGTGAAGGTTGGTGCTGTGCAAAGACTTCATCAGAGATCGACAACATTTGTCTGAAGTCTGCCTTTGGCTAGCGTGTACAGACATACGAATGAGCTACTTGCAATGTAGAACGTTTCTTGGCTTCTATTGCAACCATGTCTGGAACTTTCGGCTGGCAAACTTGTTACCTTTAGGGGTTGTGAAGAGCAACCGCTAATGTCTTTCTCTTCATCTGCAACTGAACTTTGAAGTCCTGTCCATGTGGGAAGGTTCTGGGGTTCTGTGAATAGGCCATGACCTTTTTTTTTTTCTTTTTTTTCCCCCTCGTTTTATTTCTAGGCAACAAATGCTAAAAGCACTAAATGTTTCTTGAGATGGATTGTTCATCTGTGAGTTCTAGCTGGTACAAAGCCATCCCTGACAAGTATAAGGACTGCCCTATGGTGAACCCATCCAATGCATCTGATCTTTTTGCTGCAGCAGATATCTGTCTATGGCTATATTCTCTTCCATTCCCACCACCTGTACTCTCTACTGGTATACCTGTCCCTGCTCAGAGTTTATAACAGAGTGATAGACCCACTAGATAGATAGAGAGTATGATTCGGATAGGACTGATCTGTACAATTATTTTAGGAATAGAGTTAGAGAGTCAATCAAGATGGAAAGAAGGTACTAGTAATTAGAATTACATGTCGTGGTAAAGGAGATCCAGCGGGAGAGCTGAAGAATTTTTCACAAGATCTACCACTATCTTAGGCTTTGTTTTTTTTGAGGGAAAATGAGGGAAAAGAAAAGAAAATAAAAAAAGAAAATATTTTCTATTGATTTCTTTCTTTCTCTTTCTTCCATTTTCTTTCAAACCATGATCTCCCATCATTTACACCCATTAAATCTTATACCACTTAGCACATCAATCCCACTGGAAGTTGGTTATGCTCTGATGAGGTAAAAAGAAATGTGTGATACTGCAATCCGAAAATGCTCGGGTATATGTTCAACTACAGAAATCATACCTTCCATCTCGGAACTCAATGCCCTAGCATCAGATTCAGTCAATGCAATTCAACCTACCATGGTCCCTACTCCTCTTTTAATAATTATGAGAAATATTTATATTTTAAACTTAATTCCAACAATAACAACGATATTTTCACATATTGTATGGTTCCTTTTATATTGCAAGGATAGAGGAACAGATGCATCTTGTGAATGTTCTTTTTACAAAATTTTGAGTTCGACTTTGCATCTATGTTTCTGTTCAATTACATTTGAAGCCCAACATTTATATCATTAAATTCGACATTAAGACCACAGGCATGGATGAACATGGACATTGTAATCGAAGAGTTTTAAATAAAATAAAAATCAAACTAAACTAGTTCTAATCAAATTTCATACCCATCATGCTTCAGTGTTTTCTCATATCTTAGAATCTTGAAGATTTCCTTAAAGATAAAAACATGGCATGCTGAATCTTAAGAAGATCTTTTATTTTTCGCATCTGTTTGCTTATAACATTACGTGCATAACTATACAACTTGAGGGCTCTTATTGATGACAATCCATAGATAACACCACGAACGCGCAATTTCTACTCACTTGCATCGGATTACTTTTCCGTTAGTCAAATAGATGGTGCAGCCCCCCATCGGAGCAAGGCAGCAGTTGCAGGCAGGAGCGAGCTGCTCATTACCCCTCGACGGACATGTCATATAGTCTGCCTGCAGACAGTATTGGGGGCAGGCCTTGGCTTCACTTCCCGAAACTAACTCAAACATGATTATACCTACAAGATTCAATAAATAAAGAAAATGATCAAACACCAGATGGGGCCTTTGATGGTTGTGATGAAGATCCAAAGGGTGAAGAAGAAGATTACTAGAAAGTAGAACAATAGCCAAGAGTGATAGCTTAGCGCAAGCCATGTTTTGTTTGGATTGTGATTGTGTGGCCAATGTTTATTCATAGGCTTTAGTGAGGTTTCAACTATGACCGAGTCAGCAACTGTATATTTTTTGGTATATGCCCCAATCGAAATTCAAATTATGACTCATATCATAATATGTGACAATATAAAATACTAGTTTTCACAGGCTTACCATAATCCTTCTATTTTATTCTGATTTGGAATAGACAGTGAAAAAATAAAAAACTTTAAGCACAATACTGATGGAGGTCAGTTACGTCACTGACATATAATCAAAATAAACAAGAGTTGAGTCAAATAATGATATAAAAGTAAATTGGCAGCAGTGTTCCTATCCTTGACTTCAAAGTTTGAGTAGAATATGTCATGGAGAAATTTGAATTTTTAATTGTTTGCTGAAGGATAAGGATAATGTACTGAGTTGGCCAAGTCTAGTTTCTTACAAGTTGCAACTTGCCTTCAATATAGTCTTGATACCTAAACTCTGTGTGCATGCAGTTAGGGCCGACCTATGCTTTAAACCACTAAGACATTAACCTTAGACCTCATTTGTTAGGAAGATCCCAAATTACTTTTTTCCTTTAATTTTTCCCAGTCAAATCCTTTATATAAACCCAATGAGTCCCATAGGCCTTGTAATTCTTAGGTTTTTAATTTTAACTCAACATTTGAGTTCTTTTTTTTTTTTTTCACCGACATTTGCATCTATCTCCAATTTAATCTGATCATTATCAGTTTTCCTTTTTCTCCTTTCCAATCTACTTCGAAATCCTATTTTTTTTTTTCTCTATCTACTCGTTTTCAAAACTTAATTTTACTCTACTTCAGAATTTTCAACCCAATTATCAAAATTCAATCTCTCTAATTTTCAATTTTCAAATCTCAAATTCTTAGTCTCTCTTTCTCTCTCTCTCTCTCAAACTCTCCCTCCTTGATAACTAATTTTGGGCTCAAAAAACTAGAACAATCAAGTGAAAATAATATTTACAATAATTAGATATTGTTTAAAGTTTTACCTTACACCCCAACTTCTCACGATATGGCCCTGTATGCAGTTAAATATTGCTCAACTGAAAGAACCTAATTTTCTTTTAGCTCTGAGCTAAACAAGGGTTTGGGTATTTGTAATGAGCACTATGAGCTTATTCCAATAAATAGAAACTAAGCTGCTCGGTTTGCTGGAAATGCAATTCTTGCTGCAGCAAGTTTGCTCCTGATTGTTTATAATAATTGCATGCAATCTATACAAATTAAATATTAATTATTCCTTTTTCACAGAGTTGCATGTAGGAGGGAGGGGAACACATGTGCTGGTCATATATCGGGTTAGGTGTGTTGACGGAGGTTTAAAAGTGGTCTGAATTTTTCTCATCAATTACGGGAGTCAATAGTTATGGATTTGTCTGGTGCCAGAAATGAACGATTATAGTTCTTTGGATATGTTATAGATACCAAAGAAAATACATGACCCAATTTTCTTGTAACAAATGCAACATTTGTTTGCATGTGAAAATGTCAAATCTTATGTTTGCAGCAAACCAAATAGATCTTTATGGAATTTAGTTTAAGGAGAATAAAGGAAAGAAAAGAAAACAATTTGGAAACTTTGAATTAGTCACAAATGTACAGGAAAATGTACAAGTATTCATTCTTGAAAGGATGCACCCTGCCATAGTTAACTTCTTTAAGAGTAGTCAACTTGCTGTTATTTTGACCATATATATATATAGAAGAACGGTGAGTATATTCCAGTATTTCATTAATAAATGTTTAATGAAACAAGTATAAAATAATTAATATATAGGTTTTGTTCCGGTAATGGGCACCACATGATAGTTAACATATTATAAATAAATAAATAAACATAAAGATGCATATCTAATCGCTCAAATGAGAAGAATAACAACGGGCTCCACCAACGTTTCTCATCTAATCATAAATGATTGTGCCTCCTTGGTTTTGTTATGCTTCTTCCACCTCTTCCTTCCTTATCTTTTGCAGCTCTAGTCTCCTTCTTGGATCACACCACGTGGGCACTATTACTGATGGTGGTTCCTACTGTAATTGTTCAAGTTCTGTCCATAAAAAAGCCATATACTTAATACTATATGATATAGATAAAGGTGAAGCAAATTTGTTAATAAAAATTCTATTATTTCTCTCCAAACATATTCTCCAAATTATAGCATAGATTAATGACCTATCATATTTGCTCTTGTTAATATTATTTCTTTTACACTACTCCTATACATCAGATATGGTATTGGAAATTGCCTCTCCACCTATTCCTCTATTATCATCCTGATAGTTAATTGTCACTAATTTAGTCATACTGTCAATTATACTAATAAGGTTCGATATTCAAACTTTGACCATCATAATAATAAGATATTCTTCATCTATGCTAATAATTTAAGAATTGAATATTTGAGTCCAATCTCCATTGATACTTACTCTTGCTAAAGAAAATAAGAACCAAGCAGAAAAAAAATGATATATTTTGTTAATAAAATCTTTGCTAGCTTTACCAGAATATGTTTTATAACATAAACTTACTCTCGAGTAAAAATCACTTCCATTAATATTTTTAGAACAAAAATAGAAACTAAAAAAATCATTATACCATCATAAGTTTGTATGATTCTTGGTCCATAGGAAATGTTAAAAATGTGGAACATCAACACCACTACCAGGGAACTTAACGAAAGAGCAAAAACGTCTTTTCCTCCCACGCGCACTTTGTGTGAGCTCTCAAATCAGGTCCCCTCATTCCATATACTCTCCTAAGGACCAAAATGAGTATACAAATCATGTCCCCTCATACCGTTTACTCTCCCAGGGATCATTGTGAGAATAAAAAACTTAATAGATAATAAGTTGTACAACTCCATTATACAGGGAGTCTTCTGCGATTAACCCATAAACTTAAAGGCTTGAAGCTAATGATTACTCATGATCATCATTGTTCATGGCAAAGACAAACTAATTAGTATCCTGTGTTGACTTTCTAATGCTAAGATGGGTCTACTATACAAAAAAAAATGTTTCAACAAGAACCTATGCATCATGGTTCATACATGGTAAATATTGTTACCAATTTCACCAAGAAAATTGTTCAATATTACCTTGTTGATTTCTTACCTTCTGAAATGAGTATAGTTAGTTCTTACCAATGTTGAAAATTACACGTTATGAAACCCGTTCTATTACATTATGATACATAATACAAACTCAACGATATATAACAATGAAAAAATAACTGAGTGCACCGTACTAGTACTTTTTTTACATTATTTTATGCTATTTTACGTTATGTTATGTTATTTACTTTTATATTTTAAATAATTTTCAGAGTATAGCAGATTATTTCTTATTGATTGTTAACTTATTGCTACAATTTTTTTACTTTATGCTTAATGTTTCCTTGTTTGATTATGGAGCATTGATAGCTTAGTAATTTGTGATTGCTCGCTTTAATTCTTCTCTGATTGTTAAATTTTCTTAACTGTTGTTGATTCTATGGAACTTCAGCTGAACTGAAATGAGTATTAGAAAATATAAATAAGTATTACAAAATCTAAAGGTAATGAACAACACTATAATAAATAAATTTGAAATTTTATTTTTTTATTTGGTGATGACTAAAATTACAATTATGAACTTAATATTATTTATAAAGATAAATGTTAAATTTGAAACTTATTAGAAACTTAGAATAGTTTCTAGAATTGTTTTATATTTGTTTTTTTATTATTTAAATTTATTTTTCAATTTATAAAAATTACTATATATAATTTTATATTTATTCTTATTAAATAAATAAGAAAAAGCGTAATCTACGTTACGTGTTATATGTGATGTAATCTAGAAGAGGTAAAGCATTACGTTAGCATTATCACTATTTTAAACATTAGTCTTTATATACTTTCCCAAGGATTACAGTCAGTGTATCGTAAGCTGGACCTTAATTTTCATTTGTTATTTGGAATGGTTGGAACACGATGGGCTCTTGTTCATCGTAATGACTTAAAAAAAAGAAAAAGAAAAAGAAAAAAAAATAAGCTTATCATCCCCCACAGGTTCATTTGGCACGTAACTGCATAGGAAGCAAAGATGTTAGAGAAACCATCCATAATAGAACAATGCAAGATAAATCTGTTGCAAAATCTTGGCTTACATTGTCCTCAATCTGACTAGTAAAGGTAAAATGAAGCCAACACAAGTATGAAAGATGAAAGAAATTACCACCAGTTGAGATGAGAATAGGTACGTCCATAGAATATTTTTTGGTCCGATCTATTCAAAATTTTGAATTAAAAATAAAATTTTGAATTAAAAATAAAATTTTTATTTTTCTGATTCAAATATTTGAATTTGAGCAAATCAAAAATTGACTCGTAAATTCGCCCATTCTCATTCCAAACTACCATTAATCAAATTTCTTGTTGTTATAAGAAATAGAAACTAAACATCACAGTGTAAATTCAATTTCCTCTAGGTTACTGCTTCAATTTGTTCATTTCGTATTGCGGTATAACCCCTCACTTTATGCTTGGGAGATTAGTTTGAATTTTGAAATACTTTGAAGCGTTTCGGAGCAAAATGTTATGAAGTCACAAGAACTTGTGACTTGAGAGTTTTTGTTGAAGTATTTTGAGGTGTTCTTAAAATATCTAAAAATATTTTGGCAAATGTTTTGCAGTATTTATGAGAACACCCAAATTGGTATGTTTTGGATATTTTAAAATTATCATCCAAAAATATCGGCTCTTTTTTCTCATCCCATCTCTCTCGCATATTCTTTCCTTTTCCGAACTAAAATATATTTGTCATTAATGTGTTTATAAAATCTAGAAAATTTTATGGAAACTAAATTTTCGATTATATACTTAAAACACCTCAAAACTTAAAACACCTCAAAACTCGTGTTCAGAGTACTGTCGAACACGTACCATCTAGGCACTCCAAAACACACACTTCAGAAACACTAAAAAAAAAAAAATTGAGAATTTCTAAACGAGCACACCACAGCAAAGTGCTGGGATCGAATAGAATTCCCCAAACCACCCTCTTTCAAAAGATTGGTGGGCGTACCTAGCGGGCTCTCATTCTCTCTCCCTCTCTCTCTTAACCCCCATTCTTTCCCCCCTTCTCCGAGTGTCTCCGTTGGCGTCTCTCTCTCTCTCTCTCTCTCTCTCTCTCATCGAAATTTTATTTTTTGAAATCAAAACCCTAATCCTTTAGAAACCCTAGTTTCGTCACAGGTTCTGCTTGATTTGGCGCCTATTTACGTTTTGTGGATTCATACTGGTGCGAATTCAGTTCTAGGGTTTCGAGCTTCGAGTGAAGGGCTCTTGTTGGGTGGTTTGGGAGGGTGAATTTTTTATGGCGGACGGCAGGCGGTGTGCGCTGAAGCAGCAACTAGGTGAGAGATTCTAGGGTTTTTTGTTGTTAATTTTGGTCATTTTTGCTTACAATTTATCTTCATTGTCAAAGTACTACCTTTAACTCAAAATTAGGGCTTTTGTAGTCCTATATCAAGTGTTTGTTAAAGTTCGGGGCATTGCATCGAGTGATTATGTTGATAAGGCTTAAGAATTGTGGGAACAATTCTTGGTTGAGCATATGTAGTAATTTGAGAGTTGGAAAATGAAGTGAATTACTAAAGTTATGAAACCAGTGAAAATTACTAAAGTCGATGGCTTGAGACTTGGAAGCTAGGGGAAACTGTGATGCTTGTGGAAGACTAAAACTTTTGTACTGGCAAAGTTTCAGGTGACGCGGTGCCTTTTACGGCTTTCGACCGTGATGCTTTTTACTTGATGATGTGGTGGGTAGACTTAGGTGATGCCACAGTGTTTGTTGCTTTTATATCCTACGGGCATGGTGGAGAAACATGACAAGTTTTTCTTTCGGCGGCACCCCAAAAAAAAAAAAAAAATTAATTGAGCCAACTGCCTACTGAAAGCTTATATGGTCTGAGAAATGAAATAATTTTGCCTTGAAAAGTATTTATTTCATTATTTGAGATAATAATTATCTTGTGCACACTTGTGTTGTTTGTGGTATGTTAGTCAATACTTGCTTTCTTGGTAAATTTTGTTTCTTTCATTTGTGTATGTGTTTTGGATTGGTGGTGTAGACATGTCACAAGGAGGGTATGGATAACTGCATTATGCCCCTTTTTTTTAATTTTTATTATTTTATAATTATCTAGAAACCATTAAACTTGTTGTCATTTGAAATTCAAAGGGAGTTTGGCCTTTAACGATACTCTCTTCTTACAATCCTTACTAAAAGTGATGACAAGTGACCAGTATGTGTCAGTTTTCCCTTATAAGATCTCGACTTGCTCTCATTGAACCTTTTTAAATGCAATAGTTTATGACAAATGATGCTGCTATGTTGGAAAAGCAAATGCAAAGCATTAAATTATCGCTCCCTGTCTATAGTATATATAGATCAGTGCTTTATCTTCCTCAAATAGTTTCTTCCTTCCCAAGTTTCATACTTAATGCTATAAAAAATGCTTTTGATTTCATCTATTCTAGTAGCTTTTCCATTCCAGAAAGCTTGCTTTTTCATCCTATCTCTTGTTTACTTTTGCCTATTTTCTGTTTAGCATATGTCCTGTTAATTTGTTTTTTTTTGGCTGGGACGAATGAGTCATAAATCAATATGAAAATCAGTGTGATCTTGTGGTATACATGTTGTACTGTTTTAAACCTTTCAGGGACATGTCTCAATTATGGTTTTGGTGATCATTTTTCTTTTAACCGTTGGTGGAAAATTCTATTTTCTTTGTTAACCTGGTTGTCTCTTACGGGATGCAGGTATTGAGCAGATACTGCAGGACGCACAGCATCGTTGGTTGCGTCCAGCTGAAATTTGTGAAATTCTGCGGAACTATCAGAAATTTGAGATTTCCGCAGAGCCCCCGTACAAGCCTTCAAGTATGATTATCTTTTAATAAAACTCTCATCTATGTCTTTTTGATATCTTCTATTAACTTAAGATTTATATAGCCATCCTAGCATTTCTTTATGGCAAAAAAACTTGTCTTTTATTCATGAAAGAAAAGTACTTGGAATCTTGGATACATATGGTTTGGCTGGGTGCTTGTAGTTGGAGCTCCATGCAACTCCAATGACACAACAATGCTTTCATTTTTTTTTTTTTACTTAAAAAAAAAACATTTGGGGGCCACAAGCTGTTGTTGCTCCTTAGTTCAACCTACAACCAGGGAATTGTGCTAAACAATGTCACAATAGTAGAGAAAGTATATATGCTACCTTTTTGTCAAGTTTTCTCTCATGTAGGGTTTAAATAAGTTAATAAATAGTAATTTTAAATTAATATTTGATGTGTTTGGAAGTGCAAGCTATAGAAACCATGTCTTACTGCGCCAACTTTTGAAGGATCTGCATGCTATTGGAAAGGAATTGCAAATCGAACTATGTACAGGCAAATACACCTTCTATGACTTATATGCAGCGGTTGAATGTTGCTCCAATGAACATCATGTTATTGAGCCACCACAAGCCAGGCCAGTGTGTAAATCAATGACTGGAATTAATGTACATAGCATCAATTAATGGGTATGATCATCTAATGTACAATCTTAATATTTGTAATATCATTTCTAGTGAGGGATTCTTTATAGCATCGGTCAGCAGCACTTCTATTAACTATGAAAATAGATACGAAGTAAAATGTCTTGCTGGATGTTTATTTAGCTTCTGTTTCAAATTTTGCTAAGCACATCATTTTTTTCTTCTTTGGGGAATAGATTTAGAAAGCATAGCTTCCGTTTACTTTAATCTTATGGTAAACATTAATTGGTCAAGAAAGGGTTTCCCAAGCTTCAGTGGCAGTTTCTTCCTTTTTCTCTGGTTGAGTGGGGGTGCTAAAGGGTGCTTACCTAAATCTTTAGGATTTTTCATTCTTATGTGCCACTATGCCATTTCCTGGCATCCAATGTCCTCCTCTGTAGATTCGTTCTACCTTAAAAAGTACTACCTTAAATCGTGTGCATGCTAACTTGGTAGAATAGATCTACAAAGCGTTATAACTTCCTTTTTATAACTTCCTTTTAACCTTAATTTTATGGTAAATTTGTCCATACCCTCACATTGAGACTAATTTTTCACTGAACCCTTCCAAAGTTTCATTAGGTCTCCTTTTAGGAGCTACTACATATTAATTGGTCAAGAAAGGTTTGCATTTCTTCCTTGTTCTCTGGTTGGTGGCAGGGAGCTAAACCATGTTTGCCTAAATTTCTATTGATAATGCTTTCTTTTGTTTTGTGACATTGTGCTGTTTCTTGGCATCCAATGCCCTTCATAAATTTGTTCTACCTTGAAGTACTAAAATACTTTATCATTAAATTATGTGCATGCTACACTTTTTAAGGAACTTACTTTGGAAGCAACTTTTTGTAATGTAGAAGTCATCAGACTAGTTTTCCTCTTTTTCTCTTTGTTTCGTGCAGTCATCCTCCGAAGTGGACTGCTAACCTTGTATGTCTTCGCTCCCTCCTTCATCCTTTCAAACTCTACTCTTTCATCCTTGATCATCTAACCTTGCTTTTTTATAATTACCTGATAACTACTTTTACCATTTATATTTTTCAGGTAGATTAGCTGCATACAAAAAGAGTTTTTAAATCAGGTACTTTCTAGAAAGAAATCTCCTATAGGAAGGTGCAATATCAGGCATATCATAAGTCACATCTTCCATGAGGAGTTAAAGCATTTTTTTTTTTTTTTCATTTTCTTTATTGCCATGGGTTTTCCATGGTCCAAGACCCAGTTAGGAGGAAGCTTATCTATGAGTCTGGCTGCATTATATTATTAAATAGGAGCCAACCATAATCACATAGTATTTACTACTTCCTAGCATTCATGATTTTTTTTTTGTTGCTATTTTGAACTTGTAATAAATCAAGGAAATGGACACATTTGTCTTGATACATTCAACTGAAACCTTTTATGTTGTGATTGATATTTTTTTCTGCATTGCTAAGATATGGTGAACATTTGTACAACGAAGATAAATTTTTTTTCCTTTAAGAGTTTTGAGGCTGACAGTAATATTTTCCGAGAAACAATGTACAGGCCACCATTTATCTTTGATCCATCTGGAACAAATCCTGACATCATGTATTTGATTGGTCAGGTGGTTCACTCTATCTTTTTGATCGGAAGGTCTTGAGACACTTCAGGAATGATGGACATAATTGGAGAAAGAAAAAAGATGGGAAGATTGTCAAGGAAGCTCATGAGAGGCTAAAAGTGAGTGGAATTTGAACCAGTTTTCCGTGTTAACTTTTGTCATCTCTCATATGGTAACATCTATTATGCTGTTAGAGCTACATTGCCCTTCTCCTCTAATACCAAAGCTATAATTGGAAATGAATGGTGATATCATAGTACAGCTACTGAATTATGTGGATTGCCTCTAGTGACCATCTGACATGGAACATGCAACCTAATTTTTATGCAACTTTGCTTTCAATGTTTGTATAAAGCTTTTACCAAAAAGCTATAATGCTCTTCCATTTACAGGCAAAAGGTATTGATGTTCTACATTGTTATTATGCTCATGGAGAAGAGAATGAAAGCTTTCAAAGACACAGTTATTGGATGTTGGAAGTGTGAGTGTTGGAATTTCTTGACTATTCATGTACATGTGTTTTTGTTACTGAATTGCTTCAAATAAAGTTTCTTTTCAGCATTATCTCTTATACTATTAGTCCTGCAACAAAAGGCTATAATAAATAATAAATTTCTTCTTTGTACTACTTTTTTTGTTCTTTTTTCCCCTATAATCTTATGCAATCCAGCTGAATAAGTACCTATGATGAAGGCTAATCTTGAATTTATCTTTAAAAAGGTTTTAAAATTATGTCAGTATTTTCATGAGTAGTACTGCCACTTCATTGAGAAGCATTTGGGGCAATGAATGACATGCACTAACCTATATATGATTGGACCAGAATAGAACAAGGCGAGATTGATAATTTTTTTTTCGTGTCTATCAAGGTTTAAGCACGTTATAAAGTCTGTTTCAGGGTTGGTTACCACACACCAAACCATCCAGTAACTTCTGTAATGTATGCTCCCAAATTTTTATCCATGGAAATAGCAATAGATTGCTATGTTTACTCCTTTTATTCTCCTTTCTACTACTATCAAGTACCTCCATCAAATGATCCAATTATTTTGTGCTTGTATAAGTATTGCTAAACTCAGCCATTTACTCAATACATTATTATGTTCTACTAATGGCTCCATAAATATGATATAACTATAATTGACGCACATTCAAATGATTGGTTACCTAAGTTGTTGATTAACAATGTTTAAATGGACAGGAAATCTTAAAACACTTTGATCTTATTGTCAAATAGTGTGAAGTCTTTTGCAGTGGCATAGGATGCGTGAATTGTTTCACATGCTTGTTATTTGAACTTTTTTAACATGCAGTTTAAAAGTTTCCAGTTTTTATTTGTACTTCCAGATAACTTTTAGAATGCGTTGACTGTATTTTATTGCACTGATCATTACTTTAGTATGTAAAATTCTCAACTGCTGTACAGTACTACTCCACTCTTTATTGTATACACTAAGAAAATGTTACATTCAAGTATAAATATAACGTGCCTAGGGTGTTATATGTGTCCCACTTGTTCGTGTTCTGTTTTAAATCTAGTCATTTGAACTAGATGAATCCTTTTATTCTATTCAGTTCTTTTAGGGGGCAAATCCTTAGTTAAGTTAACTTAAAATCCTTTTTATAATGAACCTCTAGACCAAAAAAAATAAAAAAGTGAATGTAAGTTTTCTAGACTTCTTTGTGCATGTTATTTATGTTGTCTTGGTTCTTGCACATATACTTTTAGAATAAAATTAGACTAATTATTCAATTTAGTGATTATAGCAGTCAGAGAATTAAGAGGTACTGTGCACATGTCCTAACTCCTAAGAGTGGAATGACTCCCCATATACCAAAAGCTAAAATGTACAGTGATCATCCGTGCATAAGGAAGTAAACTTTCCACTGCTTTGCAAAAATTTGTATACTTTTGTGCATAGGTTTCTGGTAGATAGATTTTATTTTATTTTACTAGTTGTTGGTGACAAAGAAAACCTTTTAACAATAGTGTAGGCACTAAAAAAATGATCAAGATTATGAATAAATTGTAGAGGTAAGGATTTTCTTCCCAACGGTGTTTGAATAATCTCAATTGAGCTCCTGAGTCAAAAGTTAATGTTATTTTTTGAAGTGCAACTAGCAGGTCCTAGACCTAGAAGTGACCTCACTGCTGGGCTCATGGGTAAACCCACCAATGGCTCTATGTACTGTAGCAGAGAGAGAGAGAGAGAGAGAGAGAGAGCCTCCAACAATGACCTACCGCCTCCAGCATGAGCTATCGATGGCTAACCACACTGTCTTGACAGAGAGCTCGACAGTGGAACCACATGTGACCCTGTTGGTAGCTTTTCCAACATGAATTTTCAAACCTAAATTGAGTTGGTTTCTAGACTAATTGGAACCATTAATTCTTAGCTCAGCCAGATCTAAGATACATGATTAATTGAGGTATTTAAAAACCCAGTGGGACCTTATAAATACTTAATTATCTCCAACTTTGAGGAAGTTTCAAGGATCCATCTACTCATCAAAACCTAGAAAACTGTCAACAGCAAGAACTTCACGTTAACAAGATTTTCGTATATTCAAATCTCCATTATCGTATTTAAAAAGTGCTAGCTTTCACATCAAGCTCATTAAGAAGGTTTGTATTTTCGCAGTAAACCTCTAGTAGATAAGCCATTTTCTCCTTTTTGATCTTTCTCGCAACCCATGGCAAAGATTGTAATTAGATCGTCAATGAGATCAAAGCATCACTAGACTTCCATCGTCATAGGTTTTCAAATTTATATGGAAACTGGTAATTTAAATTGAGGAATTGTAATATTAATTTGAGTTTGTATATTTGAGAATGGAAGTATGTATTCTTTTTCTTGTAATTTCTTGATTATGTAAAGTTACTACTTTTTTTCTTATTTTTATTAATTTCAAATTTCTATCTCAAATTAATGGCGACTTTGCTAGTGATTACATTTTCCGTCATTAAAGAGGTCATGTCGTAGTTGGACGATGATGTGATAAATTACTGTAAGCGCACAGTGTCGGTTGTAGCGCTGTACAGGTCGTTCCACAGAGATTTCAGGTATTTTGCTATTCTTACTATTTCTTTAGTTCCAGTGGATTAACTAAGTTTCTAAATTGAGGGAAGATTGTTTCTAAGTTCTAAAAATTAGCCTAAGATTTCGAATCCATTATAATAATAACTTAACAATAAATTATCTCTTTCTTCCTATCTTTTTAATTATGCACGGTTAAGTAACATATTAAAAAGGTGATATTTTTAATTTGATTTTAATTAAGTGCCCCTAAGTATGACCTATCAAGTGATGTGCAAGTATAGACCATCAAAGATAACACCTTTCTTAAAAACAAATTATATCAAGTAGAAAATCTTATAAACAAAAGTAAGAGATAAACTTCAAACCCTAATCTAAGTATAGGCTATCAAAAGACCTAACTTAAGTATAACCTATCAAAGAAATCAGATTTACAAGTTTATTCAAGTCAATTTATTTATAGGAAAATTTTGTTAATGATTCTAGAAATAAACAAAGAATATGAATTCCAAATCTCATCTAAGCATAGATTATCAAAATATTAATTAAGTATAATCTATCAAAGAATTATGATTTTTGAACTCTATCTTTTATTTATTTATAGGAAAGTCATAACTTTATTTTTTTTTAGGAAGAAGATGAGATAAATCAATATTAGATCTATTAAACTAACTTCATCTACATCTTAGGGCTAAAGAAAATTAGTTACACATAATTCTAGTAAGTAAAATCCTATTTTTATTCATGAAATCAAATAAATCTAATGTAGAAAGTAAATAAATCTATACTAGAAAACAATTAACTCTACCTATAAAGCAAATAAAGAATTAAAAGCAATCGCTTATCTCTGGAGTACGGTATTGTGGCCGTCACCCCTTCAGCAAAATCCTAATTTTATTAAATTAAAAACGAGTACAAAACTTACAAGATTCTCTAGAATACAAGGATACGGCCAATACATAGGTTTCGGAAAACCAAACCTAATTCTAATACAATTGTGAAACTATAAAACTGCAACGAAGCCACGGGAGAAAACTCGGGTAGTGGGGCCCACATTGAGCCGCCATTTGGCGGGGAAAACCTCTAATTAGCGGCTCAATAAAGCCAAAAATTCTTGAAAATTTTTCCACGTGAAACTCTTGTCTTGTAAGTTTATTTTTCCTGACTGTATTTGATTTTGAGTCTTTGCAGCATCGTAGTCTCGTAGTCTTGCCCACTTTAGAAACTTTTCGGACTTTGATTTTCTACTCCAACTATGATTTCATTCCATTTCTTTGTACGAATCGGATTACCTGAAAAAGACACTAAAAATATCCGAGTAACATTTATTTATATATAAAAATAGATAAAGTATGGGAGGAAAAATACAATATATGATACTTATCACACCCAACACCTATTTTTTGCTAGTTCTCGAGCAAAATCTAACCCTAAAAAAAAATAAAAATCTTAACTCACTCTCGCAGGAATCGCGATTGCACTTAGCATGTGCAACAAGCCTTTAAATCTCTAGGTTACCCTAGTGGATGAGTGTTGTCTTGTGAGGGTTTGCAGTGAATATATCCACAAAGTTCTAGAAGAAAGTAGATTAAGGAATAAAGAAAATAAAAATAAGGATAACCGAAAATCAAGAAAAATAAAAATTTTATACAAAAGAAAGAAAAATCTCTTTTTAATAATATTTTCATCAATTAATCTCACTAATATACAAACTCAAGAACACATGTAGATTATCAATTTTCAAATCGAGCGTCATATTAAATACACTTATCAATTTAATCAAATTTTTGAATCCTATCTTTCAATTTCCTATTAACGGATAATCCATTGGCTCCTATACATCTACGTGCACGTGTGATAGTTTACTTCGGCTTTGGACTCCAATTCTAACTCATGATTCATCTCCTCTCTAATAACATTTTTTTTCTTTTTTAATTTTTTTAAGAATATTTCACCTTTCATGCGAATATTCACGCTTGTTTAGGCGCAATGTTCCCGATTACTCGGTTCATACTCTTTTCTTTTGCTTTTTCTTTTTTTATAGAATATTTCACCTTTCATTTTAATATTTACGCTTATTTAGGTGCAAAATACCCGATTACTTGGATCATACTCTTTTTTTCACTCTTGAAACTATTGCTTTAATACCAGGTGCACCCGATTATTTTATCACTCTCAATGCTATTGCCTTAATACCAAGCTCACCCCATTATTTTATTCACTTTTTTTTCTTTTTTTTGTTTAGAGAGAGAAGACTTTCTCAATCGTTAATATGTTTGTTTTTAACCTAATAAATTATTGTGAAGTGAAAAAAATAGATGTATAATTGACTCAAAACTCCTGTTAGTGATATTTATTTTTCGGATTTTAATATTTTTCATAAAATTCCAAGAGTATCGTCCAATCTACTCTCCTATCCAATTTCAAATCTAAATTTGTTCCTTTATCTGTAATTAGTTTGATCTATTGATGAAAACATAAATTTTTTTTCATTTTTTTCAGTTAGTTACTCTAAAAACTACCCAAATTGTAAAATAAAAAAATCCAAAAATTTAAAAATAAAATCCTAAAAATAAAAATAAAATCCTAAAAATCCTAAAAAATAAAAATCTCCTAATCCACTCCCCCATACCTAAACTTGTGTATGCTCTCATACACAAACCAAGTGTGGTAAAATAAATAAGAAAACTATTATACAAATACAAATAATGAGAGTCGTAAAAAGTTACGATCCCAATATCGTTACCCTGTTAACGCATGGAAAGCGGTTACGACCTCTCGATCGCTTCCCACTTTCATAGTATGTATTTTAAACGTGAAGTTGGTGCATTATTATATCTCATCATCCTCCTACAAGTCACGAGATTACCTGTCTGCTTCTTATGCCGTCCTCGCTTTTTTTTATCCATATGTACGCATTAACAATTTGGTTAAAGAATTCTTTATTATAAACCTGCCAATTATCGTTAGTAATAAGCATACATGTAGAAATATCATGAGGTGAAAAGAGTGCTATATAATCAAGTGAACGTGGTGGTGGCTCTTCTAACTCACGAAGTAATGCGAGCTCCTCTGCAAACAAATCCTCAAAAGTTTGCTCATAAATTAATGACACACTTGCATAAGTATCATCATACATAGAATCTGTATGTGCCAATTTATCTAATAATATGAGCTCATCTTTAAACAATTGCTCAAATGAGGGTTCATCATTAGTGCAAGAAGTCGAATGAGAGTGCAAACTATGAATCATGTTGACCTCTATAAGGGAGCTCGTTGTGTGCTCATCCATATTGAATATATTCAATGCCACAATTATATTCCCAAACGATAACTTTATAAGGCCACTCCTACAATCAATTAATGTATTTGATATTGTAAGGAATGATCTACCCAAGATTACTGGAATTTGATTCCGTGGATTGGAGATCGGCTCAGTTTCTAAGACAATGAAGTTTACAGGAAAGATAAACTCGTCGACCTTAATGAGCACATTTTCAACCATACTAAGTGGTCTTTTGATAGAACGATCAGCTAGCTGTAATGTGATCTTGGTAGATTGAAGTTTTCCTAATCCTAGTTGCTGATAAACAGTGTAAGGAAGTAAGTTGACACTTGCCTCTAAATCAAGCAACGTCCTATCAAATGTAGTGTTCCCAATAGTGCATGAGATTGTAGGGGAATCTGGATCTTTGTACTTGATAGGTAAGGAGTTAGAGAGGATTTGCGATATATTTGTAGTAAGAAAAACTTTTTCAGGAATGTTTCTTGCTCGTTTCTTAGTACACAACTCCTTGAGGAACTTAGCATAAGTAGGAACCTGTTGTATAATGTCAAGGAGTGGAATATTAATCTTCACATGTTGAAATATTTCAAGAATCTTTTCTACTTGCGGTGAAGGCTTCCTAAACCGATTGGGATACGGTGCTTTCGGCTTAGGAACATGTTCTTCCAAATGAGTATGTGACGATAATAGAGGTGATGGAGATGGTTGTGGAGAAAAGGGTGGAAGAGATGATGTAGCCTGCGAGATAGTAGGAGTGAAATCAGGGGGCATGGCTACATTATTTTCCACTTGCTTGCCAAATCTAAGCGTGTGAATGGCATTGCATTGGTGGACATGCGACTGATTGGAGTTTGAGGAACTGGCATTAGGGTTTATTATGGGTTGACTTGGAAAGGTACCCTGGTCACGTTCACTTATCTGATTCGCTAATTGTCCAACCTGTTGCTCTATATTCTTTATAGATTGAGAGTTCACGAGCAGTTGCTGACTTGTACTTTGAATAAAGTCAGTTGACACTTTCATAAGATTTTGCATGTGTGTCAAGGTTGGAATGAGACTTGAGAAGATTTTCAATGTGCTTCTCAAGTGACTGAAGTCGCTTTTCTTGTTCATTATTAGACTCCTGTTGTGGATGTGAATGGTTTTGTGCAGGTGGTCTATTCTGTTTGTTCCCATAATTTGAAGCGTTTGAGTATTGATAAGCATCCATATTTGGTCTTGGGAACTGACTATTGGTTGAAGGCTACATGTTAGGGTTAGTGGCTCTCTGATATTGCGTTTGACCCCATAATAAATTTGGATGGTTCCTCCAGCCAGGATTGTACGTAGGAGCGTAATAATTGTTCATGGATTGTTGATACAAGGCGCTAGCCTGTTCAAGTGTGGGACTCATGAGATTCGTTAATAATGGACACTCCATAGCATGATTCGGAGTTCCGCAATTGAGGCATGTGGAAACTTGTATTTGATTTACCTGACCTACCTTTGGAGCACGAGTAGTCTCCAATGCCTCAATTCTCCTCATAAGAGCTGCAATCTTAGCTTCGGCAACTATAGAGCTGTCGACGCTATGGATCCCACCCTTATACGCAGAATTTGATGCACTGGGCTTTTTAGTGGGACTCTCCCACTGCATAGTCTTCTACGATAGATCCTCAAGAAGGTCCCATGCTTCATCCTCGTTTTTCCTCATAAACTCCCGCTGACACATGGACTCGAGAAGAGTTTTGGATGTGTAATCGAGTCCTTACACGATTTGACATAACCGTCACTTTTCTATCGCATGGTGGGGGCACTGAGCTAATAGGTTCTTGAACCGTTCCAATTATTTTCAGAAGGGTTCTCCCGGCACTTGACGAAATTGATTGATTTGATTTCGAATTCTTGTCGTCTTATGCGTGGGATAATACTTCTTAAGAAATACTGCAACGAATTCATCCCAAATAGTGATTGAATCAGTAAGCATACTGTACAACCACTTCTTGGCATTATCATTAAGTGCAAACGGGATGAAGTGGAGCTTAATTGCATCCTCCGATAAGTATTGCAGTTTTATTATCACGCATACTTCTTGAAATTCACTGATAAAGGGATATGCATCCTCTGAATCAGAACCAGTGAATTTAGGAAGTATACTGATATACTGCGACTTCAATTCATAGTGATTGCCCGCTGCGTGTGGAAGTTTTATGCATGATGGAAGTGATGTGCGCAACGAGTAACATCGATTCTGAAGGATCGGGATCGGTTGGTCCATATTGGCTCCCATAAACAAATCTGATCTCACAAATTGCCCAAATTGATTACGGGTCCAATGTGGCATGAACTAGCGACCGTGATATGTGTGAATTTCCTAAACTAATGTAAGAAGTGAGGTGTGGTGGAGATAAAAACGGTGGAATAGATATGATCAAATAAAAATGTGATTCCTACTGCTCCTAATTTGTTTTTTTTTTATTTTTTTTTACACAACTCGGGGACAAAATTACAGAACTGGAAACAATTTGGGTTCGGGAAGTACCTTATAGCCGCCAATTAGCGGGTTTTACAGCTAAATAGCGGTCAAACTAGAGTGTTTGACCCTCTACTTTTTGTTACACAGTTCTGAGACTTCTCCGATCATTTGTCTTCCTGTATCTGCAATATCTGCTCCCTGAATACTCAACACACAATGTTAACCAGTAAAACGTTAGAAAAAGTAAGAAAAATACCGTCGATCCCCGGCAGCGGCACCAAAAACTTGATGTGATAAATTATTACAAGCACACAGTGTCGGTTGTAGCGCTGTACAGGTCGTCCCACAGAGATCTCAGGTGTTTTGCGATTTTTACTATTTATTTAGTTCTAGTGGATTAACTAAGAGTTTCTAAATTGAGGGAAAATTGGTTCTAAGTTCTAAAGATTAGCCTAAGATTTCAAATCCATTAGAGTAATAGCCTAATAATAAATTATCTCTTTTTTCCTATCTTTTTAATTATGCACGGTTAAGTAACATATTAAAAATGTGATCTTTTTAATTTGATTTTAATTAAGTGCCCCTAAGTATGACCTATTAAGTATTGTGTAAGTATAGACCATAAAAAATAACACCTTTCTTAAAAACAAATTATAGCAAGTAGAAAATCTTATAAACAAAAGTAAGAAATAAACTTCAAACCCTAATCTAAGTATAGGCTATCAAAAGACCTAACTTAAATATAACCTGTCAAAGAAATCAGATTTACAAGTTTATTCAAGTCAATTTATTTATAGGAAAATCTTGTTAATAATTCTAGAAATAATAAAGAATATGAATTCCAAATCTCATCTAAGCATAGATTATCAAAATATTAATTAAGTATAATCTATCAAAGAATTATGATTTATGAACTCTGTCTTTTATTTATTTATAGAAAATTCATAACTTTATTTCCTTTTAAGAAGAAGATGAGATAAATTCATATTAGATCTATTAAACTAACTTTATCTACATCCTAGGGCTAAAGAAAATTAGTTACACATAATTCTAGTAAGCAAAATCCTATTTTTATTCATGAAATCAAATAAATCTAATGGAGAAAGTAAATAAATCTATACTAAAAAGCAATTAACTCTACCTATAAAGCAAATAAAGAATTAAAAGCAATGACTTATCTGTGGAGCACGGTATTGTGGCCGTCACCCCTTCAGCAAAACCCTAATTTTATTAAATTAAAAACGAGTACAAAACTTACAAGATTCTCTAGAATACAAGAATACGACCAATATATAGGCTTCAGAGAACCAATCCCAATTCTAATACAATTGTGAAACTACAAAACTACAACGAAGCCACCCGAGAAAACTCGGGTAGTGGGGCCCACATTGGGCCGCCATTTGGTGGTGAAAACTGCTAATTAGCGGCTCAATACAGCCAAAAATTCTTGAAAATTTTTCCACGTGAAACTCTTATCTTGTAAGTTTATTTTTCCTAACTGTATTTGATTTTAAGTCTCTGTAGCATCGTAGTCTATTAGTCTTGCCCACTTTAGAAACTTTTCGGACTTTGATTTCTACTCCAACTCTGATTTCATGCCATCTCTTTGTACGAATCGGATTACCTGAAAAGACACTAAAAATACCCGAGTAGTATTTATTTATATACAAAAATAGATAAAGTATGGAAGGAAAAATACAATATATGATACTTATCAGACGACATGGCTTCAAATGGCACCACAGAAACCCTAGTTATCAAATTTGATCAGGGTAAATATGAGGGATGCTTCTATCAACGATGTCCTAAAGGTGTGATGCCCAAGGGTATGCTCTATTGTAGGGATCAGTTGGTTGCTAAATCGCCTATCCACAAGGAGGCGATCAAGGAGATAGATCTACCAATAACAAGTGAAGAGATGAGTCTAGAGCAAAATGACACCAATATTAATGATTCTAGATATAAAATTTTCATCCTCCCGTAGGAGATCAAGAAGAAAACCCTATTTGCTAGGGCTATTATGCAACAATGCTCGCTTACTAACAAGGATAAAAGATAACTTTCTTTAAGATTGTTTTGGATTAACGCGTTGTAAGGAAAAAGATTACCAGTATGGAGAAACTAGGTGATGCTACCAGTGCTACCCATCTTTGCCTATGAAAGGCTCTGATCGGAGTCATAAATGGGTTTGGGTGGGGGGGGGGGGGGGGGTTGATGGATTTGTCATGGCTGCTCCTACGGTAAAATGATCATGAGATGCTCTTGGATGGGTTGCTCTCACAGGGGTCTCATGTGATGTCATGGATGCATCTGACTTGATTTTATTTGGACTATATGCGTATCGCTGAACGACTGACCAGAGAAGGCAGTGATCGTGACCAGAGAAGCCATCGGTCTTTAATAGTTATTTTTGTGTGAAATGGACTTTAATTGATGGTTATCATTTCCAAACGGTCTTGATATCAAATGTGTGGATTTATTCTTGAGTAATTTTGATGTACAGAAGCTTTTAAGTCTTGAGTAGTACTGAAATAAGATTCGTAATGTAGGTATCTAGTTTTTTAAATCTTCGCATGTTAGAAGAGATCTTGTCTCTCAAGTTTTCGGGGTAACAATTTAAAAAATTTAGTTAATTTAAGTAGATATGAAAGATTTAGGTTTTCCTTGTATATTGGAAAGATTTTAGGTTTTCCTTGTATATTGGAAAGATACTAGGTATGAACCTATTTTTAGGTTCAAAAATCAATTGAAAGAAATAAACTGTATCAACTGATATGTCAGGGTGATATATTGGGGCTATATATCGGATTATATTGTAAATATCGGCTGATATATGTACAAAATGATACGACCCCTTTTTTTAACATATCGTCGTGGGACCCATAAAAACGATATATCAAGAGGATATATCGACTGTATCGGGGATATTTAGAACAATGATTGCCGATATCCTAATATTTGGTATGAAAATCCTTCATCCAATACAAACCCAATATCTGATATTTAGAGCCTTGCATATATCCGTATGCAAATATGAATTGGCACCTTCTTTTGTGTATTATTCAAGTTCTTTTTGAAACTTTAGTGACATCATTGTACTAGGTTTTCTAGTTATATTTCAAATCTAAAACTTTATATTTTTTAATTTACCTTCCAAATTATTAGAGATCCACTGGTTCTACCCTCCTCACTCTATTTCACATTTAATAAAAAATGAGTAAAATCTCTATTATACCCTCTCCCCTCTCCCTTCCTTTCCTCCCTTTTTTTTCCCCTTCTCTTGCTTTGGCACACTGAACCCATAAACCACACTTCCAACTCAATTCCACAAACAAAACTATATTAAAGAAAAATATTTCCAATGAAACAAAGGAGTTGAAAGTAATCTATGTTGCCACTAGTTGTTCATCATCTTTGGATTTAGTCCTAGGAACTTTAAATATATATAGTAGAAAATGAGAGATTATGAAAAATACTAATAAGATGGTCAGGAAAGTCTGATATGAATCTCCTATCCAACATCAACCGTATCAGCTCTGTATTTGTTCACCTCCATTCATTCTCATGGTAAATTTCTTAATGACCAAGTTTCATTCCCAATTCCACCATAGAGAGAAGCAAATATAAATATGAGAGAGAGTGAGAGGTTCCAATAGATTTTGAGAGGGAGAGTCTTGAGATTGTGAGTGAATCAAAGAGTAAAAGAATTTGATTAGAGGGGAAATATAGAGAAGAAAGACAGAAATTTAATAGGATTGTGTTAGAGATGGGTAGTTTAGTCTTTTATTAAAGGAAATCGTTCTGTCTAAAATAGTAAATGTTTCCTTTTATTCCTATGCACTAAGCGGTGTCGAGGAGGGCATAGTTTGATTACGATACTTATTTAAGGAGTAAATTTTCAAAAATGAAGATTTGAAGAGTAAATTTCTAAATACGGAAGATCTTAGAGTTATATATCTGAAAAACTCTATTTTATTCTGCTTTATTTGTGGGCATTTTACGTTGCACAACATTGATATAATATACAATTCTAATTTTATCAATTTTTCACTATATCTGATATCTCCCATGTATTATTCAAGTATTTTCTGCATGACATGATTTTATTTTGCTTTATTTGTGGACATTTTTACACTGCACGGGCATTAATTTAATTCTATTTTATCTCTGATATTTCAGGGCATTCATGCATATCGTACTTGTGCACTATCTTGAAGTCAAGGTTAAACTTCAGTCCCTATCTTGGTTTAATTAATAATATATTGAACACATCCAATTTAATATTTTATCTGATTGTTGTTGCGACCAAGTCACTTTGGTATATACTGTAGTGAGATTATGAACTTGCAGGTATTTGTTAGTCCCCCCCCCCCATATATCAAGCAGTCATATCAAGTTTCTTTTCTTTGTATATATCCTTTAGTCACTGTGCTTTTAGTCTGTTTTGCTAATGATACATGTCTTGAATTCAGATGAGAAGTCCCAGTCAGGTGGATCACCTAGCTGAACTACTTTAAGTGAATGAGAAAATGAAAGAGATGATGGAAACATAGATTTGGAGAGGGATTAATTGGAAGGAATGAGCTATAATATATAGGATACTTCCTCAACAAAAACCTGTCATTTCCACCTACGGCCGTGTTGGATGGGACACCTTAATGCATCTAGTGTCCAGTTCCCATAAATGTGTATATCCGCATACACGTCAAATACATGAACAAAGTGAAGTATGTGTCACCCTTTTGACAAAAACTAAATCTTTTATGAGTTTTTCTTAAACTAATATTATGTAATCAAATAATTTAACAACTAGATTTGGGAGTATAAGAGGTGTGAACTCCTTTGTCCTATTGATTTTAAGATCACAACACATGAATGGTTTGAAAAATTGGTCAGACGGGCAAAATTATTTTTTTATATAGACCTCTGACTTGCTATGTAGGCATTGCCACTGTGCCTAGAATAAGCGAGCCATGTCCTTGAAATCGAGGAATGTGAGTGCTGAATTTTTCCTTTCATTATCACTATTGGCGAACGTGATTGATCATATCAACCCATCTCAAACCTTCCAAATCTCAAACCTGAGGGTGGGACGGTCTATTTATTGGTCGCGTTCGCCAAAATGCAGTCACTTTTTACAAAGCCAAATTTGTCAAACATGGCTAGAAAACAGACCACATTTGGCAACTAGACTCAAGCCTAACACAAGTCAGTTTGGCAGATTTGGATATATGCATCTTATGCATGAATGTATTTAAGTCGACTACATACTAATTTAATGTATATTTACATCAATGAAATAACAAATTATTACCCAAATAAACAAGAGTATGATAACCTTGATCATCGTATCTCAAAATCAATAAATATTAAAAACTAGAAATATTCACACTCTTGGATATGTCTCAAATTAAGCATTCTCCATTATCTGATCCTAAAAGTCAACCCCAACATGAGTTTGATCATGTCTACGTTTACTCCTTGTCCTTGTACCTTTATGATTGCCATATTTAATTATGTATGTTGATGAGATGATCCAGTCGCATCAATTCAGGTGAGATGGTCAAGCCTCATCAACTTCGTGGTAGGCGAGATGGTCCAGTCTCATCAATTCATGTCCTTGCTATGACAGTCATGTAGATTTTGGTAGGAGAGTGTATATGAGCGCATGTATCTCTCTCCTGAAGGATGTCCTTGCATTGTTGCGTATGGAAGTGAGTGTTGACATGCATTATTGCTCACCTGTTACTAGTTCTCTCTCAAATGGACCTTTGCATATAATTTAAAGGTAGCCTAGTTTTTTGATTGATCCAAAGGTGAGTTATGCTTCGTCATTAAAGATAATTGAAATATGTGAAATTATAGCTATTTGTTTCTGGATATGGAAGACTCGCTTACTATGTTTGAAAACCTAGAGAACTCACCCATGTACTAGCTCAAGTACTCGGAATCAGCCTTGGAATGAGTCGAGATGATGAAAAGCACTTGAAACTTTAGAGAAAGCACACATAACTCGGCTGAGTCCGAGTTGTTGAAGCAGGAATCCTATATGATCCTTATTGGGTCAAAAATTTAAAATGGGTTGCAATTCATTTAATTTGAGCCCTATTCACCATCTTCTATTTATAATTCTCGTTGAGAGAAATTATGGCTCGATTGAGCCCTAATCTTCTCTTTGTTGTTTCTGCAACGACGATAATTAGCAAAGCGAGGGGAATCTAGATCATCGGTTGCGAGCTCAGGTGGAGGGAGTTTGGGGGTGGTTTCGTTCCAGAGAGCGGAGATTGATTCGTTTTTGGTCCTGTGAGTTTAGGGTGGTCGCAGGGTTAAACAGAGCAAGAAGGCAAATTTGATCGTTTCTTCGTTCATTTTGCTTTGTTGTTTTCTTTTTTTTACTGAATGTTTCTTGGTCGAATAATCTCATATCGAAGGTTAGTTGATTTTGTTTCATTTCGTTTTTTTTTTTTTTTTGAATATTTGAGTTCAAAGAGTTTGTTGATCTGAATGGATTATTTTCAAATTTTCGTTGATCTGATGTTTCGAACTCATTCAGTCTGATTATTCAAAATCCTTTTAATTTTATCTACAGTGCTGAGCACTCACTCTCTGTCATAAAAAAGGGCCGCCTTCTTATCAAATTAGTTTTTTTATAATGCAATTATTTGGTTTCATGCAAATTGCTTGGGCAAGTAAAATTGCTTCTTCAAATTTGTACTCTGGTAAAAACTTTCTGAAGCCTAAGGCCTAGATGCTCGTGTTTGTTGAATTGCCTTAACGAATTTGGAAGCTTAACGAATTTGGAAGCTTATTTTTTTGGGTCGTTAATGCCGGATGGTGAATGCTTAACTTAACAAACATGCATCAATAGTTTCTTATGATCTTGTGATCAACTTAAAAAAGGATCAATCATCATCTGGAAGGCTTACAAAAAAAATTGCAGATATTAACGAAGAATTTAATGGAAACAAAAAGAAAACCTCAGTTGTAAAAGGCCTCTATAGATAGTGAATGTTGATGAGGTGTTTGTTCAAAGTCCTGTTAGAACTCCGTTTGCATAGTTAAGGAGATGGGATGTCAAACAGAGTTCAAGCTTGTTTTGGCAGCACACTTTCTCACTGCATCATGTCACTTGTGTGGCCTATTGTTTGAGGAGTTGCTTTTTCTGGTTAAGCTATACATCCACGGTTAAACTCAGGCTATGGTCTTTATTTAGAAGTTTGAACATTAAAAGAATAAGGTAAATTTCCTTGCTATTCGTTTTTTAAAACTTCTTGATATATAATTCTCTGGTTTTTAATCTTTGTAGATGTGTTTGGCTGAGGTTGAAAACTTGTGTTGCTTGAGATTCAGCACCAGCGGGATAGTACAAAGGCTAATGCTGTTCTAGCAATTTTTTCAGGTTATTTGGCTCTAGTGGATGTGCTGAACATGGGGAAAAAAAATGAATTGAGTTTATAAATTTCTTGAGAGAGAGCATATGTTTTAATGCCTTAACTTCCAAATTACTTCATAAATTTCTTATGCAGTGATCGAGAAAGGTGGAACCTTTCAATTACTTTTGTTTCCTTGTAAAACCATTGCTGCTGGAAAATCCTGTGTTGCTATTTTTCCCCCCTTCAAAAACTTGTGTTGATTGAAATTCTTGAAGAAGATTTTTTTGGGTCAAATATACAGTTAAATTAGAATAGAATTACAAAAAGTTACAATAAAATTTAGTAAAATTATAGTAACGGTTGCATGTTTCAAGCTATTGAGCCGAGATGCAAATGCTGTTTTAAGCAATTTTTTTTTCAACAATTTGAACATTATTATAACTTTTCATCTTTAATCAAAAGAAAAAGGGTAATTAGGACTTCAAAAAATACTAATTGTTAATTATTGCTGTGTGGCTAAGATTTACTTAATGGTTGATATTTTTTCAGATTCCTTCTTCCAATGGTATATCACCATCTATGGCATCGAGTTCCAATGTTCGTGGTGCAGGCAGAGCGACTCTCATACCAAGTCAAGATGCTGATATTCTGGACAGACCAATAGGTTCTAAGGATATTGGATGGGATTATGGAAAGCTTGTGAAACCTGGTAACTACAGTGGAGTACAATGCAAGAAGTGTCAAAAAATATTGAATGGAGGAATCAGTCGGCTCAAGCAACACATTGCCGGTGTTGGGGAAGTGAGTAAGTGTGTTATGGCAACTAATGAGGAGAAACGCATATGTAGGGAGAATTTAGAGGCTTCAAAGAAGAAGAAGGCGGATAAGACAACAAATTATGAAGTGAGACAAGATGTACAACTTTTAGAAGAAAGGGAGGCTGAAGATTCAGAATTATTTCTTATTGGCCCGAAGAAGCCTCGTTTGTTGGGTCCACTAGATAGAATGGTGGACGATGGTAGATTGATGCAAACTATGAATAATGAGGCTGAGATAAAAAGTTGGAAAGAAATTGCTGATGAAAGGTTGAGCATGTGGGCTTATGCAGCTGCAATTCCGTTCCATAAATTTAGCATGCCAGACTTTGGTCTTGCTTGTGAGGCAATTGGTAGGCATGGTGAAGGCTACAAGGGTCCAAGTGAGTATCAGTTGCGTGTGCCCCTTTTGAAGCAAGCACATCTGAAGGTGAACGAAACTATTGTAAAGCAGAAGGAAATATGGGATGAGTATGGATGTAGCATACTCATTGATTGGTGGAAGAATGGGATGCGCCGGAGTGTAATGAGTCTTTTTGTGCATTGCAAGAACGGTACCAGCTTTATTAAATCCATTGAAGACTCTGCTTCAGTTCGCACAGGAGAGGATATTTTCAAATGGGTTGAGGAGTGTATCACACAGATTGGAGAGCATCGGGTTGTGCAGGTGGTTACTAATAATGCTGCTTCTAACATGGCTGCAAAGAATAAGATGGAGTTATCACGCCATACTTTATTTTGGAGTTGTTGTGCAACCCACACCATCGATCTAATGTTGGAGGATATTGGAAAGCTTCCTAAATACAGGACAGTGATTGATAGGGCAAGGTCACTCACAATCTTTCTGTACGCGCATCACTCTACTCTTACAATAATGCGAAAATACACTAATAGGAGGGAGCTTGTTCTGCCAGGTGTCACTAGATTTGCCACCAATTTTCTTAGTTTAGGCTGCCTTTTGGACAAGAGGTCACAGTTAGCAGCCATGGTCTCTTCAACTGAATGGGAGGAGAACAAATGGGCCAAGACTGTGGCAGGGGCTCAAACCAAAGCCACTGTGTATTCTGAATTTTTTTGGAGAGATGCAAAGGAGTTGGTAAAGGTCTATACTCCTCTATTTAGACTTTTGAGAATTGTCGATACAGATCGAAGGCCGTCAATGGGTTTTGTATATGGCATGCTTGAGGATGCAAAAGATGAAATCCGTACTGTTTGCAATATGAAGGAATCCAATTTTCGACCAGTTATTGATATAGTGGAGAAGCATGCGAAGGGTAGGCTTGATACTCCACTTCATTTGACAGCCTATTTTCTAAATCCTTATTACTATTATAGAGATAGGACAGTTAAGGAAAACAGGTATGTGAAACCTGCACTTTTGAAATGTATCTCTTTGTTCTTCCCGGAAGAAGAAATTCAGGACAAGATTGGTTGTGAGGAGTTTCTCACATATGAGAACAAGGAAGGGCTAATGGGAAATGGAATGGCAATGAGATACTACACGATTTTCAATGGTACATATAACTTTGATCCAGGTAAACCTATGTGAAGTTTGTACAAGTTTAACATTATTTTGTTATGAAATTTATGCGAAGTTTGTACAAGTTTTAAGTTTACTTGCATAATTTTTTATGAATTTCTACTTGTTAAGGCAATAAGTATATTAATTTTTCTTTTGGTAGCTCATTGGTGGAATTTCTACGGGGAAGAAGCACCATATCTCCGAAAGATGGCATTGAAGATCCTCAACTTGACCAGTAGTTCCCCAGGATGTGAGAGAAATTGGAGTGTTTTTGAGGGGGTATATATCTTAATAACATTAGCATATTATATTGTATTTTTCACATAATTTTTTCTTCTTTTTTCATAGATTTTAGTTACATATCTTTCTTTGAAATATGCAGATACACACGAAGAAGAGAAACATACTTGATCAGAAAAGTGTGAACGATTTACTTTTTGTTCAGTTTAACAAAAAGATGGCCGAGAAGAGAGAAACAAAGAAAGATGTGCTTATAGCCCCCGATGATTCAAGGGCATTGCATTGGAAAAAAGAATGGGTGAAGGAGAGGGAGAATGAAGAAGAAGAGATCTTTTCCGGCTCAGGTCTTGTGTGGAATCATGTTGCTGAGGCTAGGGGAGCAAATAAAAATCCAAATAGGAGGAGTTTGAGGACATTTAGGCGAAGGGCTATAGCAGTTGGAACTAGAAAACAAGAAAGCTCCTATACTATATCGAGTGTTGAGGTTTGTCGAGAATTGAGTGGAGAGGAGGATGTTTATAAAGAGGGTAGGAATGATGACTACGATGCTTCTTTGGAAGAGGAACTCGTCAACGATGGCGTTCGATATGAGGACGATGATGAGTAGATGGTTTGGAGATGGTGTTGATAAGGTATGAAACATGTTTTATTATTTTATATTATTTGATTTTTGAGTATTGAGATTACATAATTTGTATTACAATTTTTCATATTCATATTATAAATATTAATATTTTGAGTTCTGAGCAATTAATCCATGTACTCATCGAGTCTTCCGAACACCTGACTCTCACGGACCGAGCATGTAAAGAATTGGGTTTTAGAATACTGCTTGTTTATCCGAAGGGTCAACATACTTGTGATGCATCTCATTCCAATTTTCATGTGTAATATTGTTATGATGCGTAGATATCGCATTCTCAATCACATCTAGATTATCTTTAACAACTCCTAATTAACAAAGAACACAATGGGAACATGCATCTTTGCAGTCTTTCTTCAACTTTTTTTTTTGGATTAATGGTCTCCTCCTTAACTTTCTGAGAATTATATTTCATGTATTTTGGAGTTTATTTGTACTTTCGTGAAGTGGATATAAGATGTGTTCATCAAAAATAGCTAATTTTGCATTTACTTGATGGAATGCCAAATTAAAATAAAATCCAAGAAATTGGTTGAGTGAACTCTAGGGAGTTGAGATTATAATTAAAAAAAAGGTTTTGAAAAAAAATAAATTAGGATTACTATTTTTTTTAATCTTTAGCTCAGGTAACTTCTGTGAGGGGGCATATCATTTCCATTATTCTCATATACACGTACCCACACACCCACCCACACACACACGCACACACGCACACACACGCATGTACGCATTAGTAAACAGGGGCTAGAGTGCCCCTCTAGTCAACTCTGGCTAGTGGGATGGCCAAAAGCTCAGTTTCCCAATTTTTTTCATCCGTTGGAACTTATTATCTTCATCTTCACCTTTTGTGGTTCATGCATACTAAAAATCTTGGGAATATAATTAGCTTTGACTTTTGATCAGGCAGGTACAAAATTAGCTCTCTCAAACACCTAGCATTCTGTACGTATTGATCAATGGGCAAACCGACCCTATAGCTCATGATTTTTGTTATACGTGAATTCAAAGAGTAAAGATCAACATAACAATGTCCGATGGAAGAAAAGTGAGCGAAGGTGGGGTTTAGACCTTCTCTCTAGCTCACCCTTTCTCTCTCTATGTGCGTATGTGCGCGCATGCGCGTGTGGTTAATCCTTTTACCAATCAATGGTAGGTTTGAGAGGTAGTGCCTATCCTTTTCATTAATTTCCTGCTTACTACATTTTACATTTTTGTTTTCTATTAAAATTTAATAATATACACACACAAGCACTTGGATTCTTGGCTCTTTGGGAAAGATTTGGGATCATATCATTTCTATTGGCGTTCAATGATGTGGCATCCATTATTAGGATCTGCTTTGTTAAACTTGATCTTCATCATTTAGAGTGTCCTAACAAAAAAAAAAAAAAAAATGGATGCATAGTAAAAAAAATATATAAATTCTTTAACTTTTGGTTTTTACCCAATTCAAATAATGTATATCGACTTGAACGTTGTGGATTGTCTGTTAGAATGTCTGAAAGTTTATTTTTGAATGGGAAGGATATGGCATCAAATCGTTCCGTATGTAGCGAAGTCTACGTACACAGTCAACTGTGGATAACTTGATTTAACCGACTTTCTTGAGGTTTTACTTTATTCTTTTACTTGTTCTTTTATAAATATTTTCTTCATGCATATGTTTTGGGCAGTGTTTAAGTTACATTTTGATAGATTCTGTAGTCCAAAATTTGCCCCTCGGGGGGCAAACCAAGTTATAGCTATAGCGGGGATGATAAATGAGTTTCCAATACTTGCTCAGGTGGACAGTCCTCTTTGTTCTAACTCTTTTGCAAGTCAGGATCAAGTATCTTCACAAACCACATGCTGGGAGCCCAAGCAGTGCCCAGACGTCGGAAGCTTGAAGATGCTCAATCAGGTATATCTGCCACCACTTTGTTATCTACAGCTGGTGTTTATATATAATAAAATTGATGTTTTGAGTAGTTTGTTATTTCAGCGAACAATACTTGTTACCTAATATTGGTCTGCTGATTCATATTTTCAATAATGCATCCTTTCTTCCAGTGTATCTAAGCAAAATTGGGTTCAGCATATAATTATCAAGCTCGATCCAGATATCAACCCTTGTGTTGCAACAGTATGTGAATGCAAATTTGATGGATGCTCATCTCTTGAAACCCAGATGTTTCAATATCCTCCCTAATTAGCAGTGTAAGAGACACATTTATGGTTCTTAAATGTATATCTTATCAAATAATTGTACTGATTTTGTTTATTTATTTATTTATTTATTTCCTATCAGTCGGTCATCATACACCACAGGCACTAAAACCAGAGACTAATTTTTATTCTGCATCTTAAGAGAATGTAGCTAAAGTATTTAAGAGGATAGGCCTTGGTTTAGGATATAGTGATAATAGAACACAGTATGACTTACCAGCCTGGGACGATGTCTTGGAACACAATGCAAAGGACTTCCAAGTACATTCACTTCCCTGGAAACAGAAGCTGCTGCAGTGGGTGACATTCCTGAGCAAGTAATTTTGAAGTTTGGGGAACTTTTAACAGACGTAGTCACTATTAAGCAACAGGATGACAGTAAGCTAGAACTGCTATTTCCATGCTTACAGCCTTCTATTATAATGAATTATAAGTATTTACTATTTTTCCTGAATTGTTCAAGGTTGCTAGCAATGCCAACGAGATTATAGGAGCTGTGTTGCATGTATCCTGTTCTGAGCACTTTTGGGGTATTGTTATATGATCAAGTTCTTTGAACTCCAGAAATTAGAATGAACCACAAGGGCTATGCTAGTTCAACTCTTGTTTTCTTTCTTCGGATTTATATGGATCCATTCACATGCATAATAATGAAATTATTTTAACAATAAATTAGTGGTGGTGCTTCGCTCACAATTTTTGTTTTGTTTGTCACTGTCATTGTTATTATTCTGCATAATACTGTGTCTCGTTTCGGTAAGGTAAATTCTCCTAACTTTTTCCCCTTGCCAAAGTTAGTGGCCTCCTATGCATTAAGCCATCTAGGCTTCGTGTGTGTTGTTTCTTCTTTTTCCCCTATCTTCAAACTTCAAGTCCTTGATTATTTTGGCTATACTCTTGGGAGTATAGACTTTCATATTTAATTTTGCCAATGACTTCAATTCTCTTAATTTCTTCAGGCCAAGGTTGTCAGTGTACTGGTAGTGGATAGTATACTAGGGTGGTTGGCATTATAGCTGCTTGCTTTGTTGTCCTAGTTTCTACTCCCGATATCTTTCTCACGACTCACATCTTTTACAAGCCACCCATATCTTCCGCACACACAAGTTGCCAAGTGTTGAAATTTATTGGATTAAATTAAACGAACTTGAGGGGATGGTCTTATTATTTATTACCTTACCACTAGCAGTCTCAGTTAGATAATTCCTCTTTTAATGCTAGTGTCTTTTATGCTTCAAGTTTGTATTGAGAGCAAATGTACCTCCATTAAGAGAGTAGATAATGGATGTGTTATAATATATATTTTTTTCCATGTCATTGTAATATCAAAAGGAATGAGCGGATAATAATCATCCATGTGACCGATTCAGCATGATTCTCTTTTGGTTCATGTAGTCTACTCCAAGTAATTGGGATAAAAAGTTTAGTTGCTGTTGTTGCTGCTGTTGTCATGTTAATAGCAGCAGTCTAAGGAATGAAAAAAATTGTCCATGTGATGAGAGTAGATAATGTGTTTTCTAATTATTCTTCGATGTCATAGTAATATCATGGTAGCTGTCTTAGGAGGAGTGAGAAATTGCGCCTGTTCCTCATGATATAAATAATTTTCACTGTTCTGAATCAAACATCTTGTTTGTACTCTGTCAAAAGGAAAACAAAGAACATGATTACTTATACGTTGTTGAAGTTGTTTGGAAAAACTTGTATTGAGGATGAATGTGATTGGATTGCAGCTGTGTTGTTGGATGACCTTTATTCTGCTTGATGGTTTGTCTTCTAAAATACAGGACTAGCAAGTTCTCTCTTCTGTGGCTTTGGAAAGTCTCACAGCCATTAGGCAGCAAGCTATGTTTTGCTACCGTTACCGTTCAGGGTGGCTTTGTGTTCGTTTTCCTTTGTGGTTGTATATGCTCGGACCTGCTACATTCATAGATGAAAACTATGGGAACTTCAGTTGTCAGCTATGTTAGAAGAGAACTTCAGTTTTTTCCTCCGTGGATCAGTTTTGGGATGTATGGAGCTCTTCTATTTCGTTGGGTCTGCATAATGTACTTCTGTACTCGACCAATGTTGCTATATCTTGCAGTATATGATTATACTGTAATAGGGCAACGTTTGATGAGTACTTCAATATCAGTGACAGAACCATAGAATTTGTCAGGTATGGTGGCTAACCTCGCTTAGCCGGACAATATTGCTTCAATACTTGGCTTACGCAGTCCTTCAAAAAGGCACATCATCTCTACACCAATTTCGATGAATAAAATTGCTCTAAGAGTTTTCATGGGGGGCTGTGCAGTTGCCTACTCCAATGGAGAGATTGGGTCTAGGGTTTGGGCTGAGAATTGCTACTCAAACTATGCACCTCATTAGATTGCACATTCAAGGGAGTAATGATCCCTTGCTCTCAGATGTTTCGTTTATGCTGGACTCTCTCATTAATTTTGATGTTGAATACGTCTTTAGACAGGCAAATTGTTTTGCAGTTTAATCTGCTGATCGAGGACTATCTATGGATATTGAGTTGGTATGGTTCAGAAACTTTCCTCAGCAATTGTAGGCCGACTTCTGTGGGACTGTGTATTGGAGGTTTTAATTCTATGTAAAAGATGTAATCTATATGTTCATAAATGATTTTCTTCCCCCATTCAACTTTATTGGACACGCAAGAGTTGTAACTGCACATCTTTTTGAGTTGCATCACTGATTTTCTTCCCCCATTCAATTTAATTGGACAGCTTAGAGGAATCCTTTTGATTTCATGAACAGATAGCTGAAGCATGTTTTTTTTTTGGCAAACAACTATAAAAGTAAGGATTGTTGGTCACTATAATGATCCACGCAGGCCAGGATGAGCAAATTTTGTGTTGAACCAGGCTTGCTTGGTTGATTCATGTATTTGGAAAATAGATTTATGACAATTTACTGTGCTCATTATATTTTTATTTTTTTCTCTTTCCAAAAAGAGATCAGAGTTTGGTAATAATGAGGTTTTTTTTTTTTTTAATCTCTTTTCTTTTGTGCTTTATTTTATGGAAGGAGGTCATAAAATAGATATATGGATGGGACCAAATCGATGATTGGGCGTAAATCTGACTTGAAATGGGGGAACTTCTAAAGGGGCTCAAGTTTTTTCCAGTGAGCCCAGTTAAAGTTTACCATATATATTAATTTTGTCCTCTAAAAAAATTTTCCATCTTGTCCTTCTTCCCTCTCCCACTTCCTCCAGCTCTCTCGTGCGCAACAACGGGTTTTTTTTTTTTTTTTTTTCACAACAAACCGATCTAGAAACAAATTCGTCAAGCGCAGAAACAAATTCGTCAAGCGCACACATAGGAGAGCTGGGGTTTCCAATAGGCAAATCTAAGACCTAATAATCAAATCTCAAGAACCATGAAAACTAGAAGAGCTAGGGTTTACAATCGCGATTTCGGGGCGATGAAACTCACCAGCTTGAGATGATTCTGAACCCTCGGCGAGATCTGAGAAGGATTCTTCTGCGAGTCGTAGCTTCATGATTCGTAACTCCACGAGAATCCGTCCGGCGAAGACTGACTTTCATAGAAGGACGCCATTGAAGAGATCAAAAAAGCTCCGAGCGAAAACACCAAGAACTTGCGAATTGCGAGAACTCCAAGGGGCGCTGTTCGGACTGACAGTCCAAACATGATTGCGCCGTTCGGACTGACAGTCCGAACAGGACTGGACTGTTCGGACTGTCAGTCCGAACAGTCCAGTCTTGTTCGGACTGTCAGTCCGAAAAGGAGGATCTGTTCGGACTTTCAGTCCGAACATGCCAGTTTTGTTCGGACTGTCAGTCCGAACTTTGCCCCCCTGTTCGGACTGACAGTCCGGACAGGGGCTTGACCCGATCTGATACTCCGCTGCTGTCTCATCCACTCTATTTATGTAATAAAATGATATATCATTAGTTTACCCAATTTAAAGACTTATATTAACAACTAATTATACATTATTATCGAAATATAGGGAAGGAAGCAAAAAGATACAATGATATACCGACACACTGATACATCGACACAATGATACACTGATATATCGATACACCGATACAATGATACACTGATATACAATGATACACCGATACAATGATACTCCATATACACAAATACAATGATACTCCTGATATACCGATATAATGATACAATGATACATTGATACACCGATATAATGAAACAACGATACAATAACTGATACAATGAAATAGTGAAGATTATAAACAAGGTCCTCTACATATAAAACAAATAAGATCTTATTCAAATTAAAGAAATAAGATCAAATACAAACATAGTGTTTATATTAATCGAACAAAAAGCGAGTAATAGAGTTCATTACAAACAAAAACCATATATTCTACAAATTCTTCAAAATGTTTGCAAAAAACAATTACACCAGCCACTTGAAGTTCCTTACATCATCCATATCAATACACAACTAATATAATCTAATCACTGTCTCCTTATCTTCCTCGGGGGTTGACGTCTGCTTCTGGTTCGAGACATAATTGCCATATCGGATGCATGAGGAGTGGATTGATCTTGTCTTTGTTCCTCTGCTTGCTCTTCTGGTGGTTCTTCTGGCTGAGTGCAACCAGTTAGCACGGTTTTAATCTTCGCAAGTGCACTAAATAACATCCCAGATCGCTTCTTGAATGCCTTATCTCCTTGCGCAAGTAATGGATCGATTATTGCTTCTCTGCGTGCATATCTTTGTAATATTAATGAAGGAAAAAATAAGCATCAGATAAACTGGGTACTATATGAGACATAAAATAAAGAACATATATGGTGATTAACACATCAACGACATTTGGCCGGATTGACTGACTTCCTTCCTTTGCTTGGGGTTCATCTGGTGCTACTCCAAGAAAGCACTGTGAAACTTGAGAGAACCAAGAAATATAATCTGACGTGCAATCAGATGGGTAGTCAGCAATAGACCCACGGTGCTCTTGATACAATATGTGATCTAGCCAATTTCTCTATATCTCCTCAATGTGAGTGTACTTTTCTATGTGTAAGTAAGTAGTAATAAAGTATAATTTGCTACAAATATCATATTTTCTCTATTTATTTTTTAGCTGCAAGATAGTGTACTATTAAAGTTTAAAGACACTGAAATCGTGTTTTGTTACTTAATCAACCATTAGGACAAAACCATTAAACTTCTAAATTAACTAATAAATTTTAATATTAATGTCTATAATTAGAAAAATAACTAAATTTTCGCAGATTTTACAACTACGATTATTATATTTTTCTTCGTAATTATAATCTAAATATTAAAAATCAAAATTAACAAAAAAATGCTAGAACTAATTTTGCTAGCTCCTTCACTCTTTCTCCTCTCCATCCCAACAAAATCACAATGAATAGTTGTTTGATTCAAAAATAAAAAAATTAAAATTTTAAAATAAATATTGCTAAATTAGGAAAACTCACCTACTAATGGAGGGAAGTCGGAGGCGGTGGCGGAAAAACACCAGCAGCGACGGCGGGAGAGGGTTCGGCGGCGGCGGGTTCGGCGACAGAGGGTTCGGCGGCAGTGGCGTCGGGTGTACGAATGAGAGAGAGAGGAGATTTGGAAGGAGAAGGAGGTTTGTGGAGATGAAGGGAAGAGGAAGAGGAACGAACGGAGTGGGGGGGGGAAGAGGAAAAAGGAAGATTGGGTTTTGGTTAGGGCTTGTGGAGATGAAGTGAGGAGAGAAGATGAGATGAGGAAAATATACAGAAGGACATTTTCGGAATAAAATTGTGCTCACTAAGAAATTTTTCCCTTTACTAATATCAAACTGGGCTCACTAAGAAAAAAGTTGTGCCCCGTTAGAAGTTCCCGAAATGGGCTGTGTTTGTTCGGTGCAAACATGTCGGGTTCAGTTCATTATCGTTGTCATTGAGTGAATTTGGTTGGGTTGACGGTGAAGCTCGTTGGTGTTCGGACTTTAAAAATTCGTACTTGTTTCAGGTTAAGATTAAAGAATGCAATTTTGAGTCCAGTAACAGAGATTCTTGTATCATGAAAATGTGAACTAAACGATATTAGAATTCTAATTAGATTTCGAACCACAAATCTCTCGGTCCTTTTTCATTGTCGTTCATCTAGAAAATTATTGTAACCAAAAGGGAATCATTATGTTGCCTTAAAAAATAAAAAATATTTATTATAATTTAATAAAGAGAATATAAAAGAAAGTTATCTGATTTAAAATCTTTTTTCCTGCGTTTGACTTTAGATCCCTTACCAAAAGTCAACCCCAACTAAATTGTCAAATCCCGACGCATAATTTTGAGATAAACGCCTCCATTAAAGTCCACGAGCAAGCCACGTGAGTCTCCCTGTGAATCTCAACCGTCAATAACAGCCGTACAATCTGGAGACTGTCCTTTAATCAACGGCCAGAGCTTTTCCCCAAGAAAACTGCTCTCTCTCTCTCTCTCTCTCTCTCTCATTGTCTATTTCCTTTTTCCCATGACAAAGCGTCTCATTTTTGGAACCCTATAAGCCTTAATTGGCGTCGAATTCCCCTCAAGATTACGACGGAGAATTGGGGGTTAGGGTTAGGGTTCTGGAGGGAGAAAGTGGAGAGATTAATGGGAGCCACGGGTTCGAAGCTCGAGAAGGTTCTCGGCGATCAGTTTCCCGAAGGTGAGAGGTACTTCGGCCTCGAGAATTTCGGGAACACTTGCTACTGCAACAGCGTCCTGCAGGTCTGGGTTCTTGGTTTTCGAGCTTCGAGATTGAATCTTGAGCCCTAATTTGCTGTGATTGTATGTGTTTTGTTTAATTTCTTGGGAATATTTTAATCTTTGTGTAATTGAGATTGTTTATGCTGCAATTTAGTTAGTGTTCAATTGATCGATCCATCTAGAGATTAGTTTGAGTCGTACGGTTTATTGCTCGTTGTTAGAATGATGAAAGGCTTAGTTGTTGTTGTTGTTGTTGTTGTTTTGTTCTGTCTTCAGAACTTGTACTCATGGATATTGAGTTTTAGGTAAAATTTATAGGTTCAAACATGGATCTCACTATTGATTGCATCACCTTTTGTCATTACTGTTTGAACAAGTAGTTAGTCAATGTAAAATTGGTGTGAAACCCCATTCTTTCCTGTTGTATTTTCATACATTGTTAAGCCTGGTGGGCTGTCGAATCCTTTGTGAAACATACCATACTTATATATTTATTTATTTATTTGAAAGTTAGTAACCCTTTTTTTTTCCCTTGACTTGTATAAAGAGACTTGATGCATATTCCATTGCCTTTTGGCCCCCCTTGTTGTTATCACTGGCATCATACACTTTTATTAAGTGGTTCACACAGAACTTTCATGCTTGATTATTTGCTATGCAATTAGTTGGTACTTGACCACCACATCTTTGAATTGTTCCCAATTCCGATGCTTGCTTATTAAAAGAGGGCCGCTTCTGCAATGCACATTTTTTAAAATGAGTATCTTTTGGGTTGAAGCAGTTACACTTGGCTACTTGATGCACAATGCTTACATAAAAAACACAAATATAAAAACGGATACATGATTTTTAAGCTCTCAGCCTGCTAGTCTACTGGATTGGTGCCCAATTTCTGGATAAGTTGTGTCTGATGTAGCCATTCTAGCTCATAACAGTTGACAAAAAGACGATCTCTTATGATAGATTTTGTGCTAATGAGTATGATTCAGTTAGAAGCACCTCCATGTTGGTCCCTGGTACTTAATACAATGCAAAACAAATGGATTATTCATCATTTCAAAAAATAAACAGATGACTAGAAATATGATTTTGAACCATAATTAATTGTAGTAGTTGACTTCTAACTGATACTACTACTTTTGACTGATACTATTGCAAAGGGCTTCTAGTAGTTCGAACAATTCATATCTCATAGATTGTTTGAGGTCAAACATGTCAAACAATCAATCGAGAAATTATAGCAATTCTCTTCCGTTTAATTTTAAAGCGCTAGCAACCACCATTTATGTAATTATTTTACGGACATCCTCGGTTGAATGATGATTTTTCTAAGCAAACAATGGGTATTCAAGTGCAGTGCCTTAACTAGAAACTAAATTCTCAATCAACTCTTCGTTAAAAATAAGTTAATAACATGGTGACATTCCAATCCTATCTTTGAAACCAGACATGGAACCGCCATTTCAGCTAAGTTAGTCAAATTGAACCTTAGCATATAACTTCCACTATTTTATTAAGCTCCAAAACTTTCCTTGTATTGTTGATGTTCCTCCCAATGCCACTTTCTGAGCTTTACAAGAAAATCTTTCATATTGATGTGATTTGAACCTTTGGGAACAACTGAGTTATTGTTAAAGACCTCATTTGTTATGATGAGTTTACCCTATTTTTGATTTTCGTCAATGGCAATTGATCAAAGATAATTCAAGTTCTAGTCCCATAAATCAACAGCTCCCATTGCTCCGCCTCCCAACCCCTCCCTTAATATCCTAGTCTCCAATGCTAATCTTCAATTTATATATTCATGTTTCTTAATGTCCTTACTAGTTGTCTACTTCAGCTTGTCTGTGACTTCTTGACTCAAAGGAGCACCGCCACTATCATAGCCTCCTAGCAGCCATTCAACAAACAAAAGCTTTATTTGTGTTTCTTTTGTTACTCAGGCATATCTCCCCTTTACAAATAGACCATGGAGTAGACTGTGCAGTAGAAACACAAACTCACAAAACTAAAACTAAAGCTAAAACTAAACAGTAAATTTTATCAAATATAATAAACCAGACCTGAAATTGGAACCCTTAGAGACCCTAAATTGTAGAGTTATGAAGAGTCTGCTGTGGTGTGTGGCAACACAATCACAACAAAAATCTGAAAGCTACTAAAATCTGAAAGCTGTAGAGTTATGAAGGTTCTTTTCTTTATTTCTCCATTGAGAAGATAATCTTCTATATTGAGCTTTGAATTTTAAGGGCATTAAGCTTGATATAATTCAAAGTCATGGCTGCTCGCATGGTACCATAGGATTTTGGTAAACATTTTTATAAATGACATTGTGTGGTTTGTATTGTGCTGGTCCTGAGTCCATCTACTAAAATTTCTGGTCGTGTCAGTATAATTTAGCCTCTTGATCCAAGGTTGTACATATCTTTAGTTGTGTATAGTTAAGGATCCTCAGGGCACATGGCTTGAACTTTAAGTGGCAGTGGGTTCTTGGAATGGTGAGCTGATTTATGATGGATAGATTAGTTTAGTTGGACCGTTGGGGATTAAGTCTGATGGGTCATATTGAATGCTCTGGTATCATTTGAGTGGAAATTGAATGTGGAAGGGATCATGGGACCATCCTACATCATGTTTACTCTAGATTCCCTGATACATGGGAGCTTGTGGAGATTGATTGTATTAACCGTGTTCTTCCATTTGTGAAAATTGTGTTTGGAAAATTTCTTTTTTTGAATCACATTAAGTGATTGGCCTACAGATCATAACTTCTAGTTTCTGTCAGACCATGATAAGTTTGTTGAACCTTCCTTTTGGAGTCCATTCTTGATCCATTTTATTTTGTTTTCAAATGTGAGTGATGGTGCAGTAACCACGTATTTTTTGTTTAAAATGCGTTTGATCTATTTGATACCTTCAAAGCATCTCTTCCATAGTTGTCAATATCCTACGTTATGTGATACGTATCTCACGATACAATACGATTCATAAGAAAATCTGCAATACTATTGGGTTATGTATCTTACGATACGGTAAGCGTATTGTATGATATGCGATACGTATCTTATGATATGCGATATATTACGATACATTGACTTGGTTCAAAATGGATGTAAAACTAATTCAAACGGACCTTTCAGTTAAATATGGAATTTAAATTTCAAATACGTATAGTCATTTAACAAAAAAAGACATCAAAGTTTATGATATTGTTTTAGTTGATAAAAACATTTAAACAGTTCATCAAAAGAGGTATATTATTAATTTATAGTCAAAATAAATTACTTAATTACTAATTGTGAATTCAATTATCTAAAAAGCTTATTTATTATTTGTTAATATCTCGATAAAAGGATGATTATGTATAGATTTGAGAAGTTGAAAATGAACGAATAAAAATAAAAGTTCTTAAGGATGATGATGATGGTGGTGATATAACCATAAAGGATGATTAATTGATATTATATTTACTTGTTTTGTATTTTTTTAAGGGATAATGATGATGATCGTCATCTTTCTTTTCATTTCTTTTACTTTTGGTTTTAGCTTTTGTGGATTCATAATATTTGATTACTGTACTTCTCCATATAATTTACGTTCTATTTTTTGTTTTTAGTTTGATTTATTTGCTAAGTGCACTATCATGATTCATGCAAATAATGTAATCTATCTAGTTAGACTTTGAACACCCTTCTAGTCTCTTATGTAGTAGCTTTGTATTGAATACATTAGTAATTACTATTTAATGCTTGTTAAATAGTTACTGTCATCTATTGCAAATTTTGTACAAATCTATACTTTTATTAATTTTTTTAGAAAAAAACTATTAATGAAATTAGATCAACAGTTTCTTCATTATATGCTTTCTGTTTACTTTAACACTTTTTTTATAGATTTGTGTCCTATGCCTGGATGTTACTTTTATATGTTCATGGTGGCGCTTTCATGCTTTATGTTACTAATGTCATTCATCTAACACTTGCGGACATAAATTATCTTACAATATTATTCTAAACTTGCACATCGTTCATAAATCTTTATTCATATATATATATATATATATATATATATTTTGAATAGTTGATGCCCGCACTTTGCTCAAGTGAGCAATTTGTTTTTCTCACCAGTTGCCTCAGGCGATAATGACTTTGTCGCTTGGTCTTGCCTCTTGTGTGGGGTAGTAACGGCTTAGCCTCGACTTTACGATCCATTACCTAGTTTATTATGCCATGCTTCCTTGATCCAGTATAGGATGATAACTTATTCTTATCTTGTTTTTCTAGTATTGCATGTCAAATCCTTAAATATTATGGCCCATCAAAACTCGTAAGTAAATCAGCTTGTTTTCACGTAACCGAGTTAATTTCGGTTCACACAACTGAGAACTTTGAAGTAGCAACCAGTTTAATTATCTTTTTCTTTCAACATGTATATTGAAAAAACTACATAGGCACTACTAAATCTCTTTGATCCTATACAACATTAAATATTTGTAAGCTTTTGAAATTTAAACATCAAATTATGAAGAAGAAACTACAGGATTTATAAGTAGTGTCAATATATTTTGAAAAATAATTTAGCACAAGAGCTTTGCCAACAAGTTTATCTTAGATCTGTGTTCAATATTGGGCAAAAAACTTCACCGCTTTTATTGTATATAATTTTACATAAATAACTTGGAAAATATAACATTTTTGATATATTAACATAACTTATAGTAAATAATCAAGGGTCTTGAATCTGTCATTGGGTCTGTGGCCTGATGAGTTTTGACCGAGATCATAGTTTTTTTTATTGTGGCCCCTGGCTTCCCAAAGTTGTATCCTCGTACCTAATATCCTTTCATTTATTGTGAGAAAATGTTAATACGTTACAAGGTAATTGGGAGATGATATCATACACAGTTACATAGAGAAAAGTAAACCTCGTAGCTTCTGATTTCACATCTCCCATCAACCCCAACCCCCTACCATCTCTCTCTTCTCATTAAGTTAAGCTCTTATAGCAATTCTTGTCTTCTCAATAAATGTGCAAACACAACTCTTCAGAGCTGATTAGATATTCCCCTAATTAAACATTCTAAATTGCATAATGTGCCTATCAAAAGCATGCATATTGTTGAAATGTTATTTGCTTTCTATAGCCAGTTTCTTCATGTGGAATATCCTTCTATTTTGCATTTTTTCCATTTTTGAACTGCTTACTTTATTATTTTTGAGAGTGAAACATTTTAATCTAGCTGGTAAGTTAGATCTAAACAAGCATAAGCTTTGCCTTTTGGCTTTTAATTGTGTTTTTGTCATGCACAATGCCCCTTCATTGTGCATCTGTTATCTGTAGGATGAGTTACGTTGTATAGACTGATAATTACCTGAACCATCTTAATTCTTTATTAAGAAAACAGACAGGTTATATAAATGCATCATTAATTGAATGGAATCCTGAGCCTATTATTCATGTGCTAGTTTTAATGTATTTGTTTCAGTCACATCTATGTGATTCAGAGACGTTGGCATCATATGTTCCAAGTTTTAGAACACGTGAACAACAAGTATATGACATGCAGGTATTGGAGTATCATAGCAATGGATATGTACTGGGTATGTCTATTGTAATGTCTGCGCTACATGGATGTGGGTATTATGATCTGACCTTGGCCTTTTTTTGATTTGACCGTTCCTTTATAGTTGGCTATTTTTGTAATTGTCGGATTTACCAGTTTTAACAGTTAAGTCACCTCACTGTTCTTTAATGGTGCTTTTTAATTTATAGTTGGTTTACTCTTCCGGAGAGATACGGAAACGGAGTGCGTTACCGGCGGGCACGTGTAAGTTGACGTGCACGAGGTCTATAAGTATATAAAAACAAAAATAAATGGAACTAAATACCAGTTATCTATCAGGATCTTAGAAGTTAGTCTACTGCCGTATAGAAAGAAAGATATATATGTCTAAAATAGAAAGCAATAATTATGTACTGATACAGAAGTTGGGAACTAAGCCCTCAAAAGAGCTATACATACCAAATCCAAAAATACAAAAAGTGGAGGCCTAAGAATCTACTGCTGCTCGGCCTGCTCCAGAAAGTACGGGTCGTGCAATGGCGGATCCTCGTTCACATCCTCAGTACCTGAGCATGTGGAGAAACTCAGGGTCAAACCTGGCAAGTAAAACAATAAAATGTAGGGAGCGTGTAATATAAACAAATGAGTAGGGATATGAAAGTATGCGCATGTGTAAAAACATTAAACTATCAGGTAACAATATCAAGTAGAGATATACATGCATATCAAGTCTAAGTTAATATTTTATTTTAGTTTATATTTTGACTAAATGAATTAGAAATAAACTCGTATCGTGAAAATACCCGTGTATACCCGGAACCCGGCCAAGATGCTGGCGCTGACCCAGCCGTGCCGCTAAGCACTCAAGCAGATACCGATACTGAGTATTCGGTCGTCCTATGAATATGAACTAAACAAGAGATGATGGCTCAGTACCACTCGGGCGCCCCAGCGGATGGGCCCCTATTTCGGTTGCGCAATCTATCCTAAACCTTTCACGATATAATATTTGTCCACCCTTTAGTTCTCCCATAACCCAAGATCTCAAGTTATATTACATGCAAATCAAACCGGAACATGATGAACCAATCATGTCAAGGTTAATACATATACATGTCTAGTAACAAGAAAAATGTGGTCCATGTCAAAAGCAAGTTAACAGGCAAGTCAGGATCCATGGCACTATCAAAATATGTGTATGTACTAACAAAGCAAATCCAGCATATTTTCATGTATCTTGTATAAGTAATTAGTATGTATATGTCAAGGTAAGCATGATGGAGTGTCGAAATTAAGTTAACAGGCAAGTCAGGATCTATGACATTATCAAGACATGTGTATGTACTAATAAGGAAAATCTCACATATTTTCATGTACCTTATATAAGTAACTAGTATATATATGTCAAGGCAAGTATGATGGAGTATACAATGTTAGAATGAATGTTAAGAAAATGATCATGTATGTAAACCACACATGAATACAAGTATACATATAAATACGTATGTCAGTATTAAGATATAAAAATACCTATGATAATCATGTATATGAATCATACATATACAATTATGCATATAAACAAATATTAGGCAAGTGGTACTAAATTGTAAAGATAGGAATTAAATAGGCTTAACACTTTTATAACAATTACTTTAACAACATATTGATTTTCTAAATTCTAGCATGATTTCATAGTATGGAAAGTAGCAAATTTATTAAATCTTATATATATATATATATATATATATATATATATATATATATATATATATATAGTAAACATGGATTAGCATAGAAATAATTTTGACCTAACATAATATCTCGTATAAAAGAAATATTTTAACAATTTAATGTAGAAACTTATTTGAAACCTTCTCTTTAAAAACATGATTATATATATATATATATATATATATATATATATATATATATATATATATATATATATATATATATACCTATGTTCTAATGGCAAATGGAAAGTGATTTAAAATCATTATATTATACACAAAGAACTTATGTAGAAAACTTTAAATTTATATCCAACGTGATGAACATTCATAAAGGTAGCATTTTTATAATTTAAAAATTAAGAATATAGTTTAAATTTACAACTTGTAGTTTAAAAATGAGAGATTATAAATAAAATAATAAATTTGATACAAATATAGAGTAAAGTGTAAAAAATCATATTTTTATTTTTGTATAATAATCATAAAGATTTATGTAAAGAGACATTATCTTTTTAAGTTTTAACAAATCAAGATTCTAAGTTAACCATAAACTAAGAGTTAGAAAAAAAATTATGAGAGTGGATGTGATTTCATAAGGATAGCTTCTTTGTAATTTCAAAATAAAACATATAGTTTAAGTTTGTAACTCATAGTTTAAGCATATGAGGCTATAAATAAAATCATAAATTTAATACATAAACATAGAGTAGAGTGTAAAATTATATTTTTATATTTAAAATAATCATAGAGAATTTTATATAAAGATATCACATTTCTAAATTTAAACAAATCAAGATTCTAAATTGGCTATAAAAGATTTTAGTTACAAAATAAAATTATAAGAATAGATGTGATTCTACTTGCCTTGATGGGTTAGGGATGATAAGTCTATTTTGAAGCTAAAGAACTTCTTCTCCTTTTTTTCTTTTTTTCTTTTCTTATTCTTCTCTTTTCTTCTTCTCTTGAGTTGGAGTAAAAAAAAATAAAAAGGAAGAGATGAATGAAAAATGAAAGAGACAAAACAAATGAAAGGAAAGGAAGAAAAAGATAGAGATAAAAGAGAGATATGGGATAATATGATGGTTTAAAGTTGTTTAAAACTATAATTTCAAATTAAACTAATCCAAATAAAGTCAAGCTTCATCTTTACAAGTCAAAAAAAAAAAAGACTAGTCAAAATATGTGTAGGGTCCACTGGTGATTAAAATAATATTATTTAAGTGATTATCCAGAAAATTTCAAAAACAAATCACCAAAAATATGGAAAAAAGAGACGAACACAACGAATTCACTCTTAGATATATTTGACATCAAGAACATAAGTTATGATAGAAATTAGGTTGTTACACTCTCTCTTCTGATGTTTATCTGCAGTCAATCCTTCCGTTCAAGTTCTTTGAGTTCTGGTGTTTTTTTCTTTTTCCTTTTCTTTTTTTTTTTTAAAAAAAAATTTAGGTCTTTTACATTTCTTGGATGTTGCTGTTTCTGTCCAGAATGATTGACTTGTGTCTATACTCAACTATATAGTCTGAGTCTCTATGCTTTCAGAAATTCAAGTTTATATCCAGGTTTATGCAAATTGATCTTGTAGCTGCAGATGCTGTATGTTTTACTGTAAACATTTAGCTGTTAAAACTGTTGCTATTGGATTGATTGTTGGATCTAAACTTAGATAACATCTCCATTCTTTTGTTTCTTGATTAGTAACTATCTTCATTGTATGCCTCTTGGTCCGCCTCTCCTGAATCCTAATGCAAATTTTTGAAGTTCTTCTTTGAGTTCTTCATGCTATAAGGTGGACTCTTAGAAATCTTTTTTCCCTTTTGGAAGATACAAAAGTGAGACGATCAACCTGTTGATATTGGAAGACCAAAAAAATTCTTCCAATATCTCGTTTCTACGGTGCAGTGGTCAAGGTGTAGAAAGAAGCCCCATCAAATAGAAATTTCTTTCTTTCTCTTTCGACCATCTTTTGATTGTTAAGGCGAGATATAATGAATATGACAAGCAATACTACACCTTTGATCATGAAATATCGATTGCCTGATGAACCTTGTGAATCATGTGAAAGTAGGATACTCCAAATTTGAGGCTTCAAAGAGTTCCATAAAATGTTTTTGGCGGAAAAATATGTGAGTGAAAGATCCCATTACGTCGAATTTGATCCATGAATCTAAGTAATAGTAAGAATTTTTATCTCTCTCAATATCTCTCTCATTTCGAAAATTCAGGATTTGAATTGATGTTGTTCTTTGATTTCTCCTTAACTTTTTTATTGACTCCAATTTCCTTTTAAAGATTTCATTACAATTGGAATTTGGTTGGATAGTAGAAACCTTTTTCTTACTAAGTCTTGCGGTGCCCTTGCTTATTTCACTGACATTACCGGCATCTAGGCTCCACTATATGTGCTTTTTTGATTTATGTGTCATCTGATATTGTTCATAGGTGTGTTTTTCTTGTTCGTCTGCCAATAGCTTTTGTTTATTCTTGAGAAAGGCAAAATTACAGTCTAAATAGTTTTTTTTTTGTCTAGTTTAGAAAGATGCTTTTATGCAATATGATACTTTCTAAAATTTGTAAGGTACTTGTTCATGAAACTTTTTTTTTTGTGTATAGTTCCATAAATAGTTTTGCTCTGCAGGCACTCTACTTTTGTGTCCCTTTTCGAGAACAGCTATTAGAATACTATGCAAATAACAAGAGTGCAGGAGATGCCGAGGAAAACCTGTTGACATGTTTGGCAGATCTATTTACTCAGGTACATGAATTAGTTATGGTCCTTGTTGATTAATTTGTTTGCCTCTGCTTATTCTTCTATTTGAAAACTCTAATAGAAACATATTGGTTGTTTTTGAAACTTGGATTTGAAAGTGCCCCTCGACACTCCACCTAACCTGTCTAGAATTTATTTGGCAAACATGCTGTTGGGGTTTCTGGTTTTAACTTTCTTGAAAGTTTAGTCTTACGAAGAGCACCTCGCAACATCTGACTAATAAACTAAAATACTAATTTTATTGGTGCATGCTTGTTCAGCCCTCTGATTTATCAGTTCCATGCAAACTAATTTTTGAAAGGTCCCATCTCATCTTGAATAAAGTTGTTTCAGTAATAAAGAGTATGCTATCTGATAGTAAAGCTAAAGAAGATTTTTGTATTACGAAATCTGAGCTTTGATTGAGCACTCTGGAGATCTCTAATCCATAGTGTAAGCAGGTTAATTGGACTGGCTGTATCCTTCTCAATTACGTTTTCATTAAAATAAAAAAAATGGCTGGCTTTTTGGTTTTCTTGAGGCATTTTAATTCACATATTAATTGTGTATTAATTGGTATTATTTCTTTCTTCTCCATTCAGTTGAAAAATTCAAATTGCAAGTGGCATCTAGATGTTAATGGTAGTATTTCTTTGTCAAGGTATTTCTTCTTGTTATCAGGATCAATCAAGATTAATGCTTGATTTTTTTATTATTTTTTTTTTGACCTTGCTTCATTCACATAACAATAAAAAAAAATTTAGTTTGCATGCTTTATTTATGTGAATTTCTTGTAACTTAGCACCTGATGCACTCGAGTGATTTGTGAAATCTGATGCTGTAAAGAAACGTTTTCATTACAATCAGTAAGCATATAGGTAAGATTAATGTCAAGCACATGGCATGCAATCATCTTTTCAGAGCTTCCTCCGCATTGGCATGATGGTTACTTAAAAAGGTTTTTGTAGGAGTGTAAACAGTTTCCTTCTAGGTTCAGTGTTTATAAAATTGCTAGGCAGTTCTAGACTCCCAGTGCGGTGCCAAGATCTTGGATCTACCTAAGCACTTATGTAATCAGAGTGGCTTAACACTGCAATTTAAGTGAAAAGTCTAGATAGGTTCTTACTACACTACTAGGTTCCAACTTCCAAGTGCTTCTTCACATTCATATTTTCTTGGATGTGTATCTTGGAAAATCTCAAGATATGTATGCATAGAAAATCCAAATGCATTTGTTTGTATTCTCCCTGCTTAGCTAAATTTGTGACCTTGCGTCCATGAACCATGCTTATGCTTAAGCATTCACAATATTCCGACTGAACTATATATCTCCGTACAGTAATGATTGGGCTAATACACCTAGCAGACATTGGTAACAGTTCTGTTAATTACCTTTTTAAAGTCATATAATGGTATCCTTTAGAATTTGAACTGTCTACAGGCCTTACTTTAGACAACATAGGGAAGTTCACCTTTTAATAGGGTTTAGGTGTATTCTGGTCCTGTATTCTGATGATCCTAATGTTATGTTTCTAGATACTAGTTTGATGCAGGACAGAAGGGAAATTAAGGTTTTGGGCGGAGATGATACAAAGGGGATATGATTCGGGCCTCACACCCGGTCGAATCACATGCCCACTTTGATGTGAATCACTTGAGGAAAGATTTATGAGTAGCAAATCACATGCTTCCAAAATATTTTTCTCTAAAACAATTAATTCTTCATTTCTAAAACATAATTACAACGTAATAAATAGAAAATCCTACATGCACTACATGTAAACAAAATCAAATCAAATTAAAATCATAACAAAATTTAATCAAATCCTAACTAAATTCTTAATCAAATATTGGCTAAATCTTGGTCTTTATTTTGTCCATTGTAGTTCCTTTCAAGGATTGACATTACTATTTCCTTATGCAGATAAGCTCCCAGAAGAAGAAAACTGGTGTTATTGCTCCAAAAAGATTTGTACAAAGAGTAAAGAAGGAGAATGAAGCATTTCGCAGCTACATGCACCAGGTACTTTCTCCCCATTGTGCTGAGAACTGACAAGTCACTAGACCATTATATTTTTTTGTTGTTTTTAGTTATGTTTATAGCCGTGATGCAGCTTCTGTTTTTCTATTCTTGGCTCCATTTACAGTAAGGAAAGTTAAACTTTAATATGTTATAACCCCTGTTTGTCATTGTTAATATATAGGAAATAATACAGTTCTGGTCTTCTCCTGTAACCTGTTAAAATGCTTCCGACATTTGTCGTGTAGGTAAGCCAAAAAAATCAATATGATAATTTGTCATGCACTCTTCAAAATACTTTCTACAATTGTCTTGTAGGGAAGCTAGCATTTCAATTTGATAATTGATCATGCACTTTTGGCATCAGTTGTTGCATAACTGGGATTTTCCTTTGTGTTGCTATAGCATTTGGTTTAGTTTCTCCATGATGTGTCGCACTCTTGCCTTCTAGGTTCTTTCACTGATAAACCATCATTTCTCCTTTAAAGAAAAATTATCAATTATGATTTCGTTGACTTATGTAGCTCATAGGATTGTTCCCTTTACAGTCTGCACAATATATGTAGTGCTATGTAATCTCACACTGGGATTGTGCAGCATGCCGATTGCCTGGTTCAGGGTGCAGCTACCTTTACTTATTTTATTCAGTTAGCCTACATAGCTGGTCTCAGCTGATCCATTTTTTTGTTCGACTGCCTTTTTTTGTAGGATGCCCATGAATTTTTAAATTTCTTGCTGAATGTGCTTGTTGATATTCTTGAGAGAGAGTCAAAAGCTGCAAAAAGTTCCCCTGAAACAGTACTGGCATCAGAAAAGGTTGCAAACAGTCCATGCCATCCTCAAGCCAATGGTGTCCACAAAGAGCCTCTTGTTACATGGGTTCACAAGAACTTTCAGGTGATCAAGTCTCCTTATTTGATGATGCATGTATGGTGTGGTACTGGAGATATCTCATGATCTTTTGCACAAATGTTTAATGCAGGGTATTTTGACCAATGAAACAAGATGTTTGCGCTGCGAAACTGTCACTGCAAGGGACGAAACCTTTCTTGACTTAAGCCTTGACATAGAGCAAAATAGTTCTATCACAAGCTGCCTCAAAAACTTTAGCTCAACAGAGACTTTGAACGCTGAGGATAAGTTCTTTTGCGACAAGTGCTGCAGGTTCCTACTTCTCCTTCCCTCAAGTATTTAGTTGTATTTTGACCCTTGCTCTTACTCGGCAAAGAATATAATCATTCAGTTTACTGTATAACTGATCTTGCTGACGTATTGTAGGGTTCTGGTTTTTTGTTTTTCACTGGCACTACACTTTTTATCGTCATATGGTTCCATTTTCTTCTGGAAGTTTCTTGCAAAGTTGAACTATTCTTTATTTCATGTATAGTTGCATTTTCTTCTGGGGGAGTTACTTACAAAGTGGAACTATTCCTTATTTCATGTACTTTGTACCTTCCGTTATCTCACTAACTCAACAATGTGAATAAATATGCGTATAAATATTCATTAGGAGTATATTTACTATTTAGGGAAAACAACGAATTGTCCCTTTGTTTTGACACTGAATTTTCTTTTATAACATATACTTTTTTTTGAATTCGGCCTCTCTCTCTCTCTCTCTCTCTCTCTCTCTATATATATATATATATATATATATATATATATATATATATATATATATATTATGTAAGAGCTTTTATTTGGCAGATTTTCAACCTAATAGAAGCACACACAATATTTGAGTAGAAATGTACTTTTTTACTTCAGATCTTCCATAAAATTACAAGTGTTGATGTTGTTTAGAAAATAAGACTCTAGACTTTTTAAAATTCAATTTCAATTTGAAATCTAAATTGGAGAATCTAGAGGGTGAAACTGTTAATCTACAGGACTTGCTGTCATATCTTGTCCTGGAAGAATGGTGTTTATCAACACACAAGAAGGACAAGTCATTTGATGGGGGAATTTGATGTAAATTGTTTTCTTTTCTTTTTCTTTTTCTTTCTTTTTTTTTTAATTAAGAAGGTTGGGTGTGGGGGGGGGGGGGGGGGGGGGGGGGTCTTTTTTTTTTTTTGTCAAAATAGTTCCCTTCGTAGGTACTAGTTTCTTTTTTTTTTGGGTCACAAATTGAATTTATATATTTAAATGGAATGTTGATGGGGACATTAAATAGCATGAGTAATTAGGGATTAGTTGGTTTCTTTGAGACAGGTTTATTTAGACACAGTTTATAGTGACTTTTGGTTTTGCACGTGTTTTATAAGTAGTTTGTTTTATTATGAACTCCTGATGAAACAGAATGAAATTTTGATTAAAATAACCTTTTTATTTTTAGCATGTTGATTTGCTAAACAAATTCAAATTTTATATCGTGGATTCACTGGAAATGGGTGAGATCATCTACATGGAACCTGGAATAATCCCTAAATCTTTCCTCGTGAATTAATCTCTAAATTTCTCCTCGTGAATTCATTGAGAGTGGGTGAGCTGAATGCTGAGGTCCGAATCTATCTAATATCATTTTTTATTCCCAAATTTCCCCTAGAAGCCACCACAAACCCAAAAATCTCCTTCCACGCTGTTCCTGTCTTTCTTCAAATTTCTTGTGTACTATTTATGATATCATATAACAGGAATTCCTTTGTGGTTGGGGTAACTTAGTAAGCCTTATATCAGATGCTTGTTTGGTGTCCACACAAGATGGACTATGAAGGTAAGTATGTTTACTGATAAGGTTGCATTATATCAATTAGAAGGTAGACGCTGCAAACTTTAGGTTCTGAATCTCATTCCTCTGCATGCGTCCTATCAAACTGAGAATTAGAGTATGGCCATTTTGCATGCATACCCTTTTTTGGAAGGTTACCATTTACAGAGAGTAATTTTTAGAGAGTATATAATTGTTGTACTTCTACAGATATTCTAAGTTTTTTTTTTTTTTTTTTTTTTTTTTTTTTTTTTTTGTATATTCTTCTGTAGATCACTCAAAGATATGCAAATTTATCTTTGATGGTTGCATCATGGATTTCATGTTCTTCAAGTCCGCATGAACTGAGTCTGCATATATACCTCTAACATGCAATTTTTGTACCTTCATATTCAGCGATCATGCGGACTCGGTCAAATTGTATGCTAGCTTTAGCATATAATTTTTGACCGAGCTGCAAAGAGAGAGCTGCCGAGTCTGCATATATTCCTGTCAAAACTTTTTCTGAAGGTACAAAAATTGCATGCTAGAGGAAGGGTGACCTATCAAAACTTTGAAGACTTTTCTTGACATGCTCTTTCCAAAACATTACGTTATCTTGTCAGTATAATCAGTCGTTTTGCTCGGAGAAAGAAGCTTATGGTATTGTCCATCTTCCATGCAGTTTGCAGGAAGCCCAGAAGAGGATGAAGATAAAGAAGCCTCCGCATATCCTAGTGATTCATCTCAAGCGATTCAAGTACATTGAGCAGCTAGGTCGGTATAAGAAGCTATCCTACCGGGTAGTGTTCCCCATGGAGCTAAAGCTCAGCAGCTCGGTCAATGATGCAGACTCCGAGTACTCTCTCTTTGCGGTCGTGGTCCACGTGGGCAGCGGGCCAAATCACGGCCACTATTTCAGCCTCGTCAAGAGTCACAACCACTGGTTGTGCTTTGATGATGAGAATGTGGAAATGATCGACGAATCCATGATGCAGAATTTCTTTGGATCTGCCCAGGAGTACTCGAGCAACACAGATCACGGCTACATCTTGTTCTACGAGAGCAGCACCAACGGAAAGAGTTAACAGACCAAATTTTTTCAGAACTTGGAGTGTTTTAACCTTCGCAGGCCCCTTGTAACCCTGCATATTCGATCTTTCCCAATGCTCAACACATCCGGAGGAGCTTCTGGGTACATGAGACGAGTTGTGACAATATTCAGGTGGTCGTAATGTACATTGGGTGGTGGAAATACATCGTCCTCTTTCAAAGAAAGAAGGAAAATAAATAAAAAATAAAACATCAGTGTACATGGTTGTTGAGAGCTTCAGGAGAGATTCTGTATTCTTCACTGTTGAAGTATCGATAATAGAAATTGCAATTGCAGTTTGAGGAAATTAGTACACCCACACAAGTTGCAGCTGCTTGTCTGTTACAAAACAATCCATTGTTAACATTTACCGTTGAAAATGTTTTCATTTGATTATTTTAACTTGCAAGCATTGTGAGCTACGCATGTAGCAGTTTTGTGGTGGCGAGAACGCATAAATAAGTTTAAAGACTGTAGCTAATAGTAATGTGATTTAGATTTGTGCTATTTTGAGAACTTGTTTGTCATCTTTAGTGTTATATGTAATGGATAGGATTTTGTATTACTGGTGGAGATGAAAGGCTAATATGTTTATACACCAGCGTCTCTGATTATCACAACTTTTTGAATATATTCAATAATAGTTAGAAGATGAGTTTTGCTTTAAATTATATTTATGATGCACCTCACTCATGTATTTTCAAATTATATTGTGGGGCTGTTGTGTTACTTATAAGTTGATGTTACAAGTTGTAACTTATATAACTATAATTAAAGTTATTACAACTTATATAACTATAATTAAAGTTATAGCAATAGATTTATTAAAGTTATTACAATTTATATAACTATAATTAAAGTTATAGCAATAGATTTGCAACTTGTATTACTGTATTGGCTTTAGAGTTACAATTGTTAACTAGAGTTGCAATATTTTTCAAATATTATTTTTTTTGTACTTCAAGATTTGAGAAATATTTCATTTATAAATAATACAATTATTATTTATAAATGGAAGAGAAAATGCCATATACAATTTTTTTTCGTAACTACAATTACTGCAAGTGCTTAAGTGGTTGTAATTGTAATTATAAATATTTATAACTACAATTGTAATAAGATAGTGAAAGCATCACTTAGATCAAAAATTGTAATTATAAACATTTGTAACTACAATTGTATTTAGATAGTAAAAGCGTCACTTAGAGCAAAAGTGATTACAATTGCAAAAAGTTTACACACTTGCACAAGCAAACAAACATCTGAATCATACAAGAATCTTATAGCTTCCAATTGCAAAAAGTTTACACACTTGCACAAGCAAACAAACATCTGAATCATATAAGAATCTTATAGCTTCCATTCTGGTAAGAACTTCCTGGTATTACTTGGAATTGTTGCTTACTTACCCACCACAATGGAAGGTAACAAGAACCCATTTTCTTTAAAAAAAAATTAATGACCTTAACCGTGTCTTATCTGGAAACGAATATTAGATTAATGAGGGACGATGGTTAGGATTCGATCGTTTTATTTTACATATGCGTAATTCTGACTTGAAAAGTCTGGACTTATTTTTAAGTTAGAAAATTGACTGTTAATTAAAATATGGAGTTCAGATGTCTCTAACAACTAAATTCGGACTTCTCAAATCAGATTGGTTGTGATTGAAAATTTTTTCCTGTTTCCTCTACCAGAAGAGAGAGAAAGGGAGAAATTTTTTTGAGTCTTATTTCCTTAATTTCCTCCAACTTCCTTTTTCCTTCAACTCTTTTCTCCAACCAAACAATGGGAAGTAAATTCTCTTCCCCCTCATTTTCTCTCATATCAAACAGTACCACTATAAATTAACATTACAAACTACAAAAACCATTTTCCTAACACAGAAGGCGGTATGCTTACCGAGAGTAACCCCACCTCACAATATCCAATACTTCGAAGGGAAATTCTAAATGCGCACCGCATGTTACTTAGTGAGCACCACATCATATAGAAAAGTGCTTTACAACATAGGGGAAAATGGTGCTCACTAAGTCAAGTGTGGTGCGCATTTAGAATTTCCCCACTTCGACAAACAAAACCAGAATCTCATCATCCTCTGGAGAAAGGGAGAGTTAGCATGGGGCGCATCTAGTAACTCTGAGAAAAAAGAAGACGCTCCTCTTTGGGGTCCCTATTCTTCCCCTCTTTGCTTCTCCTTCTTCATCCATGCTCCCATCGCTTGTCTCCTCTTTCAACGGCCTCAGAATCCGAAACCGTACCTCAATCCCTACCGCAACCCTCGCTCCGTCCAACAAAATGGCGGTAAGGATGGCGAAGAGAGAGGAGGAGTTGAAGGAGATCAGGGCGAAGACGACGGAGGAGATCAATGAGGAGATTGTTGATCTGAAAGGGGAGCTCTTCTTGCTCAGGCTTCAGAGGTCGGCCAGGAACGAGTTCAAGTCCAGCGAGTTCCGTAGAATGAGGAGAAGGGTAACAATTATTTTCTTTTGCTGAGAATTTGATGACCCATGTTTTTATTTCGTTGGTTGTTTTTCTGTTGCTTGTCAAGATTGATTCTTTTCGTTTTTCTAGAAAGAAAAAAAAAATGAATCTTTTTGGAGAAAATGTATATTAGGTATATCGAAAATGCACAGAGAATTTGTGGACTCATGTTTTATTTTATTGGTTGGTGCTGTGTGGTGGGTCAAAATTTAATCTTTGCAGAGAAAACCCAATTGGTTTAGTGGTTCTTTATAATGCATAGTAAAACTAAAAGTATATTAGATTTAATGAAAAGATATGGTTATGTAGAAAATGTACTTCAGATATATGCATTACAATTTAGGTGTATGTATAAAATGAGCTTACATGATAAACATATAAATATGGAATTTGTAGTTCAGATATATGCGTTAGAACTGAGGCATATATATAAAATGTTCTTTATAACAGAATTTATTTTACTCCAAGAAGTAAAATAGCAAGTAGATGATTGTTTAACTATGAAACACAATTATAGTGTGGGTAGAAACAAAAAGATAAACATAAATGGTCAATTTATAAAATAAAAGCAGGTTTAATGCTAAGTGATGAGAAAGGGACTGCAAAGGAAATTAGTAGTTATATTTTAGTAAAATAATAAAAGATAGAGAGATGTTCATGTTTCAGATCATGAATGGCTAAAGAACTACAGATGTAACTGAATTTGGGAGAAGATAATCTTTTAGGAGGTAGTGGTTCATATCTTTCTTTTAGGAGGTAGTGGTTCATATCTTTCTCCCCATTGCAAATAAAAGCACTCGAGATCAGGCACTGAAGTTTTGCAGAAAAGGCATGCTTGAAAGAGTGAAAACAAATCATATACTTTTCCAAATTTGAGGTAGAGCGCGTCCCCTACCACAGATGCATTTGCCTATGTCCCTGGTTACAAATGTGTGTGAAACACTTGATACAAAGCATAAAAAAAATAAACAAAAGTTTCTGTAGGTTGTTTCTTCTTTATACAAGAATTAGGGAACGTAGCTTTTTTTCTTTTTTGGTTGATTTTATGGCATTGTTACTCAGGCAAGTTTGTATATCTTGTGTTATATATCCATTTTTGTTCTTAGTTTTTGTTTGGAATTTGCACCTACTTTGTTTCGTACTTTATGTTTCCTTTTGAAAGTTGTGATATGCGTTTTCATCTATGATGTGTGGACACAAATGATGGTGTCGTACCATGACAAGACACCTGATGTTAGACATTTCAACTCTCCTATATCTTGACACGAGGATATGACATACGTGTGCATTATATATATATATATATATATATATATATATATATATATATATATATATATATATATATATATACGAGAATAATTGAAACGAGTTGCCACCTCACATAAGTTAACTGAGCTAGTGATGAAAAGATTATGTTATTTTTTTAATTACAATCTCAACTCTCTAGGATTCAATTATATCCAATTTATTAGATTTTAGTTTTGTTTCTGCATTCCATCTAATAGATACAAAATTAACAGTTTTTGATGAATACAACATCTTGTATCCACTTGATGGAAGGATGAATGAACCCCAAAATTTATGAAATTTGATTCTCAAGGTGCTAAGGATATGGAGACCATAATCACAAAAAGATAAAAAAATAATTGAATTACTATATTTTTTGCCGCTATCTCACATAAGTTTCCTGATCTGGCAACTCATTTATAGTATACCTATATATATAATAAAATTTTTTGAGAAAAAGGGTGGTCCATAAATTTTGATATTACTATTGGGAATCTATTGTTTTTTAATTCGATCCATTTATTTTGCAATTTTGGTGTTTAGAATTGATCATAAAATCTTTCCTTTCTATATCTAGTTAGTTCAATGTTTTGACGTAGTTGTACAATGCAATTCAATTGATTTTTTAAATTTTGATCGTATCTACAAATCATATTTATCTGGGTTGCTAACGTAACGTTAGAGTACTCCTCTTTTAAGTGTGACTATGATCTTTTACACATTTGGATTAAGCAATGAATTCTTCCAGACTATTGGTGGAGTTTTTAAAACATATACATCCTTAAATTTGAACATTACCTTTATGTGGTGGAGTTTTTAAGTGTGACTATGATCTTTTACACACACATACACGATAGGTTGCTTGTGCGGTTGTATAAACATGTACATCCTTGAATTTGAACTGTTTTGGATTATATGCTCATAATAATCAGGCCCATGTGGATTATGCAACTGAGCTTTTATGGACGATGGTACTTTTCTAATCAAGCCTGTGTCTATATAACCTGATCCAAAACTTAATACGATAAAATCTTACGATCTTAATCCTATTCCCAAAGTCGCCCATCTTTCTCCCCTTCGATCCTAGGACTGGTTAGGCTATGATAACATGGTAATCATAAATGTTCCGCAGCTAACTGAATGCGCATGATTTACTCTTTCTTTGTTAAATATCAAAGTACTTAGTTTGTTTGATTCATTTAAATAGCAATAAGGGAATAAAGTTGGAGAACTGACTTCTAGCTGGTTGTGCTATGACATTAGCTTAATTTACTGAGTTAAAGTTCCTTTTGCTATCAAATTAAACATTAATTTTGATGGAGTTCAAAACTATTGTTTCTTAATTTAAAAAAATTATAATGAGTTTAGATTTTAGAGCTTGCTATCTAGTAAATGGCTTGTTGATACTTCCCTCCTCACAGAGAGATTGAATCCAAAGTATTTTATTCTAATTATTGTTTTAGAAATTGGCTAATCTGTACTAGATTAGACTCTAAGCAGGCTGATTTGGTATCGACGACCAATGTGTCAGCTGATAGTTAGTATTTCATCATATCAGCTATTTTCTTTGAGTTTCAGCTTGTATCTTTCCCAGTTTGACCAAGTTTTACAACTTTTTATCATCCTTACATAAACTTGAGTTTTTCCCTATTTACTTGCCTACGAAGTATGCGAAAGGGAGGGTCCAACTATAAAATGTTGATGTTAGTTGTTGGATACGAACCTTTTCTAGTCATGCAGCTCCTACAACCAAAGAGCAAGCCTCAAAATTCGCTTAGACTTTGGAAATTGTCTAGACTAAGAGACGAGAATAAATTTCTATCTAGAAAATGGAAAATACCTGAAAACCAAATGGAATCACTTTTATGTATTAAACTATGTAAATATTAAGTATTTAGGACATGTATGAGCCTACTTTGGTTCATGGAAAGTGAGGGGGAAAAAAAGAAATAAAGAGAAACTGAAAAGAAGAGGAAAAATACAAAGAAGGTTTCTTTTAATATATGTCTTTTAAATTCTTAGTTAGAAAATTACAGAGAAAGCAATTTAATGATGTGCTTGAATATCAAGTTTAGATGCTCAAATATATATATATATATATATATATATATATATATATAGACACACACACACACACACACACACATATATGTATACATATATGTGCAGATATATATGTGTATATATATGTGTACATATATTTGTGTATATATATGTGTACATATATATGTGTATATATATGTGTACATCAATGTTTAAAATAGCAATAACGGTAACGTAACGTTTTGCCTCTGTTAGGTTATGTCGCATATAACGTAACGCATAACGTAGGTTACACAATTTCCTATTTATTTAATAAAAATAAATATAAACTGTATAAAATAATTTTAATAAATTGAAATATAAATATAAAATATCTAAAAAAAAGAATATAAAACCATTTTATAATCATAATGTATTCTAGTTTTAAATTTTACAATAATTTTCACATTTATCTTCATAAATTATATTAAGTCTGCACCGTAATTCCAGTCATCATTTAAACATGAAAAAAATATTCCAAATTTTCATTTTAGTTCCAGTTATTATCATTGTTTTAATTTATATTTTGTAATATTCAATTTATCTTATTTGTAATTGTTGATTTCAGTTCAGTTAAAAGTTCAATATAATCAACAAGATATTTCAGCAATCGGACAGAAATTACAAGTGAACAAGAAAACAATCGCAAATTAACAAGTTAGTAATTCCATAAGCAATCAAACAAGCCAACGACTAATTAAGTAGTAAAATTTTAGCAATTCGCTAATTAATCAAAATAATAATCAACAACAATATAGAAATTACTAAAAAAAATAACTGTAAATAACGTAACATAACGTAATTTAACGTAACGTTACGTAATATAACGTAAAATAACGTAAAAAACGTATTGTTACGGTTCATTGAGTTATTTCTAGTTGTTACATAGTGCCGGGGTTCCGTTAGGTTACGTAACGTAATATAACGGGTTTCATAACGCGTTTTTTTTAACATTGGTGTACATATATGTGTGTGTGTATATATATATGTGTGTGTGTGTGTGTGTGTGTGTGTGTGTGTCTATATGTATATATATATATATATATATATATATATATATATATATATATATATATATATATATATATATAATTTTTAGTTAGAGAAATCTTGAGTATCATTTTTAGGTACTCGATTGCGTGTCAATTGTTCTTGGTTTTTATGAAACTATTTGGAAGGATCTAACAGTACCAAAACCTCAGATGGGTTTCGTCGAGCCTCATCTGTTCTCGTTTTTATTTAACTCTCACTAGGTTAGAGATAAAGTACAAACTACAAACAAATGTAACCTCATATGGGTTTCGTCGAGCCTCATCTGTTCTCGTTTTTATTTAACTCTCACTAGGTTAGAGATAAAGTACAAACTACAAACAAATGTTTTTCTTTTATTTTCTTTCAGTTATTTTCTAATGATTTCTTTTTTGTTTTGCCCTTTCAAGCCAAAGAGTTGAAGTGGCTCTTGGTTCTTTTCTCTATGTCCATTCTCTCACTCCCTGGAATTAGGGATGGCAATAGATGCGTTTATGGGCCAATTTTTGGCCCGCTCTATACAAATTTGAATTATAAATGAAAATTTTATTTTTCTAATTCAAAATTTTGTATAGTAAGGACTAAAAATTGGCCCGTGGACACATCCCTTATCATCCCTACCTGGAACTAAACACTTAGTTTAGGAGATTGCAAGCTGTTTTGCCCTTTCAAGCCAAAGAGTTGAAGTGGCTCTTGTTTCTTTTCTCTATTTCCATTCCCTCACTCCTTGAAACTAGGGATGGTAATGGACGCGTTTATGGGCCAATTTTTTGCCCGTTCTATACAAATTTGAATTACAAATGAAAATTTTATTTTTCTAATTCAAAATTTTGTATAGTAAGGATTAAAAATGGGAGTTTCCAAAGGAGCACACCACTTTTCCTAGTGAGCCCACTAGATAGTTCGTTTTTGTTCGGGCTTTCAGTTGGAAAGTGGGCTCACTAGGAAAAATGGTGTGCTCCTTTGGAAACTCCCCTAAAAATTGGCCCGTGGACGCATCCATTATCATCCCTACCTGGAATCGAACACTTCGTTTTGGAGATTGCAAGCTTTTTTTCTTATAAATAAAAAACTATGTTTGATTGCAAGCTTTTTTTCTTATAAATAAAAAATTATGTTATCCATTCAGACAATATACATAACTTTATAGTCCAGCAACCTCCTCCTACACCATTTTCTTTTATTTGTATGTGTGTGGAAGCAAGCCGTGAGTGTGCCATGTGCATGCGAAGCAAGTCCTTCCTCAACTTTGATGAGTGTGGCAGCAAATTTTTTCATTCAAATTCATTAATGGGTGGCTCAAACTCAAATGGTTGGTCTAGTTCATTAAAGTTGATCGATAATAGATTGCATGAGGATGAAATATCAATATATTTGAGTTTTATTGCCTGTGATCAAGGGGCAAAAAATGGATAGTGGAACTAACATGCAACTTAGATCATGGTTTGGTGCTTACAAATTGAAAATCCAAAACTAGTTAACTTATTTTGCAATCCAATTTTGCTGGTTTTTAGCATCTCAGATTGAAGGACATGGCCAAGACCTGGTTTGAAGAAAATAATCAAGCAAAAAATGCATGAGGTTGTATCTGGATCAAAAATCATGGACCTGATCTTAGTCCGGTCTGAACTCAAGAGGTATGTTTTTTTTTTTTTTTTTTTTTTGAACACATTCTTTTCAAAGGAGATACTTCATCCTCATGCATGTATTATTATATTTTATTCGACCAACTGTTACTATCTTCCCTCTCAAGAGTAAATTGGATAAAACTTCTTGTGAACTTAACCAGCGCAAATTGGGAAGAATAGCATTTCTATATTAGTATCTCCCTTGCCATTGGAATTGCATCCATATGTCTTCATGTCAAATTGACGATATAAGGTAAGAAATTCAATTAGCCAAGGAAAATGAAAATAAGTGACAACATATTCTTAAGGAATATCAGGGGAATGATATAATCAAGCACAACAAATTTATACAAGTTCCTTCTCAAGATTCTGATGTTAGTAACATAATACTACGGCAGTAATCCATCAAACAAACTTGAATTTCCTCATGTATTGTCCGATGCTGTTGAAGCCTTACGATAGTAAATTTCATTATGACTACAGCCAGCTGTTGGCACTTCAGATTTTAGAAAGTAGAAGAAAATACAATAACCGAGAAATGGTAAAGTTGTAATATTAAGCAACATGCTGACATTTTTACTTGTGGATGACAAGATGTGTATTAGGTAGCAGGTATTAGTCACATAATCAATTTCCACCTGCCATGAAAGGATCTGCATTATATATGAACAATATATAAATAGATGTTCATGGGATTGTCTCCAAGTTCTTGATGACCTGTAAATTGCTCTGTATATTTCCGTACGCATCCCAGCTTGATCTCTCCGTGCAATATGTCTATTTTCGTTGGATTATAATTAATAAACAAATTTTATTATATGTCAGAAGCATTGTTCGACCAGTAATCTAGTAAACTAGTCCTTATGCTGATGACAAGCAACCTTACTTTGTCAACTTTGAAGCACTATATGAGAAAAAGATTATGATCTTAACTGTTCTGTAAGTTTTTTAACTAATACATAAAGTCGGTTACAAACTATAAACACCATCACATCTTGAAAGTCAAGCAAATAATGAACATTTATTGCTTATCAGTCCAAATGTATAATGCCCAGGTCTCAAAGACAGTCTATCTATTAAATTTGTGATGGTGCCATTAATTTTTATTCTTCTCACTGTTGTTTCTATTATTTATCCACAATTCTTTTCCATACTCCCTATCGGTTAGTTAACCATCAATTTTAGCAGTTTTGCAACTTATTACATAATATATATGGTTGGTTAACCGTTAACTTTTAGTGCTCTTACATCTTTAAATTCAGTTATTACCGATCTTATTATTTTATAGAAAAGCAGATATACTCATCTTGTGAAACATATTTACTTGGGATTGTGATGTTATTATTGGCATTATACAGAAAAAGCTGATAACCATTTCTTTTGATTTATCGCCTGGACTTTCTTTCTGTGTGTAATTTGTAGTTTGTCCTGCGGCAGCAGCTGTTAACCTTATAAAAAATAAATTCTCTCCACTCGACCGCCTTTTTTCAAGCAATTGGGCAACAAAACTAGTTCTGTTCATCAGAAACCTTTATTTTTGTATGTCATGATCAAATTAAATCATAGTGACAGATCATGAGAAAACATAAAGTTATTTTTTGAAGATAGAGGAGAAATGTTGCATCCATAGGTGGGCTCCATGTTCTAGATCATAATCTTCTCTTTTTTGGTTGAAGGCTTCATAAGTTCTCAGGAATGATTTGTTGCTCAATCAGTTTACGATTCACCTTTTGAGTTCACAGTGTTTATTGTTGCCCATTGATGAATTTGAACCAAAGTAATGAGCCTTGAACCGTCTCTGTAAATATTTGAGGAAAAAGTTGTACCTTATTGTAGTATGCAATTAGCATTGCATCCTGATGCCACTCTCTACTTGTTTTTACACATCCAGGTTGAGGGAAATCGAAGAGGGTATCAACAAAAGGCTATCTAGAAAGCTCGACAGGAAATGGAAGAACAGCATTGTGGTGAGGCCGCCTCCGTCTCTGAGGAAGAAGCAGGAGGAAGAGAAAGCTAAAGCTGCAGAGTCAGAGAATTCAGCATAGCTTGTCATGTTTTCACCGGTTTCCATCAATCAACGTGTATGTTCTCTTTCGCTAACAGTTTGACGTATGATCAAATATTCCAATCTACCTGAAATCGTTTATCAGAAATGATGCGTATTCTTATAACAACTGTGGACAACTGCAAAATATTTTCGTGAATACGACAATACCATTATTTTGTATAACTGCTATTTCAATTTCCACTTGTGCCAAAAATGATCGTGGATTATGTAACTCAATGCAAAAACTTATGTCATCAGTTGCAGGATCAACAAGATCTTTAACATTATGCATCTATATTGACAACTTTTGCATGTCGTATCAATATTGACAAGCAGTTGTTCAGTTACAAGTAAGCACTGGAACTATAGTGTTTGTTTGTTTTCTCCTTTGTGTTTATTCAAATATTATGCAATGAAAACTATATGCCACAATAGTTAATCAGAAGGGTACCTATATTTTCGTAGAGTCAGCTTTTACCCAAGCACGACTAGTTACAGAGTTCAAATGGGCTTTGTCCCATAAATTTCTAGTTTATATGCTGATGTTATCCAACATGTAGGCATCTGGTAACTCCCTAACGGCTAGAATCAAGGCCGGCAGACATTGACCCTAGCAAAAAAAAAAGAAGCAACCATCTAGCATGAACAATATATTGACGATTTCCTGACATTTGTTATAGTTTTCTGGTTTTGTCTCTTCATAAAAATTTCATTTTATTTCGAAAAAATAGGGACATAAACGGCTGATTGCATATATGACCAATTCAGTACCCTGATGTATTCTATCTTGAGAATATTTGTAGTCAACTGGCAAACTTTAAGCGTAAGATGTCAGCGACAGAAAGCTGCATATTTCATAACCAAGGGAAATATTCCGTCTACACTTTGTTGTTGACACTCCACAAGTAGCAATCTTGGATTTAATCTAGATTGTTTGATTTTGTGAGCAAGATGAGAATAATTCCATCAAAATATTTCAAGTTAACAACAAATTAAACAAAGTTTATTTAATTGTCAGACTATGAAAAATCTTAAAATGCCAAATGTCAACTCTTGGCGTACAGCCGTATACATAGACATAAGTTAGACCTGGTCCTCTTCTAAAGAACAAGCGAATTCTGCCTAGTGTAGCTGCGTACAATATACGGTTAAACTTAGTTGCATTCAATATATGGTTTGAAGACTTTTAGTTACTAAAAGAACATCAAGATTCAACTTCTGAAAGGCGTTGGATCCGAAAATTCTTTGTAACAGACAACAATTCATTTGAAATCTTTTCGCTGTATTTATTCCGAAACTTCAAATTTTGACAACTATTTACCAAGAAATTCTTGATCCTTAACGCAACATCTCATATATAGTAGAGTAAAATCAGTTTACTTTCCGACTATCCCAATTTTAGCTGTTTAGTGTCGAAGGATTAATATTTCAAACGATTATTCATATTTTAAAGCTTAGATAATCTTTTTGCTAAGAATTATTCTACATCTTTTGTTTAATCAATGCTCTCACATTATAAAATCCAATTAATAGACAAATATTTGGTTGATAATGGTAGTTTAATAGCATCATGCAGATTGGTTTATTCCTGCTGAATGGAATTTACAAGAATTTATATATTGATTAATTAGGATGACATTAACATAAGTCTCCAATGAAAGTTGTACCGGAATCTCTAGCAAGCTATAACATTTTATCTATAAAATATCTACATGGATATGTATTACGTACAAGCTTGGAATATGTATATTGATATCTATAACCAAAGATATGATGATGAAGCAACGATATTTCGTTGTAGCATTTGGAATTCCAATTTGTTATAAACAATTAGACCGCGAGGGGTTGCCCAAGTCTATATAAACTTGACTGTTAGTTTCCTTCTTGAGTGTCTCTTGAGATGGCAAAAGTATTTCCACCTTCACCCGAGATTTCTCCTAGGAGTCCATCCGCAAGGTTTCCTTCTCAAACCGAGCAAGGAGACCTCTCTGCTGTGGTGGAGGTACAGTTCTGTTCAATGACCAAAGAGGAAGATATCGATCTTTCTCCATCGATTGTGCAGAAGGTATAGTTTCTTATCATCCTATGTTCTTTAATGAAGTTTCTGATAACCAAACAAAATGAACTATCGTACTGAATGGTTACGTTCTTTGTTGTTCTTGTCAATGCAACAGGGATTTGCCGAGTTCATTGGGACCTTCATACTTCTCTTCATAGGGTGCGCATCAGGGTTCATTGACCAGAGGCACAACATAACTATAGTGGGCATAGCCCTTGCATGGGGCTTGGTCATAGTGGCCATGATATACACATTGGGACACATTTCAGGGGCTCATTTCAATCCGGCGGTCACTGTTGCCTTTGCTGTCATCGGCAAGTTTCCTTGGAAACAGGTAAATATTGCGAAATATGGATGAATAAGTTATGGTTGGTAACTGAAAAATGTTCACGTACTTCTTGTGGGTTCAGGTTATTTTCTATGTGGTGGCTCAGTTGGTAGGTGCAATTCTTGCATGTCTGATACTCAAGTGGCTGTTTGATGGTGATCGGCCGATGGTGATGCAAACGCTTCCTGCAGTGAACACTGACGATCTCACTGTAGCCGTGTGGGAGATCATGACATCGTTTATCCTCATGTGGGTCATCTGTGGTGCTGCCGCTGATCCTAGAGCGGTATGAAGCTGATTGCTTCTATTTCTCACATGTGCTATTACTAAATTAGAAAACAAAATCTATCACAAAAAATAAATTGTACAATTTTATTACTGAAGAGTAAACCTTTTTTTTTTTTTTTCCTTTTGATTACATGACAGATCAAGGAGCTATCAGGAGTGGCCGTTGGAACAGCCATCTTCCTTGATGTTCTCATCACCGGGTAAGCTTAAGCTTTACAATCAATATGATCATTTTGTGACTATTTTCTTCTCAGATATCTTGAGTGTCTGCAGTAAAATAACGGGAGCATCGATGAACCCCGTACGGAGCATAGGACCAGCAGTTGCAGTTCGTAGCTTCCACAAGCTCTGGATATACATAGTAGCCCCATTCATAGGTACTGTCGGTGCAGCGTTGCTGTACAATCTCCTCCGATCACCTGTTGGGCTTCGGAAGAACCAACTGAAGAATGTAACTGGAAAAATTAAGAGCACTCTGAATCCTGCTTATGATTCAGGTATCCTCTGGCTTGCTTATTTCTTATCACATTTTCGTGTTTTTGCTTATTTTCTTTAATCTCTCAATCACTTGTTACCTTTTTTTGTCAGGGAAAGAAATGGAGCTCCCATAAACCTTATAATGTTTCTTCAGAGATTGTGGCTAACGGGACTGCCCACTCTTTCTACGATAACGCAGACGATAGATCCTAGAGAAGGCATTTTCTTCCCTTCGGCGTGAAAAATACCAAAATGTTAGATATTGTATTACTCGTTAGTATGCACTTCATTGTAATGCAAACGAGCATTGCAGTGTACTCTTTTTTTTTTTTTTTTTATTATTGTTACTTAAAAATTGGATAACTGGTAAAGGTATTATTATTTGAGAGAAAAGATAGATGGTAAGATGGTAAACGATAAAAAGAATGATGGAGTGACTGCAAGTGTCGAGTTTTATGTTATCTCTACATAAAACGATCTGTTTAAGATGACAAGTTGGGAACCAAGACAAATAATGTACGCCTGAAACCGTAGCTTTGTTTTCCATTCCCATTGTAAATCAGTTACATCAAATAAAAAAAATTTTACAACCCTTGGATTCAGATTGGATTCAGATTACACGAGAAGTATTTTTTTATTTTTGTGAGCTCTCTTTGGCAGCAAGAGAAATAGATCCTATCTTTCGTAGACGATCCGAACGTTTGTTGGTTTTTGTTGTTCTAAGTTATGATTGAGATCTGTTGATCTAAGTTATGATTTATCTCAATCGATATTATATTCCAATTCAGATTTTTGTTTAGTTTTTTTTTATTTTCTCGAATTCCTTTTTTGTTCATGTACGACTTATCACTATTTCATTTTTTATTGTTGGATATTTTAGATTGATATATCCAGAATTATTACTGTACAAGATTATAAAGATATATTTTCTAATTCAACAAGAAAGATGATATTGCAGAATAAATCCGAATTGATTTTTATGTATAAAAGATTCAGAACTGTATATAGGTATAAATATTGTAATAAGAGTAATAAAATTATTCTTGGTTCCTACTGTTATTGATATGATAATTTAACTACAAGCATACTGTGTCGGTTGTAGCGCTTTACAGGTCGTCGCACAGAGATCTCAGGTGTTTTTGCATTCTCACTAATTCTATAGTCTAACGGATTAACAAAGGACTCTAAGTTGGAGTTGAGAGTTATTCTAATTAATCTAGTACTTACAATCTATTAGTTTCCAACCATGTTTTTACTTCTATTATCTTCTTCTATCATAAAAAAGTGATCTTTTAGTTTAATTTTTATTTAAAGTGCCCTAAACATGAGCTATAAAGTGGTGTGCAAGTATAACTCATCAAAAATACTACTTTTCATAAAATTAAACTAAATCATTAGATATTTCTTTGAATAAGATGAAAACCAACAACTCCAAACCCTAATTAAGTATAGGCTATCAAGAAACTTAATTCAAGTATAACCTATCAAAATATTAATTTTCAAGTTCTTATATTTTAATCTTTTTATAGAAAAATCATGTCTTTATTTATTTTATTTAAGAAGGAATTCTAGAGAGTAATTAAATGGTGGATCATAACTTCATCTATATCCTAGAGCTAAGTTAAATTAGCCACTCATATTTCTAATAAGAAAAATTAAATTTTTATTCATAGAAAGTAATTAAATCTAATCTAGAAAGCAAATAAATATAAACTAGATAGCAATTAAAATAGATTAACTAAGGAAAAATTGAAGAACAAAGAGAATTATCTCTGGTGTCCGGTATTGTGACTGTCACCCCTTCAGAAAACCCTAATTTTATTAATAAAAAGTATATCTAAAATTACACCTAAAAATCTCTCTCTAATTTACAAGGATTCATAGTGTATTTATAACCCAAATATAATCCTACTCCAACTCAAACTCAATACAAATGATATAATCCTAATCCAATATAAACTAATCACAAGATATGTAATTTTAATCCAACCTATAGGTATTAAAAACCAATGGTTGAGATTAGATGACATAAAATACTAATTTTCGGGTCCAAAATCAGAAATTAAGTTTAATAGACCCGTAGCCCATTGGATCGGATTTTTCACTCTGTAGTGTTTCAGTAAAATGGCCATAACATTTTCATACGAACTCGGATTAAGCTGTTCTTAGACTCGTTTCGAAGATAATTTCGAGCTCTACACACTTTCCCCACATGGAAATCTTCATTTCAAGCTTTATCTTCACCGAAAATACTCTTGAAATTGCTGTTGCTGTACTTGAGTGTCGGTTTTCGCCTTAGTTAACTTTCTTTGCTCATATTCTTGATAAATTTGCATTTTCTTCTTCTTTTCCTTGGGAAACCTTTGTTATCTATAAAAACACACTAAATATACCCAAGTAGCAATTATTTATATACAAAAATATATAAAATATGGGAGGAAAATACAAAATATGATACTAATCACACCCCCACACCTATCTTTTGCTAGTCTTCGAGTAAAACCTAAAGCTAAAAAGAAAAAGAAAAATCCTAACTCACTTTCGCAGGATTCGCGATTGCACCTAGCACGTGCAACTAGCCTTTAAACTCCTAAGTTACCGTAGTGGACGAGTGTTGTCTCGTGAGGGTTTGCAATGAATATACCCACAAAATTCGTGAAGAAAATAGATTAAGGAATAAAGAAAAGAAAAATAAGGATAACCGAAAATTAAGAAAAATATAAATTTTATACAAAAGAAAGAAAAATCTTTTTTTTATAATATTTTCATCAATTAATCTCACTAATATACAAATTCAAGAGCGCATTTAGATTATCAATTTTCAAATTGAGCGTCATATCACATACACTTATCATTTTAATCAAAAACTTAAATCATTCTTTCAATATCTACTAATAGATAATCCATTAGCTCCTATACATCTACATGCACATGTTGTATTCTATTTCGGCCTTGGACTCCAATTCTAACTCATGTTCATCTTCTCTCTCATAACAATTTTTTTTAAAGAATATTTCACCTTTCATGCGAATATTTACGCTTGCTTAGGCTCAAAGTACCCGATTACTCGGATCATACTCTCTCTCTCTCTCTCTCTCTCTCTCTCTCTCGCTCTCTCTTTCTTTTTATTTTTTAAGAATATTTCACCTTTAATGCGAATATTCATGTTTGCTTAGGTGCGAATGTTGGTAGTGAAAATTTCTAAGTTAAAAGGATTTTCCACGACAGAACGCGGAGCTAACTCCGCAGCCCCGCGTTTGGCTAATTTTAGCCTCACGTTGAGTAAACACAGAGCTATCAATAGCTTCGCGTTAGCTCCGCATTTTTGGTTATTTAGCGCCACGTTTTGGATACGATTGGCTCCGCGTGAGCAGATAACCAGAATCTCTAACTGATTGAAGTTATGATTTGGGCCTATCAAAATACCCGAATTAAGTCCGATCAGGATTCTAAATCAAGAGATTCGAATCAAAACTAAGATATTTAAATGGAATCCTTAACGAAAGAGAATTCTATTTAGATAGAAACTCTTGCATGAACCCGGAGCTATAAATACCTTTCTGGTGAAACCCTAGGGGTCTTCTTTTCGGCATCAGAAGTTTTCGGAGATCTCTTCCTCTTAGAGAATTCAAGTTACGCACAGAGCCTTGGATTCGTGAAGACAAGAAGAGATCAGTTCTACAGTCAGCCGCCATCTTCGACGGAGAAGAGCTCGACGCCCAATCGTCCAAAGGAGCTACTATAGTTCCCATCGCCGCAGATCCCACGCAAAATATTGTAAAAGAGAGAGATTGACTTATAAAATCCTCTCGTTTGTTCTTTTCTCTTGCTCACTTCTATTTGTAATTCAAGTTTATTCAATGGAAGGAAAGCAACAACAGAACTTTGCTGCGAATAAACTGGCGACCACAGTGGGATCCGTCTCTTTCACTGATGAAGAGATTGTGGCGCAATCGGACGTCGACTTGATCGGATCCAAAGTAGACACACTAGTCGTTGAAATCGACCAACAGAAGTATGAAGAGTTCCTCTCTTCAGGATCAGGTGACTTGGATGAACCGCAGCACTATCGTCGCACGTACTCCAATACTCGAGTAACTGGTAAAAAGGTTCCCACCGAGAAACGGGGGTCCTTGGAGACTGCGACTATAGAGCCGGTGCTCGGACAAGAAGCCTAAGCTGAAGCCGAGCTTCTCACTGCCAAAGAAGACCTGGGGACTGGACTAACCAGAACCCAACTCCGAAACAGGAATCGGAGACTGAGGCGAAAAGCCCTCAAAGCCCGCTTTGGACGCGAGGCTAACTTTCTAGAACGCGAGGCTATGGTTCCTCGCAAACTGGCTCGCGCTAATCACGAGACCAGCATCTATCGCGTTAAACACGAAGCTATGACTTGCCTTAAAAGCAAGGAAAAGCCAGCGTGTGATTTTCCACGCGAGGCTATTGTTGAGCCTAGCGAGAGACGCGAAGCTAGCAATATTTGCACTAGTTGCAGAAACTCCGACACTCGCGAGAGACGCGAGTATAAACTCTCCTCAAAGCCAGCGTGTGATTTTCCATGCGAGGCTATTGCTGAGCCTAGCGAGAGACGCAAAGCCAGTAAGATTTGCACTAGTCGCAAAATGTTTAACACTCGTGAGAAATGCGAGTACAAAAATTTGATACAACCAGCGTGTGACTCATCACGCGAGGTTAATACTGAGCCAAGCAATAATAGTAAGGCTAGTAATACTTGCGAAAAATGCAAGACCCTTCGTGAGAATCGCGTGGATGGTTGGCAATTAGTTGTTAATCGGAAGAATCGCGCTAGACGCGAAAATATCACTTGCGATAATTGCAAGAGCGAGCCAGCGTGCAAAAAATCCTTTTTACGCGAGGCCACTGTTCCAGGAGCTAGACTTCTGAAGACACGCCAAGCCAGCGAGAAACGCGAGGCTAGCGTGGCAAAACGCGGAGCTATTCTTCAGCCCCGCGAGATAAAACGCGGAGCTATTCTTCAGCCCCACGAGATGAAATGCGGAGCTATTCTTCAGCCTCGCTAGATAACAAAGCGCGGAGCTATTCTTCAGCCCCGCGAGGTGACGAAGCGCGGAGCTATTCTTCAGTCCCACGAGAAGAAACGCGGAGCTATTCTTCAGCCCCGCGAGAAGAAACGCGAAGCTATTCCTGAGCCTCGCACAGATCCAATTGACTGCAGAAACGGGACTGACCCTCGCATCAATGGAGTGGAGATCGACTCCAGAGACCCTAAGAAGCTCCAATGGGTTCCTAAACCATCTCAAAGGATGGATGGGCCCCGTAGTTCCGTAACTAACATCACTGATCTCAGGGAGTATTTGTCCAAGAAGCGAGGAATAGAACAAGTCCAAGTTGAGCCTGTTTGTCACTGCCAGCAGCTTATGACAGCAGTATCTGCTGTAATGAACAATTGTGGCTGCAGCAGGAGTAGGGTATCGGTATTTGACCGATTAACCAAGTCAAATGAGAACCCTACTAAGAAAACAAGAACTGCTTCCCTAAAAGAATGGAGGGCTGTAACCTCCAACATGGTGGGAAAAGGAAAGAAGGTGGTTGAGACGGAAGATGATTCAGAATCGAGTGACGAAGAACCTCATCATCTCACTCGACTGAAATCAGGAGCCGTCCCGCCTCGAAATTATAAGAGGCTTGTAAGAGGATCTTACGACGACGATAGCGACAAGTCAGCTATAGCTTCACCGCCGTCCTCTACGACATCTCAACAATGAAGGGCAACGTCGCACATGGCAGATAAAGCTGATGATATTAATCAGAGGTTAGAAGCCCAGGAAAGAATGATCCGAGAGCAACAAAAGACGATCGAAGACCTCAAAATGATGCTCTCAAAATTTGTCGAAGATAACGCTAAAAAGGGCAAAGAAACTCTGAATGAAGAGGAAAAAGAAGATAAAGCCCAGTCAATACACGAGGATGATGATAGATTCTCTTTTCATGATCCACATGGAGAGAAGCTAGAAAAACTACAAAATCAACTGGAAGCTCTAATGCACAAAAAGGAGTTAAAGGAGTTGGGGGTCTCAAGACCATACCCATCTGAATGGGATAAGGTGACATACCCTCAGAAATACAAACCGCTCAAATTAGAGCCATATGACTGGAAGGGATCACCCAGTCAGCATATTTACTACTTTTTGTCCCAAGCAGGACATCTGATGGGTAATGACCCAATTATGACCAAAATATTCGCAAGTACTTTGAGAGGGCCTGCTTTCACTTGGTTCATGCAGTTGCCCCCGGGTATTATTAATACTTGGCTCGATATTGAGAAGTTATTTCTCTCACGTTTCTTTGAGGATGATACCGAGATTACAGTTCATTCCCTCCTTGCAACTACGCAAGGGGAACAAGAAACAGTAAAGGATTTTATAGAAAGGTTCCGAGAGAAGTCTGTGCACTGTAAGCACGGAATGGTCCAGGAAACTCTAGTCGAGACATGTCGACACAACCTGAAGACTAACGTGCTCCTGAAAATGGGGGCCGTAGAGTCCAAAACATGGAGGGATTTGCTCAAGCAAGGAGAGCAGGCCGAAGACTTGATTCGACGAGTGGAAGAATCCCATGTATCAAGGAATATTGGAAATAATAAGCCATACACCCAAAATAATAATAATAAGAATAAAGGGAAAGCGGTGATGGCATCAGAAGCGTCTCCGCAGAAGACAAATCCTCCGAGCCTAAAGCCCCAAAATCAAAAGGGCCCCAGGCAAAATAGACCTCAACAAGAGAGAACCTATACTTTCAAGACGGAACAGACATCTACGCTCTTCCACCTCCTCCTGAAGAAAGGAATGTTGAGGCTTCCGAAAAATAAGAAGCCAGAGGACACCGGTAAAATCAACGACCCCAATTACTGTCTTTATCACCGGAACGTGGGTCACCCTACTAGGGATTGTTATCCCCTTAAGAACAGAATCCAGGCATTAATAGAAGCTGGAGTTCTGACGCTTAAGGAAGAACAGAAGAGAGTCACCGCCAATATGACAACTATAGTAGTTGGAACGCATGAGTTCCCCGTAGGTGTGACCCCAATCCCAAAGGGTAAGTTGGTTACAAAGAACTTTGATCCTCATCAGAAAGCCCAGGAAGGGCTTGTCCCCGTAACAACTCAGAAGGGAGAAGTTATGTGGGTCCACCCTGACTTATTGGAAGATGAGCAATGGACTACCATGGGTCAAGGAAAGAAGCGGACAGTTAATGTCATTTCCGCAGAATTAAAGGAAGAATATCTAGCTTCGGGAGCCTTTACAGATTTTGAAGAAGAACCCGAAGCTATGGCCACTCATCAAGATGGGGCAGGTCCTTCTGGCACTCGATCCGGGAAGACATATCTCAAGGACTATACCAGGGTGGATCCAAAAGGCATATATGCAGAACTTGCAAAACCGGCAAAGCAGAAAGGGCTTCGCTTTCAGAAGGATCCTATTGGAGATGAAGGGGCCAAAGAGACCACCTTCAAATTTGACATAATAGCCCAGCTGGCCAATATTCCAGCACGAGTGACGCTCTACGAACTACTAAGGCTATCAAAGTCAACGCGTGAAGCATTGAGAGAGGCATTGGCAAACTCTGAGTCATTCCTAGCTCAGATTGTCGAGCCAGCTGAAGAAGGACAGGATTCTTGCCCCAACTGTCACCAAGTAAGGAGGCAGATCCCACAAATCACCTTCTCTCCAGAAGACATGCAGGTGAGGAATATAAAGCACAATAGACCTTTATATTTCACCGGATATGTCGGATCCACCCAGGTGGACCGAATTCAAATAGATCCGGATTCTGTACTAAGCGTCGTGCCCAGAAGGTTGATGCAGCTGTTGGAAATTTTCCTCCATCTTCTGACACCAACCAATACAACAATATATGGATTTAATACCAATAACAGCAGTCCCCTCGGAAAAATCCGACTCCGATGTCAAATTGGAGACTTGAGGACGGAGGTCACGTGCTATGTTATTGATGCCGATACCTCCTACAATATTTTACTAGGAAGACCTTGGATCCATGCTCACATGATAGTTCCGTCGACTCTTCACCAATGCATGAAGTACTGCGATGAAGAAGGAGAGGTCCGGACACTAGTTGCAGACAAGCAACCATTCAAAGGGCTGGGGAATTACTTCACAGATGCTGCACTCTATAAGCCAACCCATGAAGTCTCCAACGACGAGCCAAGCGAGCCTCCGAAGCCTGACGACAGCGGCAATGAAGCCGACATTGAGTATGAGCTTCCCGAAGAAGATGACGGGGGTGACTATGAAATCAACCCCCATTTAGATTTTAGTTTGAGTTGGGATAATAATGTGGATGATGTAATAGATAGTGATTGGATTATTAATGAAAATATAAAATTAATCTATGAGCATTTGTAGCGACTGAATCTGAACTATCTTGCACTTCCACTGAAGTGGATGACCTATCCGAACTTGAAGTTCTGGCAGCATATCATTTGCCAATTAGGTCATCCTTCCTCTCTCGGTCTAAAATAGTTAAGGGAAAATGTCACTATTTCGAAGTGTCTTCCCGACGAAAGTCCCAAAAGCCGATCATGTTCGGCAGGGTGATGGCGTCACCTCGACGAAAGCAAAGTAGCGAAAGTGATGAACAAACATCACCGCAATTTCACCTGTATGAACAGAAATCCCGGAAAATGATGGAAAAGATGGGTTATAACTTGACCCAGAGGCCGAGATTAAACTTTGGAAAAGGGCGACGGAATCTTGTACCATCATTCAGACCAAGAGGAAAAAGCCCGGATTATTATCAAAAAACTCGCAGGGGGTTGGGCTATGTATCACTCCTCCTTCATCGCCATTAAAAGATGAAGAGAGTTCTTCGATTAAAGAAGAAACATCTTCACCCGATCAGGATTCAGATATAAGTACCGGTGCTTAGTTTCAATCTTTAACAGCCAATATGGTTTCAGCCGCATTAGAAAGCGACGAGGAACCAATTGATGTTCAAGACGATTCCTGGGCTAAGCATATGGACACTCTCTGGGATGTCCACTTTGAACAGTGTGACCCGCCCACAGAAGACAGATTGATATAGGTCAACATGGGAACGAAAGAAAATCTGAAACCCATCTTCGTAAGCGAAATGTTAACTCCCTTGGAGAAAGAAGAACTTATATCTCTTATCAAAGAGTATATAGACGTATTCGCATGGAGCTACGAGGACATGCCCGGACTTGACCCTCAAATTGCCACACACCGTTTAAATATAAAAGAGGATGCCAAGCAAGTTAAACAACAGCAAATGCGTTTTCGACCGGAATTGTGGAGGCAATAGTTGCTGAGGTCAATAAGCTCATAAAATCGGGATTCATCCGAGAAGAGCAACACCCTGATTGGGTGGCTAACATAGCGCCGGTTCGTAAGAAGAACGACAAAATCCGGATATGCATTGATTTTTGAGATCTGAACACTGCATGTCCTAAAGATGAGTTTCCGCTCCCCATCACCGATGTGATGATTGACAATACTTGTGGTTACGAGATGATGTCCTTTATGGATGGCTTCTCAGGATGTAACCAGATCAAGATGCACCCAGATGATAAAAAGCATACAGCTTTTAGAATGCCGCTGGGAGTCTATTGTTACACGGTAATACCGTTTGGATTAAAGAACGTCGGTGCCACCTACCAACGCGCAATGAGTGTCATATTCAAAGAACACTTGTGCAAAACCGTAGAATGCTACGTGGATGATCTAGCAGTCAAAAGCAAAAACAAAGGAGATCATCTTCATGATTTAAGAGTGGTCTTCGATCTTATGAGGAAACATCACTTGAAGATGAATCCAGCTAAGTCATTCATGGGGGTGTCCAGCGGGAAATTCCTTGGGTTTGTAATAACTTCAAAAGGAATTTTTCTCGACCCTGAAAAGGTGAAGGCGATCAGCGAAATGCCGCCGCCCCGTAATCTTAAAGAATTAAGGGGGTTGCAAGGAAAGCTCGCCTATATTCGACGCTTCATTTCCAACTTATCCGGACAATGCCAACCATTTTCCAAACTTATGAAAAAGGGGGTGTCTTTCTTGTGGGATGAAGCATGCCAACAGGTATTCGATGACCTGAAGGAATATCTTACTAAGTCTCCTGTACTTATGGCACCAACCCCTGGACAGCCCTTCCTTATATATGTAAGGGCCATGGATAATGCTTTAGGAGCGCTACTGGCCCCAATATAATGAGCACGGCCAGGAATATGCTCTCTATTATTTAAGCAGAACAATGATCGGGGCCGAACAGCGGTATACCCCGATTGAAAAGGAATGTTTAGTCCTAGTGTTCGCTGTTCAGAAAATGCGGCACTACTTTTCAGGGCAAACAATTCATGTCATATCACGAGTTAATCCCTTGAAGATCCTGATGACGAAACCAGGATCCTTAAATGGCCGAATGGCAAAATGGGCACTATTGCTGTCACCATATGACATACATTTTGTCCTTTAAAAAGCTATGAAGGGACAGGCGATTGCCGATTTCTTAGCAGACCATCCAATTTGGTCTAAATCCAAACAGACGTCGGAAGTCAACACAGTTAACAAAGAACAACCATCGCAAATGTTCTTTGATGGTGCTGCCAGACGATCTGCTGCCGGAGTGGGAGTTGTATTGATATCCCCACACAAATATAATGGTTACTCATTAACGGAACCGTGTACGAATAATGTGGCGGAATATATGCGCTCATTATCGGCCTGAAAATAGCTCTGCAACTGGGGGTGAACCATCTTGAGGCCTATGGAGACTCTAAGCTCATCGTCAATCAGATGACGGGTGAGTATGAAGTCAGACATGAAGCGCTCATCCCCTATCATCAGCTAGCCATTGAGCTGGCAGGATATTTTGAACAATTTTACATATGTCACATATCTCGAAACGAGAACGTTTATGCAGATGCTCTTGCCGCATTAGCTGCGACTCTGGCAGTCCCGCCAGGTGAAGCTAAAAGCATCACTATTTGTAGCAGGGAACTCCTCCATCGGGACACGGTGTTCCAAACCAAGGAAGTATGCTAGACAAGCTTTACCATAGAGCCCTGTGATTGGCGATTTCCATTTGTGGATTATGCTTTACATGGGATCCTGTCAGAAGATTCAAAGGAAGCCACCTCGATAAAGAGGAAGGCCCAGAAATTTTATTATGACCATAAGCTTCAGACTTTGTATAGGAAGTCAAGAGATGGTCTGCTGCTACGCTGCATATCGAGAGCAAAAGCAGAAGAAGTGCTGAGAGAAGCACATAATGGAGTATGTGGAGCTCATCAGCCCGGTCCGAAACTAGAAGACCGCATAAGAACGCTAGGATATTACTGGCCGAGCATGATTACGGAAGCTATGGCATATGCTAAGCGATGCCATGCATGCCAAATACATGCTAATTTCATCCACCAACTCTTAGAATACTTGCACAATACTGTTGCTAGTTGGCCGTTTGAGGCATGGGGAATGGACATTGTGGGGCCTATAACTCCCCCATCATCCAGAGGACATCGGTTTATTTTGACAATAACCGATTATTTTTCAAAATGGGCCGAAGCCGTGCCCATGAGAGAGGTAAAAATGACAGATGTTATTAAATTCATTAAACATCATGTCATTTACCGTTTTGGCTTTCCCCGGAGGATCATCCATGATAATGGGCCGCATTTCGTCAACGAGAGGTTTTCGAGATTCTGTGATAAATTCAGAATCAAGGACATCGCTTCGACGCCGTATAACCCTACGGCTAATGGGTTAGCCGAAGCTTTTAATAAAACAATTATTAAGCTCCTTCGGAAGTTCGTCTCCTCCAATAAAAGGGATTGGGATGAGAAACTAGGAGAGTGCCTGTGGGCTTATCGCACGACCGTTCGCACCCCTACAAAAGCTACTCCATTTTCTTTGGTCTACGGAAGCGAGGCCGTGTTGCCTCTCGAAATCCAGATACCATTACTAAGAGTGGCCTTAGCCGCAAAGATGACGACAGAAGAGTGCCATCAACAGAGGTTACAAGAACTAGAGGCGTTAAATGAAAGACGTCTCAAAGCTCAACAACAAATTGAGTTGTATCAAGCCCGAATTACCGTTCAATAAGAATGTTAAACCAAGGACCTTTAAGCAAGGAGACTTGGTTCCGGCTATTAAACGGCCGATGGTGCTAACCCACAAAACTAAGGGTAAATTTGAACCCAAGTGGGAAGGACCGTTTATTATGGAAACTGTGTACTCCAGTGGAGCCTATCGCTTAATGAATCAAGATGGCGACAGGATGATGATGCCGATTAATGGCAAATTTTTGAAGAAATACTATGCTTGACAAACTAAAATGGCGACAGAGTAACTGTCCCATCTAGTTCATAAACCTGGTATGTCTGGTTCTCAAGTTTGAACCGCCTCCAGTCTTTTTCTTAGGCATGCGCAATTGAGCGTCTCTGACCTAAACCTGGTGTGTCTGGTTCTCAAGTTTGAACAACGTCCAGTCTTTTTCTTAGGCATACGCAATTGAGCGCCTCTGACCTAAACATGGTGTGCCCAGTTCAAGTTACGCGAGAGTGCCTTGGACCGCCTCCACTTATTCAAGTTACGCAGATGAGCACTTGGACTCCTTCTTAGGCATGCACAATTGAGCGCCTATTGTTCGCAGCAAAGATCTGTTGTTGCTTTTCTTCCATTGAATAAACTTGGATTACAATGAAAGAGAACAAGAAAAAGAACAAACAGGAGGATTTATAGTTCAATCTCTCTCTTTTACAAAGTTGCGTGGGATCTGCGGCGATGAGAACTATAGCAGCTCCTTTGGACGATCGGTACGTCGAGTTCTTCTCTATTAAAGATGGCAGCCGACTGATCTCTTCTAGTCTTCACGAATTCAAGGCTCTGTGCGTAACTTGAATTCTCTAAGAGGAAGAGATCTCCGAAAACTTCTGATGCCGAAAAGAAGACCCCTAGGGTTTCACCAGAAAGGTATTTATAGCCCCGGGTCCATGCAAGAGTTTCTATTTAAATAGAACTCTCTCTCATCAAGGATTCTAATCAAATACGAATCTCTCGATTTAAAATCCTGATCGAACTTAATTCGGGTAGCCCAAATCATAATCTCAATCAGTTAGAGATTCTGGTTATCTGCCCATGCGGAGCCAATCGCATCCAAAACGCGGCGCTAAATAACCAAAAATGCGGAGCTAACGCGAAGCTATTGATAGCTCCGTGTTTTACTCAACGAGAGGCTAAAATTAGCCAAACGCGGGGCTGCGGAGTTAGCTCCGCGTTCTGTTGTGAAAAATCCTTTTAACTTAGAAATTTTCACTGCCAACAGAACCCACTCCAAAGTTTTCAAAATGGCTTAGAATTTAGCAAATTTTGAAATACTTTGGATCTTTAGACTGAAAATGCGGAGTTAAAATACCAAGTTTATTTCCGGTTTTTAGCTCGCTTACGCGGAGCTAATCAGCTTCACCTTATTTTCAGTGAAATGAGTAATTTCTTCATTGATTATCTTGATCTTCTGTGCCGAATACCAAGCTACGGAGACCCAGTTTAAATAGAGCTCTCGGGTCGTCTTCTTCTTTATTCCACCCGAAGAACTTCCGAAAATTCCTTCGTTTAATTCTCCATGGATTTCATCATTAGTATGCCGCTCCAGAAGAGTATGGCTTCGTGCACAGTGGCCGGCGTTAATGTCAGCGGCCATGGAAGTAAGCGTGACGGCGAACCAGCCTATGCAGCGTCTTCCGAAGGTAAAAACTTCAACTCTTGGTCTTCTAAGAACCATTCTGAGATGTTTTGGCTCGGTTTAATTTGGCCAATTGTTTATCTTATCGACGAGGTCGCCGCTGTTCAGCCATAAGGCTCAAAGGAGAAGACAGAGAGGAACTCTGGTCTTTCTCTACGTAAAGTTATTGCGTCATCCCTGTGCTTGAAACGCGGTGCTATTTTGTCTAGCAATCGCGATGAATTGCGAGGCTATCTTTGATTAGCAGTCGCGATAAATTGCTAGGCTATCTTTGATTAGCAGTCGCTTTATGTCACGAGGCTTATGAAAAAGAAGGAAATAGCAGAGAGAAGCTCTGTCTTTACTTTACGCGAAGTTATCGCGTCATCCTCTGCGTTTAAAGCGCGAGGCTATTTCTTCAACTGTACGCAGAGTTAACTTAGCTCCGCATTTTCACAGAAACTCTGTTCCTTTTGCAGTAAGTCCAATCCTTTCTGAAGAGGAGTGTATGTGGGTCCATCGATCTTCATCAGCAAAAGTAACTCTAAGGAAGTCAGAAGCATATGCTTTACAATATAGTTGCAGGTTTCAAGCTCTGGCTCCTGGAAATGAACTTTTGAAGGAGCTGTAAGCTCAAGTAAGGAATTGCAGCACTTGCAGTTCAGAATTGCAGCACTTGCAGTTCAGAATTGCAGCGCTTCTCTTTCCTCTCGTGCTTCATTTCAGATCACAGATCCAAATTGTCATTTGCAGAGGAGTTCTTTTGCATGTGAACCAGGGAACTGAGCTTCAACACCCCGTAGAGAAGTCTTATTGTTAGGTCATTGATGAATTGCTTATGTAGAAGCTTTTGGGAGAGCTATAACTCCCTCTTCTTTTGTAATCTTTTCTTTTTATGAATAAAGATAAATATTTTCCTCTCTATCTGTTGGCTTCAAGAATTTTGCTTGCTCAACAAATAGATGGTTTATAATTTTGATATAATAATCTAAGGCTCATTTGCGTAACTTAGATTAAAAATATCAAGATGATCGTTCAAAGATCATTTTAACTTAGATAGACACGCCTAATTGCACTTGCCAAAATCTAAGTTTTCCTAAAAAACGCGAAGCTAATAATCTCATTTTAACTTAGATGGAAGTGCTCAATTGCACTCACCAAAAATCCAAGTTTTTCATAGGAACGCGAAGCTAAGGCACCGGGTTATCCCCGCGCTTTGTATAGTTGCATGGAGTTAGTACTTTCGCGTTTTCCATCATCACGCAATGCTAATTAACTTCGCATTTTTGGAGAGTAACTGACCAGTCATTTTCTCCAAAACTCGCGCCAAATTCCAAGAGGCGGTTTCTTTCATTTATATGAAATCTCTATTCCTTATCCTTCTCACTTCATCTTGAGAATTTTTCAGAAACTTAGAAATTCAGGCGATCATAGTTCAGGCGACCCAAGCTTTTTCCGACCGAGTCTCCTCCCAACTTCCAGTCGATTCTCCTCAACAATGGCACCCAAAACTCGTGCTACTTCTCGCGCGGCTCCATCATCGGCGACAGGTGCAGGCAATGGTGGCGGCGGCCATGGCAGCAACGCGCCAACCCACATTTTGCCTATCGGAGGTAAGAAGCTCTCCATCGAGACTCTTTAGAATATCTTTAGAGTGATTTTGGCTTAATTTTAACTGATCAGTCAACTCTTTTACCGGCGAGATCGCCGTACTCCTGCTGTGAGGCTTGGAGAAGAAGAAAAGTCTCTGACTTTATTTTTACACGAAGTTATCGCGTCATCCTCGCGTATTGAAGCGCGGGGCTATTTTAAGTAGCAGTCAAGCTGAAACGCGAGGCTATTTTGAGTAGCAGTCGCGCTAAAATGCGAGGCTATTTTAAGTAGCAGTCGCGCTGAAATGCGAGGCTATTTTGAGTAGCAGTCACGCTAAAACGCGAGGCTATTTTGAGTAGCAGTCGCGCTGAAACGCGAGGCTATTTTAAGTAGCAGTCGCGCTGAAACGCGAGGCTATTTTGAGTAGCAGTCGCGCTGAAACACGAGGCTATTTTAAGTAGCAGTCGCGTGAAAACGCGAGGCTATTTTAACTTCTGTGCGGTCTAATCTTTAGCTTCGCGCGACACTCTTCTTAGCTTCGCGGGTTCTAATTTTTAGCTTCGCGCGTCCCTACTTAGAGAATTTTTCTGACTTATAGAAACTTCTCTAACTCTGGTGCTTTTTTTTGCAGTAGGGTATTCGATGGAGGCTCTTCCCCACAAGAACTACTTCGGTTTTGCTGGGGGTTCAGATCCTTCAGGCCAATTTCGCTTCACCACTATCTTGGCTTCATATAAGCCAGACCCGAAGGAGAGCAATTAGAAGTTGATCAAGTATCACCCCACTACTGCGCGAGAAATTATAACTGATGCAGCCTTCGAAACTTTGAATAGAGAGGCGATGGAGAAACCCGCCTTCCTCTTTGGAGACTAGATGGATCAATCAGATGAGATCTTTCTTGAAGAGGAGTGCGTTTGGTTATATAACTCAGGCGAAATGCTGATGTTTCTGCCTAGAATGGATCGTAGCTATCCCCTGGTCTATCTTCAGAGGCTGGCGATGCCTCGGGAATTAAAGTGGGGACTAACTCAAGAGCAAGATGGCATCCCAACGGACAAATTTGGTGCACAAGGAGTTTGTCAAGATGGTTCCCCCAGATGCATTACTGGCTTGCTTCCAGGCCGATTTGGCAAGGAGCTTCCAGTAGGAGAAGTCCCATCCCGTGCACGAACTTTCTTAAGTGAGTTCCTGGCGAAGAATGGTCAGTACCCAGCTAGCGACTTTAGGATGCCTGGCTGGGTTTACTCTTCTGGGAATATGTGGTGCGCCCGCCTTGTCCAATATATGTTGGATTCTCATGAGCCCATCTTAAAGGATATCGGCTTATATAAAGCCATCAGGAACGTCCAGTTCGGGTTCCCCCAGAGTGCTTATCATTTCTTCTGCCTCTTGGAGATGTACAACCCCGAGACCTGCACTCTCTTTACACCAGTGGGTGAGCTAGGGTTTGCTCTCCACGAGATGTTTGAGGTGTCCGGGCTTTCCATGGGTGAAGTTCCCTATGAAGAATACATCCCTTCCACCGAGGAATTAAACATATTGATGGCTAAGGATGAACGTGTCTATGCCACATACTGGGAGATGATGTGCCATTATCGCATTTGTGCTGACCTGGTAGGTGCGCGTAATCATGGTATTGGTCTCAAGAAGTGGGCCGAATATCTTTTTGCCAACTTGAATTCTAAGGATAGTTCGACAACTATCCATGGCCATCCTCCCATCCCTATCTCAGAGATTGATCAGCGTATAGCCCGGGATCGTTACTTATTATATTATACCACTGACTCCAATGAGAATGGATACGATCCTGGCACTTCATTCAAGAGCTACCATTACCAAGCCCAGTTTTCGGTCTCCAACAGAGGTCTCATCGCCGGGTTTTTGATGCCGTGGTTGAAGAGATGCGTTGTGCCGTCATTGCCCAAGGAAGCAATCTCAATGACCGTGGTATATCTAGCGGTTCTTCTCGCACATGGCCGTCCCCTTGGACTTCTTCCTGCTATGGTGTGCAATCTGCAACATGGATTGCGGACATTCTATCATGATTTTCTCCCCACTGATAAGGTCAAGGGGAAAGGCAAGGGCAAGCTGAAGGAGGCTGCCCAGCCGAAGACTCCAAACCCTAGGGTGGAGCTCCCCTATACTTATCTGATGGCGTGGCTCGTTTTGCATTGCCCATCTCTGATGAGTGCTGCTGCACGCCGCTCCGGTGATAAGTGTTACTTCGTGGAGCTCTACGAACGCTCGTCATGGAAGCATCATTATATGTCACAGATCCGGAAGACTCTTCGATGTCATCAGAATTACGAGATCTTCCGGTGTTTCCCTGATTTTCCTGGTGGCGGATATGGAATGAAGCTGAAGGATGTCGCCGGTGCAGACAATTTTACCGCCTTATCTTCAGGAGAGTTCTGGTGGCTCCTTAATATTCGCCCTGGACACTTGGTATACCGTCAAGACGCCAAGTGTCTCATTGAACCATATACCCCAAGCCGCTTTGCTCGCCAGTTCGGGCATTCTCAACTCTATGTGGGCAACCCGGGCAGGCATTTTGCTTTTGAGGGGAATTTATATGACGGCACCCGGGGTTGGTTTCATTTTACCGCTGGCGGGACTGGTGCTGAATTTACTTTACCGCAGAAATTGCCAGAACTGGTCATGACCCTCAGCTTTTGCACCTGGTACAGTATTGCTAATGCTGACGTACCTCACTTCACTATCAACAGAACCTGTTGTAAGGAGATTGAGGCTTTCTACATTAGCCGTCAGGGTGCCTCCAGAGTTAGGGTCAAAGGGATGGACGAATTTCTTGGGGCCGCGGCTGAACCATCGGACGTCAGCGAGCCTAACAATGATGATGATAATGATGATGACCATGCCGATGTTGGGGGTGTCCCTTAACCTGTTGTTGTTATCCCCAGGGGTTCTACCCTCAAACGCCGCGGTGCCCCAAAGAAAGGGTCTGTTGAAAAGAAGAAGAAGCTGGCTCCAGGTACTCTGCTAGCTCCTCAAGAAGCAGCTGTCAAGTTTGCCTCAGATCTGCTGGCGTCAACTCTGCCTCCAGTGTCGGTAAGAGGGAGTGGACCTACTGGGGTTCCAAGTGCTCCTGCGGTTCCGGTCCCTCCGTTGGTAATATCCCCCTCGACGGTAGTATCTGTTGCACATCCTGCGGTGTTACCCTTGAGTAACGAGACATGCACACTTTTGGAGACAACGGCGGCTCCTCCTTCAAGCCCAACAACGGGTCTTGTCTCCCCTGGTATGGTTTTTTTTTTTTAACTTTTATATTCTGTTTTCTGTTTACTCTCCCCGTATTCTGCACGTAACTCTCCTTGTCTTGTTTTTCTGAGGTATAAGTGGCCATGCCCTTTCACCGATGCACTCGACCACCAAGGGAGAGTCCGACGAGAGAGTGGACTACTCAGGCACTACAGGCTCGGCAGGTGGTCCTGGTAGTTCTGCCACTGATATGGACGCAGATCACCCCACGACTACTCCTCCACCAATTCCTTCTTCGGTCCCCTCATATGACGATATTGGGAGTGATGAGAGGACAGAAGTAATCATTGAAGCTGCGGCGAGAGAGGCCACACCATCTCCCAGTCTGCCATCTCCGACACCTGGGGCTTGTTCTGAAGAGACCTTTCCGGTAGTTATTGGTGCACCCTCTGCTCCTCAGCCAGTGACACCAACGTCTTCTATCGCTATGGCTGTTGATATGTCGGTGACTCCTCCAGCCCCAACTCTCCCGTCAGCGGGCGACGAAGAGAAATTGAAATTCTCATTCGAAGCCACTTCTGTTGCAGGAGGAACTTCGAATGAAGGAACACCATTGACGCCCCCTGCTGGTGGCGCCGTCCAAGCAACCTGTTCGAATAATGCTCTTCCTCGAATCCCCAGCTCTGCTCAGTCTGCATTGGCCTTATTAGCCCCGCATGTCATGAACTTGGTACAGGGACGGACTTCTTTAAATTTAGAGGATATCACTCCTCCCTCAGGGATTTCTTCTTCCGCGCCGCCTGTTTTAAGTGAAAACACCGCGGGTCTTTTCGAGGAACTCTTTAACCATAGTGTTAATGATTTTATGCGGCTGCTACAAAGATGGATCGGGCCGATCTCTGTCAATACAGACTTCCTTAACCTCGGTCATCCTATGCTACTCAACTACTTGGACAATATTGAGAGGATCGGGGGACGGGACCGAGCAGCTCCCTACCGGGCCCGCTTAAATATTTTAGAGGAGCATGTGAATACGCTAAACACCGTTCGTCAAGAGGACGTGGAAGCAATCACCGAAATAGAGTTAGCGCGGCTTCGGTTGGAGCTGGCGGCGTGCCGAGAGGAGTCGATGCGGCAAGAAGAGGGATGGTCACGAGAGCTGTCAGAACTTCGGGCTAGTCGAGAGTCCATCCTTAAAGATCTGGAGGTGGTGGAGTTCGAGATCGAGGGAAGCCAAGCCGCCATCTTTAACGCGCACGAGATCATTACTGAAGCTCGAAAGGCCTTAGTGGCAAATGAGCTTAAATTAGGAGAATCTGTTAAAAAGCGGGAAGCGCTGATTCTCCAGCAGGAGCAGATTGATCAGGAAGAGTCCACAAGAAGTTAAGCTATGGAGGAATCCCGTCAACGGTTGGCCCAGCGATTGTCCATAAGTGATGACGATCTACGCCAGCAGGCTCAACATTCTGTAACTGTAGACACTAAAAATAAGTAAATAAAATTAAAAATATACATATATATGAAAACCACCGAACCCGAGAGTGCAACCCCGGGAGAGTTCCCGCGGATTGCTACCCGCAGGAGACTCCCGCGGGTTACCCGCGGGAGCTAATCCTACAGGTGCCAACCCGCGGGTTGTTTTCTGTATTTTTTTGTTTATTTTCGTTGCTAATATTTCGTGATCCGGTTTTTCAGGAGGAAATTAATCCGGATTTCAAGTCCTCTCAGTCTATAAAATACGCGATTGGATTCGAGAGATGGGGACTTTTTGGCTGGACGATTCTTCACAGAGAGTTCAGAGAGATCAGAAGGAGCGGGCTTTCTTCGAGAGCTCACAGATCCTCTTCCAAGTTGGACAGTCAACGGAGGCAGCAGCAAGACTCCACCGCCACCCGAACCCACTTAAAAGGGAATCCACTAATATTCCCGTTCTTGTGAATCCTATTTGCTTTTTTTTGTAATTTGAATTTTCATTGTAATTCATCAATTTTGCAATGGAATCAAAGATGCAATTTTCGGGCAAACAAGAACTGGCGACCACAGTGGGAGCCTCTCTGTTCACTATAGAGAACATCGTGGCGCAGTCCGACTTGGTACCCATCGGATCTGTTGTCGAAACGCTGATCGTAGAAGTTAATTAGCAAAAATACGAGGAATTTATCTCTTCCTCTGATTCGGAGCCCAGGCGTCATCGCCAGGCTATGATGAACAAAGGTGAGGTATCATCGCCCACCGAAAAGAAGAAGGCGTCATCGCCTATTAAAACTTATGAGGCGTCATCGCCCGTTAAAACTGACTCTGTCAGAAAATATGTGGCGTCATCGCCTACTCCTAAGTTGAATCAAACTCTCCAAGCTCTCAGAAAAGAAACTTAAGACATAAAACCCAACGGGCCCGCCTGAACAGTGCCTCTGGGAAGTTACACTCAGAAAATCTAGCCCAGGAAACAATCCTGACACAGGCAACATCAGGAGAGAAAAATTTCAAAAATGAAAATCTGCAGGCAGAACTGTGGGTTGCACCGCACGGGGGCAACCCCGGACACCCGCGGTTCCAACCACGGGTCGCACCGGGCGGGGGCAACCCCGCGGTTGCAACCGCGGGTGCAAACCCGCGGTTCCAACCGCGGGTTGCACCCCGCGGGGGCAACCCCGCGGTTGCAACCGCGGGTGCAAACCCGCAGTTCCAACCGCGGGTTGCACCCCGTGGTTGGGGTGCAACCCCGGGTTTGCAACCACGGGTGCAAACCCGCGATTTCAACCGCGGGCTGCACATCGTGGGTTGCAACCCACGAGTTGCACTTCGCAAAAAAAATCAGGGGTTGGTTCTGGTGTCTATTCGGGCACACGCGCAGTGAGCACACAGCACACACCTAACTTTTTGGTTACTCTCTCAGGTGTACCATCCCATTCCTCTTCAAACAAAACTAAGGATGTGCTCATGCACTCACCTGAGAAGATGTCTTCAAGTTTCACTTCGGATGAACAGTCAGATGCGTGCGGGGCCCGTGCAACAGCACGAGCCAGCACACACTCTAGACGACTCCATAAAAGAGAGTGTATTGATACAGGAAAAGCTCTCAGCCATGAGATACTACAAACCAACCAGTATTATGAACAGAACTTGCGACGCAAGAGGCGTCAGAGTATAAATGGGAACAGGTCTGAGGATTTGAGAGAGTATCTTACTCGAAAGAGGAGCACATCCCAATCCAATTCTCACTGCCATTGTGAACGGCTGATCTCAGCCGTTTTGTCAAACTGCAAATGTAAGTCAGGACAATCTATTTTTGAGCGGATTACAGAGCCAAAGGGAAGACGGATAGTAAAAAAGATGTGCCCTGGGGATGATCTGCCTGCCGTTTCATCCTATATGGTTGGTGAAGGCAAGAAGATTGCCGAAAGCGACTCCTCAGACAAAGAGTTCACTTCAAAATTAAAGGGGGTGTCCATTGAGCCAGAGGGTGTGTTTCGACACACTCGGGCTAGGAGAGGAGTCGCTATACCATTAAACTATAAGAAATTAGCTACAGGATCTGACGAGGAGGAAGACAGATATTCTGCTATTGTATCTTCGTCCTATTCTGATTCGAACAGAGGGTTGGAGGCTGCAGTAAACATGGCCAATCTTCCAGAAGAAGTTTCTAGAAGGCTTGAGAGACAAGAACAACGTCTCAAACAACAAGAAGAGACTATGGAAGAAATGAAACAACTCTTGACTCAGTTGCTGGCCCAAACGAAGAAAGGCCAATCTTTGTCATCCGCTAAACGACATGAAGAAGAACATGTCCGCATAGAGGAAGATAGCGAAGATGACTACGAAGAAGTACCTTCTCAGTTAGGAGAGAAAGAAAGAGTAAATGTGGTTATTAATCCTCAGGTGGAGAAAATGGAGAAGATGGAAAACCAGCTACAGGCTCTTCTTCACCGGAAAAAGTTGCAGGAAGTGGGGATAGTGCGTCCCTATCCTATAGAATGGGAGACCACACCCTACCCTGCAAACTACAAACCATTAGACCTTCAATCATTTGACGGGAAAGGCTCTCCGCAGCAACACATCTTCTACTTCCTGTCACAGACAGGGCATTTAATGGGGCATGATCCAACATTGACCAAGATATTTGTGAGTACCTTACAAGGACCTGCATTTACCTGGTTTATGCAACTACCCCAAGGAACGATTAAATCATGGGCCGACGTAGAACGTGAGTTCTTAGCCCGATTTTTCGAAGACAATACTGAGGTCTCGGTACCATCCTTGCTAGCAGCAAAGCAGGGAGAGGGCAAGAAAGTAAAAGCTTTTGTCGAATGGTTCCGAGAGCTTTCCATGCGGTGCCCGCATGGCATGACACAGGAGACCCTCGTGGAGACTTGCAGACATAACTTATTGACTGATGTCTTAGTCAAAATGGATTCGGTTGAATCCAAATCTTGGAGAGTCTTACTCAAGCAAGGTGAGCAGGCCGAAGACATACTCCGGCGCCTTGAAGAGAAACAACAATCTATGAGAAGAGTCACCTCGAACAAGCCAACATCTCATTTCCCCCGTTCCAGAGGGAAAGACATAATGGCGGTGGAGAATACATCCAAGCCGAAACAGAGGATGGCTAAAAGCAACACAGCGGGTTCACCCAGACCACAAAAATAGTATTCATTCGAGGATGAACATACTGTTACCATGTTCAATTTGCTCACTAAGCTCAACATGCTTAAGTTGCCAGAGAGCAAAAGGCCTGAAGAGGTTGGAAAGACCAATGATCCGAATTACTGCTTATACCATCGGATCGTGGGTCACCCAACTAAAAATTGTTTCATTTTGAAAGATAAGATTCAGGCACTAATTGATGCTGGAGCAGTTCAGCTCAAAGCTGAACAAAAAAGGGTGACAGCTAACTCGGCCACATTTACAGTGGGTGGTCTGGAGGTACCACTGGGGCTCATACCTATTCCAAAGGGTGAGCTCAGGGTGGTTAATTTGGACCCCCATAATCAGCAGAAGAAAGGGTTTGTCCCTTTCACAACAGAGAAACAGGAGGTCCTTTGGGTGCATCCGGACATTCTTGAAGATGAATAGTGGACAACTGTCAAGACTAGAAAGAAAACTGAAACAAGGGGAAAGAAGCACATGTGCAATGTCGTTTCAGCAACCATTGAGAAGGATGCAGATGATATACCACTGTTAACAGATTCTGAATCGGGGGTGACAGCTCTAGCAGTGGAAAATGAACCCGCGCCACCTTCTGGAACCAAATCTGGAAAACAGTATTTGAGGGATCTCTCAAACATGGAAGCTGGCTCTTCTAAGCCAACCAAGGAGACTAATGAAGGAGCTACCAAGCAGATTCCCGACAAGGGAAAACAAAATGAGCTCAGGTACAATCGGGCACTACGAAAAGATGTTTCTGAAGAGCAAAGTTCCTCTTTTCAGTTTGATGTCATGGCACAGTTGGCGAATATACCTGCAAGAATAACTCTGTATGAGTTATTACGCCTGTCCAAGTCTACAAGAGATGCGCTAAGAGAAGCCCTAGCAGAATCTGAAGCTTTCTTGGCCCATCTCCCTGAGGAGGTTGAGGAGGCATGCCCACACTGCAACTCAGTGTCGAGGCACGCCCCTCATATCACTTTTACACCAGAGGACATGCAGCTGAAGAATATTAAGCACAACAGGCCTCTGTACTATACTGGGTATATTGGCTCAGCGGAAATCGGTCGAATTCAGATTGATCCGGGTTCTGCCTTGAGCATTGTGCCACGGAGGCTTATGCAGTTTCTTGGGATCCCTCCCTACAAACGACTCCAACTAATACCGCCATTTTTTGCTTCAATGCCAATGGCAGTCACCCTCTGGGAAAGATCAGGCTCAGATGCCAGATCGGAGATCTTAAAAGCGAGGTGACCTGTTACGTAATCGAAGCAGACACTTCTTATAACATTCTCTTAGGACGACCATGGATACATGCTAACATGATCGTCCCATCCACCCTGCACCAATGCATGAAGTATGTGGATGAAGACGGAGAAGTGCGCACTTTGATTGCTGACAAACAGCCATTCAAGGGTATTGAAAACTACTTCGTAGACGCCCTTTTGTATGCTGAAAGTGCTGAGGTCCCACTACACGATGAATGTGATAGTGGGAATGAAGCGGATACTGAGTCAGGAGTGTTTATTGCCAATGAGGGCTTTGAACCTCTTGTAATTAATCTTGATGATTTGGATGTAAATGACACCGCCAGTGATGACGGCGAGTGGGAAATAAATGAGAATCTGAACTTTGCTTATTTGTCTGGTATTCCTAATGATTCTTTAACTTCAGCTACTAGCACGGATGCAGATAGTCTCTCAGAATTTGAGACTTTAGCAACCATGCACATGCCTATTAAATCATCAATGATGGTACAACCAAACATCGAAAACGCAGATGGGGCGGTATTCGAAGTGCCGGCTCATCAACCAGATCAAAAACCTATTATTTTCGGAAGAATTAGATCACATATAGCCTCATCCAGTGATAGTGAGAGCGAGGCTCACGAAGCCCCTCACTAAAGTCATTCCGGATGATGGCAAAAATGGGATATGATTTCATCAATAAACCCGGATTAAACTTTGGTAAGGGATGTCGAGATCTGCTTCCCTCCTTCGTACCCAAAGGAAATGAACCGGACTTTTATCACAAAACTGGCAGGGGGTTGGGATACGTCACGACACCCGATCCTTCGGACATCGAAGATATGATTTGCCAGAATGTGGAAGATTCCGATTGGGATTCGGATATCAACCTGGGTGTATTATTCAGAGAGATGACGGTAAACATGACATCTATCAGTCTAACCCTAGATGAAAACGAAGAACTGACCCTTGTAGAAGATGAAGCATTGGTAAAGCATCTTGATGCCCAATGGAACATGCGCTTTGAGCAACGTGAACCTCCTACGGAGGATAAGGTGGTCCAAATAAATATAGGAGATGAAACCAATCCTAAACCTATATTTATAAGCGAGAGCTTACCTCCTAATGAAAGAGATCACCTGGTGACTCTCGTTCGAGAATGAGATGACCTGGTGACTCTCGTTCGGGAATACATAGATGTCTTTGCTTGGAATTATGAAGACATGCCGGGTTTAGATCCTCAAGTTGCTGTGCATCGACTCAATATTAAGCCAGATGCGAAACCAGTAAAACAACAACAGAGAAGATTCCGTCCAGAACTGATGGAATCAATCGAAGATGAGGTAAAGAAGCTTATACAATCTGGCTTCGTACGAGAAGAACAACATCCTGATTGGGTAGCGAACATCGTTCCAGTTCTCAAAAAGAATGGAAAAATCCGAATCTGCATTGATTTTCGAGATCTCAATGCAGCATGTCCTAAAGATGAATTTCCACTTCCAATAGTGGATGTCATGATTGACAACACCTGCGGATTTGAAAGAATGTCTTTCATGGATGGATTCTCCGGATACAATCAAATCAAAATGTGTCCAGAAGATGAGAAACATACTGCATTCAGGACACCGTTAGGCGTGTACTATTATACGGTCATGCCATTCGGTCTGAAGAATGCAGGTGCAACTTATCAGCGTGCTATGAGCACAATTTTCCGCGAACATCTCCGTAAAACGGTAGAGTGTTATGTGGATGACTTGGCTGTCAAGAGTCGTAATAAAGACGATCATCTCCGGGATCTGAAAGCGGTGTTTGATATTATGAGAAAACACCAATTAAAAATGAATCCAACTAAGTCCTTTCTAGGTGTTTCTAGTGGCAAATTCCTTGGTTTCGTTGTTACATCCAAGGGTATTTATTTAGACCCTGAAAAGGTAAAAGCAATTCAAGAGATGCAGCCACCAAGAAACCTTAAAGAACTTCGCGGATTACAAGGGAGATTAGCATATATCCAGAGATTTATCGCCAATCTTTCAGGGTGGTGCCAACCTTTTACCAGGCTAACGAAGAAAGGGGTGTCGTTTGTTTGGGATGAAGCTTGTCAACAAGCCTTTGAAGATCTCAAGAAGTACCTCACAAAGCCTCCGGTGTTGGTAGCCCCTATATCGGGAAAACCATTCTTAATATACGTTCGGGCAATGGACCATTCACTTGGTGCCTTGTTAGCCCAAACTAATGACTCCGGCCATGAGCAAGCTATTTACTATCTTAGTAGAACTATGGTAGGTGCCGAACATCGGTATACTCCAGTAGAGAAGGAATGCTTGGACCTGGTATTCGCAGTTCAGAAAATGTGACATTACTTAGTAGGCCAAACAATCCATGTGATTTCTCGGGTAAATCCTTTGAGAGTGCTCATGACCAAGCCTGAGTCACTCAATTGCAGGTTAGCCAATTGGTCAATTCTCCTATCGCAATATGACATGCGATTTATACCACAAAAGGCGATAAGGGACAAGCAATTACTGACTTCTTAGCAGAGCATCCTGTCCCGCAATCCTCGAAACTTTATGAGGATATTCCAGATGAGATAGTGGAAGCCAATATGGTCTCTAAAGAACCGATTTGGCAGCTGTTCTTTGATGGAGCGGCTAGAAAAAACTCTGCCAGAGTGGGGGTGGTTCTAATATCCCCGCAAAATCATGTGATCCCCCGAGGATATTCACTAACACAACCCTGTTCTAATAATGTGTCCGAGTACAATGCATTATTAACGGGATTGCGAATTGCCCAACAGCTAGGGGTCCGGCGTTTAGAGGCCTATGGGGATTCCAAACTCATAGTGAATCAAGTGAGGGGAGAATACGAAGTTAAACATGAGCATCTCGTACCTTATCACAAAGCGACAATCAAACTTGCCGACTCATTCGAAGAATTTTATATTGACTATGTGCCACGGCATGAGAATGCATACGCTGACGCCTTGGCTTCCCTCGCCGCTACATTAGCACTCCCTGCTCAGTCAAGCAAAAGTGTTGAGGTTGGAAGCCGCGAGCTTCTTTGCCCTAAGGAAATACTCGAGGCGAATGAGGTCCATGTCAGGGATAAACTTCGAGCCCAAAGATTGGCGGTTCGCGCTCGTCGACTTTGCGCTTTACGGGATATTACCCGAAGATCCTAAAGAGGCCGCAAAAGTGAAGAAAGAGGCAGAGAAATTCTATTATAATCCTGAGCTTAGTACTTTATATCGGAAAATGCCAGGTGGAGTTCTACTTCTGTGCTTATCACAACAAGAAGCACAAGAAGTACTCAAAGAAGCACATGACGGGACCTATGGTGCTCATCAGCCGGGACCTAAATTGGGAGACCGGATAAGGAGAATGGGTTACTACTGGCCGACAATGATGTCAGATGCCATGGCATATGCGAAGAAATGCCATGCATGTCAAGTACATGCGAACTACATACACCAGGCCGCAGAATACCTACATCCGACCACAATTACATGGCCATTCGAGAAGTGGGAAATGGATATCATTGGTCCCATTGCTCCGCCATCTTCTCGTGGACATCGGTTTATACTGGCTATAACCGATTATTTTTCAAAATGGGCAGAAGTTATCCCTCTGAGAGAGGTAAAAACGAATGATGTGGTCAGTTTCATTAAACACCACATCATTTATCGCTTTGGTGTTCCTAGACGAATCATCAGTGACAACGGCCCTCAATTCACTAGTAGAGCCTATACTAAATTCTGTGATAAGTTCAGAATACAGAACATATTTTCGTCTCCATATAATCCTGCCGCAAATGGTCAAGCCGAAGCATTCAACAAGACCATTGTGAAGCTTTTGCAGAAATTTGTCACTTCAAGTCAGCGTGATTGGGACGAAAAATTGGGGGCTTGCCTGTGGGCTTATCGCACAACGGTTAGGACACCGACAAAGAGTACACCATTTTCTTTGGTGTATGGTTGCGAAGCTATACTACCTCTAGAAATTCAAATTCCTTCTCTTCGAGTGGAATTAGCTACAAGAATGACTACTGAGGAAAAACACAGCCAACGACTTCGGGAATTAGAAGTGTTGGATGAGAAGCGCTTAAAAGCTCAACAGCAAATAGAGCTTTATCAAGTGCGGATATCTCGAGCCTTTAACAAAAAGGTGAAGGAACGAACTTTCAAAGTGGGTGATTTGGTCTTGGCTGTCAGACATCTTATGATTCTGACGCACAAAACTAAGGGCAAGTTTCAGCCAAAATGGGAAGGTCCATTTGTAGTAGAGACAGTCTACTCAAATGGAGCATACAGGTTGATTAATCAACATAGAGATTGAATGATGATGCCCATTAATGGAAAATTTCTTAAAAAATATTATTCTTAAAATAAATAAAAAAAAGGAGAATTACCCAACGCCGACAAGGCTACGGGGAGAGAATAAATTTCTCGCCAATCCCACCATGCTGGGGGTAAAAAGCATGAATTACCCAACGCCGACAAGGCTACGGGTAGAGAATAAATTTCTCGCCAACCCCACCATGCTGGGGGTAAAAAGCATGAACTGCCCAATGCTGTCAAGGCAACGGGAAGAGAACTAGTTTATCGCCAACCCCTTCATACTGGGGGTAAAAGTATGAATTGTCCTAAGCTGCTAAGGTAAAGGGAAGAGGAAAAGTTTGGCATTTAAGCCCAAACGAGACCCTCGATAACTTACCATACTGAGGGGAATAGTATGGCTAGCCCAACTCAAACGGTAGTTGGTAAAGGCAAATCAAACCCGTTTATAGCTGATGGTTTGCTAAAAATCCTACAACAAATTTGTCACGATAATATCCTTGCCTAAATGTAAGGATACATCACTGCCCGAAGCTACTAAAGCAAAGGGAAGAAGGAACGTTTGGCCTCTAAGCCCAAACAAAACCTTCGATAACTCACCATGCTGAGGGGAATAGTATGGCTAGCCCAACTCAAACGGTAGTTGGTAAAGGCTAATCAAATCCGTTGATAGCTGAGGGTTTGCTAAAAACCTTACATTAGATCAATTCTTTATTAAGATAAGATTTCACCTTTGTCAAAAAAAAAATCATACTTCATCAAGTCTAAAGTTACAACGTCTGATGAACATTTTGTTTTTTACAAAGTTACAAAGTCTAAAGTTACAACGTCTGACGACAATCATTTTTCCTATCAAGTTAACAGTTACCTCTGATAGTCAGAATTTTGAGACCGAACATGTTAACAATTACCTCTGTTTGGTCGGCTCATTCATTTCTATCATGACTAGATCCTCTGAATAGGTTGAGCCCCAAGACATATTTAATAATACCTCTGTCTTTTCCTAATTCGTCATACTAGACGTCACTGAACGGTTAGGATTCTATAAGCACGTTAATATTATACCTCTGTTTTTTACTCTATAAGCACGTTAACATTATATCTCTGCTTGTCATCCTATAAGCACGTTAATATTATACCTCTGCTTGACATTATTAGGCATGTTAACACTATACATCTGCCTGTTGCTCGCAAATCCTAATAGGTCGCACCGTATATCGCTGAACAGTTAGGATTAAATTTATCTGAAGACTCTCACTATTAAGTCCTGAACCTCTGAATAGTTTGAGCCACTATCCATTAAGTGAATAAAATACATATACGCATGTAACAAAAAAAAAAAGGGATAAAAATAGTAATAATGATAATACAGTAGCACACAGCAAAGTCTTTCTTTCTGTATTATTACAGTTACCAAGAAGTAGTAATAACAATTACTTTTGAGATAAAACTTTCAAAGCATCTTCCACTTCCTGCAGCCTCCGGTGGAGACTCTCTCTTGTTGTCTCTCAAGCTTTCCTCTGCAGGTCCATTTCATCCATGAGAGGTTGTTGCGCAGCCTGAGTCTGGAGTTCTTCTAACTCCCTGATACTGACGGCAATGTCATGTTCGGTTTGTTCTTTTTGCCGCAAGATCTCAGAGGCTCTGCCAGAAATATTTTGAATTTCAAGTTCAAGACTAGTAATCGAGGCTTGAGCCATGGCTATGATCTCCCGCTCGCGACCTATTGAGTTACGGCGGTGTTCAATATCGTTCTCCATCTGGGTCAGGTCCCAAGTCAGCTTCTCTGAAGAATCTTGGAGTCCTGCGACAAGTTGGGCCTGACGTTCTATGTTCTGCTGCAGTTCGGCATGAAAAGCCAAGTTTTGGGCTCGTAAGCGAGCCACTTCTTGGTTTGTCATTTCGACAAGATCAGCCTGGCGTAGACTGTTGAGTAACGACAATTGGACCTCCAGCTCGTCCCATCGGGCTCTATAAGGAGCTGCCCGCTGCGGTCCTCCAATCCTAGTGATGTGGTCTAAGTGACTCACCATAAGAGGATGGACCTTCTCCAGAGAATCCTCTCCATTGAGAATCTCCTCAATGCATCCATAAAAAAGTTCAAGAAAGAATTCGACGTTGCGACTGATAATTCTTTCACTAAAACTGGAGGCCAAATTCTGCCTCGAATCTGTTGATGCTGAGGGAAGAGGACGCATGGATGCTGGAGCAACAGCAGGAAGTACTGATGCCATATGTGGCTCTGATAATGGAGTAGCTGTAGTCGTGACTCGTGCTGGAGTGGTCGTTGCCTCTATCGTCGGGATCATTGATGCTAGCGGCATGGCTGCTGTACCGAACGTTGATTCCATATCATCAGAACATGATGAAACCATGTGCGTTGGCAAAGGAAAACTCTCTGTGTTCACAGACTTTACTGGAGCCTCCGCAGAAGACATTAAAGATGCACCTGATATAAACAAAAAGGTCAGGTATCATCATCAAACAGATTTGCGCAAAATGAGGAAAGTGTGCAAATACTTGTTGGAAGAATTGTGTCAGCGACAGTTATAGAAATAGAACCAGACCCCTCAGGTCTATCCGCCACAGAAGCATCTGGGGGTAAGTGAGAAATTTTATCCGTGTTGGGTTGATAGAAATAATCACTATCAAACTCCCCATCGGAGCCTAGAACGTCAAGGTCACAAATTGCCCCACTTACACCAGAATAATCCACCAGATCCAAAGAGTCTGATTTGGCGGTCGGGGAGGCATGGGCTGTTGGACCTTCGCCACCTGAAATACAAGCAAATATGTGTTAGAGAAAAAAAAATAATGGGGGATGGAAAAGGAGGAATAAAGTCTAATCTTTAAAGAAAAATGCTCACCTGAAGGTACAAGTCTTGGTGCTGGGCTAGGTAAAGCAGCTTCACTGGGAGATGACAGAAAGTCGTCTAGTGCACTATCATCCAAGGCAGTACCCGTTGGCTCCACGACTCCTGTATCCCTGATGGTTGGACCGCTCCTGTCAAAATTCGCAACTTTAGAGACTGAATTTACAGTCGCAGGTGTTTTAAGTGTGGAGAAAGCTGCAAAACCATACATCCTAGCAGTCTCGCTGGAAGAAGTCGGTTTTAGTGTGACGGTAGAAAGACCGAAAAAGTTGGGGTAGACAAATGTCCTCCTGACTCAAACGCCAAAGTGGTAACAGGAAAGTCGTTTCTAGATGAAACGATTGGTAGAACTACAGGTGTCGCGGTCCGTAGATCTGAATGACTTATGGTCGGTGGATCCGAATGAGTCGTGGTCGACGGATCTGAATGACTAACAGTGCGTCCTGAGACCGAATTATCAACCCGAGCCTGAAATTTCTTCTTCTTTTGAGGAACCTTGACTCCTCTGGGATTTGAGCGCTTCGACGCGGATCTACCTCCGTGAGGGGAAGCTGGGGTAGAAGTATCATCTTGTCCATCGCCATCGTTGCTATCAGGACTAAGAGAGGCGCCTATGGATTGGGATTCACGCGCCAAGCCCTTTTTCGAGGATCTATGTGATGCGTCAATATGCCTTAAGAAGGAGTGATTTATCTGGTAGTCGCCAGGGATGATATCTGCAAGATGGTACCAATTGCAGAATCCCATTGACGCAAAGAGGGATGGCGACTGGCTTGGAAGGGTAAAAGATGCCTTTGTACCTCCCGCCGCAAAATGGTACCATCCTCGCGCGCCCTCGAGAAGATTTCCCTCACGACGGAGATAAGAGTTCGGATTGCCAACATATAGCTGATCATATCCGAATTGACGCGCGAAGCGACTGGGTGCATAGGGCTCCATAAAGCAAATTCGACCTTGTCGAAAAACCAGATGACTTGGCCGGATGTTAATAAGCCACCAGAAGCAACCCGATGGCAAGATTGTATAGCCATCATTTCCAGAACTATCTTCAAGTTGGCTACTATAACTTCCTCCGAGAAATTTTGGGAAACAACGATAAATATGGTAATTTTGGTGCCGCCCAAGGATTTGCCGGATCTTAGCCATGTACCTCTCATTCCATGAGCAATTTTCGAAACGCTGTACATGAGGAGTGGCATGATCAATAAGTCCTGAAGGAGAAGTCATCAACTCTGGACAGTGCAACACGAACCAAGCCATTAGATAAGTAAATGGAAGGTCGATGCGTGGATTAGGCATTTTGAAGATAGTGTTACCACCCTTATCTTCCGCCTATTGAACTTTGCAAAATTGGGCAATTATATCCCTCAAGCCACGTTGCAAACTGCAAACCATAGCTGGCAATAACCCCAGAGGCTGGCCAAACGCTAACAAGACTGCAGGGTAAATAACGTCAACAGTAACAGTTCGTGACACGAAGTAGGCACTACACAGCGCTTCAACCACAACATGAGATATCCGGCAAAAATAGCATTGTCTGATATGGGGGAAGCCGCTTGGTAGTGGTAACTTTCGAAAACAGTCTGGGCTTTGAACCCGTCTTCATCAGATTCTGCAGTGTATGTAGTTGCGAAGCAGGTGCCAATCCTCTCATTGACAGTATCCATATCGCAAGCAGCCCGTACTTCGACACTGCGCTCATGTCTTTCAAGATTCTGGAATAGATATTCTGCCTATACTTTATGGCGCACCCCTTGATTTCGGGCCTGGCGCACCCCTTGATTTCGTGGCCTGGAGATATCAGCGCAAATGTTGTAATGACACATCAACTCCTAGTAAGTTGAGTATGCATTAGGAACAGCCTTGAGGCGGAGCAGTTCCTTCATATTCAGAACATACTCCTCGTAAGAGGTTTCGCCTATGGATAATGCTGAGATCTCATGCATCTCGTGAAGTGCGAAACCCAATTCTCCAACAGGGGTGAAGAAGGTATTGGTCTCTGGATTATACATCTCCAATATGCAGAAGAAGTGAGGAGAACTATGTGGAATTCCAAATTGCACGTTGCGCACCGCACGATAGAGGCCAAGCTTCTCTAAACGTGTCTTGAAATTTACCAGAATGAAATGGGTCATCCGAGACCACCATGATCGCGAAGTGGAGTGAATCCATCCAGGAGTGCGGAAATCATGAGCTGGGAATTGACCATGAGCATCTGAAAATTGATTAATAAAGGTGTCTACTCGTTTCGGGTGCTCTCTAACAGGTAGGTCTTTGCTGAACCTACCGGGCAACAGACCTGTGACATACTTTGCTGGGCCGTCGTCAAATGGGCCGTTTCTGTTAAATCTCCCGGTCGCAACACCATGACTGCTACGAGTAATTGGCCAAGACATCATGCGGGGATATGAAATCCGCTGCAGATAAGATAAAGAATAGTTGCGCTCCAGATCCGGGATAAACCTATGGCGACCTCCAACATTGCTCAACCACTTGGTGGTGTCCCATAAATCTTTGTCTGATTGGTTGACAATATCCCCGAAAAGAAATTGCCGCTTCTTCAAAATCTGTCTATTTGCGCCCTCAAAGACAAAATCTGTGATTAACTCACGAGCTGTGAGTGGGTTGCAGCGAATGATTTTCTGCCGACGATCCGCACTACTTTGCTCTTCAACTAAAGGAATGTGAGATCGATTATTCGGACTACCCAAAAATCCAAAGTAATAATTTTTGGATAAAGGATCGGCTGAATACGGAACTGTAAAAAAGAAAAAAAAATACATAAATAAAACTTCAGTCCAAAAAAAAAAACAAAATTTTTTTTTAGGGCGCCCGCGGGGTGCCACCCGCGGGTGGACACCAGCGGGGTGCCACCCGCGGGTGGACACCCGCGGGGTGCCACCCGCAGGGTACCACCCGCGGAGTGCCACCCGCGGGGTGCCACCCTCTATGCCCACCGTACTGATGCCATCCTGTATGCCAAATCTTTGGTCATCTCTTGTATGCACTGTGTAAACCTGCTATATTTATAGCATAAAGAAATCTCTTTTGTAATTAAACGGATGGCCGTTTTTTTTACCTGATATCAAGGAAGAAAGATCAACGCCGGCGGCGACGCCTGTGTGTCGGTCTTCATGAGAGGAGAGATCAACGCCGGCGATTACGCCCGCGTGTTGGTCTCCAGCATTTAAATCCTATGGACGCGAAGTGCCTGCGGAATCCATTAGATTTAATGGGAAAGGAGAAAATAATCGCACAAAATAAAAGAACGAGAGATTTTCTAAGTATGAGAAAAAGAGGTGGAAATCTATGAGTATTTATAGTGAATTAGCAGGAGTTCAAATAGGGAAAGGAATCAAAGTTCTGACCAAAATCAGACTTTGATTAAAATATTCATTAGAGTCCAAATAGGATTTGGGTATTTATTTAAAACCCTTTTCCTATTCCAATGCTAATTCCTATCCAAATTAAGATCCAAACAACAAATAATCCCACTTAAAAGAAAAAGTCCAAAGTATTTTGAAATTCATGACAAATAAATTAAAGAATTCCAAAAACTTTGGAGGGGGTTATGTAGACACTAAAAATAAGTAAATAAAATTAAAAATATACATATATATGAAAACCACCGAACCCGAGAGTGCAACCCCGGGAGAGTTCCCGCGGGTTGCAACCCGCTGGACATCCCGCGGGGTCTCCCGCGGGTTGCTTCCCGCGGGACATCCCGCGGGTTGCAACCCGCGGGATCTCCCGCGGGTTGCATCCCGCGGGAGCTCCCGCGGGACCTCACCCGCGAGCGAAATCCCGCAGGTGCCAACCCGCGGGTTGTTTTCCGTATTTTTTTGTTTATTTTCGTTGCTAATATTTCGTGATCCGGTTTTTCAGGAGGAAATTAATCCGGATTTCAAGTCCTCTCAGTCTATAAAATACGCGATTGGATTCGAGAGACGGGGACTTTTTGGCTGGGCGATTCTTCACAGAGAGTTCAGAGAGATCAGAAGGAGCGGGTTTTCTTCGAGAGCTCACAGATCCTCTTCCAAGTTGGACATTCAACGGAGGCAGCAGCAAGACTCCACCGCCACCCGAACCCACTTAAAAGGGAATCCACTAATATTCCCGTTCTTGTGAATCCTATTTGCTTTTTTCTGTAATTTGAATTTTCATTGTAATTCATCAATTTTGCAATGGAATCAAAGATGTAATTTTTGGGCAAACAGTAACAGCAACTCGTCGCCGGGTGATTGACGAGGTAATAAATAAGTTGAAGCGTCTGGAAGACCCATAGCTTTCTTCTTCTTTTTTTTATTCTTTTATTCTTTATTCATTTTATAACTTGTAATAAAGAAAAGAACTTTTTTGTAGCTCCATTCTTTATTGATGAATAAAGATAATCTTTCTGATTCTTTTACCCATTGCCTACCAACTTGGCGTGCTCAATAGATATCTTAGCCGTTCTAGCTCCAGCGGCCCAAGGCTTATATTGCATGTCTTGAAAAGATTTAACATGACAGTTTTTATGGGATTTTTAGCAAACCCCCAGCTATCAACGGATTTGATTTGTCTTTACCAACTACCGTTTGAGTTGGGCTAGCCATGTTATTCCCCTCAACATGCTGAGTTGTCGAGAATTTTGTTTGGGTTTAAATGCCAAACTTTTCCTCTTCCCTCTGCTTTATTGGCGTTGGGTAGTTCATACTTCTTACCCTCAGTATGAAGGGGTTGGTGAGGAACTAATCCTCTTCCCATTGCCGGAACAGCTTTGGGCAATTTGCTTTATATTTTGAAGAATAGGTGGAGGCGGTTCAAGGCTCTCTCGCATAACTTGAACTGGGCACACCACGTTTAGGTCAGAGGAGCTCAATTGCGCATGCCTAAGAAAGAAACTGGCGGCGGCTCAAACTTGAGAACCGGACATACCAGGTTTAGGTCAGAGGCGCCAAATGCGCATGCCTAAAAAAAGACTGGAGATGGTTCAAACTTGAGAACCAAACAGGAGGCGGTTCAAGGCTCTCTCGCGTAACTTGAACTGGGCACACCAAACACACCAGGTTTAGGTCAGAGGCGCTAAATGCGCATGCCTAAGAAAAGACTGGAGGTGGTTCAAACTTGAGAACCAAACACACCAGGTTTAGGTCAGAGGCGCTAAATGCGCATGCCTAAGAAAAGACTGGAGGTGGTTCAAACTTGAGAATCAAACACACCAGGTTTAGGTCAGAGGCGCTAAATGCGCATGCCTAAGAAAAGACTGGAGGTGGTGCAAACTTGAGAACCAAACACACCAGGTTTAGGAATTAAATGAGACAGTTACTCTGTCACCTATTTTAGTTTGTCAAGCATAGTATTTTTTCAAAAATTTGCCGTTGATCGGCATCATCATCCTGTCGCCATCTTGATTTATTAAGCGATAGGCTCCACTGGAGTACACAGTCTCCACAATAAATGGTCCATCCCACTTGGATTCAAATTTACCCTTAGTTTTGTGGGTTATCACCATCGGCCGTTTAATAGCCAGAACCAAGTCCCCTTGCTTAAAGGTCCTTGGCTTAACGTTTTTATTGAACGTTTGTGTAATTCGGGCTTGATACAACTCAATTTGTTGTTGAGCCCTGAGACGTTTTTCATTTAACGCCTCTAGTTCTTGTAACCTCTGTTGATGGCGCTCTTCTGTTGTCATCTTTGTGGCTAAGGCCACCCTTAGTGATGGTATCTGGATTTCGAGAGGCAATACGGCCTCGCTTCCATAGACCAGAGAAAATGGAGTAGCTTTTGTAGGGGTGCGAACGGTGGTGCGATAAGCCCACAGGCACTCTCCTAACTTCTCATCCCAATCTCGTTTATTGGAGGAGACGAACTTCCGGAGGAGTTTAATGATTGTTTTGTTGAAGGCTTCGGCTAAACCATTAGCCGCGGGGTTATAAGGTGTCGAAGCGATGTCCTTAATTCTGAATCTGTCGCAGAATCTTGAAAATCTCTCGCTGACAAACTGCGGCCCATTATCGTGGATGATCCTCCGGGGAACGCCAAAATGGTAAATGACATGATGCTTGATGAATTTGATCACATCTGTTATTTTTACCTCTCTCATAGGCACGGCTTCGGCCCATTTTGAAAAGTAATCGGTTATTGCCAAAATAAACCGATGTCCTCTGGATGATGGGGGAGTTATAGGCCCCACAATGTCCATTCCCCAGGCCTCAAACGACCAACCAGCAACAGTATTGTGCAAGTATTCTGAGGGTTGATGGATAAAATTGGCATGTATTTGGCATGTATGGCATCGCTTAGCATATGCCATAGCTTCCATAATCATGCTCGGCCAGTAATATCGTAGCCTTCTTATGCGGTCTCCGAGTTTCAGACCGGGCTGATGAGCTCCATATACTCCATCATGTCCTTCTCTCAGCACTTCTTCTGCTTCTACTTTTGATATGCAGCGTAGCAGCAGACCATCTCTTGACTTTCTATACAAAATCTGAAGCTTATGGTCATAATAAAATTTCTGGGCCTTCCTCTTTATCGAGGTGGTTTCCTTTGAATCTTCTGGCAGGATCCTGTGTAAAGCATAATCTATTAATGGAAATCGCCAATCACGGGGCTCCAGGGTTAAGCCTGACTGGCATACCTCCTTGGTTTGGAACACCGTGTCTGGATGGAGGAGTTCTCTGTTATCAATAGTGATGTTTTTAGCTTCACCTGGCGGGACTGCCAAAGTTGCGGCTAATGCAGCCAGAGCATCTGCATAAATATTCTTATTTCGAGATATGTGACATATGTAAAATTGTTCAAAGTGTCCTGCTAGCTCAATGGCTAGCTGATGATAGGGGATGAGGGCTTCATGTCTGACTTCATACTCACCCGTCATCTGATTGACGATAAGCTTAGAGTCTCCATAGGCCTCAAAATGGTTCACCCCCAATTGTAGAGCTATCTTCATGCCGATAATGAGCGCATTATATTCCGCCACATTATTCGTGCATGGTTCCGTCAATGAGTAACCATTGGGCAATATGTGTTTATGCGGGGATATTAGCACAACCCCCACTCCAGCAGCAGATCGTCTGGCAGCACCATCAAAGAACATTTGCCATGGTTGTTCTTTGCTAACTGTGTTGACTTCCGATGTCTGTTTGGATTTGGCCTAGATTGGATGATCTGCTAAGAAATCGACAATCGCCTGTCCCTTCATAACTTTTTGAGAGACAAAATGTATGTCATATGGTGACAGCAATAGGGCCCATTTTGCCGTTCGGCCATTTAAGGATCCTGGTTTCGTCATCAGGATCTTCAAGGGATTAACCCGTGATATGACATGAATTGTTTGCCCTGAAAGGTAGTGTCGCATCTTCTGAACAACGAACACTAGGGCTAAACACTCCTTTTCAATCGGGGTGTACCGCTGTTCGGCCCCGATCACTGTTCTGCTTAGATAATAGAGGGCATGTTCCTGGCCGTGCTCATTATATTGGGCTAGTAGTGCTCCTAAAGCATTATCCATGGCCCTTACGTATATAAGGAAGGGCTGCCCAGGGGCTGGTGCCATAAGTACAGGGGGCTTAGTAAGATACTCCTTCAGGTCGTCGAATGCCTGTTGGCATGCTTCATCCCACACGAAAGACACCCCTTTTTCATAAGTTTGGAAAATGGTTGGCATCGCCTGGATAAGTTGGAAATGAAGCGTCGAATGTAGGCGAGCTTTCCTTGCAACCCCCTTAATTCTTTTAGATTACGGGGCGGCGGCATTTCGCTAATCGCCTTCACCTTTTCATGGTCGAGGAAAATTCCTTTTGAAGTTATTATAAACCCAAGGAATTTCCCGCTGGACACCCCCATGAATGACTTAGTTGGATTCATCTTCAAGCGATGTTTTCTCATAAGATCGAAGACCACTCTTAAATCATGAAGATGATCTCCTTTGTTTTTGCTTTTGACTGCTAGGTCATCCACGTAGCATTCTACAATTTTGCACAAGTGTTCTTTGAATATTACACTCATTGCGCGTTGGTAGGTGGCACCGGCGTTTTTCAATCCAAATGGCATTACCGTGTAACAATAGACTCCCAGCGGCGTTCTGAAAGCTGTATGCTTTTCATCATCTGGGTGCATTTTGATCTGGTTATATCCTGAGAAGCCATCCATAAATGACATCCTCTCGTAACCACAGGTATTGTCAATCATTACATCGGTGATGGGGAGTGGAAACTCATCTTTAGGACATGCAGTGTTCAGATCTCGAAAGTCAACGCATATCCGGATTTTGCCGTTCTTCTTACGAACAGGCACTATGTTAGCTACCCAATCAGGGTGTTGCTCTTTGCTAATGAATCCGGATTTTATGAGCTTATTGACCTCAGCAACTATTGCCTCCATCAATTCCGGTCAAAAACGCCTTTGCTGTTGCTTAACAGACTTGGCGTCCTCTTTAATATTTAACCGGTGTGTGGCAATTTGACGGTCTAGCCCTGGAATGTCTTCATAACTCCATGCGAATACATCTATATACTCTTTGGAGATATAAGTTCTTCTTTCTCCAAGGGAGTTAGCATTTCGCATATGAAGATAGGTTTCGGAGTTTCTTCCGTCCCCATATTGACCTGTATCAATTTGTCTTCCGTGGGCGGGTCACGCTGTTCAAAGTGGACGTCCCACAGAGTATCCATATGCTTGGCCCAGGAATCATCTTGAACATCAATTGATTTCTCGTCGCTTTCTAATGCGGCTGAAACCATATTGGCTGTCAAAGATTGAAACCAATCACCGATACTTATATCTGAATCCTGATCGGATGAAGATGTTTCTTCTTTAATCGAAGAACTCTCTTCATCTTTTAATGGCGATGAAGGAGGGGTAGATACATAGCCCAACCCCCTGCGAGTCTTTTGATAATAATCCGGACTTTTTCCTCGTGGTCTGAATGATCGTACAAGATTTCGTCGCCCCTTTCCAAAGTTTAATCCCGGCTTCTGGATAAAGTTATAACCCATCTTTTCCATCATTTCTCGGAATTTCTGTTCATACAAATGAAATTGCGGTGACGTCTGTTCATCACTTTCGCTACTTTGCTTTTGTCGAGGTGACGTTATTACCCTGCCGAACATGATCGGCTTTTGGGACTTTTGTCGGGAAGGCACTTCAAAGTAGTGACCTTCTTCCCTAACTGTTTCAGACCGAGAGAGGAGGGATGACTTAAGTGGCAAATGATATGTTGCCAGAATTTCAAGTTCGGATAAGTCATCCACTTCAGTGGAAGTGCAAGACGGCTCAGATTCAGTTGCTACAGTATGCTCATAGATCAATTTTATATTTTTATTGATAACCCAATCACTATTTATTACATCATCTGTATTATTATCTAGACTCAAGCTAAAATCTAAGTAGGGGTTGATTTCGTAGTCAGCCCCATCATCCTCTTCATGAAGCTCATACTCCGTGTCGGCTTCATTGCCGATGTCATCAGGCTTCATAGGCTTGCTCGGCTCATTGTTGGAGACTTCATGGGCTGGCTTATAGAGTGCCGCATCTGTGAAGTAATTCTCCAGCCCTTTGAATGGTTGCCTGTCTACAATTAATGTCCGGACTTCTCCTTCTTCATCACAATACTTCATGCATTGATGAAGAGTTGACAGAACTATCATGTGAGCATGGATCCAAAGTCGTCCCAGTAATATATTATAGGAGGTATCGGCATCAATAACATAGCACGTGACCTCCATCTTCAAGTCTCCGATTTGACATCGGAGTCGGATCTTTCCGAGGGGACTGTTGTTATTGGCATTAAAACCATATATTGTTGTATTGGTTGGTGCCAGCCGATGGAGGGAAATTCCCATCAGCTGCATCAACCTTCTGGGCACGACGCTTAGTGCAGAACCCGGATCTATTTGAATTCGGTCTACCTCGGTGGATCCGACATATCCGGTGAAATATAAAGGTCTATTGTGCTTTATATTCCTCACCTGCATGTCTTCTGGAGAAAAAGTGATTTGTGGGATCTGCCTCCTTACTTGGTGACAGTTGGGGCAAAAATCCCGTTCCTCTTCGGCCGGCTCAACAATCTGAGCTAGGAATGACTCAGAGTCTGCCAATGCCTCTCTCAATGCTTCACGGGTTGACTTTGATAGTCTTAATAGCTCGTAGAGCCTTACTCGCGCTGGAATATTAGCCAGCTGGGCGATTATATCAAATTTGAAGGTGGTCTCTTTGGCCCCTTCATCTTCAACAGTATCCTTCTGAAAGCGAAGTCCTTTCTGCTTAGCCGGTTTTGCAAGCTCTGCATATATACCCTTTGAATCTACCCTGGTGTAGTCCTTGAGATATGTTTTCCCGGATCGAGTGCTGGAAGGGCCTGCCCCATCTTGATGAGTGGCCATAGTTTCGGGTTCTTCCTCAGAATCTGTGAAGGCTCCCGAAGCTATATATTCTTCTTTTATATCTGCAGAAATGGCGTTAATAGTCCGCTTCTTATCTTGACCTCTTGAAGTAGTCCATTGTTCATCTTCCAGCAAATCAGGATGAACCCACATAACTTCCCCCTTTTGGGTTGTTATGGGGACAAGTCCTTCTCGGGCTTTGTTGTGAGGATCAAGGTTCCTTGTGAGCATCTTACCTTTTGGGATTGGGGTCACTCCTGCAGGGAACTCATGAGTTCCAACCACTATGGTTGCCATATTGGCAGTGACCTTCTTCTACTCTTCCTTAAGCGTCAGAACTCCAGCTTCTATTAGTGCTTGGATTCTGTTCTTAAGGGGAAAACAATCCCTGGTAGGGTGCCCAACATTCCGGTGATAGAGATAGTAGTTGGGATCTTTAGTCTTACCAGCGTCTTCTGGCTTCTTATTCTTCGGAAGTCTTAGCATTCCCTTCTTCTGGAGTAAGTGAAAAAGGATAGGCGTCTGTTCCGCCTTAAAAGTGTAATTCCTTTCTTGCTGCGGTCTAATTTGCCTCGGTCCTTGCTGACTTTGAGGCTTCGACTCTGGCGGAGGACTGGTTTTCTGGGGAGCAGCTTCTAACGACATAGCTGCTTTCCCTTTATTCTTATTGCTGTTATTTTGGGTATATGACTTACTACCCCCAACACTTCTTGACCCGCGGGACTCTTCAACTCGGCGAATCAAGTCTTCAGCTTACTCTCCTTGTTTGAGCAGGTCCCTCCACGTCTTGGATTCTACGGCTCCCATTTTAAGGAGCACATTGGTCTTAAGATTGTGTCGACAGGTCTCGACTAGAGTTTCCTGGATCATTCCGTATCTGTAATGTACGGACTTCTCCCGGAACCTTTTTATGAAATCTTTAACCGTCTCTTGTTCCCCTTGTCTAGTTGCAAGGAGGGAATGAACCGTAATTTTGGTATCATCCTCGAAGAAACGTGAGAGAAATAATTTTTCTACGTCAAACTAGGCATTAACAGATCCTGGGGGCAACTGCATGAACCAAGTAAAGGCAGGCCCTCGCAAAGAACTTGCGAATACTTTTGTCATAATGGGGTCATTACCCATTAAATGTCCTGCTTGGGACAGGAAGTAATATATATGCTGACTGGGCGATCCCTTCCCGTCATATGGCTCTAATTTGAGCGGTTTATACTTCTGCGGGTATGGTATCGTATCCCATTCAGGAGGATATGGTCTTGAGACCCCCGCTTCTTTCAACTCCTTCTTATGCATTAAAGCTTCGAGTTGATTCTGTAGTTTTTCTATCTTTTCCCCATGCGGGTCATGGAAGGAGAATCTATCGTCGTCCTCATGCATCGAATGGGCTTTATCCTCTTTCTCCTCTTCATTCAGAGTTTCTTTGCCCTTCTTAGAGTTATCTTCGACAAATTTCGAGAGTATCAATTTGAGGTCTTCGATCATCTTCTGTTGCTCTCGGATCATTCTCTCCTGGGCTTCAAACCTCTGATTAATATCGTCAGACTTATCTGCCATATGCGATGCTAATTTTTGTAGTCGAGACGACTCTGAGGAACGAGGCGAGACTATAGCTGAGTTATCACTATCCTCGTCATAGGAACCCCTTGCAAGCCTCTTATAATTTCGAGGCGGGACGGCACCTGATTTGAGTCGGGTAATACGATGAGGTTCTTCGTCACTCGATCCCAAATCATCATCTGTCTCCACAATTTTCTTTCCTTTTCCCACCATGTTGGAGGTTACGGCTCTCCAATGCTTTAGGGAAGCAGTCTTTGGTTTCTTTGTAGGGTTTGTCTGACTCGGATAATCGATCAAACACAGATATCCTGCTCTTGATGCAGCCACAGTTGTCCATTACAGCGGACACTGCCGTCATGAGCTGCTGACAGTGACAAACAGGTTGTTCATTTTGAATTTGATCTATGCTTCTCTTCTTTGAGAGATAATCCCTGAGATCAGCATCTTTAACCATGGAATCACGAAGTCTGTCTGACTTTTGAACGGGTCTAGGGACCCATTGAAGCTTCTTTGAATGATCATCCCTGGTTATGCAGTCGGATTGATCCTCGCGGGGCTTAGAAATAGGCTCGCGTTTTATATAGCGAGTTTGAAAAATAGCTCCGCATTTTGCCACGTTAGCCTCGCGTTTCTCGCTGACTTTGCGTGTCTTCAGAAATTTAGCTTCGGGAATGGTAGCCCTGCGTGAAGAGAAGTTCTTGCACACTGGCTTATTGCAGATCATAGCTTCGCGCCTAGCACGATTTTTACGACTGACAACTATTTGCCAATCGTCCTCACGTTCCTCGCGGGTATCAGAAGTCTTGCGTTTATTGCAAGTGTTACTGGCCTTGCGTTTCTCGCTTGGCTCAGTATCAGTCTCGCGTGGAGAATCACACGCTGGCTTTAAAGAATTTTTATACTCGCGTCCCTCGCGAGTGTTAAGTGTTTTGCGACTAGCGCAAATCTTGCTGGCTTCGCGCCTCTCGCTAGGCTCAGCAATAGCCTCGCGTGAAGAATCACACGCTAGCTTTGAATAATTTTTATACTCGTGACTCTCGCGAGTGTTAAGTATTTTGCGACTAGCGCAAATCTTGCTGGCTTCGCGCCTCTCGCTAGGCGCAACACTAGCTTCACGTGAAGAATCACACACTGGCTTTGAATAATTTTTATACTCGCGTAACTCGCGAGTGTCGGGTATTCTGCAACTAGCGCAACCCCTACTGGCTTCGCGTCTCTTGCTAGGCTCAGTAATAGCCTCGCGTGGAGAATCACATGCTGGCTTTTCCTTACTTTTAAGGCAAATTGTATCTTCGCATTTAACGCGGTAGAGACTGGTCTCGCGGGTAGCGCGAGCCAGTTTGCGAGGGACCATAACCTCGCGCTCTCTGATGTTAGCTCCGCGTACAAGGCGGGCTTTGAGGGCTTTACGCCTCAGTCTCCGATTCCTGTTTCGGAGTTGGGTCCTAGTCAGTCCAGTCCCCAGGTCTTCTTTGGCAGTGAGAAGCTCGTCTTCAGCTAAGGTTTCTTGTTCGAGCACCGGCTCTATAGCCGCAGTCTCCACGGACCCCCGTTTCTCGGTGGGAACCTTTTTACCTATTACTCGGGTATTGGAGTACGTGCGACGATAGTGCCGTGGCTCATCCAAGTCACCTGATCCTGAGGAGAGGAATTCCTCATACTTCTGTTGGTCGATTTCGATGACCAGTGTATCTACTTCGGATCCGATCAAGTCGACGTCCGATTGCGCCACAATCTCTTCATCCGTGAAAGAGACGGCTCCCACTGTGGTCGCCAGTTTGTTCGCAGCAAAGATCTGTTGTTGCTTTCCTTCCATTGAATAAACTTGGATTACAATGAAAGAGAACAAGAAAAAGAACAAACGAGAGGATTTATAGTTCAATCTCTCTCTTTTACAAAGTTGCGTGGGATCTGCGGCGATGGGAACTATAGCAGCTCCTTTGGACGATCGGTACGTCGAGTTCTTCTCTATTAAAGATGGTGGCCGACTGATCTCTTCTAGTCTTTACGAATTCAAGGCTCTGTGCGTAACTTGAATTCTCTAAGAGGAAGAGATCTCCGAAAACTTCTGATGCCGAAAAGAAGACCCCTAGGGTTTCACCAGAAAGGTATTTACAGCCCCGGGTCCATGCAAAAGTTTCTATTTAAATAGAACCCTCTCTCGTCAAGGATTCTAATCAAATACGAATCTCTCGATTTAAAATCCTAATCGGACTTAATTCGGGTAGCCCAAATCATAATCTCAACCAGTTAGAGATTCTGGTTATCTGCCCACGCGGAGCCAATCGCATCCAAAACGCGGCGTTAAATAACCAAAAATGCGGAGCTAACGCGAATCTATTGATAGCTTTGCGTTTTACTCAACGCGAGGCTAAAATTAACCAAACGCGAGGCTGCGGAGTTAGCTCCGCGTTCTGTTGTGGAAAATCCTTTTAACTTAGAAATTTTCACTGCCAACACCTATGACCTAAACCTGGTGTGTCTGGTTCTCAAGTTTGAACCGCCGCCAGTCTTCTTCTTAGTCATGCACAATTGAGCGCCTCTGACCTAAACCTGGTATGTCCGGTTCTCAAGTTTGAACCGCTGCCAGTCTTTTTCTTAGGCATGCGCAGTTGAGCGCCTCTGACCTAAACCTGGTATGTCCGGTTCTCAAGTTTGAACCGCCGCTAGTCTTCTTCTTAGGCATACGCAATTGAGCGCCTCCAACCTAAACGTGGTGTGCCCAGTTCAAGTTACACGAGAGAGCCTTGGACCGCCTCCACTTGTTCAAGTTACGCAGATGAGCACTTGGTATCCTTAGGCATACGCAATTGAGCACCCCTGACCTAAACCTGGTGTGTCTGGTTCTCAAGTTTGAACCGCCGCCAGTCTTCTTCTTAGGCATACGCAATTGAGCGCCTCTGACCTAAACGTGGTGTGCCAAGTTCAAGTTACGCGAGAGAGCCTTGGACCGCCTCCACTTGTTCAAGTTACGCAGATGAGCACTTGGACTCCTTCTTAGGCATGCGCAATTGAGCGCCTCTGACCTAAACCTGGTGTGTTTGGTTCTCAAGTTTGAACCGCCGCCAGTCTTCTTCTTAGGCATACGCAATTGAGTGCCTCTGACCTAAACGTGGTGTGCCAAGTTCAAGTTACGCGAGAGAGCCTTGGACCGCCTCAACTTGTTCAAGTTACGCAGATGAGCACTTGGACTCCTTCTTAGGCATGCGCAATTGAGCGCCTCTGACCTAAACCTGGTGTGTCTGGTTCTCAAGTTTGAACCGCCGCCAGTCCTTTTCCTAGGCATGCGCAGTTGAGCGCCTCTGACCTAAACCTGGTGTGTCCGATTCTCAAGTTTGAACCGCCGCCAGTCTTCTTCTTAGGCATGCGCAATTGAGCGCCTCTGACCTAAACGTGGTGTGCCCGGTTCAAGTTATGCGAGAGAGCCTTGGACCGCCTCCACTTGTTCAAGTTACGCAGATGAGCACTTGGACTCCTTCTTAGGCATGCGCAATTGAGCGCCTCTGACCTAAACTTGGTGTGTTATGTTCTCAAGTTTGAACCGCCGCCAGTCTTATTCTTAGGCATGCGCAATTGAGCGCCTCTGACCTAAACCTGGTGTGTCTGGTTTTCAAGTTTGAACCGCCGCCGGTCTTCTTCTTAAGCATGCGCAATTGAGCACCTCTGACCTAAACGTGGTGTGCCTAGTTCAAGTTACGCGAGAGAGCCTTGGACCGCCTCCACTTGTTCAAGTTATGTAGATGAGCACTTGGACTCCTTCTTAGGCATGCACAATTGAGCGCCTCTGACCTAAACCTGGTGTGTCCGGTTCTCAAGTTTGAACCGCCGCCAGTCTTCTTCTTAGGCATGCGCAATTGAGCGCCTCTAACCTAAACGTGGTATGCCCAGTTCAAGTTATGCGAGAGAGCCTTGGACCGCCTCCACTTGTTCAAGTTATGCAGATGAGCACTTGGACTCCTTAGGCATGCGCAATTGAGCGCCTCTGACCTAAACCTGGTGTGTCTGGTTCTCAAGTTGAACCACCGCCAGTCTTCTTCTTAGGCATACGCAATTGAGCGCCTCTGACCTAAACGTGGTGTGCCAAGTTCAAGTTACGCGAGAGAGCTTTGGACCACCTCCACTTGTTCAAGTTATGCAGATGAGCACTTGCACTCCTTCTTAGGCATGCGCAATTGAGCGCCTCTGACCTAAACCTGGTGTGTCTGGTTCTCAAGTTTGAACCGCCGCCAGTCTTCTTCTTAGGCATACGCAATTGAGTGCCTCTGACATAAACGTGGTGTGCCAAGTTCAAGTTACGCGAGAGAGCCTTGGACCGCCTCAACTTGTTCTAGTTACGCAGATGCGCACTTGGACTCCTTCTTAGGCATGCGCAATTGAGCGCCTCTGACCTAAACCTGGTGTGTCTGGTTTTCAAGTTTGAACCGCCACCAGTCTTCTTCTTAAGCATGCGCAATTGAGCACCTCTGACCTAAACGTGGTGTGCCTAGTTCAAGTTACACGAGAGAGCCTTGGACCGCCTCCACTTGTTCAAGTTACGCAGATGAGCACTTGGACTCCTTCTTAGGCATGCGCAATTGAGCGCCTCTGACCTAAACCTGGTGTGTCCGGTTCTCAAGTTTGAACCGCCTCCAGTCTTCTTCTTAGGCATGCGCAATTGAGCGCCTCTGACCTAAACGTGGTATGCCCAGTTCAAGTTACGCGAGAGAGCCTTGAACCGCCTCCACTTATTCAAGTTACGCAGATGAGCACTTGGACTCCTTAGGCATGTGCAATTGAGCGCCTCTGACCTAAACCTGGTGTGTCTGGTTCTCAAGTTTGAACCACTGCCAGTCTTCTTCTTAGGCATACGCAATTGAGCGCCTCTGACCTAAACGTGGTGTGCCAAGTTCAAGTTACGCGAGAGAACTTTGGACCGCCTCCACTTGTTCAAGTTACGCAGATGAGCACTTGGACTCCTTCTTAGGCATGCGCAGTTGAGCGCCTCTGACCTAAAATTGGTATGTCCGGTTCTCAAGTTTGAACCGCCGCCAGTCCTTTTCCTAGGCATGCGCAATTGAGCGCCTCAGACCTAAACCTGGTATGTCCGGTTCTCAAGTTTGAACCGCCGCCAGTCTTTTTCTTAGACATGAGCAATTGAACGCCTCTGACCTAAACGTGGTGTGCCCAGTTCAAGTTACGCGAGAGAGCCTTGGACCGCCGCCACTTGTTCAAGTTACGCAGATAAGCACTTGGACTCCTTCTTAGGCATGCGCAATTGAGCGCCTCTGACCTAAACCTGGTGTGTCTGGTTCTCAAGTTTGAACCGCCGCCAGTCTTCTTCTTAGGCATGCGCAATTGAGCGCCTCTGACCTAAACCTGGTATGTCCGGTTCTCAAGTTTGAACCGCCGCCAGTCCTTTTCCTAGGCATGCGCTATTGAGCGCCTCTGACCTAAACGTGGTGTGCCCAGTTCAAATTACGCGAGAGAGCCTTGGACCGCCTCCACTTGTTCAAGTTACGCAGATGAGCACTTGGTCTCCTTCTTAGGCATGCACAATTGAGCGCCTCTGACCTAAACCTGGTGTGTCTGGTTCTCAAGTTTGAACAGCCTCCAGTCTTTTTCTTAGGCATGCGCAATTAAGCGCCTCTGACCTAAACGTGGTGTGCCCAGTTCAAGTTACGCGAGAGAGCCTTGGACCGCCTCCACTTGTTCAAGTTAGGCAGATGAGCACTTGAACTCCTTCTTAGGCATGAGCAATTGAGCGCCTCTGACCTAAACCTGGTATGTCTGGTTCTCAAGTTTGAACCGCCTCCAGTCTTTTTCTTAGGCATACGCAGTTGAACGCCTCTGACCTAAACCTGGTATGTCGGGTTCTCAAGTTTGAACCGCCGCCAGTCCTTTTCCTAGGCATGTGCAGTTGAGCGCCTCTGATCTAAACCTGTTATGTCTGGTTCTCAAGTTTGAACCGCCGCCAGTCTTCTTCTTAGGCATGAGCAATTGAGCGCCTCTGACCTAAATGTGGTGTGCCCAGTTCAAGTTACGCGAGAGAGCTTTGGACCGCCTCCACTTGTTCAAGTTACGCAGATGAGCACTTGGACTCCTTCTTAGGCATGCGCAATTGAGCGCCTCAAACCTGGTATGTCCGGTTCTCAAGTTTGAACTGCGTCCAGTCTTTTTCTTAGGCATACACAGTTGAGCGCCTCTGACCTAAACCTGGTATGTCCGGTTTTCAAGTTTGAGCCACCGCCAGTCCTTTTCCTAGGCATGCGCAGTTTAGCGCCTTTGACCTAAACCTGGTATGTCTGGTTCTCAAGTTTGAACCGTTGCCAGTCTTCTTCTTAGGCATGCGCAATTGAGTGCCTCTGACCTAAACGTGGTGTGCCCAGTTCAAGTTATGCAAGAGAGCTTTGGACCGCCTCGACTTGTTCAAGTTACGCAGATGAGCACTTGGACTCCTTCTTAGGCAAGCGCAATTGAGCGTCTCTGACCTAAACCTGGTGTCTCTGGTTCTCAAGTTTGAACCGCCGCCAGTCTTCTTGTTAGGCATGCATAATTGAGCACCTCTGACCTAAACCTGGTATGTCCGGTTCTCAAGTTTGAACCGCCGCCAGTCCTTTTCCTATGCATGCGCAGTTAAGCGCCTCTGACCTAAATCTGGTATGTCTGGTTCTCAAGTTTGAACCGCCGCCAGTCTTCTTCTTAGGCATGCGCAATTGAGCGCCTCTGACCTAAACGTGGTGTGCCCAGTTCAAGTTACGCGAGAGAGCCTTGGACCGCCTCCACTTGTTCAAGTTACGCAGATGAGCACTTGGACTCCTTCTTAGGCATGCGCAATTGAGCGCCTCTGATCTAAACGTGGTGTGCCCAATTCATGTTACGCATGAGAGCCTTGGACCGCCTCCACTCATTCTTGAAAATTTAAAACAAATTGCCCAAAGCTGTTATAGTGGCGGGAAGAGGATTAGTTCCTCGCCAACCCCTTCATGCTGGGGGTAAGAAGCATGAACTACCCAACGCCGGCTAGGCAATGGGAAGAGGATTAGTTGCTCGCCAACCCCTTCATGTTGGGGGTAAGAAGCATGAACTACCCAACGCCTGCTGGGCAATGGGAAGAGGATTAGTTCCTCACCAACCCCTTCATGCTGGGGGTAAGAAGCATGAACTACCCAACGCCGGCTAGGCAATGAGAAGAGGATTAGTTCCTCGCCAACCCCTTCATGCTGAGGGTAAAAAGCATGAATTACCCAACGTCAATAAGGCAGAGGGAAGAGGATAAGTTTGGCATTTAAGCCCAAACAAAATTCTCGACAACTCATCATGTTGAAGGGAATAACATGGCTAGCCCAACTCAAACGGTAGTTGGTAAAGGCAAATCAAATCCGTTGATAGCTGAGGGTTTGCTAAAAATCCTATAAAATCTGTCATGTTAAATCTTTACCTCTGACAGTATGAGTTCAAGACATGCAGGCCTTGGATCACTGGACCCAGAGCAGCTAAATCTTTCGATGACAAGTTATCTATTGAGCAAGCCAAGATTGGTAGTTAAATAGGTAAAAGAATCAGAAAGATTATCTTTATTCATTAATAAAAGAATAGAGCTACAAAAAAAAGTTCTTTCTTTATTACAAGTTACAAAATGAATGAAGAATAAAGAATAAAAGAAGAAAAGAAGAAAAAAGAAAGCTATGGGTCTTCCAGACGCTTCAACTTATTCATCGCCTCGTCAATCACCAGGCGACGAGTTGCTTCTACAGAATGTTGAGCCTGCTGGAGTAGATCGTCGTCATTTACTGTTAGTCGCTGGGCCAACCGCTGACGAGATTTTTCCATAGCACGGCTTCTTGAAGACTCCTCCTGATCAATCTGCTCCCGTTGGAGAACCAGCGCTTCTCGCTTCTTAACAGATTCCCCTAATTTAAGCTCACTTGCCACTAAGGCCTTTCCAGCTTCGGTAATGATCTCCTGGGCGTTAAGGATGGCGGCCTGGCTCCCCCCAATTTCAGACTCCACCACCTCTAGATCCTTAAGTATGGACTCCCGACTAGCCTGAAGTTCTGCCAACTCTCGTGACCATCCCTCTTCTTGTCGCATCGATTCCTCTCGGCACGCCGCTAGCTCCAACCAAAGCCGCGCTAACTCTATTTCGGTGATCACTTCCATGTCCGCTTGACAAACGGTGTTTAGCGTATTCACTTGAACTTCTAAAATATTTAAGCGGGCCCGGTAGGGAGCTGCTCGGTCCCGTCCCCCGATTCTTTCAATATTGTCCAAGTAGTTGAAAAGCATAGGACGACCGAGATTAAGGAAGTCTGTATCGCCAGAGATCAGCCCGATCCATCTTCGTAGCAATAGCTTAAAATCATTAACACTGTAGTTGAAGAGTTCCTCGAGAGGACCCACGGTGTCTTCACTTAAAACAGGTGGTGCGGAAGAAGATGTCCCAGGGGGAGGAGCGATATCCGCCGGATTTGAAGATGAAGAAGCCTGTCCCTGTGCCAGGTTCATAATATACGGGGCCAGTAAGGCCAACGCAGATTTAGTAGAGCTAGGGACTTGAGGAGAAGCATTATTTGAGCAGGATACTTGGGCGGCGCCACCAGCAGGGTCGACAATGGTGTTTCTTCACCCATAGTTCCTCCCATGACAAAAGTGACTTCGAATGAGAATTTCAAATTTTCTTCGTCACCCGCTGACGGGAGAGTTGGGGCCGGAGGAGTCACCAACGTATCAACAGCAGGCGTTAATTTTACTGGCTGAGGATCAGAGGGTGCACCAATAACTACTGGAAAGGCCTCTTCAGAGCAAGCCCCGGGTGTCAGAGACAGCAGACTTGGGGATGGCATGGCCTCTCTTGCCGCAGCTTCAATGATTACCTTTGTCCTCTCGTCACTCCCGATATCGTCAATTGGGGGGACCGAAGAAGGAACAGATGGAGGAGTTGTCGTGAGATAATCTGCATCCATATCAGTGGCAAAACTACCAAGACCACCTGCTGAGCCTGTAGTGCCTGAATAATCCACTCTCTCGTCGGACTCTCCCTTGGTGGTCGAGTGCATCGGCGAGAGGGCATGGCCACCTATACCTCAGAAAAACAAGACAAAGAGAATTACGTGCGAAATACAGGGAGAGTAAATAGAAAACAGAATATAAAAGTTGAAAAAAAACCATACCAGGGGAGACAAGACCAGTTGTCGGGCTTGAAAGAGGAGCCACCGTTGTCTCCAAAAGTGTGCCCGTCTCGCTACCCAGGGGTAATGCCACAGGGTGTTCGACAGGTACTACCGTCGGAGGGGCCGGAACCGCTGGAGCACTTGAAACCCCAGTAGGTCCACTCCCCCTTGCCGACGCTGGAGGTAGAGATGACGCCAGCAGATCCGAAGCAAACTTGACAGCTGCTTCTTGAGGAGCTAGCAGAGTACCTGAGCCAGCTTCTTCTTCTTTTTAGTAGGCCCTTTCTTTGGGGCACCGCGGCGTTTGAGGGTCGGACTCCAGGGGATAACAACAACAGGTTGAGGAGCACCTCCAGCATTGTCATCATCATTGTTATCGTCATCATCGCCAGACTCGCTGACGCCTGATGGTTCGGCCGCAACACTAAGGAATTCATCCATTCCTTTTACCCTAACTCTAGAAGCACCTTGACGGCTAATGTAGAAAGCCTCAATCTCTTTACAACAGCTCCGGTTGATAGTGAAGTGAGGCACGTCAGCATTAGCGACGCTGTACCAGGTGCAAAAGCTGAGGGTCATGGTCAGTTCTGGCGATTTCTGCAGTAGAGTAAATTCAGCCCCAGTCCCACCAGCGGTAAAATGAAACTAACCCCGGGCTCCTTCATATAAGTTCCCCTCAAAGGCGAAATTCCTGCCCGGGTTGCCCACATAAAGTTGGGAGTACCCAAATTGGCGAGCAAAGCGGCTCGGGGTATATGGTTCAATGAGACACTTGACGTCTTGACGGTACACCAAGTGTCCAGGACGGATATTGAGGAGCCACCAGAACGCTCCTGAAGATAAGGCGGTGAAGTTGTTTGCTCCAGCAACATCCTTCAGCTTCAATCCATATCCGCCACCAGGGAAGTCAGGGAAGCACCGGAAGATCTCGTAATTTTGATGACATCGAAGAGTCTTCCGGATTTGTGACATATAATGGTGCTTCCATGAGGAGCGTTCGTAGAGCTCCACAAAGTAACACTTGTCACCAGAGCGGCGTGCAGCAGCACTCATCAGAGACGGGCAGTGCAAAATGAGCCATGCCATCAGATAAGTATAAAGAAGCTCCACCCTAGGGTTCGGAGTCTTCACTTGAACAATCTCTTTCGACTTGCCTTTCCCTTTCCCCTTGCCCTTATCAGCAGGGATGAAGTCGGTGCAGAGTGTTCGCAATCCGTGCTGTAGATTGCACACCATAGCGGGAAGAAGTCCGAAAGGCCTGCCGTATGCAAGAAGAACTGCTGGATATACCATAGTCATTGCAATTGCCTCCTTTGGCAATGATGGAACGACGCATCTCTTCAGCCATAACATCAAGAACCCGACAATAAGGCCTCTGTTGGACACTGGAGACTGAGCTTGGTAGTGGTAACTCTTGAAAGAGATACCAGGACCAAATCTACCTTCGTTGGAATCAGTGGTATAATACATTAACTGAGACTTGGCAATGCGATGATCAATCTCAGTGATGTAAACAGGAGCATGACCATGGACAGTTGTTGAACTATCCTTAGAATTTAAATTGGCAAAGAGATAATCGGCCCATTTCTTGTGACCGATACCTTGGTTACGCGCACCTGCTAAGTCAGCACAGATGCAGTAATGGCACATCATCTCCCAATATGTGGCGTAGATGTGCTCATCCTTCTCAAGCAACATGTTCAATTCCTCGGTGGTGGGGATATATTCCTCGTAGGGGACTTCGCCCATTGAGAGCCCGGATACTTCAAACATCTCGTGGAGGGCAAACCCTAGCTCACCCACTGGCGTAAAGAGAGTACAGGTCTCAGGGTTGTATATCTCGAGAAAATAAAAGAAATGATAAGCACTCTGAGGAAACCCAAATTGAACATTTCTGATGGCCTTGTACAAGCCAATTTCCTTCAGAATAGGCTCATGAGAATCCAACATATATTGGACAAGACGGGCCCACCACATGTTGCTAGAGGAGTAAACCCAGCCAGGCATTCTAAAATCGCTAGCCGGGTATTGGCCTTCTTTCGCCAAGAACTCACTCAAGAAAATTCCAGGACGGGTTGGAACCTCTCCTACTGGAAGCTCCTTGCCAAAATGGCCTGGAAGCAAGCCAGTAATGCATCTAGTAGGGCCGTCTTGATAAGCCCCATGAGCGCCCAGTTTACCTGTTGGGACGCCATCCTGTTCTTGAGTTAACCCCCACTTTAACTCACGGGGTATCGCCAATCTCTAAAGATAGACCAGGGGGTAGCTACGATCCATACCAGGCAGAAACATTAAAACTTCGCCAGAGTTATATAGCCACAAGCAATCCTCTTCAGAGAGGATCTCGTCCGAATGCCCCATCTGGTCCCCAAAAAGAAATGCGGGTTTTTCTAATGCTTCTCTGTTTACATCTTCAAAAGCTGCATCAGTAACGATCTCGCGCGCAGTAGTATGATGATATTTAATCAATTTTTCTCTACGCCCTCTCGAGTCGGGTTTGTATGCGGCCAATATGGTGGTGAAGCGGAATTGGGCTGATGGATCCGAACCCCCAGCAAAGCCAAAGTAGTGCTTGTGAGGGAGAGCTTCTGCTGAATACCCCACTGAAAAATGGAAAATTAAAGTTAGAAAAGTTTCTATAAAACAGAAAATTTTTCTAAGTATGGAAGCGCGAAGCTAAAAAATTAGAATGCGCGAAGCTAAATGTAACTCCGCGCGAAGCTAAAATTTAGAACGCGCGAAGATAAGAGTAATTCTACGCGAAGCTAAAAATTAGAACGCGCGAAGCTAAAAGTAACTCCGCGCAAAGCTAAAAATTAGACCGCGCAGAACTCAAAATAGCCTCGCGTTTTAACGCGATTGCTTCTCAAAATAGCTTCGCGTTTCAACGCGATTGCTTCTGAAAATAGCCTCGCGTTTCAACGCAATTGCTTTTCAAAATAGCCTCGCATTTCAACGCGATTGCTACTCAAAATAGCCTCGCGTTTCAACGCGATTGCTGCTCAAAATAGCCTCGCGTTGCAACACGATTGCTACTTAAAATAGCCCCGCGCTTTAAAACGCGAGGATGATGCGATAACTTCGCATAAAGAAGAAAACCAGAGGCTTTTCTCCTCCAAGCCATTCGGCCGGAATACGGCGATCTCGCCGATGAGCAATTGGTAAGAAACAAGCCAAAATACTGAAAGGAACTCTAAAAAGCACCAGAAAGTGAGATTCTTACCTCCAATGGGTGCAGCTTGGACCGGCTCGCCGCTGCCTTGACCACCGCCACCGCTGCTTGCGCCAGTCGCTGACGACGAGGCCGCACGGGAAGAAACACGAGGCTTGGGTGCCATTGCTTGAAAAGATGAAGAAAACCGACAGGAAATTTAGAGAAACTCGGTCGGAAGAACGCTCTGATTGCCTGGAGTCGCCTGGTCGCCGATCGCTTAGAGCTCTGGGGTTCTTAAAAATTCTTCAGATGAGTGGAGAAGAAAAAGAAATTCCATTTAAATGAAAGAAACCGCCTCTTCGTGTTCGGCGCGAATTTTGGAGAAAGTGACTGATCAGTTACTCTCCAAAACGCGACGCTATCAGCCTCGCGTGATGACGAAAAATGCGGAGTTATTAACTTCGCGCAACCATGAAAAACGCGAGGCTAACTTGGCATTTTAGCTACGCGTTTTCTATGAAAACTTGGATTTTGGCAAGTGCAATTAGGCGCTTCTATCTAAGTTAAATGGTCTTTTAACAGATCATCTTGGTATTATTAATCTAAGTTACGTAAATGAGTCTTAGATTATTTTATCAAAGTTATAAACCATCTGTTTATTGAGCAAGCAAAATTCTTGAAGCCAACAGATAGAGAGGAAAATATTTGCCTTTATTCATAAAAGAAAGATTACAAAAGAAGAGGGAGTTATAGCTCTCCCAAAAACTTCTAAATGATCAATTCATCAATAACCTAACAGCGAGACTCCTCCACAGGGTGTTAAAGCTCAATTTCATGGTTCACATACAAAAGATCTCCTCTGCAAGTGCCAACTATGATCTGTTTAAAGTTTTTAGTGGATTATCTGAAGATACTGCTATAAGAATCCTAATGAAGATGCACAAGTTGAAGTGCTGCAAGCCCTTACGAAGATCGTCATCCTCAAGAAAACTTAAAGGGCTGCCGCAGAGTTCTTGTAACTCCTTCAAAAGTTTATCTTCTGGAACCAGAGCTTGAAACCTGTAACTATGTTGTAAAGCATATGCTTATGGCTTCCTTAGAGTTACTCTTGCTGATGAAGACAGGTAAAGCCACATGCGTTTCTCTTTAAAAAGAATCTGATTTACTGCAAAAGGAGGATCAAGAGTTAGACAAAAACCTGGAAAAACTTCTAAACGCGGAGCTAAGCTAACTCCGCGTGCAGTTTTAAAATGCAGTTGAAAATAGCCTCGCATCTTAAAACGCAGAGGATGACGCGATAAAGGGACAACAGAGTTTTTCTCTGCCTTTTGCTTCTCTTTAATAGCCTCGCATTTTAATGCGACTGCTAGTCAAAATGGCCTCGCGTTTCAAGCGCGAGGATGACGCGATAACTTCGCGTAGAGAAAGATCAGAGTTCCTCTCTGAGTTTTCCTTCTCCTTCAAGCCTTACGGCCGAAGAATGGCGATCTCGCCAGTAAAGCAAGCAATTGGCTAGTTAAAACTGAGCCAAAACACCCTAAAATGGTTTTAAAGAGACTAAAAGTTAAGGCTTTTACCTTCAATAGAAACGACATGGACTGGTGGTTCGCCGCCGTGTCTATTTCCACGACTGCTGCCGTCACCGTTAATGCCAGCTGCCGTGCACGAAGCCATACTCTTCTGGAGCATCATCCTAATGATGAAAATCTACAGAGAGTCGAACGGAGATCAATTGAAGATCGTCCATCGCTCGCTCGATCGCCAGAACTCTGAATTTTTCAACTCCTCCGAATGAAGAAGAAGATGAGTTGAGGCCTCTATTTAAATAGGATGATCCGTTGCTTGGTATTCGGCGCGAAAATTCAGATTAATTAATGAAGAAATTACTCATTTCACTGAAAAAATGAAACTGATTAGCTCCGCGTAGGCGAGCATAACACGAGGAGACTTGGTATTCTAAACTCTGCGTTTTCAGTTTAAAAATCCAAAGTATTTCAAAATTTGCTATGTTCTAAGCCATTTTGAAAACTTTGGAGGGGTTCTGTTGGCAGTGAAAATTTCTAAGTTAAAAGGATTTTTCACAACAGAACGCGGAGCTAACTCCGCAGCCCCGCGTTTGGCTAATTTTAGCCTCGCGTTGAGTAAAATGAGGAGCTATCAATAGCTTCGCGTTAGCTCCGCATTTTTGGTTATTTAGCGCCGCGTTTTGGATGCGATTGGCTCCGCATGAGCAGATAACCAGAATCTCTAACTGATTGAGGTTATGATTTGGGCCTATCAAAATACCCGAATTAAGTCTGATCAGGATTCTAAATCAAGAGATTCGAATCAAAACTAAGATATTTGATTGGAATCCTTGACGAAAGAGAATTCTATTTAGATAGAAACTCTTGCATGAACTCGGGGCTATAAATACCTTTCTGGTGAAACCCTAGGGGTCTTCTTTTCGGCATCAGAAGTTTTCGGAGATCTCTTCCTCTTAGAGAATTAAAGTTAAGCACAGAGCCTTGGATTCGTGAAGACCAGAAGAGATCAGTTCTACAGTCGGCCGCCATCTTCGACGGAGAAGAGCTCGACGCCCGATCGTCCAAAGGAGCTACTATAGTTCCCATCGCCGCAGATCCCACGCAAAATATTGTAAAAGAGAGAGATTAACTTATAAAATCCTCTCATTTGTTCTTTTCTCTTGTTCACTTCTACTTGTAATTCAAGTTTATTCAATGGAAGGAAAGCAACAACAGAACTTTGTTGCGAACAGCGAAGTACCTGATTACTCAAATCATACTCTTTTTTTCACTCTTGAGGCTATTGCTTTAATACCAAGCGCACCCCATTATTTTATTCTCACTTTTTTTTCTTTGTTTAGAGAGAGAAGACTTACTCAATCGTTATCATTTTTGTTCTTAACCTAATAAACTATTGTGATTGAAAAATAAATGTATAGTTACCTCAAAACTACTGTTAGCGATATTTATTTTTCCGATTTTAGTCTTTTTCATAAAACTCAAAGTGTATCGTCCAATCTATTCTCATATCTAATTTCAAATATAATTTTGTCCCTTTATCTGTAATTAGGTTTATCTATTGATGAAAACATATAAATAATTTTTTTCAGTTTTTTATTATTTTTTTAAGTTTTTTAATTTTTTTTTAGTTAGTTACACTAAAAACTACCCAAAGTGTAAAATAAAGAAACCCAAAAATCTAAAAATAAAATAAAATTTCTAAAAAAAACAAAAAATCCTAGAAAAACAAGAAGAAAATATCTTAACCCAGTCCCTCACACCTAAACTCATATATGCCCTCATACAGAAACCAAGGGTGGTAAAATAAATAAGAAAACTATTATACAAATATTATAAACTTATTAGAAAATTCAAACGGTTACGACCTCTTGATCGCTTTCCACTCTCATAATGCGTCCTTTTACGTTATGATATGGATGAGCTTAGCCTTTTTGTCAGTTTTGTATTTAATCTCTCCATCTTATTTTTTATTTTTCTTAATTTATTCCTACCCTTCTTTCTTTTATTCAATAGTAAAATTTTGAGGTTGGAAAGCGTACCTTTTATAATTTAGGTTTGACAGCTCGCGAGTCCAAAACCAACACCAAACCAAAGCCTATAAAGTCTGCCATTAATCGGCGAAAGCACCCATCGATGAGAGGTCCAACCTGCATTGACCCTTCGCTGCAGGATTTGCTACTCCCTTCAATGGTTCCTCTGAAATCTTGACAAAAGCATCAGTTAATTCCTAACTTAATTGCAAAATTAAAGATTCGAGAAACGATTTTCAATTCAAGTAGAACTAGATATAATACTACTGCTACTAATAATAATAGCTTTTTTGAGTAAGAATCAAATTAGAATCCTCAGCCTAGCTAACAAGAAAACAAAGAAAACTCATACAAGAAGTATCCAAGTGGTGTGAGTTTTTGTTTTTGAAGAATATGAGGACAAGTAATTAATTGTTCCATCTTTAAAAAAAAAAAAAAACATTCATTTTGTGTTCCTGCACTTATTCTTCCCAACATAAAAATCAAGCAAATTAAATTTAAGTTAAATTAGAAAATTCTAACACAAAAAATGTCCGAAAAATTAATGATGAAAAATGAAAGATAGTAATAAGAAAAACAAAGTAAATAAGCATTGGACAATCTTACATGGAGGAAGTAGGATAAGAAATGTTTTTAAAATTATAAAATGACAAAATGATATATTAATGGGGAAAAAACATGGACAAAAATTAATGCCTAACCTTCCTCATGATTAAAGCACTGAAAATTCTGGAATGTGGCAAAGCAGGGGCCAGTATTGGCCACCTTCAATACATTTTTCCCGCAGAGCTTTATTGCAACGTAGAGTGAGTGCTTGTAATATGCTGTTTGTCCTCACCTCACGAACGACTCTCAACAGCCACTCCGGAAGGTACTCCTCCGCATCCAAATATAGAGACAAGCTTTCAAGCATGTCCAATTTCTCTACATGCTTTAACATTAGACATGAGTCAGCTGTCATCTCCCTTAGTGCTGGAAGATTTGAGATCCTTTCCAAACACTCGCAATTCTAGATATACAAATTTTCCAAGGAGGGGATGTTCTTGATTTCTCTTAGGCTATCAGCACTCAAGATTTTACAACGCTTCAAGGCTGCAGCATGTTGCAGGCCATCTGGAAGAGCTCTCAACTTGCGGCAGCTAAAAATTTCCAAATGCTGAAGGCATGGTAGCGGCTTGATGGGTTTCTTCGTTCCTTCATCCACCTCCTTCATATGGCATACCCATTCCTCCCAATTATTCATCCCCTCTATAATCAATTTTTCAAGCTTGGGGAAGGCTGTTGGTGTTGCCTTGTGGCCGTATCCATCCTCGGTATCATAACCAAGAAGTTTAGGGTCAATGGTAACAATCTCAGTCATATGCTGAATTTCAAGGATTCTCAACTGTGGCAATTGGACTAATGGTGGAAGGTGTTGACATGACACACAATTCCTAAGTACCAAAGTAGTCGGGTTAGGAAGCATGCTTATCCACAATGGAAAATTAAGCCCTCTGAAGTTAGAGACATGAAGAAATTCTAGGCTTGGCGAAGGGGAGAGGTTTTCAAAAACCTGTTCATCAAAATTCGATGACTGATCAATAGCTTTTCTCCACTGTAGTAATAACTCCTTGAGATGAGGTTTATCAAATAGGGGATGAATTTCTCTTCTGATTAGTACCCACTCTAATACAATAATATGGATATTTCTGAGCCGAAACATAGATTGCAACTCATCCAAACCACACCCACGTCGATATATTTGGCTTTCACGATAGCTATCATCTTCTTCACCAACCATACATCCTTGAAAGTCAGTGAGATGTTCTAGTTTTCCTATTCCGATTGGCAAATGGAGAATTGGTGTGTTAGAAAGGTCAGGGCATCTTAAATTGCATAGCAGTGTAATGCTCATTGGAAGGGTGTGTAAGTAGTTGCATCTTGAGAGGTTCAAGAATTGTAGGTTGACAAGGCACCCAAGAGATTCTGGTAGCTGGGAGACCTCAGTGTCATAAAGATCAAGAAGTCGTAGATGTTGGAAATTTCTTGTAGATTCTGGAATGCTCTCTATCTTGCTACCAGTAAGATCCAACACTCGGAGGTATGTAAACCTTTGAAAAAGAACATGTACTTTAATATGCTCACAATTAACGATACGAAGAGTCCTCAAGCCTTTTGAATCTTCCACCGCATTTAGGACAGTTTTTGTTTCTTCCATATTGTAGATTGCTAGCCGACGTAGCCTCGACGAATTCTTTTGAGGGAAAGGGAGCTTCAATGCATTTGGATTGGTCGAGTCATTTCCATCAACAATATGGCTCTCATTCCGTGTTAGAAACAAAGCAAGTGATCATGTCAAATCATGAATTGTGCTCCAGATCCACTGAGGAGGAGAACTTTGGGGATGTAATAGACTTCTTCTTGTTAAATCATGGAAACAATCATCTGCAATATCTTCTGGTAGAGAATTCTCCGGTGCTGTAATAAATCCTTCTGCCACCCACAACCTTCAGAGGTCTTCTTGATATAATAGATCATCTTCAGGCCACAGTGAGCAATAGAGAAAGCATTGCTTGAGCTGAGAGGACAGATCTTCATAGCTAAGGTACAAGGCTCCCCTTACTTCTTCGGGAAGCTCCTCTATTACAGACCAGCCTGGCTTCTGTGCACCTTTTCCCATTCACTCTTGTTTCTTCTATCTTTTGTTCTCAAAACCCCGCCAACGGCTTTGATGGCCAGAAGGCCATCACATTTCTTGACAATCTGCATACCGATCTCATGCAAGTCCTGTATATCATCGTCGGCCCCATCTTTAAATACAATTTTACATAGCAATGCCCATCCATCATAGGTCCCATGCTTCTAGCAACATTTATATTTCTCGTGGTAACGAGAACTCTGCTGCCTGATGCAACTCCATGCCCCAACGGAGTCCTCAGCAAATCCTGCCACTCATTAGCATTCCACACATCGTCCAGTACAAGAAGGAATCTGCTGCCCGCAAGGGCAGAGCTAACGAGTGGGTGGAGCCCCACCTTAGTTTCAGCACGGATATCTTGTTGCCCACCTGCACTCCTTATTATCTGCTTCAGCAATCCTATCTCTGAGTAATTCTGGGACACACACACCCACACCCTCTTCGCGAAATGGGCTTGCACTTTCTGATGGTTGTATATTTTCTGAGCAAGTGTGGTCTTGCCGATCCCTCCTAACCCGACAATTGACAAGACACGTAAGTTGACGCAGGACGGAGGCTAAATTAGGGTTAGGGTTTTGAAATTAGGATTTTTTCTAGAGGAATTAGGGAAGAAATGATAGATTGGGGAAAACTTTTGGGATTTGGGAATCGGGAATCCACCCAGACCCACGCCCACTCTCCACGAATCCACGAGGAAAGATTTTTACTCAGCGAATTCCACGCCAGAGATTTCTCAAGAAAATTTCTCAAAATATTATTCATCTCTTTTTTCAATATTTCATACAACCCCTATTTATAGGGAAACCCTAACAAACAGAATCCTAATAAAATCCAAACTCGTAATCAAATTAAATATCTAGTACAATCCAATCCTAATCTAATCCTGATCTCCATCAATCTCCCCGGCTTCAAAGTATTCATCCCCGATGAATGTAGAGATAAGAAATGATAAACACGTCCGGGTTGAACTGATCGACATCCACGAAGTATCCCAATTAGGCCATGGTGGTGGTCGAGGAACCATAGCTCGTGCATCACATCTGAATAAAAGTGGTGGAGGGGGAACTGGCTTCGTTAGTGAACTTGTATCGAACCACGGTAGATCTGGAAAGACACCTGCATGTGAAACATATAATTTCTTCACAATTTCTAGAAGCAACCTCTCAGGAGGAACCAAAACTTTTACTTCATTATCAAGTACAAGTTCCTGCAAAATATTATGTGGATATACAATAAATTTGTACTCATAATTGCAAATTGCTATCTGTTTAGAGATCTCATCATGCATAACATGCATATCAGACAAATGCAATGCAACAGACTCAAGTGGTACAACTCCAAAAAATAGATATGTTAGTTCCCTAATATGACATACATCAATCACCGCAAATAATATAACATCACTACACTGTGTGGGAATTTGATGAATCTCGAAAGGAAACTCCAAACAATTTCTAGAATATAATATATTAGGATTAACCTGCCAAAATATGTTAATGATGCTCAAAGACTTACCGGTAGCAATATTAGTGTCAACTATTTCATACTCGGTCTCTTCATCTACATTTGACTCCAAAATTGAAGATCTAGTATCATTTGGGGTGCACTAGACTCTACCAAAACATTCTGAGCATCAGTAGTATCAGTAGTACTCTTTACAGTAGCATGGATATCAATAGGAATATGAATCTCAGTTGGTGGATATGTATTAAACTCTTGTGCCTCATTAATAATATCATCATTAAGTATAAAAGGAATAGGAGTATCGGCAATAAGAATAGACATGTTCGATTCCAATTGTAATTCAACTATAGTACTTTCCTTAGAAACATGAACCTCAATAACTTCTGAATCATCAACGTGATTAGGAGGCATGATATCTATGGGTACACTCTTGAGGGGACACTCATAATCATAATGCCAAGATATGCGACACTTAGAACACTTGGTCATGGTACATTGAAAGGCAGAGTATCCATATTTGTCGCATTTAGGGCACTGTGTTCTAACTTTTAGAGTGAATCTATTTTCCAATTTATCTAAAAGACAAGTCCTATAATACGTCGAAAGATACTCCTCAATAAGAATATCTTTCATCTCTTCCCACGAGTTTATAGGATTCCTATAGCGTTCCTCACGATCTATCTCTACAAAAATCCAAAAATTTTTAGCTTGTCCCACTATTCGTCTCCTAGCTAATTGAAATTTACGTTTGCTTGACATTTCATAACAGTCAAAGTAACATTCCATATTCACTAACCAATCAATAAAGTCGCGAGTGGAGGAATAACCATCAAATACAGGATCTTTATACCAGAATTTTTCATCTATTATTTCTCTAGCAGCACGCAGATCATAAATATAATGAGACTTATTTGATTTCGAATGGCGACTAGATTGTGTTGTAAAATGAGACATGCTTAATATATAGAATAGATCATGCAATACAAATTAGTCAAGTATACAGATGATAATGCAAAAACTCAGACGACCCAAATGCATGCATTAAATTAATTTCTTCCAATAAATCAATTGCTCAATGCAAATGAATATGAGATCACTAGAGAGAAACAATTAACAATAAATCACAAATTATTGCAATCCAGTAGTATTTGCAAAGAATTTAGTAGTTAAAACTCAGTTCAAGTTAAGTATCATCTGAAGGGATGAGTAGTTCACGTCCAAATGAATTTCGAATCACCACTTTTTTTTCTTAACGGGTCTGCACTGTAAATGGGTCTGCACTGCTGTACTGAACTGAACCAAGAGTGGAAGGGATTTGGATCTGCGGATCAGATCTGAAGCTTGCGGGTCGGACTCAAAATAACTCCAACCTTCTATTCTTTTGGATATGGGTCTGAATAAGTGAATCAGAACTAAATCAACCCAATATCAAACAAACCCAAAACCCAATAGTTTTCTTCTCCTTGCTGCACTGCTATTCTGCTGCACTGATGGCGGTGGCGTTGCTGGCAAGGAAGCAACGGCGGATGTCGTGGAAAAAGAGGTCGCTGTCGAAGTGGAGAGAGGGCGGAGGCGGGCGGAGGCGGGAGGTTGCTGGACGGTGAAGAGGAGAGGAGTTGATCGGGAGGCTGGCGGAGGCGTTGCTGGCATTGCTGGCGGCTTGTCGGCTGCTGGTACGGGTGGGCGGCTGGCGGCGGGCGGAGGCGGCGGCGTCGTCGCTGGTTCGGTCAGATATGGTGGAGAGGGCAGGCGGCGGGCGGAGGCGAAGGCGGCGGGCGGAAGTGGGCGGCGGCTAGGTCGGCGGGTGGTCGGTCGGCCGTGCTGGATGAAGGCGGCTAGGGTGCTGGCGGTGAGACCGGTCGACGAGGGTGGGGGTCGGACGACGCGGGCGGTGGTGGAGAGTTGGACAGCGAGGGGGGGGGTTTGGGAGGCGTCTGGTGGAATTGAAGGGGAGGGGTTTGTGGAGTTGAGTTGGGGAGTTTTGGGGCTTTTTTGGGGGACTGCTGCGGGTAGAAATGAAGGAGAGGATGAGGATGGAGTGGGTTTGGGGATGGAGAGAAATTTTGGTTGGAGATTTTTTTTTTCTCCTTTTTTTTTTCTTGCTTTTCTTTTTTTTCTCTTTTTTTTTCTCTTTTTCTTTTTTAGATTTTTTTTTCTCTCTACAGATCTGATCTGAGTTTTTTTTTTTTTTTTACTCTGCAGATCTGATCTAAATTTATTTTTTTTTAACTCTGCAGATCTGATCTGAATTTTTTTTTTTATTCTCTCTCCTGCTAGTTGATGGAGGGTGAGGGTGGCTGGGTGGTTGGGTTAGGTGGAGAAGAGAAAATAATTTTAGCCTCTGATACCAATTTGACGCATAACGGAGGCTAAATTAGGATTAGGGTTTTGAAATTAGGGTTTTTTCTAGAAAAATTGGGGAAGAAATGATAGATTGGGGAAAACTTTTGGGATTTGGGAATCCACCCAGGCCCACTCCCACTCTCCACGAATCCACGAGGAAAGATTTTTACTCATCGAATTCTATGTCAGAGATTTCTCAAGAAAAATTCTCAAAATATTATTATCTCTTTTTTCAATATTTCATACAACCCCTATTTATAGGGAAACCCTAACAAACAGAATTCTAATAAAATCCAAACTCGTAATCAAATTAAATATCTAGTATAATCCAAATCCTAATCAAATCAAATCAAATCAAATCTAATCTAATCTAATCCTGATCTCCATCATAAACTTCTCCTTGTGAACTCAGGAGTGACTCCACCAGTCTATCGGCAGCTCACTTAACTTCCGTTCCCACGAAATTAGGAGTGAGTAAAGAAGACGTCTGACGAGGGTCGACGCTGGTCCGGTGAAATATAAAGGTCTATTATGCTTTATATTCCTCACCTGCATGTCCTCTGGAGAGATTCTATGCTTCAAAATGGCAACCGCACTGGAGCTGCTGGTTTGTGGTGGACTAAACATTGTCCTGTCCCTGGAGATCTCCTCAAGCCTCCGGTTCAGCTTTTCAATCTTCTTGCCAATCTCATGACGGAATAGAACGCTGGTCACAGTATTACAGCATGATAAAAAGAAAGGGAATCGACGATGGCGTACCGATTTGGAGGTGGACGGCAGTGGTGATACCTCTCCCCCCAGGAGTTGGCGGCCCTTGATTCTGCAGAGGTCGATGATATCATCGACGTCGTACATAACATCCTTCAGCTTGGACAGCCAAATGTTGACGGATGGCTCTTGGATCCTTCTGCGTTCTGCTTCTTCAAGCACAGCTTTGATCATCTCCAGCTTCTCTTGAAACCGTCGGAGGTCTTCCTTCACCCCCAATATCCTCACCACCTCTTCGGTGGCCAGCTCCTGTAACACGTCCAGGCATCTCCCAACAAAGGCATCGACAATCATCGCCATTCTCTCTCTCTCTCTCTCTCTCTCTCTCTCTCTCTGTTTGTACTTGCACTAGTATACGTTCAAACAGCTACTGTCTATGCATCTCACATATAACTCAGAAAATAAGGATGATTCATAAAAGAAAATTAGGCACATGATTTGTTGATTCTTTCACTGGAATCTCCTTTTTCTAAAGGTAATGATAACACACGCTATGTTTATTCTTTCTTTAATTAGAATCTCCTTTTTCCGAAGGTAACGTTCATCGCTGTGACTTGTACATGAGGAGATCCTTGACAGACTAGGATCTCACACCGACAGGTTGAGGAAAGTGATTCTTTTGTCGATATCGCTGTTATTTTGGTGTTTTGAACAGAAGAAGAAGATATTGTTGTACAGTAACAATCTAGCTATATCATGATGGGAACAAAATCTATTGATGCTAGACCTTCAAGCTTGAGAAGAAGTTAGCCTAGTAGACGTGATGATCAGGCCTGATATTCAAGTTCATGCATTTCAAGCGGTGGTGGTGGTGGAAGAGGCAACAACTTGCAACGACGGAAAGGTTTCAAGCCAAAGAAGAGAAAACTTTCTTTATGTGTTGAATACTACTCATGCTAGGCGTAGGAAATTGTTTTGGGGCTACAGATCGAACCTTATGTTCTTTTGAGGGAAAAAAAAAAATGTAATATATATATTTTTTTGCATCGGGGGTCATGGAAAAGGGATTTAAGAGCATGTTTATTAGAATCATCTTCTAGCTTTTCATCGCTCTCTTGTTTTCGCAATTCTCATCTTCAGTTTTTATTTTCTATACTATTAATCGGTTTATTGCTTTAGCCATGCATGATTCGGTAGCTATTATCTCATGCTACTGTTAAATGGGGAACTAAACCACGAAACTACAAGATAATTAGTAAATATTACACCGTTACCTATTGATGTCGATCAATCATACAAACCCTGAAGGCTTATTTCTAGCAAATAAATAGCAATACAAGATTCTACTAATTCACTATCATTACCACATGAATTTGTTTCAGGAGTTAGCAGACTACTAGAGAGATTCTATTGCCATGACGAAACCATATGAAACTGCAAGTCTTTTCCTCCCAAACGCCGGTAATAGTATTCGTTGCCTGCGAGCTAATGAAACGAAGCCAACCTTTAGCATTCGATTAGCAACTTGGTGCACTGCAATGGCCACAGTACTACTGAAAGAAACATGAGCCATACTATTACCATTAGGGATGAAAACATGCGGATCCATGGCAAATTCTTGGCCCAATCTATTCAAAATTATGAATTAACAGACATAAATTTTCATTTAAAATTTAAAATTTTTAATAGGACAGACCCCCTAGCAGAGGCTCTCAATATTACGTTTTAATACATCTTAATACAACATTTCCACTCCTCCAACTCCCTACACTCCTCCCCTTGGATCTCACTCTTGTGAAGCCCGATCCGCTTCTCCTGCAATGCCTCCCTCGTCTTGTCCTCCTCCTGCAGATCTAGAAATGGCCCAAGATCTAGTCTTCTTTGCGCATCTCTCCTTGTGGGCCTAATAGAGGAAGTGTTTCTTGCATCATCACCACCTGCACATCCTGTCCAAAAAAGACCGTCATTCTCAATATTGGCATATAATTGTTGCAAATTTAGATGGTGATTATAAAATATTCTTCTATTTCCTTCCAGCCAGATATTCCAAACAATTTCCACTAGACTCATACTTATATTTACTTTTTGTTGTTTTGTCATTCCTTTCCCTTTCCCAACCCTATTGAGAACTATTATTGCAACTAATTTAGTTTGATATTCTGATTTCAGATTACTTTGGTGATTTGTATAGGAGGAGATCCTTGACAAATTGTGATCTCACACTGACAGGTTGAGGAAAGTGATTCTTTAGTCGATATGGCTGTTATTTTGGTGATTTCAGCTGAAGAAGGTATTATTGTACAGTAACAATCTAGCTATATATATATATATATATATATATATATATATATATATATATATATATATATATATCCTGATTTGAACAAAAACTATTGAAAGAGATTCCTTCTAACATATCAGCATGTAAACAACTGGAGTGTCTGGAGCTAGAAATGGTAAAAGATAGGTCCATTGGTCAAATTTTGGCCCTTCCTATTCAAAATTTTGAATTAGAAAAAAGAAATTTTTATTTTTAATTCAAAAAATGGACCTATGAACGCATCCATTACCATCTGACCTCAGCACCAATGTGTTAGTGGGCGAGTGCCAACTGAGCTCACCACATTATCAAAGTTATATATGTTGGGTTTGTGTCTCGTATCCGTTGAGTATTCAGATGTGATCAAGAATCACAAGGAGTTCCAGTTGAACTTGGATTAGAAGACCAGAGTTCTAGTTGGATTGAAACACCAATTAGATGGTGATAGTGCTATTCTAATGGGATTAGGATAGGAACACTATATATATCTCTTATATGTGATACGAGAGAGGAGAGCAATTTTGGTTTAGAGAGATGCTTCTATTATTATGAGAGATGAGAAAGGTAGAGAGATACTTGAATCTCTTCTTGTAACCTATTTTTCTCATAGTGGATATTTCTCTCGTTGCTTCCGTAGATGTAGGTTGAACTTGGTCGGCCGAACCACGTTAATTCATGTATTCCTCTTATATTGTATTATTTTCTTCGTCTCTACGATCTCGATTGGGGATTCGATCCCCAACAATATACCCTGAATCTGCATGTCAATAATCTCACGGGGAGCATTCTTGACTCCATCTGCGCCATCACAGGGTTGGACTTCCTTCAAATTGCCGAGAATCAGCTATATGGTACGATTCCGCTGTCCCTTTACAATCTATCATCTCTTACATTCGTAATTGTTGCAGGCAACCGATTACATGGAAGCCTTCCACCATCATTACGCCTCCTCCTTCCGAAACTCCAAAGACTTCATGTTGGGGGAAACTGGCTTACAGGCCCCATTCCTTGCAGTGTTTAGCCCTTGATAGAAGGTATTTACGGTCCTCTATATCTCAAAACCGTAATGTGGACATGCGAGTAGCAAATCTTTAAATCTATCCCAATACTCAAATAATAGTTCATTTTCTTTCTGATAAAAATTGAAAAGTTGCTTTTGTATATAATTTGTTCGATGTGAAGAATAGATCTTCTTTAAGAAATCTTTTTGCAACCCATCTCATCTTCCTATTGAATTAGGACATAAAAAATGTAGCTATATTTTTGCTTTATCTTTAAGGGAGAATAAAAAGAGTTTAAGATTAAATTGCGCTGCAGTTAGAGCAAACATTTTCGAATTCTCGAAGGTGCAAATATAGGCTATACGAATCCATCCAATGGAATTTAAGCAAAAGTTAAACTACTCCAAATTTAACCTCGAAGTGTCTCATATTCAAAGGAAATGCAACGCATGAAGGTTGGGTTGTCCTGTATCTTTTTCAAATTTTTTGGATCATGATCTCTACCTTCTTAGTTACTTTATAATTAAATTTCATATATTTTGAAGTTCATTTGTTTCTTCATCAAGTGGATACAAAGTATGCACTGAAAACTATTAATTTTTTGTTTACTTGATGGAATAGCAATTCAAAATTAAAACCCAAAAAGTTAGGTATAAGTGAACCCTAGAGGATTGAGATCACAATCCAAAGAAATTTTCTAAAAAAATTTATTAGAGCTAGTGAAATGGACCGCAACTCATGTAACTTACGTTATGTGGCAGCTCATTTTCATATATGTGTGCGTGTAATATGTATACATATGTATACAAATGCTAGTGCTATTTGTAGTTCTATATATTGAAAGGTGTGTATAAGACTCGATATCTCTCATGCCGTTAGCATGGTGAGAAGGTATATGCATAATCTTGGTAAAAGACATTGGTAAGTGGTAAAGCGGAGTTTACGGTATATTTTGGGTACTCTAGATATTGGTTTGAAGTTGGAGAAAGATAAATATCTTGGTCAGTTGATGGTATTTGTGGATTCTGACTTTGTTGATGATTTGGATAAGCATCATACTACCGCATATTATACATTTACTCTTGCTAGAGGCCCAGTTTACTCTTACGAAGGAAAAGTATATGACAGTGACAGAGGCCTTCAAAGTGACAATTTGCTTCTATGTATAATTGATGATTTGGGTGTCTTTCATGAATATAAAAAGGGTTAATTGCAGTCAGACCCCCTGTAGTATTGGGGATGTATAACTTAACACCCCTGAAATTTGAAACTCTCAAAAAACCTCCTGGAGTTAATTATTTTCACTATCTTTTTTTTACTAAAGTGCACTCTTGTCTCTCAAATTCCTATTCTACCTTTTAATAAAAATCAGAGGAAGTGTGCTGGTTAAAGGAAAGGATGAGGGTAAAATAGGAATTTGAGAGATAAGAGTACACTTTAATAAAAAAGGAGAGTAAAAATAACTAAGTTTAGGGGTTTTTTTGAGAGTTTTAAACTTTAGGGGAGTTGAGTTACACACCCCTAATACTACAGGGGGTCTGACTGTAATTAACCTATATAAAAATGTTCATTGCGATGGTCAGAACACTATTAAGTTGACAAAGAAGTAAATCATTTAAGGATTAACACATTGGATGAAGATAATAGTCTTCTGAGGAATATTGACACTATAAATAACCCTCCTGATAGGTTGACCAATGTGATGTCTTGATCAAGTTCCAACGTTGCAGGGACTAAACAATTTCTTGCAAGTTTGAAGAGTTTTGGAACGGTTTGGCCAACTAATATTTATTTCACATTCGTGATGATGTTATTCGGTTCTTAGATCAAATCTCATTTGTTAATACTCTTAGTTGCTGGAAATTGAAAATTTGCAATCTCGACAAGGTTGAGATTTGTTGCATGTGACTCAATTTTGGCCATAACAAAGAGGTGCCATTGATGTGCCATCGATGGAGTCAGTTATAGCCTACAATAATGGTGCAATGTAGGGAACCCCACCATCAATGGCGTGTCAGCCCAATCAATGGAGGGGTGTGCTGTTCGAATTTTTGAGGAATCATGCTAAACAAACTCTATTTGACTTAAAGTTGGGTCCGAGCAATCCTAATCTTTTAATGGTTTTTTTTAAAAATGAAATTTGGGAGTTTCTAAAGGGGCACACCATTTTTCCTAGTGAGTCCAATTTATAATTTTGTATTTATAACAAAATTGTCTCTAAATTTTTAAGACCAATTTGTCATCCCCTTCAACCTCAGCTCCCCCTCTCCCTCTACGAGAACTACTACAGATTTTTATTTTTTATTTTTTTGAAAGATTCAAATCCAATCCACTTGATTTGAGCTACAGTGGGTTGTGGGGAGTTTTGCAGGAGGTTGGAGAGGAGGTAGCCGGCCCTAGAGAGGAGGAGAGGAATTTTTAGGGTTAGTAGAGTTGGGTTTTAGGAAAAGTTGGTGAGAGAATGTAGAGAAGGTATTTTAGGTATTTTCAGTGTGCTCACTAGGAAATACCGTCTCTTTTTTAAAGTGATGGTGGCCTCATTAGGAAAAAAATGTGTGCTTCTCTAGGAACTACCTAAAATTTTGGCATACAACAGTGTACATATTTGTTAATCCCCTTGAGTTTTTTGAGAATTCTTTTTTGCACAAACCTTTTTAAAAATTCTGTAATCATCTTCTTTTTGAGAGGTCAAATTGTTTGAGATATCAAATTTACAATTTGACCAAATTTGTAATTACATGCATTATCAATAGTATAGTTTGATTCGACTCGTGGACGTAAAACTTGCTCCGAACCACATAAATTCTTGATGTTCTCTAATTTGATTTATCTCCTCTCAAAAGTTTCTGTTTTTTCTTCAGCTTGACTGCAACATTCATGACATACTCTCTCGCCCACATATCAGCGCATACGAATCCAGTAGCCACCCTCTGCTTCACCATCCTCGGCCATTTCCTTTGAAAACAGCTATCTTAACAACATCCAGACCGAAGAAAAATGAGTAATTTTACAATGGCAATAGAAAATACTTCTACATCATGAAAATTTGCCGAAACCATATTCATGCACTTCTATCAGTATATAATAGATAGTTGGTTTAATTTCGTCACTATAGTTTCCTTCATGTTTATGTTGATTGCTCGAATTCAATTTGGAAATGAGCAAGAAATAAAAAATTCTGTAACATTAACTTAAACCATATTCAAATTATAAATAACTTGCGCATTTTCTTTTTCATTTCCAAATTCTCATTTAACTCTGTTGAAGGAGAGAAGTCCAAGAAAAAAAAATGAAGCAACAGTTTCCAACGCGAAGCTAGACTAGTAGCTTTGCGACTAGACTCTCACGCGAGGCTAGGGCCTTAGCCTTGCGTTGAGAGCACGATGCGAAGCTAAAAGTTAGCTTTGTGTTCTGGACAAACGCAAAGATATTGGCCTCGCGTTGACTATTTAGAAACAGAATCTTAATCCGTTTTAACTGGAATTTGGGAGGATCTAATATCTAAATCAAATCTCATTAGGCTACAAAATCTAGAGATCTTAATCATAATCAAATATTTGATTAGAATCATCATAAGTGTCTTTTGTCATTATCTCTAAGAAAACCTTCAGTAACCAATTCATGTCTATAAATAGGCATTAAGAGGGACTTTGGAAAGATATGCCAATTTGACAAAAGAAGCTACGCGCAAGAGTACCGAAGTGACCCAACTAGCCAAGACAGAGACCGACCGCTGCAAAAACCTACAAAATCTTACAAAATCTTGTAAAAGATAGAGACATTATATAAGTCATCTCGTTTGTTTTCTTTAATTATTTCATTGTAATCTTGAGAATTATTGTAATTTTTTTTTTTTTGAAAATCCATACAAACCAAGAGACGAAGAAATCTATGAACATAACAAACCATCATATGGTCTAAACAAACACACATCACTCTGAGAAAGATCTTTAGACATAAATTTCCATTAATCGTGAATTCTCCTTTTATGGGGAAAAAAAATACATTACATAGATCAGTTCTACAATATCTCATACTGCACCAAGAATCTATAAGAGAGAATGAACGTTTGTGTCTTTTCTAAGAGAAGAACTATCATATTCATAGACTAAGTAACACAAAAAATATATATATCGTAACTATAATGGGGTAGAGAACTCCCACCTAGGCATTTACCCACATGAGATCAATCTTTTCCAATCAAAACTTCAGTTATATCGTATGGAGTTAAGAGAGACGGTACACTTACAAATGGATATAGAGATCGTTAACAATATGCATGAAAGCATTAAAGGAGTGCTGGATGCAGTTGCGTCTGAATAGATTTCCAATCATATACGCTTCCACCAAGAGAACGCCCTCAGCATGTATCATTTACAAGAAGTAACTAAAATTACAGTTTAAGATTGAAAGCCGATAAGATCAGAATGAAGTTGAAACAAATCAAGAATTGTGAAGAAAGTCTCAAAACTTTGAAAGATAACACTTAGAGTTTGCCAGAAATGAAGGTAGAGAACTGCTTTGAAGTTACAGTCATTTCCATTGTTTTGAATATGCAAATGGAGAATGGAGGTGTAGCCATGTAGGAAGCATGGACAGGGGCATAGATTCGAATATGTATACAGATACAAATATGAAAAAAATAAGAACTTGGACATGCAAGGATACGGAAAAAAATATTAATGTAATATATATTCTACTATTATTAACATAATAATTTTACCGAAATTTCTAAAACAAAAGCAGTGGCAATGTACGTTTATATCTCTTCATTCTTTTACAAAGGGCAAATCTCGCCATCAATCATATAACTATCTCTCTCCGTCTTTCTTTATAGGCAAAAATATATTAAAAAAAAATGGTGAAGGCAGCAGGCCATGAATTAGCATAGAGTATGAACACAAAATATTTTTTTTTCAGACATATAAACCAATTAAGACTCGTGTTCACAAGAAAATATTAAAATATAACTTCATAAAACTAACTAGATATAGGTAGATAATACCAATTTAGCAATCTTTTCGATTTTTTCAGAACATTTAACTCTTTTTTTCAGACATAACGTACAAGAAGCACGAAATGACAATGACACAATATTTTTTCTTTATTTTATTGGACACGCCATGTGGTATATTCAACACTATTTGTGACGTGCCTGTAACGCGCCGGTATCAGACACGACATCTCCAGTGGCGTGTCCATGTTTCTTAGACTTTCCCAAAAACAAGATTCACAATGTCTAATGAATCAAAGCCGAGTCAAACATGTCACTAACAAAGGGATGATTGACATTTAAGTGAGATTATGAAGATATGAATCTATATCAAAGTTAGAACTGTCTATCAAATAAAATTTCTCACCGAGCATGTGTTTTGAGAAAGAATTTGAATAAATGTAGTTGCAAGGATGTATCAAGCTGCTTGACATACAAATTTACAGGACAGTAAGACTTAGTCAAGAGTCAGAGAAACTTTTTAAGCTATTCTTGGATGATCCAAATCGAATCCGAATCCATTCTTATAGGATACAGGGAGAGAGGAGCTTGAAAGGGCACACCTAGCTTTCTAAGGGCTTCCATGAAAGTTCACAAATAATACAAGTTCGATATAATTTTTTTTTTTTAAAGATAAGAGAGCTTCCAAATGAACAATGACAAGAATATATCATTCAACATTTATACACCAAACGGCATGAAACCTGTTCGGTAATCAAATACTAATAAAATAAGGAGATAGTTAGGGAAGACGAGGGCAAAATCATCCAAAAAAAAAAAATAATGGAAAATTTATACTGTAAAGGAACTTTGCAGGGTGCCCTTGGAAATTTTTGCTGTTCACTTAGAAACTCCCTCCCTTATTTTAGGCACGGATCCGGATTTGGGTATGCTACAGGAACTTCTAAAGGGGCACAAGTTTTTTCCTAGTGAGCCCAGTGAAAACTTAATATAAATAACAACTCTGCCATCCAAAATAAATCTCCAACTTACCCTTCTTCCCTCTCCCCGCTTCCTCCATCCGTCTCGCGCGCGCGCAGCAGGTAAAAAATTTTTTTTTTTTTTTAAACCTAAAAAAACCCATTTCAATCTTCAATCTTCTTATAACATTTTGTTAATTAGAAATTTGAAAGGTGATTATTTTTTTTGTTCTGTGTATTTTTATTAGAAATCAAAACAAAAGAGAAATTTTTGAGTTGTGTCGAACAAGACGTCAACGGAGAATACAACGATGTCGTTGGTTTCATTCGACGATCAAAACACACTTGAGATTTGATTCTATCTTCTTTGTATTAAATTATTCGAAATATACCTTTAGATTTTGATATTCGTTGAGTATAATGAAATTAGGGTTTTAGAAATCAGTTTTCTGGTCGTGCGGTGCGAGAACCCGGGGGTTGACGTCGCGGTACGGACTGAAAGGCTGCAGAAAATAACACGGGCCGGACTTAGAGTCCGGACGAAGAGAATTTGTTCGGACTCTAAGTCCGTACAAATTCCTTTTGTCCGGACTTAGAGTCCGGACAAATTCATCTCGTCCAGACTGTAAGTCCGGACGAAAGGAATTTGCCCAGACTTAAACTCTGGACCAATTTTTTTTATCCGGACTTTAAGTCCAGACGGAGTACTTTTAAAGATGGTTTATTTCCATAAGAGTGTTATCAATTATTAATTATTAATATTGTTAAATTATTGGAACACAGGGCTATATTTCGACACAGAGTAGGCAAGTCGATAATGAATTAGTTGTCGATTATGGTTTGGACTTCACAACAAATCAGGTATGATATTATGTTTAGAACCTGGTCATATTGAAATTAGAATATTTCCACTAAAAAAATATTTTTTGTCTATTATGACTATAGATTTTTACATATCGAGACGAACTTTGCCGGTGGGTGCGCAATATTGGAAAGAAATCAGAATTTGTCATCATGATTTCAAAATCTGATACTGGAGGTCAATTGAATAAGGGAAGAATATGGTTTGGATGTGAACGGGGTGGACAACCAAGATTCAAGAAATTAAAAAATGATGAAGGCCACAGGGGCAGTAAAAAATGTGGATGTCCTTTTCGATTAAAGGGTCAACAGATATCAATAGGGGGCCCCGAATATAACCTGACAATTTTATCCAGTGTTCATAATCATCCAGCAGCAGATTATTTCAAAGGCCATTCGTATGCGGGAAGATTGTCTGAAACCGAGACAAATGTTGTGCTCGAATTGTCGAAGTGTCATGTAAAGCCAAAAGATATACTGACAGCACTGAAGCAAAAGGATCCACAAAATGTTTCGACAATGAAAACAATATATAATGCTCGACACAAGTTCAGAGTCAATGAACAAGGCGGTCGAACGCAGATGCAACAGTTGTTACTAAAAATTTCTGAACTCAAGTATATCGAATGGCATCGAAGCAATGATCAAACAGAATCAGTAACGGATCTTTTCTGGGCTCATCCTGTTGGCGTCGATCTTCTCCGAGCATTTCCAGGTGTTATTATCATGGATTGTACCTATAAAACAAACAGGTACAAATATCCTTTACTAGAGATGATTGGAGTAACCTCAATGAATATGTCATTTTGCATTGCTTTTGCCTTTCTTGAAAAAGAAAGGGAAACAAATTATTCCTGGGCACTTGACAAGTTGCATGGACTGTTTCTGAATGATGTATATCCAAGTGTCATTGTTACATATAGAGATCTATCGCTTGTTAATGCAGTTAAACTGATATTCCCGGCTAGCCGGTATCTTCTTTATAGATGGCATATAAATAAGAATGTGTTGACAAACTGCAAGAAATTGCTAGAAAAACATAGTGAGTGGGAGAAATTTTTCTTAATGTGGAAGCTGATAATGCTATCTGATTCTCTAGCCGCATACAATGCAAATCTAAGCAATCTAACAAACGATTTCCAAGAAAAACCTGAGGCAGTTGATGACATTCTGAAAACATGGTTAAATCCACACAAGGAGAAGTTCGTGGCTTATTGGACAAATATGTGTCAACATCGGGACAACGTGACTAGCAACCGAGCAGAAAGTGCCCACGCAAAATTGAAGAGACAATTGCGAACTAGTCAAGGCGATTTCGAAAAGTGTTGGAGTAATATATATACATTACTTGAACTTCAACATACAGAGATTAAAGCAACTTTTCAAAAAAGTTTGACCATCGTTAAACGATGTTTTATGCTGGCAGAATTTAAGGAATTACGAGGTACAGTATCAATCCATGCATTGAATTTGATCTTAGCCAAAGCAAAGAGAACTGAGTCAGTTGGAGTCAACCCTGCTGAATGTGGTTGCATCATTCGACAAACTCACAACTTGCCATGTGCTCATGAGATTGCAATATACAAAAGTGACAACCGACCAATTCCCTTGGATTGCATTGACTAACATTGGCGGAAGCTTGATATGTCCGCGAGTAAAGCATTGGTTGTTGAAGGTGTCGGGTATCAGAAAGATGTTGAGGTTTTTATTCATAACTTTATTAAGTGTGATAATGAAGAACGTACTCGAAGATTGAGGAAATTAAGAGAAATATCTAATCCAGTTTGTTCTTCATTGGCGGATCCTTTGTCCAAGGTGATAGGACATACGGTTGGCCGCAAAAGCAAACTTGATATTTCGACACGAAGGGATCCGTGTGCGCTTGAGCTAATAGCCTCCGGCTCTGATAGTGCTTCTCCAAAAATGACGGCATTGATTCCCCGCAGCGACCGTAAACCATATAAGTTAATTCCAAGAAGGCCGCAAAAGACCAAGGTTCGCTATTATATATAAGTAATTCTTCCTATATTTCACTTGAATTTATTATAATTTAAATTTTTTTGTTCCAAACAGAAATCAAAAATTGTTGCAAAGAGCGCCCCCCATGATTTGCCTGCAGACCATGCGGAACAACTCCATCAAGCTCCAATTCTTGTAGAACCTGTTCAATTCTTAGCAGACACAGATCCTGCTGGTAGTATGACCGGAATGTCCGTACCAGAACTGGAGTTAAAACCTTGTCCCAAGCCCGATTTGAAGTTCGAAAACTCATTGCCTGGATTTATGTTACCATATATAATAGATGTTCGCGATGTCAAGGCCGACGGAAATTGTGGTTTTAGGGTTATCGGACACAGCCTTGGTATGGGGGAAGATGAATGGATGCAAATCAGAAGAGATTTGTTGGTTGAACTCGATACAAATTACGTCTCCTACATTCCATTATTTGGGAGTATTGATCGGATTGTTGAGCTCCGAAAAGCACTGAATTATTTTTGGGACTTTCCAAAGGCCGACTATTGGATGACGATGCCGGACATGGGGCATATTGTCGCTTCCCGTTACAATATAGTCATTTTCTTCTTATCCAACGCGCAATGCCTTACTTTTTTGCCACTCAGAACTCCCCCTCCTGCCGCAAATATCCAACGCAAAGAACTGACCATGGCATTCGTTGCGGACTGTCACTTTGTACATGTAAGCACAATTCATTATTGTTAAAATTAGTTTGATTTAACAAATAATATGCTTATATATGTTTATAACATCTTTACTATTAGGTGTCATTGAAAGAACTTCATCCCGTCCCTCAAATTGCATTGAATTGGCACCGACACCATGATCCCATTGCACAAGGATGGGAGGTACCGTACTTACAACGGATTGAACAGTTCAAAGGGATTGTACCATCTTCGGTTGCCACACAAAATGTTATTGAGTTGTAATTTAATTTTGTTACTCGCAGACGAGTTAATTTTTGGACTGTAAGTTTGTTGTATATAAGTTGTGACCAATCACTTGTATATCTATTTGTTGGCAGTGAAAATTTCTAAGTTAAAAAGGATTTTCCACAACAGAACGCGGAGCTAACTCCGCAGCCCCGCGTTTGGCTAATTTTAGCCTCGCGTTGAGTGAAAACGCGGAGCTATTGATAGCTTCGCGTTAGCTCCGCGTTTGTGGTTATTTAGCGCCGTGTTTTGGATGCGATTGGCTCCACGTGGGCAAATAACCAGAATTTCTAACTGATTGAGATTATGATTTGGGCTTATCAAAATACCCGAATTAAGTCCGATCAGGATTTTAAATCAAGAGATTCGTATTTGATTGGAATCCTTGATGAAAGAGAATTCTATTTAGATAGAAACTCTTGCATGAACCCAGGGATATAAATACCTTTCTGGTGAAACCCTAGGGGTCTTTTTTTCGGATCTTCGAGAACTCAAGTACGCGAGAGAGCCTTGAAGTAGAAAAGATCCGTCTTCCTTTTGGCATCAGAAGTTCTTCTGAGATTTCTTCCTCTTAGAGAGTTCAAGTACGCACAGGGCCTTGAATTCGTGAAGACCAGAAGAAACCAGTCGGCCGCCATCTTCGATAGAGAAGAATTTGACGTACTGATCGTCCAAAGGAGCTGCTATAGTTCCCATCGCCACAGATCCCACGCACAAATATTGTAAAAGAGAGAGATTGAAATATAAAATCCTCTCGTTTGTTCTTTTTCTTGTTCTCTTTCATTGTAACCTGAGTTGAGTTCAATGGAAGGAAAGCAACAACCGAAGTTTGCTGCGAACAAACTGGCGACCACAGTGGGAGCCATCTCTTTCACAGACGAAGAGATTGTGGCGCAATCAGACGTTGACTTGATCGGATCCGACGTTGATACCTTGGTCGTTGAAATCGACCAACAAAAGTATGAGGAGTTCCTCTCCTCAGGATCAGGTGACTTGGATGAGCCGCGGCACTATCATCGCAAGTACTCCAATACCCGAGTAACGGGTAAAAAGGTTCCCACCGAGAAGTGGGGGTCCTTGGAGACTGCGGCTATAGAGCCAGTGCTCGAACGAGAAACCCTAGCCAAAGACGAACTTCAAACTGCCAAAGAAGACCTGGGAACTGGATTGACCAGGACCCAACTCCGAAACAGGAATCGGAGGCTGAGGCGTAAAGCCCTCAAAGCCCACCTTGTACGCGGAGCTAACAACAGAGGACGCGAGGTTATGGTCCATCGCAAACTGGCTCGCGTTACCCGCGAGACCAGTCTCTACCGCGTTAAACGTGAAGATACAACATGCCTTAAAAGCAAGGAAAAGCCAGCGTGTGATTCTCCACGCGAGGCTATTACTGAGCCTAGCGAGAAATGCGAAGCCAGTAAGGGTTGCGCTAGTCGCAAGATACCCGACACTCGTGAGTTAAGCGAGTATAAAAATTCTTCTTCAAAGCCAGCGTGTGATTCTCCACGCGAGGCTATTGCTGAGTCTAGCAGAAGATGCGAAGCCAGCAAGATTTGTGATAGTCGCAAAATATTTAACACTCGCGAGTTACGCGAGTATAAAAATTCTTCAAAGCCAGCGTGTGGTTCTTCACGCGAGGCTATTACTGAGCCAAGCAAGAAACGCAAGGCCAGTAATGCTTGCAATAAACGCAAGACTTCTGATACCCGCGGGGAACGCGAGGATGATTGGCAAATAGTTGTCAGTCGTAAAAATCGTGCTAGGCGCGAAGCTATGATCTGCAATAAGCCAGCACGAAGGAACTTTCCTTCACGCGGGGCTATTATTTCAGAAGACAAACCTCTGAAGACATACAAAGCCAGCGAGAAACGCGAGGCTAGTATGGATAAACGCGGAGCTATTTTTCAGGCCCGTAATGTGAAACGCGAGGTTATTCCTAGGCCACGCGAGGATCGGTCCGACCCCAGAGTCAGAGTTGATCAATCAAAGAAGCTTCAGTGGGTTCCCAAACCTTTTCAAGAGTTAAATGGACCTCCTGACTCTACGACTAAAGTCGTTGATCTTAGGGAGTATCTCTCTAAGAAGAGAAGCATAGAGCAACTTCAAGCTGAACCTGTTTGTCATTGTCAGCAGCTCGTGACGGCAGTATCCGCTGTGATGGACAATTGTGGCTGCGTCAAGAGCAGGGTATCTGTGTTTGAACGATTGACTGAATCAGACAAGAACCCTACAAAGAAACCAAAAACTGCTTCCCTGAAACATCGGAGAGCCGTAACCTCCAATATGGTGGGAAAGGGAAAGAAAATTGTGGAGACGGATGACGATTTGGAATCGAGTGACGAAGAACCTCATCGTATTACTCGACTCAAATTAGGTGCCGTCCCGCCTCGAAATTATAAGAGGCTTGCAAAGGGTTCTTATGACGAGGACAGCGACAACTCAGCCATAGCTTCGCCTCGTTCCTCAGAGTCGTCTCGGCTACAAAAGTCAGCAGCATATATGGCGGATAAGTCTGACGATATTAATCAGAGATTTGAAGCTCAGGAGAGAATGATTCGAGAGCAACAGAAAACAATCGAAGACCTCAAGCTAATGCTCTCGAAATTTGTTGAAGATAATTCTAAGAAGGGCAAAGAAACTCTGGATGAAGAGCAGAAAGAGGATAAAGCCCAGTCGATGCATGAGGACGACGATAGATTCTCCTTCCATGATCCGCATGGGGAGAAGATAGAAAAGCTACAGAATCAACTCGAAGCTTTAATGCATAAGAAAGAGTTGAAAGAAGCAGGGGTCTCAAGACCGTATCCTCCTGAATGGGATACGATACCATACCCGCAAAAGTATAAGCCGCTCAAGTTAGAGCCATACAACGGGAAAGGATCGCCCAGTCAACACATATATTACTTCTTGTCCCAAGCCGGACATTTGATGGGTAATGATCTCATTATGACAAAAGTATTCGCAAGTACTTTGCGAGGGCCTGCCTTTACGTGGTTCATGCAGTTGCCCCCAGGATCTATTAATGCCTGGTTTGATGTAGAGAAATTATTTCTCTCACGTTTCTTCGAGGATGATACTGAAATTACGGTTCATTCCCTCCTTGCAACTAGACAAGGAGAACAAGAAACAGTTAAAGATTTCATAGAACGGTTTTGGGAGAAGTCCGTACATTGCAAGCACGGAATGATCCAGGAAACTCTAGTCGAGACTTGTCGACACAACCTCAAGACCAATGTGCTCCTAAAAATGGGGGCCGTGGAGTCTAAGACATGGAGGGACCTGCTCAAACAAGGAGAGCAAGCTGAAAACTTGATTCGCCGAGTTGAAGAGTCCCGCGGGTCAAGAAATGCTAGGGGTAGTAAGCCATATACCCAAAACAGCAGCAATAAGAATAAGGGAAAGGCATCGATGTCATCAGAAGCCGCTCCTCAGAAAACTAGTCCTCCACCACAATCGAAGCCTCAAGGTCAACAAGGATCAAGGCAAATCAGACCGCAGCAAGAAAGGAATTATACTTTCAAAGCGGAACAGACGCATATCCTTTTTCACTTACTCCAAAAGAAAGGAATGCTAAAACTTCCGGAGAACAAGAAGCCAGAAGATGCTGGTAAGACTAAAGATCCCAACTATTGCCTCTATCACCGGAATGTTGGGCATCCCACCAAGGATTGTTTTTCCCTTAAGAACAGAATCCAAGCATTAATAGAAGCTGGAGTTCTGACTCTTAAGGAAGAGCAGAAGAAGGTCACCGCCAATATGGCAACCATAGTGGTTGGAACCCATGAGTTCCCCGCGGGAGTGACCCCAATCCCAAAGGGTAAGATGATCACAAAGAACCTTGATCCTCACAACAAAGCACAGGAAGGACTGGTCCCCATAACAACCCAAAAGGGGGAAGTTATGTGGGTTCACCCTGATTTGCTGGAAGATGAACAATGGGCTATTCCCAGAGGTCAAGACAAGAGGCGGACTGTTAACGCCATTTCTGCGGATATAAAGGAAGAATATATAACTTCGGGAGCCCTCACAGATTCTGAGGAAGAACCCGAAACTATGGCCACTCATCAAGATGGGGCAGGCCCTTCCGGCACTCGATCCGGGAAAACATACCTCAGGGACTACACCAGAGTAGATCCGAAAGGAATATATGCAGAGCTTGCAAAACCGACCAAGCAGAAAGGACTTCACTTTCAGAAGGATCCTGTTGAAGATGAAGGGGCCAAAGAGACCACCTTCAAGTTTGATATAATCGCCCAGCTGGCTAATATTCCAGCACGAGTAACGCTCTATGAGCTACTGAGGTTGTCAAAGTCAACCCGTGAAGCATTGAGAAAGGCATTGGCAGACTCTGAGTCATTCCTAGCTCAGATTGTCGAGCCGGCCGAAGAGGAGCGGGATTCTTGCCCTAACTGTCACCAGGTAAGGAGGCAGATCCCACAAATCACTTTTTCTCCAGAGGACATGCAGGTGAGGAATATAAAGCGTAATAGACCTTTATATTTCACCTGATATGTCGGATCCACCCAAGTGGACCGAATTCAAATAGATCCGGGTTCTGCACTAAGCGTCGTGCCCAGAAGGTTGATGCAGCTGTTAGGGATTTCCCTCCATCGTCTAGCACCAACCAATACGACAATATATGGTTTTAACGCCAATAACAGCAGTCCCCTCGGGAAGATCCGACTCCGATGTCAAATCGGAGACTTGAAGACGGAGGTCACGTGCTATGTTATTGATGCCGACACCTCCTACAATATGTTACTGGGACGACCTTGGATCCATGCTCACATGATAGTTCCGTCTACTCTCCACCAATGCATGAAGTATTGTGATGAAGAAGGAGAAGTTCGGACGTTAATTGCAGACAGGTAGCCGTTCAAAGGATTGGAGAATTACTTCACAGATGCTGCACTTTACAAGCCAGCCCATGAAGTCTCCCACGAAGAGCCGAAGGAAGCCACCTCGATAAAGAGAAAGGCCCAGAAATTTTATTATGACCATAAGCTTCAGACTTTATATAGAAAGTCAAGAGATGGTCTGCTGCTACGCTGCATATCAAAAGCAGAAGCAGAAGAAGTGCTGAGAGAAGCACATGATGGAGTATGTGGAGCTCATCAGCCCGGTCCGAAGCTCGGAGACCGTATAAGAAGGCTAGGATATTACTGGCCAAGCATGATTACGGAAGCTATGGCATACGCTAAGCGATGCCATGCATGCCAGATACATGCCAATTTCATCCATCAATCCTCAGAATACTTGCACAATACTGTTGCTAGTTGGCTATTTGAGGCCTGGGGAATGGACATTGTGGGGCCTATAACCCCCCCATCATCCAGAGGACATTGGTTTATTTTGGCAATAACCGATTATTTTTCAAAATGGGCTGAAGCCGTGCCCATGAGAGAGGTAAAGACGACAGATGTGATTAAATTCATCAAGCATCATATCATTTACCGTTTTGGCGTTCCCCGAAGGATCATCCATGATAATGGGCCGCAGTTTATCAACGAGAGATTTTCGAGATTCTGTGATAAATTCAGAATTAAAGACATCGCTTCGACGCCTTATAACCCCGCGGCTAATGGTTTAGCCGAGGCTTTCAACAAGACGATCATTAAACTCCTTCGAAAATTCGTCTCCTCCAATAAACGAGATTGGGATGAGAAGCTAGGAGAGTGCCAGTGGGCTTATCGTACCACCGTTCGCACCCCTACGAAAGCTACTCCATTTTCTCTGGTCTATGGAAGCGAGGCAGTATTACCCCTCGAAATCCAGATACCATCACTAAGAGTGGCCTTAGCCACAAAGATGACGATAGAAGAGCGCCATCAACAGAGGTTACAAGAACTAGAGGCCTTAAATGAAAGACGCCTCAGGGCTCAACAACAAATTGAGTTGTATCAAGCCCGAATTACACAAACGTTCAATAAAAACGTTAAGCCAAGGACCTTTAAGTAAGGAGAGTTGGTTTTGGCTATTAAATGGCCGATGGTACTAACTCACAAAACTAAGGGTAAATTTGAACCCAAGTGGGAAGGACCATTCATTGTGGAGACTGTGTACTCCAGTGGAGCCTATCGCTTAATGAATCAAAACGGCGACAGGATGATGATGCCGATCAATGGCAAGTTTCTAAAGAAATACTATACTTAACATCTTTGGGAATATATACCTCCAATTTATCCAGGTTACGCAGATGAGCACTTGGACTTCTTCTATTCTGGTGATTCTAATCCAGTAAACCTAGTGTGTTTGGTTCTTTAGTTTGAACCACCTCCAACCGTTTTCTTAGGCATGCGCATTTTGCGCATCTGACCTAAAACCTGGTGTGTTTGGTTCTTTAAATTGAACCACCTCCAGCCTTTCTCTTAGGCATGCGCATTTTGCGCCTCTGACCTAAAACCTGGTGTGTTTGGTTCTCTAGTTTGAACCACCTCCAGTCTTTTTCTTAGGCATGCGCATTTTGCGCCTCTGACCTAAAACCTGGTGTGTTTGGTTCTTTAGTTTGAACCACCTCCAGCCTTTTTCTTAGGCATGCGCATTTTGCGCCTCTGACCTAAAACCTGGTGTGTTTGGTTCTCAAGTTTGAACCACCTCCAGCCTTTTTCTTAGGCATGCGCATTTTGCGCCTCTGACCTAAACCTGGTGTATTTGGTGTGCCCAGTTCAAGTTACGCGAGAGAGCCTTGAACCGCCTCCTGTTTGGTTCTCAAGTTTGAACCACCACCAGTCTTTTCTTAGGCATGCGCATTTTGCGCCTCTGACCTAAACCTGGTGTGTTTGGTTCTCTAGTTTGAACCACCTCCAGTCTTTCTTAGGCATGCGCATTTTTGCGCCTCTGACCTAAAACCTGGTGTGTTTGGTTCTCAAGTTTGAACCACCTCCAGTCTTTTCTTAGGCATGCGCATTTTGCGCCTCTGACCTAAACCTGGTGTGTTTTGTTCTCTAGTTTGAACCACCTCCAGTCTCTTTTCTTAGGCATGCGCATTTTTGCGCCTCTGATCTAAAACCTGGTGTGTTTGGTTCTCAAGTTTGAACCACCTCCAGTCTTTTCTTAGGCATGCGCATTTTGCGCCTCTGACTTAAAACCTGGTGTGTTTGGTTCTTTAGTTTGAACCACCTCCAGCCTTTTTCTTAGGCATGCGCATTTTGCACCTCTGACCTAAACCTGGTATGTCCGGTTCTCAAGTTTGAGCCGCCGCCAGTTTCTTTCTTAGGCATGCGCATTTTGCGCCTCTGACCTAAAACCTGGTGTGTTTGGTTCTCAAGTTTGAACCACCTCCAGCCTTTTTCTTAGGCATGCGAATTTTGCGCCTCTGACCTAAACCTGGTGTATTTGGTGTGCCTAGTTCAAGTTACGGGAGAGAGCCTTGAACCGCCTCCTGTTTGGTTCTCAAGTTTGAACCACCACCAGTCTTTTCTTAGGCATGCGTATTTTGCGCCTCTGACCTAAACCTGGTATGTCCGGTTCTCAAGTTTGAGCCGCCGCCAGTTTCTTTCTTAGGCATGCGCAATTGAGCGCCTCTGACCTAAATGTGAGGTGCCCAGTTCAAGTTACGCGAGAGAGCCTTGGACCGCCTCCACCTACTTTTAAAAATATAAAGCAAGCTACCCAATGCTGATAAGGCAACGGGAAGAGGATTAGTTCCTCGCCAACCCCTTCGTACTGGGGGTAAGAAGTATGAACTACCCAATGCTAATGAAGCGACGGGAAGAGGATTAGTTCCTCGCCAACCCCTTCATACTAGGGGTAAGAAGTATGAACTACCCAACGCTAATAAAGCAGAGGGAAGAGGAGAAGTTTGGCATTTAAATCCAAACAAAATTCTCGACAACTCACCATGTTGAGGGAAATAACATGGCTAGCCCAACTCAAACGGTAGTTGGTAGAGGCAAATCAAATCCGTTAATAGCTGGGGGTTTGCTAAAAATCCCATAAGGATCGGCGCGAGTTTCGGAGAAAATGGTTAGTCAGTTATTCTCCAAAACGCGAAGTTATTTAGCCTCGCGTAGTAATGGAAAACGCGAAGTTACCAACTCCATGCAACAATACAAAGCGCGAGGATGACCCGATGTCTTAGCTTCGCGTTTTTCTATCAAGACTTAGATTTTTGGTGAGTGCAATTGAGCGCTTCCATCTAAGTTAAAGCGAGCTTCTTAGCCTCGCGTTTTTCTATCAAGACTTAGATTTTTGGTGAGTGCAATTGAGCGCTTCCATCTAAGTTAAAGCGAGCTTCTTAGCCTCGCGTTTTTCTATCAAAACTTAGATTTTTGGTGAGTGCAATTGAGCGCTTCCATCTAAGTTAAAGCGAGCTTCTTAGCCTCGCATTTTTCTATCAAGACTTAGATTTTTGGTGAGTGCAATTGAGCGCTTCCATCTAAGTTAAAGCGAGATTATTAGCCTCGCGTTTTTCTACCAAGACTTAGATTTTTGACAAGTGCAATTGAGCGCTTCTGTCTAAGTTAAAATAATCTTTGGAACGATCATTCTAATCTAAGTTACGCAAATGAAGCCTTAGATTATTTTCATCAAAATTACAAGCCATCTGTTTGTTGAGCAAGCAAATTTTTGAAGCCAACAGATAGAGAGGAAAATATTCATCTTTATTTATAAAAAAAGGAAAGATTACAAGAGGGAGTTATAGCTCTCCCAGAAGCTTATACATAAGAAATTCATCTAACAGTAAGACTTCTCTACGGGGTGTTGAAGCTCAGTTCCCAGGTTCACATGCAAAAGAACTCCAGACTTCTCTACGGGATGTTGAAGCTCAGTTCCCTGGTTCACATGCAAAAGATCTCCTCTGATTTGGATCTGTCATGTGAAATGAAGCACGAGAGAAAAGAAAGAGACGCTGCAGCAAGCACTGCAATTTTGAGCAGCAAATGCTGCAATGCTAACTGCAAGTGCTGCAACTCCTTACTTGAGCTCATAGCTCTTCCTTCAGAATTCATCTCCTGGAGCCAGAGCTTGAAAACTGCAACTATGTTGTAAAGCATATGCTTCTGACTTCCTTAGAGTTACTTTTGTTGACGAAGATAGATGAACCCACATGCACTCCTCTTTAGAAAAGATTGGACTTACTGCAAAAGGAACAAGAGTTTATATGAAAACGCGGAGCTAAATTAACTCCACGTACAGTTGAAGAAATAGCCCCGCGTTTCAAGCGCGAGGATGACGCGATAGCTTCGCGTAAGATGAAGACAGAGCTTCTCTCTGCTATTTCCTTCTTTCCATAAGCCTTGTGGCACAACGCGACTGCTAATCAAAGATAGCCTCGCGAATCATCGCGACTGCTAATCAAAGATAGCCTCGCGAATCATCGTGACTGCTAATCAAAGATAGCCTCGCAATTCATTATAGCCCCGCGTTTCAAGCGCAGGGATGACGCGATAACTTCGCGTAGAGAAAGATCAGAGTTTCTCTCTGTCTCCTTTTTTTTTAGCATTATAATTGAACAGCAGCAATCTCGTTGATAATACAAACAAATTGCCAAATTAAACCAAGCCAAAACATCTCAGAATGGTTCTTAGAAGACCAAGAGTGGAGATTTTTACCTTCGGGAAACGCTGCATAGGATGGTTCACCGTCGTGCTTACCTCTATGGCCGCTGACATTAACGCCGGCCACTGTGCACGAAGCCGTTCTCTTCTGGAGCAACATCCTAATGATGAAAACTCATGGAAGATTGGACGGAGATCAGTTGAAGATCACTCGTCAATGAAAGTCGCTCTGATCGCTGGAGTCGCCTGATTTCTGAACTCTCAAGAATCTTCAGAAATGCTTCGGGTGGAATGAAGAAGAAGACGACCCAGGAGCTCTATTTAAACACGATCAAAGCCTGTTCATTTCCGTCGTTTGGTATTCGGCGCAAAAATTCAGAGTAATTAATGAAGAAATTACTCACTTCACTGAAAAATGAAACTGATTAGTTTCGCGTAGGCGAGCATAATGCGAGGAATACTTGGTATTCTGACTCCGCGTTTCAGTTTAAATATCCAAAGTATTTCAAAATTTGCTAAGTTCTAAGCCATTTTGAAAACTTTGGAGGGGGTTCTGTTGGCAGTGAAAATTTCTAAGTTAAAAAGGATTTTCCACAACAGAACGCGGAGCTAACTCCGCAGCCCCGCTTTTGGCTAATTTTAGCCTCGCGTTGAGTGAAAACGCGGAGCTATTGATAGCTTCGTGTTAGCTCCGCGTTTGTGGTTATTTAGCGCCGCGTTTTGGATGCGATTGGCTCCACGTGGGCAAATAACCAGAATTTCTAACTGATTGAGATTATGATTTGGGCTTATCAAAATACCCGAATTAAGTCCGATCAGGATTTTAAATCAAGAGATTCGTATTTGATTGGAATCCTTGATGAAAGAGAATTCTATTTAGATAGAAACTCTTGCATGAACCTAGGGATATAAATACCTTTCTGGTGAAACCCTAGGGGTCTTTTTTTCGGATCTTCGAGAACTCAAGTACGCGAGAGAGCCTTGAAGTAGAAAAGATCCGTCTTCCTTTTGGCATCAGAAGTTCTTCAGAGATTTCTTCCTCTTAGAGAGTTCAAGTACGCACAGGGCCTTGAATTCGTGAAGACCAGAAGAAACTAGTCGGCCGCCATCTTCGATAGAGAAGAATTTGACGTACTAATCGTCCAAAGGAGCTGCTATAGTTCCCATCGCCACAGATCCCACGCACAAATATTGTAAAAGAGAGAGATTGAAATATAAAATCCTCTCGTTTGTTCTTTTTCTTGTTCTCTTTCATTGTAACCTGAGTTGAGTTCAATGGAAGGAAAGCAACAACCGAAGTTTGCTGCGAACACTATTGTATACTCGGTTGTGTTGGACTTTGTTTGCCCGCAAAATTGAATCTTCCTTTATATGCCGATTTGATTTTAAATTACAGAAATAAAAGAAAGATTACAAAATAAAAAATCGAGATTACAAGAATGGGGATCGATTGATTTCGATTCCCCTTTATTTTTGTGGGTCTGGCAGCGGTGGAGCTTTGTTTCTGTACTCCGTTAACGATCCGATCTCTCTGAATTGAGGAACTCCTCTCTGGATATTTGGACTCTGGAAAATTGGACTCTTCCCCAAAAAATCTCCCAACTCTGCCCCGATTCCAAAATCCTCTCTAATCCAAAAGTCCCAAAAGTCCCTTCTCCCGTTAAATTGCTGTCTTTTATAAACCGAAGAAGCTCCAAATCCGGCTCAATTCTCTCCTGAAAAATCGGATCACGGATTATCAGTCCAAAAATAGGAAACAAATAATCGGGAAAGAACAGAAAACAACCCGCGGGTGGCAACCCGCGGGATCGCCCCCGCGGGTTGCTTCCCGCGGGTGCTCCACCGGGTTGCTTCCCGCGGGGGTTCCCGCGGGTTGCTTCCCGCGGGTGCACCCGCGGGTTGCAACCCGCGGGTGTGCTCACTTAGCAAATTTAGGTTTTTTTTTTTTTTTTTTTTTTTTTTTTTTTTTTTTTGGTATCTACAGACTTATCCGCAGCTATATCAGTTTGATCAAAACACTATCAGCGTCAGATGTATCCGTGTATCAGTGTGTGAGTTAACTACTGTATCATTGTTGTGAAATTAACCATAATTTGTGAAATATTGTATAATTAAATGTATTTATACCTCATTAATATGGCGTTACATTGGGTCGACTAATGATTTACCACGTTATTATGAAAAATATAATGTGTACAGCGGGTTCAGGATGGTCGTCATTCGAACTGTCAGTCCGAACGAAACCCGTTCGTTTGGACTGCCATCCCGAACAGTGGCCATCAACTCGGCCTCTACATATTCGATTTATTTAGTTGTAATGAAAGAAACGCCAGTGTATGGACTTTTATTATTAAGTATTTATATATTATTATTGGAATTTAGGCAAGGAAGCAAGAAAACATACAATGATTTAACCGATATAAAATACCAATACACATCACAAACACATTGATACACTGATACATCAATCACTGCAAAACAATGATACACCTACACACAATGATTTAACCGATATAATGATATAATGGAACATGGATACTCCGATACATTGATATTTCGATACAACAATGATACAATGAATTAGTGTTTATATTAAAACGAGCAAAAGCGAACAAGAGAGATCATTACATGTGTAAAACCATAAATTCAACATAACTTGATATGTTTGCAAGAAATAATTTTACACCGGCCACTTCAAGTAACATACATTATCCATATCATTACATAACTCGTGCAATGATCACTGTCTCCTTGTTTTTCTCGGGGGATTACGTCTGCTTCTGGTTCGAGTCATAATTGCCGTATCAGGTGCATTAGGAGTGGATTGATCTGGTGTTGGTTCCTCCGCTTGCTCTTGTGGTGGTTCTTCTGGCTGAGTGCAACCGGTTAGTACGGCTTTGATCTTCGCAAGTGTAGTAAATAACAATCCAGATCACTTCTTGAATGCCTTATCCCCTTGTGCAAGTAATGGATCGATTATTACTTCGATGCATGTATATCTCTGTTATATTAATGGACGGAAAAACAATAAGCAGCAGAAGAGCTGGTTAACCGTATTGAACATTAAATTATGAAGATATATGGTTATTACCTCATCATCGACATTTGCCCCGATTGCTTGACTTCCTTCCTCTGCTGGGGGTTCATCTGGTGCTACTCCAAGGAAGCGCTGTGAGACTTTAGAGAACCAAGAAATATAATCTGACGTGCAATCAGATGGGTAGTCAGCAATAGACCCACGGTGCTCCAGATATAATACGTGATCATACCAATTTATCCACATCTCCTCAATATGCGTGTACTTTACTGCATAACTATTGGCTGTTATACCCCATACTTCACGTAACGCTGAGAATGGTGGAGGTGGAACATACTGTTGATGGCCAAACTGCCTTAGTACACGCACTGGATGATACGGCTCAATCACGCTGAAAATTTTCAACGTACCCATAAAAAATGTAATTTCTCTGAACAGATATCTCTCTCTATAATTCCGATATGGATCCCAATCAACCTGCATGTATGTTGGATACAAAGAAATACATTAGTTACTGTTACAAAACTTGCAAACTAAATAAGTATATCAAAAAGGGGGAAATATTACCTGGTTGCCTGTGAGTTTATCTAGACTTGACCGAATAGACTGCACATGTGATTGGGAGATATTGTGATCCCGTCTGCTCTTCCAGCGACAAGCAAGGGGTTCACCGGTGGTAAAAGATAGGTTCAAGACCGGCATAAAACTTGGGAAATGAGCAAATATCCAAGCCTGTAGTAGTGTCAAATACCCCGCAATCTGAGCAACGTTAGCTCAGGAAGCAAGCCCAAGCTACCTATATAACCATGCAAGAGCACCAGCACCCCATATGTACGTATGAACATCTTCGAGATCATGCAGTAATGGTAAGTAATCAATGGAAACTCTCGTACAACTCTTGTCCGCGAAGAGCGTGCAACTAAGAAGATAAAGTAAATAAGCCCTTGTAGCACACCGAATCCTATGTTCGGTGTCAGTATCGACAACCCCACAGAATTTTTCTCGTAACCAATCTAGTCTAACCGATGCACCGCCTTTGGTATTGAGCTCATTCCACGCTTCATCATAGCTGACGCCCAAGGAATGAGTAATTGTATCAGCAGTTTTATGTGAAGCTGCTGATACTTGTTGGCAGACGGATTTTCCAACAACAGGTAAGTCAAGCAACTAGGAAATATCATCCAACGTGATCGTCATCTCACCAAATGGCATATGAAATGTGTTTGTTTCAGGATGCCATCTCTCAACAAATGCACTAATCTCAACAGCGCTAATGTACTGATAGAAGCATTTCACCAATGGATACAATGAAGACCCACGTACTAATTCCATGAAACAGGTGTTTGGCTCAGGTGTTAACAATGACCATGCACTTATTTTTCTCCAGTGACTAATACATCGAAGTGGATCTCGTTCCTGTATATATACTATAGTCTTAACATATGCACACACACAGTAGAGTAGTTTAAGGTTTAAAACGGAAATATTACCTCATCTTTTAAAACGAAGAAAGCAACGTGCGTCCTGAAACTCTTCAGTACTGATAAATCAACTGGACCCCGGTAATTTGACCCATGAAGATCATCTTCAGAGCCTTCTGGATCAGTATTCCCTTCTTCTAATCTTTCACTATCATATCTCATCAAATTCGGAGTTTCTATATTTATTTCAGTATCTACGGCCACTTCGATTGCTCTCTCTCGTATTGGCCGTTGGATTTCTGGTCGAGATGCTGCTTTCTTCCTCCTTAACGAGACTGTCGGTCGAACGCGAGAAGATTCTGCCGGATCCATCTATGTAACACAAAGATATTTCATTTATAGAAACTTTTTATCAAAACAATAAATTTTATATGAGCAAATAAGTAGTAATAAAGTATAATTTGCTACAATTTTTATCTATTAATTTTTTACTTCTAAATTAATTAATAAATTTTAATATTAACACCTACAATTAGAAAATAACTACTTGTTTCGCATCATTTACAACTACGATTACAATATTATACTTTCTTCATAATTATAATCTAAATATTAAATAACAAAAATTCACAAAAAAAATGTACTCGTTTAGAATTTCCCGAATATAAATTATTATCAAATCATACAAGAAGTTTTCAGTTTTCAAGACAGTTACAGAGCATATAAGATTCAACAAAATAAAAAAAATTAAATTTAAATTAAAGAAAACTTACAGTAGAGCTCAAAAATTCTGAACCGAGAAGAAATCAGGTGTTGGGGTGTGGCAGCGGACACTGGAGGCGGAGGGTGGGGGTGTGGCAACAGCGGGTGGGGGCGGAACGCGCTGGGGCGGGCGGAGGGTGGGGGAGCCGGGCGGAGGCGGGTGTGAGGGGGAGGGGGTAGGGGCGGCGGATGTGGGGGTGGGCGGAGACTGTGGGTCGGGCGGAGGCGGGTGGGGGCGGAGAGGGTAGGGGCGGAGGATGTGGGGGCGGCCGGAGCTGGGTTGGGTCAGGCAGAGGTGGGTGGGGGCGGAGGGGGTAGGAGCGGAGAATGTGGGGGCGGACGGAGCTCGGTGGGGTCGGGCGGAGCTCGGTGGGAGCGGAGGGGGTGGCGGCCGGAGGTGTGGGAGTGGGTTGGAAGGAGAAGAGAGGAGAGGGATCTGAGGAAGAGAGGAGAGGATGAGAGGAAGTGAGGATTTAGGAATATGAGCGAAGAGTATTTTGGAAATTAAATTGGGCTCACTAAGAAATTTTATCTCATTCTAAACTTTAACTGGGCTCACTAAGAAATCTGGGCTCACTAAGAAAAAACTTGTGCCCCTTTAGAAGTTCCCGTATGCTACATACTTGTGAGGTCCGGATGCGGATTTTAGATGAACCCGACCCGACTTCGACCCGTTTACAGTCCTAGGGATTTCTGAACAAAAGGAGAAAAAGAGATTTTGTATGGAAGGAAGCGCTAAACAAAAAATGACGAATCCAGAAACCCTAGAATGACAAATAGGTATTCGTTCATCTCCTTGAAATACTCTTTTATTTCTACTTATTTTGCTTTTGAATTCATATTTGATTTTGATGCAAGATCCAAAATTTCTAAACTTCAGTAATTTCTGCTAGAATTGCAAGTCAAAACCCTAATTTCCAAAGAGGAGATCCCTATATCTTACAAATTCTGCGTCAATTTGAATAAAAAACCATAATGATGCTTATAATTAAGAAGAATCTTTCTTTGCTACTTCTTCCTAAAATCGCAGCCACTGCCAACTTGTTCAATCTCGTTCACTTCTCCTCTAAAACCCTAACCCCATCTCCCAAATCCAATCCTATATCTGAATACTTGGTAAACTCATGTGGGTTCTCCTCCCAAAAAATGAGCATCCATTGACCAAGTCCACTCAGCCATGCATTTCTTCAAACACCTTGGCTTTGCTGATACCTGCATCCGTAAACTCATCTCCAACCATCCACGAATCCTCTCTGCCGATGTCGCCCTTAGACCGAATCTCCAGACTCTTTGTGATATGGGTTTCGCCAAAGATGAGGTCCAAGTGCGCGTGGTCTCCAACCCTCAGTTCCTTGTCAACGCTTTGGCAATCTCCTGCTTTGAATTCTGGCAAAACTTTCTAGGAACAAACGAGCGGAAGGCTCTTGTTAGAGTCTTTAGGAGGAATCAGAACCTTATTAATCGAGACATTGTCTCCGGGATTGCTGCGAAGACTGCTCTTCTGACGGAACATGGTCTTTCCCATACTGATATTATTAACGTTCTGAGGTTGGGGCAGAATTTTATTGGACGGAGCTCCAAAGTGATTAAGGCATTGCTGAAGAGAGGAAAAGAGTTGGGATTGCATTCTCAATTGTCATCCATGTTTGTACGTGGATTGTCATCCCTCTCCAGTATTGGCAGCTATCAATTTGACGCGAAGATGGAATTTTTCAAGGGATTTGGGTGGTCAGAGGAGGAGTTTCTCGTTGCATTGAAGAGACTCCCAAACATTATCAATCTCTCAGATGATAACATCACCAAAAAGATGGAATTTTTGCTGGGAAGAGTAGGCTGTGTTTCGTCTTACATTGCTTTTCACCCATTGCTTCTAACGCTAAGTTTGGAGAAGAGATTGATGCCCCGATATTACGTGATGGATATATTAGAGACAAATGGAATTGTTGCGAGAATGAGCTTTTATACCAGTATGTGCCTTCCTGAAAAGAAATTGGTGGAGATGAATATTCTCCCGTAGAAGGAACAACTATTGAAGATTGATGAGACCTATCTTGCAGCTTGTGCTGGTCAAATCCCAATTTGATTGATACCTACAATATTGTCTGTTCTTTTTCAAGCCATAACTTACAATAAGTGATTTGCTGGTGTTAAAGTCAATATTGTGTTCTTTATGCAATCATGAGTGCCACAATGCATAAAGTATTTGTTGTTTGGTAATTTTATGAATTTTGAGGAGTATCTTTCTACTTAGCATGCTTAGTAGATCTCCAAATTTGTCATTATTTTCAAATCTCTGTCGATTTATTATCTCTTAGCCATACAATCTATAACTATTTCTTTAACGGCAATAAAGAATGTGATATTTCAAAACTGAGAAACTGTTTCTAGGCACTTAGTAGTAAGCTTATTCCACACTTAAATGATCATAAAGTTTCCAATGGGATTTTTAGTTTTATTCTCCTTATTGATTCTACATTTTTAACTTAAAATGTGTTTGTCCAGATGTTGCAATAGAAGAAACAACATGGAGTGTCATTGAATATCAATCAACTAAAAGATGAGGCTGGTTATACATACTTTTTATGTATGTAAAATAGCATCCATATCCTTAAGTCATCTTTCTCTTGTTGGAATGATCCAACATATAGCATTTGGTGAGTGCTTCAGAATTTACACAACCAGTTGCATGGATACTACTCCAGAAATTAGGTTCTAACGTCAACATGAGCTGTGTGGACATCAGCCTTATGGAAATCCCTCAATGTAATTGATGTGATTCTGGATAAATCAGTACTAACTGGGGAGTGCCTTATCTTGGTCTTTACTTATCATACTCCACATTCTCTTAGTATTATCTTACTACTTGAAAATTTCATATAGTCAGTGTTCAAAATAACCGTTCTATGTGGGCAATTATGCACCTGCATAGTCATATTTGGTTGCCAAGCACAGAGAAATCAAGCAAATCGCCCTGTTCATGTGGACAGGGCGATATGCAGCTTATATGCCTGCATAACCCGCGCAAGATAGTTTAATCGTTTTGCGGGTACGTGGGTTTACATCTCTTAAAAACCGCGCAAGATAGTTTAATCGTTTTGCGTGTACGTGGGTTTACATCTCTTAAAAAAAAAAAAAAAATCAAACTCCGCCAATTACTTGTGTTTTTATCCCATAACAACAAAACCAAAAACATGTTCCTAAAATTTCATTTCCGATGAAAATAAACCCCAAAAAAACCCTAGAAACCTTGCATCTTCTTCTTCTCTTGTTCTCCCCGATCAAAATCCCGGATCCTCGATCAATTTTTCCCAGTCCCTGATCAATTCTTCTTTCTCTTGATCACTTAATTTCAGTGAACGAATCCCCCCATCGAATCCCTATATCGATTCCTCTCAGCGATCAAATCCCTACTCAAATCCACCAATCGAACTAAACTCCCTGATGCCGAACTCATCTCCGTTGATCAGGGTTGTGGCTGTTGGCGAACTCGTCTCCTCCTAGAGGAATTTCAGTATGTTTGAAGGGGTAAATACTACAATTTTTTTTTTTATAGAATTCATAAGTTTTATTTAAATTTTTAGTTCTTTACAATTTACGCTCTAAATTTCTCTCTTCTATTTGCAAAATATTAAAATCTATAGATATATATACTAAGAAGAGCAAGCTAGATGCGAAAAGGTTGAATGATCTTGTCTTTTTGCAATTTAATAAAAAATGGTTAAAAAAGAAACACAAAGAAAAAATATGGGAATGGTCAGGATGTGTTTGTAGCCCCCGATGATTCAAGAGTTTTGCACTGGAAGGGCACATTTATTAGAGAGAGAATGATGATGAACATAAGATCTTCCTTAGTTCTGACCTTACATGGGATCTTGTTACAGTGGCGAATGCGGCTAATGAAGACAGATATAAGAGGAGCAAAAGGACATTAAAAAGAAGAGCTGTAGAGGGAATGAGGGCACAAGAGGGTTCGTCCAGTGCATTGTTGATGAAGTCCCGAAATAAGATCCAGATAGAATAGTTTTAGAAGAAGAGGATGGTGATGATGTCGATCTACAGAGGGAAGGAGAGTACAAGAGGGTTCATCCAGTGCATTGTTGATGAAGTCTCCAAACAAGATCCAGATAGATAAGTTTTAGAAAAAGAGGGTGGTGATGATATTGATGAGGACTACAAGGATACTTCCAAGGAGGGAGTTGGATGACAATGTTCGCTATGAAGATGATGATGAGGATGAGTAAAGTAGATAAAGTTGGAGTAGAATTTTGGCTGCCATAAATTTATCTTAATATTTTAAATTTGGATGTAAAACTAATGGCTTATGTACTTGAAAGAGTTGGATAACAGTATTCTTTATGAAGATGATGATGAGGATGAGTAGAGTAGATAAAGTTGGAGTAGAATTTTGGCTGCCATAAATTTATCTTAATATTTTAAATTTGGATGTAAAACTAATGGCTTATGTACTTGAAAGAGTTGGATAACAGTATTCTTTATGAAGATGATGATGAGGATGAGTAGAGTAGATAAAGTTGGAGAAGCATTATGATTGCTATAAACTTGTCTCAATATTTTGAATTTGGATGTAAAACTAATGACTTATGTAGTTTTATGTGTGTGGATTGTTAGGTATGGTCAAAAGTTATCTATGTTATTTAGTTCACTAATACTTTATTTCTAACTGTTTTTTTTTTTTACTTCAATAAGTTTTCTTGATTATATTTTGAATCTAGGAACTTTCATTGATCCTCATTCTTTTCTATCTGTAGGTGAGTATCGAATTTGATTCATTTGTTGATGCATCGTTTAATCTATTACATGACGAGTAAATAGATAAGTCCTACTTTTTTAATTTCTTATGTAATGCCAGTTTATCTATGATTTTCTACCCTTGAGAGTTAATGTTTATCATTTTTTAATGCTTTTTCCTATGTTTTTTAGTTTAATTTTATACTACTCAATATATGCATGTTTAAGTATTATTATATTTATATATTAAAATATTTATATTCTGCATAATTCTGCGCAATCCATTTAATCTCCATGAAATCCGTTTATGCATTATGCGCTTCCAAACTGCACGCATAATGAAAACGTATTTTAGAACATTGCATATAGTTGTGGTTCAACAACTAGACTTGTCTATGTAGCTTGCCTGTTCATTGACGTGGTAGTAGTAGAAATAGTAACACATGCTAAAAAGTTCGGTATCTTTTTCCAGTTACATCCTGTGTAACAATAAGATCTTTTATGTATATGTTATTTTACGTGAACAATTATTCCTCTCTAAGCTTGATAATATATGGAGTCATGGATTCCTAGACTGTTTTTCTTGATACAATGACATGGCTTACATCTTCAAATCCGAACTTATTTTTATTGAGTGTCAATATTGTTGCGAATGGCAATGAATTAGACTCCACCAAATGTTGGATTTCCTAAAGGGTAGGGATTGAGTTTTTGCTAAAAGCCTGACTGTGATAAAACAAACTGAGCATTGCTGGCATTTTTATTTGGGTTTTTGGTTGAGAATTCAAAGGAAAAAAAGGAAATGAAATTGGAATCTGTATAACCAGGTGCCATTTGTTTTGCAATGAATTGGAAGCTAGTACATGGTGATCATTATTTGTGTTATTTGGTGTCCGTGCATTTAACTGGGGATAGGGAAGTTAACTAATTTGTTGAATCCCTTTGGTGTCACTAGTTGAGATTTCAGAAGTAACATTAACAATTATTTGAGGGTGTGCCAGTTGTAGAGCAATTCCTACTATTTGTCTATTTTTTGAACATGACTATTTTTATTGTTAATTGGAAATGCTTTTGTTTTTTCTAGGATATGTAGTATATTTCTAAAGGTTTCCATTTAATTTTTTGAACTTGATATTAGCATTGGCGGATGGTTTATGGTATTAGAATTTTGGAAATCAGCAAATATCACATGCATTGTATCTGTAATATTGGATGTAGAGGTAAATATCAGTAATATTGCCAATATTGGTTATAATAGTGTTTACATTGTACTGGATACCTCAAAATCTACTATAATATTCGTGACATATATCTGTTTCGGCTTATATTTAGAACCTTCATTTACAAAGTCTGAGAAATTTTAGTTATTTTTGGTGAGTTAGGGCCTCGTTGTACTGATTCTTTTGGATGAAACTGGGGTTACTGGTAGTTATGGGTTTTTTGCATTTTGTGACTGTTAATGAATGCCATGTGAGTCTATCTCTAAACTCTATGCGCTCTGTTGAATAGCCTTAATTTTGGGAGGATATGCAGTAATTAGATTTTGAAGTTAGTGAAATAATTTTAGTTGGGTGTTTTATTCAATATTCATTTGTGGAATGATTTTTATTGTTATAGAATCACGGGGTATTTACTGGTTTGTCCCTCAAATCTTTATATATTATGATTTAGTCCCCCAAATCTTCATATTTAGGATTTAGTTCCCCAAATCTCCTAAGTTACTACAATTTAGTTCCCTCCCTAACTTTCTTTAATTTTTGACCTGATATTACCGTTTTACCCATCCTTATTTATTCTTTCTCTTCTCCTCTCTTCTCCTCTCTTCTCTTCCTCCTCTCTTCTCCTTTTCTTCGTTATTCCTCCTTTCTCTTCCTTCTCTCTTTCTCCTCTTTTTTTCATTGGGAAAAGAGAAGAGGAAGAAAGAAGGAGAAGAGATGAGGAATAATGAAGAAAAGGAGAAGAGAGGATGAAGAGATGAGGAGAAGAGAGGAAAATAAAGAGGAATAGAATGGTAATATAAGGTCAAAAATTAAAAGAAGTTAGGGAGAGGGACTAAATTGTAGTAACTTAGGAGATTTGAGGGACTAAATCCTAAATATGAAGATTTGGAGGACTAAATCATAATATATAAATATTTGAGGGACAAACCAGTAAATACCCCTAGAATCAATTGGTGACATGTTAAAAAGGAAGGGAGTTGGTATTAACTCAAATGTATAGAGTAACCGTTGTATGTAATTAAAGGTAAAAAGTCTAAAGTCATGTTGATTCTACAACCAATGTTTAAAAAAGTGATAACGGTAACGTAACGTTTTGTCTCTGTTAGGTTATATCACATGTAACGTAACGCGTAAACTAGGTTATGCAATTTCTTATTTATTTAATAAAAATAAATATAAAACTATATAAAATAATTTATATAAATAGAAAAATAAATTTAAAATTTCTAAAAAAGAATATAAAAATATTTACTAATACAAAATTAATTATAATTTTCTAACAAGTTTCAGAATAAATTTCAAATTTATCTTCTTATTAAGTCCACAACCATAATTTCAGTTATCAACAAAAAAAAAAAGATTCCAAATTTATTTTCAGTTATTATCCAAGTCGTAGTTTATATTTTATAATATTCATCTTATTTCATTTGTAATTGTTTGTTTTAGTTCAATTGAGATTTCAATAGAATCAACTGCAAGTATGAGAAATTCCAATAACTGGAGAGAAATTACAACAAGTAAATAAGAAAGCAATTGTAAATTGACAATTTAGCAATTTCACAAACAATCAAACAAGTAAACAATAAGTAATCAAGTTGCTAACGAGTAACAAAATTGCAACAATTAGCTAACAATCAAAACAAATAATCAAATAACAAAATTAAAATTATTAAAAAAAATAATAGCAAATAACGTAACATAACATAATTTAACGTAAATTAACGCAAAATAACATAAAAAAAAATACACGGTTACATTGCATCGAGTTATTTTTGTCTGGTAGATAATGTTGGGCCTCTGTTAGGGATTATAACGTAAAATAACAAGTTCCATAAAGTGCTATTTTCAACATTGACTATGACATTGTAATGATTCACTGATTATGTTACATATTCTTCTTCTTTGTTTTGCTTGTTATTTATATGATTACATTTGAAATTCATAATAGTAGTGTCCTTGAGAAGGTTGTTAAAGCTATTCTAGGCATTCTCTTATTTTGGTTATCTTGAATGCTTGAAAGTGCACAATTCAAGTAAATGAGATCAGTGGCAAGTAACTATTTATGTGAATGTCTCTAGTCGATCGAGTAATAGTGAACTGATGGTGTAATCAATGTGTAATTAGAGTATATGACTTTTGGCAGTTTAAACACTATACTTTGAGGCAATTATAAGCTCCAATAGGGATGCCTATGGAAAGCAAATTCAATGAATTACATGTAGACTACAGGACCTGACAACTATAAAAATCACATGATTACATGAATACATGAACACATGATCAATGGTTACTTGAATACATGACCACTGAACTGCAGGACCACATGATAACATGACCTCATGATCACATGGCTACATGGTAACATGACTACATAATCACATGACTATATGGTCCATTTAGATTATGCCAATAAGATATGAAAATGGTCATATCTGGATTATATCATTAAGGAATGCATAAACCATTTCAGGTACCTGTGAGAGTACAACAAATTATGTCTATTCCCGATTAGTAAAAACACGGTACATGTAATTGCAAAGTTATATAGGCTATGTGTATACACTTCTGAAGCAAGTTTGTCAAAAAAATTTTGTCATACTAATTGACACACTTAGGTATGCAAATACTTCCATTTATATGTTAAAATTTTATACTCTTAGTTGAAATTTATGTTGACCATGATTTGATATACTGACCTCGACAATTTGTATTAAGTCGATGAATCCATTATTACTGACACAATAACCAAAGTTTAATTATGGCTGTAATTTTAATGTAAGCTTGATGTAATTTTCTTGATTATACTGTAATATTAAAGACAGCTATGCAGTAGCCCTTCAACCTATTAAGTGCCCATGTATAATTGTATCAAAGTGATTCTTGTGATCATAAAACTCCATAATATAAATATCTAAGAATATGTTTTTCTAGTTAATAAATGGGAAATCATTTTCGCTTTATTAGATAATTTACTAAGGATGCTAATTTTCTCTTAAGTGGTATAGGTGAAGCCTTTTGTCTTCTCTCCAGGAGCCTTCTACAAATACCTCTACTCTTGATGTTATTGTTCTCTCAGAAAGATAACAAAACCCTTCATTATTTGTTGACCAGCTAGTTACAAGAGTCTTACATATGCTGATATTTATTTATTTTTTAAATATCTTAAGAGACTATATTGCAAATTCATTTAAAATGTTTATATAAACTTACATGGAAAGATCATATGGTCTACTTACAAGCCAACAATATCAATAATATTTGGTTCCGGGTAATTTCTTGTCAAGTTGGAGGCCTCTTTTGATGTCGCTTGATCATCTTTCCAAGACCTTTGGATTTGTTCTTATTTTGATTTCCTCATACGATATTAATTTTCAGGGTGTGCCTGCAATGTGGGGTTCCATAAAGACCTACTCACATACTTGAGGCATGGTTTGTTCGATATGTGGAGATCCCCCTCATGCGGACTTGCTGTTGAAAGAGCCTGAGAAGAAGAAAGGATCCACCATCAAAGACAAGGAGAAAAACAAGAGGATGAAGGGACAATCAAGCCACGCAATATGGAAGAGCTAAACCCAGATGCAGTTGAGGTAGCAAGTTTGATTGATTAGAAGAGGAATGGAGTAAGAGGTAGATAAATGCTTTATAATCAATGGATCTCTAATGGAATTGTACGTTACTGAATATGGGGTGGGATGACATCTGCTTGTTAAGGAAAATTGCAACTCTTCTGTGAATGGTTGCATTGATCATTCAAGACTGTACCCTTTTTTTAGCTCAGTTTCTGAAATCCCATGAAAATGTATAATCTTATCATGCATAGTATGCGTATATATGAACAAAATTATTGCCAAAAGCTTGTACAATGAAATAAACTGTAATTATCTAAATTTTGACACTAAAATTTTCTTGCTCAGATTGCTCTAGAATTAGACAATAAAATTTCTAGCTCATATTGCTACTATTGCCAGTGCTACCATAGACGATATTGTTGAGAAATTGATCTTTCTTGCTCAACGTAAACAACGATTAGTAAATGCACACTAAATCTGTTTATAGCTGGGGGTTTGCTAAAAATTTCGTGAACCTGTCATGTTAAGTTCTTATTTTTGATAGCAAGATTTAGACTATCACCATCCAGGCTACTTTAATATGATTAACTCTGTCATGTTAAGTTTTTACCTCTGACAGCAAGATTTTAACCACCGTTCACATCGCAATAAACAGTTTCTTTTATAATCCTGATCCGATCATCTTGGCGTGTGCAATTAAGCGCCTCTACCAAAGTCCCAGGCATGTGCAATTAGGCGGCTCTGCTGGACTTGATAATCTTGACCTGATCATCTTGGCGTGTGCAATTAAGTGTCTCCACTAGAATCCCAGGCATGTGCAATTAGACGCCTCTGCCGAATCCGATGATCCTAACCCGATCATCATGGCATGTTGCAGTGAAGACGCGAAGATAAAGGGTGGTTTAACTTCGCATTTAGTTGTCAAATCACTAAATTGAACATCAAAATATTTCAAAATTTGCCAATCATAGCAATTTTGAAAACTTTGGAGGGGTCTTGTTGATAGAGAAAATTTCAAGAAAAGAAGAAGAGAAGAAATAGCTCCGCGGCTAGTTATGCGCGAAACTATTAACTAGTTTCACGTCAGCCTGAAGTTTAGCCTCGCGTTGGAAGTAAAACGCGAAGCTAAACCCTTAGCTTCACGTTCAGAAGCTTTTAACTCTATGTGAGTAAATTATCAGAATCTTTAATTGATTGTAATTGAGATTTGGAATTATCTAATACCCGAATTGAGTCTAATCAGAATTCAAAATTAAGAGATTTTGGTCAAAATCAAATATTTGATTAGAATCCTTGCTGAATACAAAGATCTTCTATTCCTATCACTAAGTAAACTCTCATAACCAACTAAAGTTTATAAATAGTCTTTTTGAGGAGACTTCAGGGGTCTTTTTGAAGTTAAAGTTACGCGCTAGAGTCTTGAATTCATTGAGATCAGCAGAGAGCGAGTTAGGGCCAGCCATCATCTTCTTCAAAGAGAGATCTTTATATTTGATTTCAGCAAGTTCTACTAGATAAATCCCATCGCCACATTAGAACCCACTTTTATTGTAAAAGAGAGTGATAATTTATAAATCCTCTCATTTGTTTTTTCTATTGTTCTTCTTTCATTGTAATTATCATAATCAATGGTAGAAAGCAAAATTTTTGCGGAGAATAGTGTACATATAGAGTAACATACAACGTAGGTTATGTGATTTTTTTAAATTTATTATTAAAATAAATATATAATTGACCACAATAATTTTAATGTATAGGAAAACTAGTTTTAAAATATCAAAAAATAATGATCATTTTGAAAATTGTCATAACCTAGTCTAACAAATTATGGTAATATATTAATACAATGAACAATCAAAATTATAAAATGTCAATTCTCACACTTATACTTCATAACATAGAAGTTCACAAGAACCACAGCCACAACAAGCATATTAATGTTACCATAATGTTATAGCGTAATGTCAACTACAAAGTAAGGTAATCACAAAATTCAAGTATTCTAATTATATAAGTAATATAAAATAAACTAGCCATCTCATAAAATCCTCTCATGAACGTCGAACATCAGTACTGAGGTTGACCGTTGACAACATCCTGATCAACTGGGGAGTGAAGCAGATATTCCCACTTAGGGGGATTGTGAAATCCAACGGGCAAGGTCTCAATTGGTAAAAAGAGTAGTTATTGGGGAGGGAAATCCTGTTGGAAAATGATATCACCTGATTTTGTTGGTTGGATCTTTTTCTGGGCATATTTTCTATTCCAGTACGCTACCATGATCTCTTAGTTATCCTGGTGAAAAAAATTCATTATCAAGCCACATAATCTGGGAAAATGATATCCCTGATCCTGTTGGCTGGATTCCAGTTAAAAGAGTTGTTAAAATTTAAAGATTCTAAATTATTACATGAAGTGCTTCAGATAAATATAAGGCACCTGCAGGTGCTTCAGTTGAGCTCATGAAGTTCATCTGTTGGGAATCATACTAAATCATTTTGACATGACAACTACCACAAGTTGGACCACAGCCTCATGCTATGAAGCTGCATTTGATTCAGGTCCCCATCTTCAATTCTCCATGACTGGGAGGTTTCTTTACTGTTTTTTTTTTTTTTTTTTTTTTTTTTCTTTTTTTGTTGGACCATGGAATATCCTTTATAGTGTCTTTAGTTATCTTGGTAGGACAACGTTGCTACATCTGCTTTCTCATCTCATTTTTTTTTTAATTTAATTTTCTAGCTCAAACATCTATGTCAAGTGACTTACTGACTGCGGCTTTTATTAATAAAAATATTTTGTAAACGTCCTCCTAACGACATCAGAGTTTGCGAGATATATATTTGCAGTATGTGTGTGCGTGCATGCGCGTGCATGAGTGGGTGTGCATGTGCGTCTCCTTTTCATGTTTGGATCAGTGTTAATTTTGAAAATTTTCAAGCTAGTGTTGTATTGTTTGTTGACCTGAAACAGTTGTCAGAAATGTCTTTTAATTTTTAGTTAGTCCTAAGTTTCTAAAGGAGTGTGGCACTGTGACTGTTCAATTGTTGATTGGCTTAAGACACATTTAAGCTCCCTTGCATGGATACTGCACAGTAGACATATCCATTTCTAATACAAAGCGGATATTTTATACTTAGTAGATAGTTGTAGGCTGCTTTCTATAATTTGCAACATAGTTTGGAGACATAGGACACCTTATCACTGTCTCACTGACTAAAAACTCAAGAATGGAGTTCATGAATCATATAGTTCACAATTAAATTTGATTTGCAGATGCATACACTTTTCATAACAAAGGATGTGAACGATAAAGACTACCAGAATTTGGCATGCTACTTTTTGGTAAACTGGCTGCAATGTCTTCTTGGCCATTGCTGTATTACTATTTTACTAATTTATTATATGCTAGTATATCAATACATATCCATGTGACAATCCATATCTCGAATTTTGAATTGTTTGGACTTGGGATATTGCATACCTACATATATGAATCATGTCGCGTCTGCATCCTGTATCTAGATCAAAGCATCATACTATAGCATGTAAGGGTTGCAGGTAGGGGTGCAAATGGATCATACTACAGCATGTAAGGGTTCCAGCTAAGGGTGCAAACTTCTATAGATATATCCATATCCATATCCATATATGGATATGAAAATCCACTGATAAGGATATATGTAATTTTTTTCAAAGTCGGATATGGATTTGGGTATATTAGGGAGAAAAATTCAGATACGGATATATGAAAAAAGATTTGAATAGTGGATACAGATACATATACAGATTATAGAAAATTATTCCTATACACATTGTTTGATGCTGATTTATTTTAAGTTTACTAGCTTTTATAAATACAACAAAACCCAATATCCTATGTAAAATTTTCATGCCCAAAATTCAATATACTCTTAACTTTTAGTAGTAATGAATAATTATTTTCACTTCATACAATAAAATTTCTCTTTTTTTAAAGACCAAACGGTCTGTAAAGCTATAAGGAAAATGGAGATCTTAAATTGAGGGCTCAAATTTAACATTTTAACATCGGTGTTATCCATTTATATAAAACTTAAAATAATCTTTAGGAGTTTTTAATATAATACCATAAAAATAAATGTACCTTGATTTATCTCACTCGAGGTTATATTCCAATTCACATTTTTGTTTAGTTTTTTCTCAAATTCCTTTTTTGTTCATATATGACTTTTATCCATATCCCGTTTTTTATACATCCAATCTGTATCTGTTTCGGATTAAATGGGTGCATATATGCATTTTCCTTACCGAGCCATGTCCATAATTGGATAACGAGTACAAATATGATAAAGTCCCATATTCGACTCATTTGCACCCCTAGTCGCAGCACATAGTTTCAATTTACATCCACAGGGACAAAATTTCATGATAATAGATGTTCGGCAGATGATAATAGAAGTTTGTTGTAAAACTTGGTTAGTAGTTATCAGGCAGAAGCTATTGTTTTCGTACTGTCCTGGTTCTGATAAGTCTTTGATGGATGGCTTGGGATCTTTTCTCTAAGACAGTTATATGTTGTTAATTATTACATCGATTTGTTGTCTCTGCTGAATCTTTGTCAAATAGAAAAATGTATATTCCTAAAGTACTGATCAGAATGGAGTTAACAATACCTATTATTGCACTCTCTCTCTCTATGGATATGTTTTATGTGCTTTCAAATTCTTGCTACTATATTGAAGTTGATAATTCTTTTTCTTGCTTCAGTGGCCTCGCAGCAAATAGAATATGCTACTCTCAGTTGTACTTAACAAGTTGATAATTCTGGAAAGCATGTTTCTGTATTGAATTTGTTGAACTTCCATTTCAACTTGTTACTCTTTTGTGGATGGGTTGGTTTCGTATCATACTCTTAACATTTTCTTTACTATCGTGGACTTCCTGATTAATTTGGATTTTACTCTTTTTTTAGGTGTTCTCATGGAGGCAAAAGCTCAGTTGGTTAGAATTCTTGGTCGAGTTAGAAGTGACGCGGAAGGAAGCTCCCCTGCTCCAGTTATAATGAATACATCCAGAGAAGGCATACGAATAGTTTCTGCCTCAGACCCTGAAGCAAGAGATGCTACAGATCTCCTGAGGGACTTCCTTTTGCTTGTTGTACACTAAATAGCTACCTGCGATTAGGGATAAGAATTGACAGGTCTTTTTTGTTCGTGGTATTCAAAATTTGAGTTAGAAAAATGAAAATTTTATTTTTAACTTAAAATTTTGGATAAGACGGGTCAAAAATTGGTTCTTGGACCCACCCATTCTCATCGCTACCTGTGGTAGCTCTTCCACCTATTATGTGCCCATGCATTGTTATATCAAAGTGAATTTTTTGATCATAAAACTCCATAATATAAATTTCTGAGAATCTGTTTATCTACTTAATAAATGGGAAACGATTTTCACTTTATTAGATAATATAATAAGAATAATAATGATACTAATTCTCTCTTAAGCGGTACAGGTGCAGCCTTTTGTCTCCTCTCTAGGAGCCTTCTACAAATACCTTTACTCTTATTATTGTTCTCTCAGAAGGATGACAAAGCCCTTAACTTCTTTATTTGTTGACCATAGATATGTTGAATTTTAATGGAGTTTTTAAAATATCCTAAGAGACTATTTGCAGATTCATTTAAAATGTTTACATAAACTAACATGGAAAGATCGTACGGCCTACTTACTAACCAACAATATCCAACGATATTTGGTTCCGGCTAATTTCTAGCTTGTCAAGTTGGAGGCCTCTTTTGCCACTGCTTGCTCATCTTTCCAAGACCTTTGGATATGTTCTTATTTTGATTTCCTCATACGACATTAATTTTCAGGGTGTGCCTACAATATGGGGTTCCATAAAGACCTATTCACATACTTGAGGCATGGTTTGCGCGATATGTGGAGATCGCCCTCATGCGGACCTACTGCTGAAAGGAGAAAAACAAGAGGATGAAGGGACAATCAAGCCACGCAACATGGAAGAGCTAAACCCAGATGCAGTTGAGGCAGCAAATTTGATTGATTAGAAGAGGAATAGAGTAAGAGGTAGATAAATGCTTTATAATCAATGGATCTCTAATCGAATTGTATGTTACTGAATATGGGATGGGATGACAGCTGCTTGGAAAGGAAAATTGCAATTCTTCTATGAATGGTTATAGTGATCATTCAAGACTGTACCTTTTTTTTTTCTCCCAGGTTCTGAAATCCCATGAATTATATATATTTCTTGCTCTGTAATGTATAATCTTATCATGCATAGTATGTGTATATATGAACAAAATTACCGCTAGAAGCTTGTACAATGAAATAAACTACAATTATCTAAATTTTGACATTAAAATTTTCTTGTTCAGATTGCTCTAGAATTTAACAATAAAATTTCTAGCTCATATTGCTACTATTGCCAATGCTACCATAGGTGATATTGTTGAGAAATTGTTCTCTCTTGCTCCCTTGTTCTCTTGTCATTTTTTTCACTGCTATCATTCCCTTCCTCATCCTCATCTTTGCTATCGCCTTGACTTCTCTCCTCGCTATTGCCTTCACTTCTCTCTGTTCCTTGATTTTCAACTCCATGTTCATCCACCTCTTTATTGTAGTCTTCTTCTCATCTTCTTCTTTCAAACTTGAATCATATTAATTTGGACTATGAATCCTCATCTTCGGCCTCTATATCCTCGTAACTCAAATCACTTTTTTCAGTCACTTCCATCGCCTTTGAACTCGGGAGTTCATATCATCATAAGAGCTGCTAAAATACTCAGACTCATCGTACTCGTCATCCTCTCTTTGTCCCCGTACTCCACTTCATCTCTCCCTTTTGACATTTTGTTTTCAAAGTATACTGCTAAGTTGCCAAGTCGGACTGCCACCATCACATACAAGACATTGCCCAACAAATGCAATGTAGAAGAGAACAACTGATACAAGTAACTAGTGTTCACTCTGTACATCGACAAGTGTCTCTTGAGGCCAGACAACAGCTTCATTGAGGAAAGGCTTATGATGTTCAAACCATGGCAGACGAGGAAGATGAGGGAGGCCTTAAAAGTGCCATAAGAGATGCAAAAATTCCATTGTTGGAGAGGATGAGAGGAACCTGAATCTTGAGTATTGAGTTTCAGGTTCTGCTACTGCATATTTAAATTTCTTGTAGGGAATAATAGCAATAGCAGTAGAATTGAAAGGAGAGTCTAGACATGTTAATTTTGCAAATCAGATACACACAAACAGAAGCCTTTCAAATAGATGGGATTTTACTGACAAGAGATGAAAATAAATTACCAAAATCAAAACTATGAAATATCAAGCAAATCAAACAAGAGAACACAAAAAAATTTAACGTGGTTCGGAGCAAGTCCTACGTCCACGGGCTAGATCAAGTCTTCACTATTTTATAATAAGTACAAATACAAATCTTATAACTCTCAAATTTCTGAAAGTTATAAAGAAGATTTATCACTCTCAAGAAGACAGCTAGACTCCAAAAAATTGCAAAAGAGTTTTCAAAGGCTCCTTCTAAAAGTCTTCCAAACACTCTTTTATAAAATAGGTTTGACAGCTTGTGAGACCAAAACCAACACTAAACCCAAAGCCAATAAAATCTGCCATCAATCGGTCAAAGCACCCATCGATAGGGGGTCCAGCCCGTATTGAGCCTTCTCTGCAGGATTTGCTACTCCCTTCAATGGTTTCTCTGAAATATTGACAAAAAACACCAGTTAATTCTAAATTGCAAAACTATAGATTCGAAAAAGGATTTTCAATTCAAGTAGAACTAGATATAAATACAATTACTGCTACTAATAATAATAGCTTTTTTGAGTAAAAATCAAATTAGAATCCTCAGCCTAACAAGAGGGAATATATATATATATATATATATATATATATATATATATATATATATATATATATATATATATATATATATATATATATATATATATAGATACACACACACACAAGTGGTGTGAGTATTTGTTTTGAAGAATATGATGACAAGTAATTAATTGTTCCATCTAGTTAAAATAAAAATAAAAAATAAACATTCAATTTGTGTTCCTGCACTTATTCTTTCCAACATAAAAATTAACAAGCAAATTACATTTAAGTTAGATTAGAAAATTCTAACACAAAGAAATGTACGAAGAAATAATGATGAAAAATGAAAGATGGTAATAAGAAAACAAAGTAAATAAGCATTGGCCAATCTTACATGGAGGAACGAGGACAAGAAATGTTTTTAAAATTATTAAACAACAAAATGATTTATAAATGGGGAAAAAAAAAACATGGACAAGAATTAATGCCTAACCTTCCTAATGATTAAAACACTGAAAATTCTGGAATGTGGCAAAGCAGAGTCCAATATTGGCCACCTTCAATACATTTTTTCCGTAGAGCTTTATTGCAGCATAGAGTGAGTGCCTGTAATGTGTTGTTTGTCCTTACCTCACGAATGACACTCAACAGCCACTCCGGAAGGTACTCCTCCTCATCCAAATATAGAGACAAGCTTTCAAGCATATCCAATTTCTCTACATGCTTTAACATTGGACAGGAGTTAACTGTCATCTCTCTTAGTGCTTGAAGATTTGAGATCCTTTCCAAACAATTACAATTCCCGACATCCAAATTTTCCGAGGAGGGGATGTTCTTAATTTCTCTTAGGCTATTAACACCACTGATTTCACAATGCTTCAAGGCTACGACGTGTTGCAAGCCATCTGGAAGAGCTCTCAACTTGGGGCAACTCTTAATTTCCAAATGCTGAAGGTGAGGTAGCAGCTTGATGGGTTTCTTCGTTCCTTCATCCACCTCCTTCGCATCGCATACCCATTCCTCCCAATTATTCATCCTTTCTATAATCAATTGTTCTAGCTTGGGGAAGACTGTTGATGTTGTCTTATGGCCATGTCCATCCTTGGTATCGCAACCAAGAAGTTCAGGGCCAATGGAAACAACCTTATGCATTCTTGTAATATGAAGGAATCTCAATTGTGGCAATTGGCCTAATGGTGGAAGGTATTGACATGATGCACAATCCCGAAGTACCAAAGTAGTCAGGTTAGGAAGCATGCTCATCCACAATGGAAAATTAAGCCCATTGAAGTTATAGACATGAAGAGCTTCTAGGCTTGGCGAAGGGGAGAGGTCTTCAAGAGTCTGTTCATCTCCATCAAAATTCGATGACCGACCATCAGGACTGCTCCATTTTAGTTTTAACTTCTTGAGATGATGTTTATCAGATAGGGGCTGAATCTCTCTCTTGATTCGTACCCTCTCTAATTTAACAATATGGATATTTTTGAGCTGGGACATAGATTGCAACTCATCCAAATCACACCCATGTTGACACATTTGGCTATCACGATCGCTATTATCGTCTTCACCAACAACAAATTCTTGAAAGTCAGTGAGATGTTCCAGTTTTCCTATTCCGATCGGCAAATGGCTAATTGGTGTGCCTCCAAGGCTAAGGTATCTTAAATTGCATAGCTGTGTAATGCTCTTTGGAAGGGTGTGTAAGTGGACGCAATTTGTGAGGCTCAACAATTGTAGGTTGATAAGGCAGCCAAGAGATTTTGGTAGGTGGGAGACCGTAGTGCCACAAAGATTAAGAACTCGTAGATGTTGGAGATTTGTTATAGATTCTGGAATGCTCTCTATCTTGCTATCAGTAAAATCCAACACTCGGAGATGGGTACATCTTTGGAAAAGATCTTGTACTTTAATCTGCATACAATTAAGCATACGAAGAGTCCTCAAGCCTTTTGAATCTTCCACATTTAGGACAGTTTCTGTTTCTTCCATATTATAGATTGCTAGCCGACGTAGCCTCGACGAATTTGCAAGGCTCAATGCATTGGGATTGGTCGTGTCATTTCCATCAACAATATGGCTCTCATCCCGTGCTAGAAACAAAGCAAGTGATCGTGTCAAATCATGAATTGTGCACCACATCTGCTGGCGGTAATGACTTTGGGGATGTAATAGACTTCTTCTTGTTAAATCATTGAAACAATCCTCTGCAATATCTTCTGGTAAAGAATTCTCCGATGCTGTAATAAATCCTTCTGCCACCCACAACCTACAGAGGTCTCGTTGATATAATTCATGATCTTTAGGCCATAGTGAGCAATAGAGAAAGCATTGCTTGAGCTGAGAGGGCAGATCTTCATAGCTGAGGTACAAGGCTCCCCTTACTTCTTCGGGAAGCTCCCCGGTTACAGACCACGCATGGCTTATGTGCACCTTTTCCCATTCACTCTTGTTTCTGTCCTTTGTTCTCAGAACCCCGCCAATGGCTTTGATGGCGAGAGGAAGGCCATCACATTTCTTGACAATCTTCATTCCGACCCCATGCAAGTCCTGTATATCATCGTCGGCCCCATCTTCAAATACAGTTTTACATAGCAATGCCCATCCGTCATCAGCAGAGAGTTTTTGCACCCGATGGATCTGAATAGCTCCCATGCTTCTAGCAACATTTATATTTCTCGTGGTAACGAGAACTCTACTGCCTGATGCAACTCCATGCCCCAACGGAGTCCTCAGCAGATCCTGCCATACATCAGCCCTCCACACATCGTCCAGTACAAGAAGGAACCTGCTGCCTGCAAGGGCAGAGCTAACGAGAGGCACGAGCTCCGCCTTAGTTTCGGCATGGATTATATCTTGTCCCCCACCTGCAACCCTTATTACCTGCTTCAGCAGTCCAATCTCTGAGTAACTCTGGGACACACACACCCACAGCCTCTTTGCGAAATGGACATGCACTTTCTGATGGTTGTATATTTTCTGAGCAAGTGTGGTCTTGCCGATCCCTCCTAATCCGACAATTGAGAAGACAAGTAGTAAGCCTCCTCCTCCTTGTGAATTCAGGAGCGACTCCACCAGTCCATCGGCAGCTCGCTCAACTTCCATTCCTACGAGATCAGGAGTGAGTAAAGAAGACGTCTGACGAGGGTCCACCTGGGTCACAGCCACACTGGAGCTGCTGGTTTGAGGTAGACTAAACATTTTCTTGTCCTTGGAGATCTCCTCAAGCCTCTGGTTCAGCTTTTCAATCTCCTTGCCAATCTCACGATGGACTGGAATGCTGGTCACAGTAGTAAAGCATGATGAAAAGCAAGAAAATCGACGTACCGCTTTGGAGGTGGACGGCAGTGGTGATGCCTCTCTCTGCTCCAGGAGTTGACGGCCCTTGATTCTGCAGAGGTCGATGATATCATCGGCGTCGTACATAACATCCTTCAGCTTGGACAGCCAAATGTTGACGGATGGCTCTTGGATCCTTCTGCGTTCGGCTTCTTCAAGCACGGCTTTGATCATCTCCAGCTTCTCTCGAAGCCGTCGGAGGTCATCCTTCACCCCCAATATCCTCACCACCTCTTCGGTGGCCAGCTCCCGTAACACGTCCAGGCATCTCCCAACAAAGGCATCAACAATCATCGCCATAACTGTGTCACATGCCACCATAGCCATTTTTAAAGATAATATTCTTTTGCCACCATAGGGGATTTCTAATGGAGCACACCACTTTTCACAGTGAGTTGGCCTAAATTACAAGTTTGTCATTGGATTTTCTTGAGCAAGTAAGCCTTTGTCTTCAACCACCGGGCTACCCTCTCTAACTCAAAACACAAACCAGTTAATTTTTTTTTCAAATTAAAATCAACCTAAGATTTTAAACCCTTTCTTTAATTCTGATGCACACTTAATATCGTTGTATTATTATTAATCACTTACTATTTTAATTAATGGTTGGGATAAACTAAGTACATTTTGTATTGAGAAAAGAAACCAAATCCAAATCATAATTATGATGAACTTGAAAAAAAAAAAAAAATGATACACTCTTGTCTAATGCCCTAACCTTTTTAAAAAGAAAAGAAAAGAAAAGAAAAAAAATGTTAATTTGTATTATTACTATACAGGAACGGCCCAAACACTCGATTCAGGAGAACAGACATATTCATGAGTCGTGTTATCCGAATGGCTCGTCGAGTATAAGGGGTGAATCCCCCTTGAGGTTACCTAGCTTTGTTTCATTAAACAAATAGCTTTGTTTCATTTAAAAAAAAAAAAAAAAAAAAAAAAAAAAAAAAAAAAAAAAAAAAAAAGGGGCACAAGCTTTCTTTATTCCTTCATTGGAATCTCCTTTTCCAAAGGTGATGATCATGGCGAATAACTTTAGACTTTCGTCTCTTAATTGTGGGTTTGCATCACTGTCACATGCCACCATGACCATTCCTAAAGATAATATTCTTTCCTCACCATAGGGAATTTCTAACGGAGCACACCACTTTACCCTGTGAACACACTAGAGAAAGTTGGCCTAAATTACAAGTTTGTTATTGGATTTTTTTTTTTTTTGACAAGTATGCCTTTGTCTTCAACGAACAGCTTCCCCCCTCTAACCCAAATATAATCTAGTTAATTTTCTCCAAATTAAAATCAATCCAAAACTTTAAACCAATGTTTAAAATAACGATAACGTTAACATAACGTGTTAACGTTTCTTTTTAGGTTATGTAGCAACATAACGCTTAAGGTAGCTTGCGCAATTTTATATTTATTTAATTAAAATAAATATAAAACTATATTTAATAATTTCTATAAATAAGTAAATAAATCTAAAAAATCATATAAAATACTGCAAAATCAATATAAAGGCATAGAAAAATTATAAAATGTCATAGCAAATATCAAAATAATTCATTTCACCCAAATTAACAGTCAGTATACTAATTTTTCCAGTATAAAAATTATCAAATATCAATTTATATTAATTATCAGTCAGTATACAAGTAAGATCATTATCAGTCAAATTATCACCCAAATTATCACACAAATCAGTCAAAATAGTCTTAGTAAAACAAATCAGTCAAATTTAAAATGGGGATGACATTAATTACTTACTGGTTGAGCCGGAGAAAACAGTTGAGCCGGGAAAGGAGGGAAGAACAGTTGAGCCGGAGAAGAGTCGACCGGCGCCGTCGAAGGGCTGCATCGACGGCGGCGGACGAGGGAAGAGCGGGAGAGTGCAGATTTGGGGCTAAGGGAGAGAGGGATTGGGGATTGGGGACTTGGGCAGAGGGGCAGAATGGGAGAGAGCGGCGAAGAAATCGCAAGGTTAATTAGGGCAGGGAGAGATCGATCGAGAGAGGGCGAGAGAGATTAGCGCAGAGGGGAGAGAGGGATTGGGATGTCGGCAGAGGGGAGAGAGCGATCGAGAGAGGGCGAGAAAGATCGGGACATCGGCAGAGGGGAGAGAGCTATCGGAAGAGGGCGAGAGCGAGAGAGGGGAGAGATCAATCGAGAGAGGGCGAGAGAGATTAGCGCAGAGGGGAGAGAGGGATTGGGATGTCGGCAGAGGGGAGAGAGCGATCGAGAGAGGGCGAGAGAGATCGGGACATCGGCAGAGGGGAGAGAGCTATCGGAAGAGGGCGAGAGCTAGAGAGATCAGCAGAGGGCGAGAGCGATCGGGAGAAGGATTAGGACAGAGGGGAGAGAGAATCGGGATTGTAGACATCTAAAAAAAAGAATAATAAATTAATTAATTAATTAAAATTTTAAAAAAAAAATTGACGCGGACGCCCACGAGAATTTACCGTGAGTGACCCGCGGGAATCTCCCGCGGGTGCACCCGCAGTAATTTTCCCATGGGTGCACCCGCGGGAATCTCCCGTGGGTTGCCACCCGCGGGAGCGCTCCCGCAGGTGCCAACCCGCGGGTTGTTTTCCGTTTATTTGTTTTCTATTTATTTCGCTGAAATCTCGTGATCCGATTTTTCAGGGAGGATTCGAGCCGGATTTCAAGTTTCCTCGATCTATAAAAGACAGGAGCTGACTCGAGAGAGGGGACTTTTGGACTTTTGGACGATTTTGGATGAGCTCGTGAAATCAAGGAGCGGAGCAGAGCCATCCCCTTCCAAGTCAGACAGTCTACGGAGGCACTAGCGAGGCTCCATCGCCACCCGAACCCACATAAAAAAGGAAATAAATTAATATTCTCGTTCTTATTATTTCTCGATATTTTTTGTAAATCTCAATATTTTCGTTGTAATCAAACAATTTTACAATGGATGGAGAAATCTAATTTTTGAGCAAACAAGAACTGGCGACCACAGTGGGAGCCTCTCTGTTCACAACAGAGAATCTGGTGGCGCAATCTGACTTGGTAGCGATCGGATCGGTTGTTGAAACGCTGGTCGTAGAAGTCGACCAGCAAAAATATGAGGAATTTCTTTCTTCCTCTGATTCGGAGCCTATGCGTCATCGCCGGGCGATGATGAATAATGGTGAGGCGTCATCGCCTATTAAAACTTACGAGGCGTCATCGCCGTTGAAACTGACAAGACGTCATCGTCTGTTAAGTATACGGCGTTATCGCATGTTCCAAAGTCAAGCCAAAAGTCAAATCAAACTCTAACTCGCTTATAAAAGAGAAATCTGAGACGTAAAACTCAACGAGCACGCCTCAATCATACAGGAAGGGTTCCAAAAAACTCCTGGACAGTGAAAAATTTCGGAGCAAACCCACATATGCAAATACGGGTTGTAACCCGCGGCAGCAACCCCACGGGTGCAAACCCGCGGCTTGCAACCACGAGTGGCACCCCGCGGCATGCAACCGCGGGTGGCGTCCCGCGACTGCCAACCGCGACTGGCAACCCGCGGCTGCCAACCGCGGGTGCAAACCCGCAGGTGCAACCGCGGGTTGCACCCCGCAGGAGCGAACCCACGGGTACAAACCCACAGTTACAACCGCGGGTTGCATCCCACAGATGTAATCGACGGGTTACGTTCAATGAACACAACCCTCATATCTCTTTGAGCACACCTATGGTAAGCACGCAACATACACCAAAAATTTTAATCTCTCTATCAGAGGCGTGCGGGGCCCGCACAACTACTCAACTAGTGTGCACTCTAGAAGAATTCGCAGAAGGTTTGGAGAACAATCTGATGCTGGAAAAGAGCTCAGTCCTGAAATATTGCAAACTCTCCAGTATTATGAACCAAATTTGCGATGCAGGAGGCGTCAAAATGCAAGTAGAGAGGAGAAGCTACCTCAAGATTTGAGAGAGTACCTCAATTAGAAGAATAACTCCTCACAAAATATTTCTCATTGCCAATGTGAACAGTTAATCTCAACTGTTCTATCAAGCTGTAAATGCAACTCAAAACGATCAGTTTTTGAGCGGATCACCAAACATAAAAGAATGCGAACGGTGAAAAAGGTGTGCTCGGAAACCGATCTGCCTGCTGACTCATCACATATGGTTAATAAAGGCAAAAAAAAGTCGAAAACAACCCTTCAGATAAGGAAATCACTCCAGAATCAAAAGGATTTTCTATCGAACCAGAGGGCGTGCGCTTAGAAGAAGTCTCTGGAAGGCTTGAGAGACAAGACAAACGTCTCGAACAGCAAGAGGAGACTATAGAAGAAATGAAACAACTTTTAATTGAGTTGTTAGCTCAAACTATAAAGAACCAATCCTCGTCGTCCGTTTCTGGTCGGCGGAAAGGAAAACGACCCGTTCAAATAAATGAAGACAGCGAGGACGAGGATGAAGAAGTACCTTCTCATTCAAGAGAGGAAGAGGAAGTAAAGGTTATCATCAACCCTCACGTAGAAAAAATGGAGATGATGGAGAATCAACTACAAGCTCTTCTTCATCGAAAGAAACTGTAAGAGGTGGGGGTGGTCCGTCCATATCCCATAGAATAGGAGACCGTGCCTTATCCTGCAAAATATAAACTATTGAACCTTCAGTCATTCGACGGTAAAACTTCGTCGCAACAACACATCTTCTACTTTCTGTCGCAGACATGACATCTCATGGGAAATGATCCGATTATGACAAAGATATTTGCGAGCACTTTATGGGGGCCCGTATTTACCTGGTTCATGCAGCTACCCCAGGGAACAATTAAATCATGGGCTGATGTAGAACGTGAGTTCCTAGCCCGATTTTTTGAAGATGATACAGAAGTCTCTATACTATCCTTGCTAGCAGCAAAGTAAGAGGAAGGCGAAACGGTCAAAACTTATGTCGAGGGGTTCCGAGAACTTTCTGTTCGATGCCCACATGGCATGACGCAAGACACGCTTGTGGAAACCTGCAGACACAACTTGTTGACCGATATCCTAGACAAGATGGGCTTGGTCGAATCCAAATCATGGAAGGATCTGCTTAAGCAGGATAAACAGGCCGAAGATATACTTCGACGCCTCGAAAAGCAGCAGTCTGCAACCGGAGGCAGTAGAAATGAACCTCCATTCAATTTCTCCCGTTCTAAAGGAAAAGATATAATGGCAATGGCGGTAGAAAACACATCGAAACAGAAAGCATGGTCAACTATAAGCAACACAGCAAAGTCACCCAGGCTTCAAAAGCAGTATTCATTTAAGGATGAGCATACTGCTACTATGTTCAATCTGCTCAGCAAGCGCAGGATGCTAAAGTTGCCAGAGAGTAAAAGACCTGAAGAGGTTGGGAAGACTAACGATCCGAATTACTGTCTGTACCATCAGATTATAGGTCACCCCACAAAAAATTGTTTTATTTTAAAAGACAAAATTCAAGTACTGATTGACGCTAGAACAGTTCAACTCAAAACTGAACAAAAAAGGAGTTAGAGCTAACTCCGACACATTTAATGTGTGTGGTCTAAAGGTACCACTTGGGCTCACAACAATTCCCAAGACGAGCTCAGGGAGGTTAATTTAAACCCCCATAAAAAATGAATGATAAAAAGGAAAAAGAAAAAGAAAAAATTATGGAATTACCCAACGCCGACAAGGCAACGGGCAGAGAATAAATTTCTCGCCAACCCCATCATACTGGGGGTAAAAAGTATGAATTACACAACGCCGACAAGGCTACGAGAAGAGAATAAATTTCTCGCTAACCCCACCATGCTGGGGGTAAAAAAGTATGAACTACCCAACGCCGTCAAGGCAATAGGAAGAGAATAAATTTCTCGCTAACCCCACCATACTGGGGGTAAAAAATTATGAACTACCCAACGCTGTCAAGGCAACGGAAAGAGAATAAATTTCTCGCCAACCCCACAATGCTGGAGGCAAAAAGCATGAATCGCCCAACGCCGTCAAGGCAAAAGGAAGAGAATAAATTTCTCGCCAACCCCATCATGTTGGGGGTAAAAGTATGAATGCCCAACGCCGCTAAGGCAAAGGGAAGAGGAAAAGTTTAGTATTTAAGCCCAAATGACGCCATCGACAACTCACCATGCTGAGGGGAATAGCATGGCTAGCCCGACTCAAACGGTAGTTGGTAAATGCTAATCAAATCCGTTGATAGCTGTGGATTTGCTAAAAATCCCATGACAAATCTGTCACAACAGTATCCTTATTCGAATATAAAGATACATCGTTGCCCAATGCCGCTAAGACAAAGGGAAGAGAAAAAGTTTGGCATTTAAGCCCAAACAAAATTCTCGATAACTCACCATGCTGAGGGGAATAGTATGGCTAGTCCAACTCAAACGGTAGTTGGTAAAACCTAATCAAATCCGTTGATAGTTAGGGGTTTGCTAAAAATCCTAATAAGATAAATCTCTTGTCACGTTAAGATTTCACTTCTTACAATAAAACTTTTCTCGCAATTTTTCTCCAGCAGAGCAAGTGACCCTCTAAAATATTTGTCAAGTTAAAATTATACCTCTGACATCATAATTCAAAATCAAATAAGATAAAATCCGATTAAATCTCCTGTCATGTTAAGATTTCACCTCTGACAGAAAAGAAAATTCACATTTCATCAAGTCCAACATTACAACCTCTGATGAACTTTCTTTTGATGTTGTTAAGTTAAAAGTTACCTCTGACGAAAATTATCTCCCTATCAAGTTAACAGTTAGCTCTGATAATCCAATTTTAAGACTAAATACGTTAACCGTCACCTCTGTTTAGTCAGCTTGTCCCTATCACGACCAGATCCTCTGAATAGGTAGAGCTCCAAGACACGTTTAATGTCACATTTGTATTTTCCTGATCTGTCCTACTAGATGTCACTGAACGGTTAGGATTAAAATGAGCACGTTAACATGATATCTCTGCTTGACCTAAAATGAGCACGTTAACATGATACCTCTGCTTGTCACCAAATGAGTACGTTAACATCATACCTCTACTTGTTATCTAATGAGCACGGTAAAATCATACCTCTGTTTGTTATTGAATAAGTATATTAACGTCATATCTCCTCCCATATCTTACGAAATACGTTAACAATTATTTCTGTCTACCAAATTCTTTACACATCTGGTAGCTAAAATCAAATAATCCAAAGTATTTTGAAATTCAGTACAGCTAAATACAGAACTTCGAAAACTTTGGAGGGGGTTATGTAGACATCTAAAAAAATAATAATAAATAAAAAAAATAATTAATTAATTAAAATTAAAAAAATTTGATGAGGACGCCCGCGGGAATTTACCGCGGGTGACCTGCAGGAGAATTCCCGTGGGGCACCCGCGGGAATCTCTCGCGGGTGCAACTGCAAGAGAACTCCCGCGGGTGCAACCCGGGGAGAACTCCTGTAACGCCCCCTTTTTGGGCTGCTTTCCAAAACGTATAACTACACTAGATAGACCCAACAGTCACAAGATCTTGGAATAACCGTAACTACTGCCACGATCAGGTGAATAAATAACATGTCTGAAACTAGAATGACAAAAAAAATTTCATTACATAGAATGACACACTGCTTTAAATATGAATACAAAGAAGTAAAAGAGGAAAACAGTGTCCAGACAAATGAAGTACAAGCAATATATAAAAGATTCTTCGGAAAATACTTCGCTACTTAATATTGCTCAGTCTGATCGATGAAGTACAGATCCTCAGTCGGGGCAGGTTCTCCTTCTTGGTTCTCTAAACCTAGGTTTAGAAACCTAGGGGATTAAACCCAGCAAGTAACACCAGAAAAATATATGTGTACTATTACAGTAGTAAAGATGCAAATGAATAAAATGCTTTCATTGGGAAAGTGCAATTAAATCATGATAGCGATGGACAGTCACATGAAGGAAATATAACAGTAAGATTATATATGTCATTTGTAAATAACATGTAAATATCATGTAAAGATGCATATCTTGTAAAGATGTCAAGTCTAAATCAAGTTTTTGTTAGCATTTTGAAACTAAATAATTAACATTTGAAACTTGAATGATTTGTTAGCATTTTGAAACTAAATAATTAACATTTGAAACTTGAATGATTTGTTAGCATTTTGAAACTAAATAATGGATAAGATAGCGCGCAAGATTCTATATTGTACAAGTGCCCGTACATACCCGGGACCCGGCCCAAACCCATGGCGCTGAACCATGACGTACCGCTAGGTACTCAAGTCAAGTTCCGTACTGTAAAATAGTAACGGATATCACCCTTTTAGGGATTCATGTATCAAACGGTGGCCCAGTACAACCCGGTGCTGCTGCAGCTCAGCACCTAAATCAAGAAGCTAGCTAACATGATCCTTGTACAATACAGTTCTTATCCATCATTGAGCTTCCCCAATCCAATGTCAATAATGCATGATATATATGAATTAACGGGAACACATAACTTGTAAGTCAAGAATTCAAGAATCAAATTCAAGATCATGTACACATGTATCACAAGGATATTTCATGTCATGTGATCAAGATACAAGAAATTCGTTATCATGTTCCCATGAATGATTATGCTCATCATGTATCAATTATTTAATTAATTCATGTATTGTACCATTCATGCAAGAATCATATAATACAATATATCATTAACAATTATCACACTCTATACATCATTTATCCATTATATAGTTTCTCACATCCTGAATTCATATGATAATTTTATTTATTTATTTTTCCTTTCCCTTCTTCAATTGTCTTTCAATTCATAATAATAGACTTGCATTTTCATGTAATATCATAACACATGATTTGTAATGTCAAAGCACATAACTTGTAACATAATGAATCAAACATCCGTATCATCTCAATAATCTCAGTGTACTGTCATATCACCAATTGATTCAATAATCTGGTACAATTCTCAATACCAATCAATACCCAATTCGTGAACAAAGTGCACCATGTAATAATAGTAAATTATTTCTAAACTCAAACGTATGGACTTGTTTAATTTTCAGGTTCAACCACATATATTTATATATTTTCCTTTTGATAAATTTTCATTTAACTTTCAAGTCCAATCCATCAATTATTTTAAATCCAAGCCCAATTTTACAAGTCCAAGTCCAATTTCTCAAGTCTAAGCCAAATGACTCAAGTATCTTTATTTTTCTTTTAACTTCCAGGTCCAAATTCATTTTCTGTTTCTTTTCCTTTACTCTCTCCATTTTTTTTCTCCTTCTTTTTCTTTTTCTTTTTCTATCTCTTTAGCCCGGCCCATTATTACTCTTCTAGACCATTTTGTCTTCATTCAATTTTTCTCTCTTTATCCAATGAAATCACCTAAGCCTATTTCCCTGCATATGAACTCTCTCTTTATCCAATGAAATTACCTAAGTCCATTTTCCTGCATATGAACTCTCTCTTTATCCAATGAAATCACCTAAGCTTGAATGAAGCCCATGCAATTACTTAAGCCCTCATATCTTTATTTTAATTTCATTTTCCTTTTCTTTCTTTTTTTTTGTCCAGTCCAAGCCCAAGCCTATGATGTCTCTCCCTCTTTTTCTTTTGTTTTTTTTTTTCCTTCTGGGCTGGGCCAGGCCCATGATCTCTTCTCTCTTTTTTCTTTTTCCCTACCAGGCCCATACTCACTCTCTCTCTCTCTCTCTCTCTTTTCCTTAACCGAGCCCATGCAGAATTATTTTTGCATGCAAGTTTTTTTTTATTTTGCATGAGTATAATTTCGCGTATGCAAATTGTTTTTTTTTTTTAAAAAATAAAAACAAGCAAAAGAATAATATTTATATATATCAAAATTTATCCACTAATACAGTTCAGTTCTCAATATCAGTTAATGGTGCAAAATATGAACCAAATATTTTTACAAGATAATCTACGAACACAAATTTAAATTAAATTAAAAAAAAATATACGAAATTAGATATAAATAAAATACCAAAAGAACGAAAATAGCAGTATTACTTGCATGTAAAATCAAATATAACAATACTTGTATGTATCAAAATTGACTCAATGGTCTAGTTTAATTCTCAATATTAATCATGAAGATAAATACAAATTATATAAGGAAGGAGCGAAAATAGCAGTGTTACTTGCCTCGGCTTGATCTCGAATATTTGGCTTAAATCCTCGGTTTGGTTTGATTTTTCCTTTTCTCTCACTCTCTCTTTCTTTTTCTTTTCTTTTTTTTTTCTCTGCTCCTCTGTTGCTGGTTTGGCCGAGAGGAAAACATAGGAGAAGTGACTCAAGTGAGAGAGAAAACAGGAGAGGAAGGGCTTTATAAGGAAAATAATGTGAGGGTAGATTTGTAATTTTAATCATCTCTTCATAATTATCAACTTTAATTCACATGCATAACCAGCTTAATTAAGAGCTAATTTGTACTAATCTCCTTTAATGACAGCCCACATCACATAATTCAGCCGGCATATAATTGAGGTATAATTTAAGTGTGCACTTAGACATTTGTGTGTATAAAGTAAATTCTCAATTTATTTAATATTTTATTATTTACAGTTTTCATGAACGTTTTTCAAATTCTACCAAATTTATGCAGGATGTAGTACTCGACGAGGGGAGTACTAGAAAATTATCTGTTTGTTATTTCGATATCTGGAATAAATGAACCAAAATTTCGAAATAATTAGAAAGGAGAATTATTAGTTAAAGTATGAAATTATGAGATAATTATTGTACTAATATTTCATTAATTAAGTTAATTATTGCACTAATTATTCTTAATAATTTGAGCCGCCCACCGTCCATACCTAATTGTGTGCTCCCTTAGCAGGTGGGTATTGTGTAATTATCAATTTATTTAATATTTTATTTTATTTTATTTTTTTTCGGTCTCGTAAAAAAAATCTCTAAAAATCATAAATATTACAAAACTAATAATAGTGAAGACCGAATGTCATTTGGATTTGTGGATTTAAAGTTACGTTGACCGAAGATAATTTCGGTGTCTAAATTTGATTTCGGTTGACTTATTCAGCACAACTGGTCTCAAGAAAGCAATATAAGTAGATCGAATTTCGGGGTGTTACAACTCCCGCGGGTGCAACCCGCGGGAGGGCTCCCGCTGGTGGCCAACCGTAGGAGGGCTCCTGCAGGTGGCCACCCGCGGGAGTTTCTCCCGCGGGTTGCCACCCACTGGAGCGCTCCCGCAGGTGCCAACCCGCGGGTTGTTTTCCATTTATTTATTTCCTATTTATTTTGCTGAAATCCCTTGATCCGATTTTTCATGGAGGATTCAAGCCGGATTTCAAGTTTTCTCGGTCTATAAAAAACAGGAGCTGACTCGAGAGAGAGGACTTTTGGACTTTTGGATGATTTTGGGTGAGCTCGTGAAATCAAGGAGCGGAGCAGAGCCATCCCCTTCCAAGTCAGACGGTCCACGGAGGCACTAGCGAGGCTCCATCGCTACCCGAACCTACATAAAAAAGGGAATAAATTAATATTCCCGTTCTTGTTATTTCTTGATATTTTTTGTAAATCTCAATATTTTCGTTGTAATCAAACAATTTTACAATGGAAGGAGAAATCCAATTTTTGAGCAAACAGGGATATTTAGGAACGAATTAATGGGTTTCGGGTCGAATAAATTGGGTTTCGGGTCGTGGGTGCGGTTTGAAAAGGAGTTGTATATAACGCACGTTATAACGCGTTCTGAAATAACGCGTTATAACGTGCGTTATTTTGAAAATAACGCACGCTACTCTACAGTGCATTATTTCAGCCTGTTACGGAGCAAAACCTCCTCGCTCCGTTACGAAACGCGTTATAACGCGTTACGTAACATGTTTTTTTCAACATTGCTTTAAACCCTTTCTTTAATTTCCACTCTATTTTTCCTTTTTTTTTTGTTTATTAACCATTATGCTTAGGCGGTGTCCAAGATCTGGATTTGTATATATTTTTAAACACTCACTGTTTTAATGAAAGGTTGGAATGAACTAATTACATTTCGTATTAAGAAAAGAATGCAAATCCAGCCCATAATTATGTACATGAAAACAAAAAATGATACACTTAGTGGAGCACATGCCTGCAAATATGAGAATTATCATTATCACTCCAAGATAAAGAGAAAAAAAAAAAAAAAACCTTTTGTTACAATAGCATAATTACAAACAACACAAGCTACTAATTCTTTCACAAATCTCCTTGGTTAGCCTCTAATTCTATTATGAGAAATAAATCTAGAATCTGCATGGCACACACTCCTGGTCACCTACTGAAAACAATTATTATTTTTTTTAAAGCATAAACAGTGAGCTATAGCCCTGTTGCATTAATAAGTGATTAACAAAACAGTTAATACATAGATAACTACTATAATGTTAGTAAGAGACCCCCTAGCAGAGGCTCTCGATATTATTTTTTATACATCCTAATACAACATTTCCACACTTCCAACTCCCTAGACTCCTCCTCCCCATGGATCTCACTCTATGAAGCCCAATCCGCTTCTCCTGCAATGCCTCCCTCGCCTTGTTTCTCCTCCTACAGATCTAGACTTTCTTTGCGCATCTCTCCTTCCGGGCCTAGTGGAGGAAGTATTGCTGCTTCGTCATCACCTGCACATCCTGTCCAAAAATGACCTTCATTATCAATAATGACATATAATTATTGCAAATTTAGATGCTGATTATTAAATATTCTTCTATTTCTTTCCAGCCAAATATTCCAAGCAATTACCATACGACCTCAGCACCAATGTGTTAGTGGTCTAGTGCCGACTGAGCTCACCACATTATCAAAGTTATATACCCTGAATCTGCATGTCGATAATCTCACGGGGAGTATTCTTGACTCCATCAGCGCCATCACAGGGTTGGACTTCCTTCAGATTGCCGAGAATCAGCTGTATGGTACATTCCGTTGTCCCTTTACAATTTATCATCTCTTACATTCGTAACTGTTGCAGGCAACCAATTGCATGGAAGACTTCCACCATCACTAGGCCTCAAACTCCAAACAGAAGGGGAAAAGTGGCTTGTAAGTGAAAGTACTTAAAATCCTCCATATCTCTAAACTGTGACGCGGGCATGAGAGTAGCAGATTTTTAAATCTATCCCAACACTCGAACAATGGTTCATTTTCTTTCTGACGAAAGTCAAGAAGTTGCTTTCACATATAATTTGTTTGATATGAAGAAAAGATTTTCTTTAAAAATTCTTTTTGCATCTCTTCCTATATTCCTATTGAATTAGGTCGTAAAGAATGTAACCATGTCTTTGCTTTATCCTCAAACGAGAATGGAAAGAGTTTAAGTTGCTCTGCAGTTAGAGCAAACTTTTTCGAATTCTCAAAGGTGCAAATGTAGGCTTTCTAAATCCATCCCATGGAATTTAAGCAAAAGTTAAACTACTCCAAATTTAATCGTGAAGTGTCTCATATTTAAAAGAAATGCTACGCATGAAGGTTGGGTTGTCCTATATCTTTTTCAAAATTTTTGGATCATGATCTCTACCTTCTTAGTTACTTTAGAATTAAATTTCATATGTTTTGAAGTTTATTTGTTCTTTTATCAAGTAGATACAAAGTATTTGCTGAAAACCGTTTATTTTTTGTCTACTTGATGGAATAGAAAATCAAAATTAAAACCCAAAAAGTTAGGTATGAGTGAACCCTTGAGAATCGAGATCACAATCCAAAGAAATTTTCTAAAAAAAAAAATTTATTAGAGCCAGTGAAAATGGACCACAGCTCAGGTAACTTACATTAGGTGGCAGTACTCATTTCCATATATGTGTGTGTAATATGTATACATATGTATAATATGTATACAAATGCTAGTGCTATTTGCAGTTCGATGTATGCAAAGGTGTGTACAAGACCCAATATCTCTCATGTCGTTAGCATGGTAAGAAGGTACATGCATAATCCTGGTAAAAGACATTGGTAAGTGGTAAAGTAGACTTCACGGTATATTTTGGGTACTTTGGATATTAGTTTGAAGTTGGAGAAAGATAAATATCTTGGTCAGTTGATGGTACATGTGGATTATGACTTTGTTGATGATTTGGATAAGCGTCATACTATCACATAATATATATTTACTTTTGCTAGAGGTCCAGTTAGTTGGAAGTCGACTTTATAGTCTAATGTGGCTTTGTCTGCTACGAAGGAAAAGAATATGACAGTGACAGAGGCCCTCAAAGAAACAATTTGCTTCTATGTATAACTGATGACTTGGGTGTCTTTCATAAACATAAAAATGTTCATTGTGATAGTCAGAATACTATTAAGTTGACAAAGAAGTATATCATTCGAGGATAAAATACATTGGATGAAGACAATAGTCTTCTGAGAAATATTGGCACTATAAATAGCCCTGTTGGTAGGTTGACCAATGTGATGTCTGGATCAAGTTCCAACATTGCAGGGACTAAACAATTTCTTGCAAGTTTGAAGAGTTTTGGAATGGTTTGGCCAACTAATATTTATTTCACATTCGTGATGATGTTATTCGGGTCTTAAATCATTTGATGAAATCTCATTTGTTAATACTCTGAGTTGCTGGAAATTGGAAATTTGAAATCTCGCCAAGGTTGAGATTTGTTGCTTGTGACTCAATTTTAGCCATAACAGAGAGGTGGCATTGATGTGCCATCGATAGAGTCAGTTACAGCCTGCAATAACGGTGCAATGTAGGGAAACCCACCATCAATGGCATGTCAGCCCTATCCATGGAGGGGTGTGCTGTTCGAATTTTTTTGGTGATTTTGGATTGGAATTGCGCTAAACACGCTCTATTTGAATTAAGGTTGGGTCGGAACGATCCTAATCTTATAATGTGTTTTTTTTTTTTTTTTATATATATATAAGATTTTGGTATGGGACGGTGTACATATTTGTTAAATTCTTTTTTTTGCAAACCTTATCAGAATTTTGTAATCAACTTCTTTTTGATAGATCAATTTATAATTTTGAAAATTTTGAGAGACCAAAATGGTAATTACATGCATTATCAATAGTAAAGTTTGATTCGAGAAATTCTATTTGCACACGGCATTTTACTCTTGACGCACGCTTTTAAATCTTATAAATAATTACAAGTTTGTCATTAGTTTTTTAGACTAAATTACCCTTATAAATTCCAAACTAAAACTTTTTAAAATTTGGAATTACGACTCATCGTCTTCCTCCTCTATTTTTTCTTTAAAACCCTAAATGATTTTTTTGATATTTAATAAAAATACGTCTCCTACAAAATTATCCATTTGATTTTTTGACCCCTTAAATTTTTTTATATTAATGTTTCTGAAAATATTAAAGGAATTTTAAATTCTTCGATTTCACCGTGATAAGTGAAATTTGAGTTTAGAATTTGCATTTGAGTTTTTATATGCAAATGGAAAATTTCAACATGCAATTGGTGTTAAAAAACAAATCTAAGATACGATTTGAAAATTTTTTTTAGAATTTATATGTATTTGTTTAAAATTTATCATTAATTAGTTTTTTTTTTACTTCGCTTGCTGGTCGGGTATTAATATCGACCAACATGTTTCTTGGTCGGGTATTAATATCTGACCAAAATATTTTTTTGCTAAATGGAATTGGACGGGTGGGAGTTAGAGAAAAAGATGAGGGGTATTTTTGAAAAATAATTGGGCGCAGAAATTAAAATGACAGTATTGCAAAATATGAGTTTGGTGTGAAGAGGAATCACGGCGCCAAGAGTAAAATGCTAGGCGCAAATAGAATTTCCCGTTTGATTCGGTTAGTAGATGTAGAATTTGCTCCGAACCATGTAAATTCTTGATGTACTCTGATTTAATTTATTTCCTCTTTAAAGTTTCTGTTTTTATAGCAAGCCATAATTTTTTTATTTGAATTATTACTTGCACTTCAGCACAATACAGGCACCTTCAGCTTGACTGCAACATTCGTGACATACTCTCTCGCCCACGTATCAGCGCATTCGACTCCAGTAGCCACCATCCGCTTCACCATCCTCGGCCATGTCCCTTGAAAACAGCTATCATATCTACATCCAGACCGAAGAAAAATGAGCAATTTTACAATGGCAATAGAAAATACTTCTTCATCATGAAAATTTACAGAAACTATATTCATGCACTTATATCAGTATATAATAGATAGTTGGTTTAATTTCATCACTATAGTTTCCTTCGTATTTATGTTGATTGCTCAAATTCAAATTTGGAAATGAGCAAGAAATAAAAAACCTGTAGCATAAACTTAAACCATATTCAAATTATAAATAACTTGCGCATTTTCTTTTTCATTTCCAAATTCTCATATAACTCTGTTGAAGGAGAAAAGTCCAAGAAAAAAATATATAGCAGCAGTCTCCAACGCGAAGCTAAACTGCTAGCTTTGCAACTAGACTCACGCGAAGTTAGGCCTTAGCCTTCCGTTGGGAGCATGACACAAAGCTAAAAGTTAGCTTACCGTTCTGCACAAATGCAAAGCCGTTAGCCTCACATTGATTGTTTAGAAACAGAATCTTAATCTGTTTTAACTGGAATTTGGGAGGATCTAATATCTAAATCAAAGCTCATTAGGATACAAAATCTAGAGATCTCAATCATGATCAAATATTTGATTAGAATCATCATAAGTATCTTTTGTCACTATCTCTATAGAAACCCTCATAACCAATTCATGCCTATAAATAGGCATTAAGAACGACTTTGGAAAGATCTGCCAATTTGGCAGAATAAGCTACGCGCAAGAGCACCGAAGCGACTCGACCAGCAAAGAGAGAGGCCGACCGTTGCAAGAACCCACAAAATCTTGTAAAAGATAGAGACGTTATATAAGTCCTCTCGTTTGTTTTCTTTAATTCTTTCATTGTAATCTTGAGAATTATTGTAATTTTTTTTTGGAAAATCCATGGCGATAAAAGAAAGAAGCATATGATCGAGAAGATATAAATACAACCCTAGAGATGAAGAAATCTATGAACATAATAAACCATCAGATGGTCTAAACAAATACACATATCACTCTGAGAAAGATCTTTAGACATAAATTTCCAATAATCCTAAATTCTCCTTTTATGGGGAAAAAAAAAACCATAACATAGATCAGTTCTACAATATCTCATACTGCACCACGAAGCTATAAGAAAGAATGAATAATACACTTTCATTCATCACTCGTTGCGTTCATATCTTTTCTAAGAGAAGAACTATCATATTCATAGACTAAGTAACACAAAAAATATATATATATCGTAACTGTAGTAGGGTAGAGAACTCCCACCTAGGCATTTACCGACATGAGATCAATCTTTTCTAATCAAAACTTCAGTTATATCTTATGGAGTTAAGAGAGACGGTACACTTACAAATGGATATAGAGATAGTTTAACAATATGCATGAGAGCGCTAAAGGAGCGCTGGATGCAGTTGCGTCTGAATAGATTTCCACTCATGCACGCTTCCACCAAGAGAATGCCCTTAGCATCTATTATTTACAAGAAGTAACTAAAATTACAGTTTAAGATTGAAAGCCGACAAGATCAGAATGAAGTGGAAACAAATCGAGAACTGTGAAGAAAGTCTCAAAACTTTGAAAGATAACACTCAGAGTTTGCCAGAAATGAAGGTAGAGAACTGCTTTGAAGTTATAGTCATTTCCATTGTTTTGAATATGCAAATGGAGAATGGAGGTGTAGCTGTGTAGAAAGAATGGACACGGGCATTGATTTGAATACGAATAAAGAAACAAATATGTGACACAACACTTGTGAAAAAAAAAAAAAGGACTCAGACATGACAAGAGCACGGAAAAAATATTAATATAGCATATATTCTACTATTTTTAACATAATAATTTTATGAAATATCTAAAACAAAAAACAGTGGAAATGTACGTTTCGTATCTGTTCATTCCTTTACAAAAGACAAACCTCGTTATCAATCATATAACTATCTCTCTTCCTATTTCTTTACGGGCAAAAATATATATTAAAAAAAATGGTGAAGGCAACAGGTTATGAATTAGCGTAGAGTATGAATGCAAAATATTTTTTTCAAACATATAAACCAAATAAGATTCTTATTCACAAGAAAATATTAAACTATAACTTTATAAAACTAACGAGATATTGGTAAATATTACAAATTTAACAATCTTTTTGATTTTTTCAGGTCATTTAACTCTTTTTTCCAGACACAACACACAAAAAGTACGGACATAACAATGACATAATATTTCTCTTTTATTTTATTGGACACGTCATGTGGTATATCCAACACTATTTGTGACATGCCTGTAATGTGCTCACCAACAGCGTGTCCATATTTCTTAGACTTTCCCAATAACAAGATTCACAATGTCTAATGAATCAAAGCCAAGTCAATCATGTCACTAACAAGGGGATGATTAACATTTAGGTGAGATTTGAAGATATGAATCTATATCAAAGTTAGAACTGTCTATCAAATAAATTTTTTCACCGAGTATTACCTAGTGGCAAGTGAGGTATCCGAACATGTGTTTTGAGAAAGAATTTGAATAAATGTAGTTGCAAGGATGTATCATATGTTTGGGGCAAGAAATAACAAAGGATGCAAATTCTAGGTCACTTTGTAACTGTAAAAGACTTGACAGCTATGATACTTCGATATCGAGTAATATTAGCATCTCAATGTCAAAAATAGTATAATGACTGACTTGCAAAAGACTTGACACCATTTTTCCTAGTGAGCCCACTTTTTAAGGATCACCTGGACCAAAAATACACTAGATAATGGGTTCAGTAGGAAAAGTGGTGTGCTCCTTTGGAAACTCCCCAACTCCTTGTTCTGTCATGCAAAATTTATTTAAGTTAGAAAAATATTCTTGCAGCATCACCATACAATGGTTGTAGATAAACTGCTGAAATCAAGTGAGAAGCAATTTCATGGAAAGCTTATCTATGTTCATAATAACGTTACATTTAGCCAAGCTTGATCATAGAGATTGGGTTATGAGGTAAGGGGATTGAGAGTTCATCGGGCGATTCAGGGTGAGATGTGGGTAGAGATAGTTTTGTTCATATATAGATATGATGCATTTTCATCAAAATTAAAGAACAATATGTATGGGAATGCTATATTAACATTGGATAATCTGCCAAAAAAAAAGAGTTAGACAAGGCCAAACATATGTGTTATGTGTAAACAGAGGGAGGGGACAGTTGAGCACCTATTTATAATGTGTAAAGTAAAAATATGGGAAATGACACATGACCTGGAAGGCTATAAAAACAAAAATATCATAATAAGGAGGAATTATGGCGAGCACCAAACTAAAAACAAATAATTATGAAAAACACAAAATAAGAATGGGAGCATGCATTTGGCACATCTGGTTGGAAAGAAACGAAATAATTTTTAATGACAAAAATAGTACGATCGCTATAGCTCAAGATATCACGACAGGGACGGAGGGATGCTGAAATATAAGGAGACGCCTATAGAGAGCATGGCCAAACAGAGTCCTAGAAAAAGAAGAAGAGGCGTCTACAAAGAAGATAGCAGAGGAGAAACAGAGACGGAGCCTGTATTAAGAAGTGATTTGCCATGTAATTCTTGTAATAATTTGATTACTAAACATCATTTGGGTTGTTGTTTACCCATACAGGTTCACGGTCCACTCCATCTGTTTGTCTTGAGGGAAGTCTATAAGAGGTATCTCCGAGGAATCTCCAAGACCTTCCTCAGTTCCATTCTCCATGACAGCTCTCGATGCTGCTTCCAGCTGCCACATCTCAGTAAGAGCTTCCTGCAATCTGGCCTTCGCTGCAGAGATTTCTACGATGGGGAGAGCATAGTTGGAGCCAAGTTCGATTCCTGCAGCATGTAGCACAATTTCAGGTGCATCCATGGGTGGTGTATCCATTCAGTGGGAAGTCGGGCCAGTTCAGGGAGCCAACGGCGTACATATTCTCCGTTTGGATCAAACTTATAGCCTTCAAACTATAGATTATGCAGACATAAACCATCGAACAACATCAGTAACTATGCTAGTTGTGCACGAATAATCTATAAAGTAAAGCAGTTTTCGAACACATTCCATTTATTACCTTTTCATTGTAACATATGCAAAAACATGAATGTTTCTTTTATTAACCTCTAGCATTACGAGAAAACTGGGTTTTCGTGACGAATATTTCATGAAGACAGTAAAAATTGTCACTAAACAAGAGTATTTTGATACAACAAATAAATCTTGTTACTAAAAGTGGATTTTTTGTGAGGAAGATAAATGCTCGTTACTTAATCCTAATTTTTAGTGACAACATATTAATTCTTGTTTTTAGTAACAACTTTTCTTGTTACGAAATCCCTGTTTTCTTGTAGTATAGTGCACTGTTAAACTTGAGTTCTCGATCGAAATTGCTACCTGGGGGTTATATATGCGGTCAAATTCACGGCCATCAGGAAGAGTCCCAGATATGTACTACCAATCCAAGGCATCACTTTCAAGGTCCGCATCTAACAGTGTATCCCAGAAGTACTTCATCCCCCATCTCCATGGAAGCTCCAGGACTTTCACAAAGAAGCTCGATACCACCACACGAATCCGATCGTGCAGCCAACCCGTGGACCATAGCTCTCTCATACCAGCATCCACCAGCGAATAACCCGTCCTGCCTTGCCTCCAAGCCTTGAAATATCCCTCGTCTATCACCCATGGAAAGTACCTGAGGTGCGCTAGAAGCGGCCGTGCATGACTACAAGGATGGTTGAAGCTAAGGTACCGAGAGTACTCTCGAAGACCAATGGATTTAAGAAATAAGTTGACACTCTCTTCGCCTGCTTTGTTTCCCTCGTTATCCCACACTAGCTGCTTGATCCGAACAAGATGGAAGACTTTACAAAAGCTAACCTCTCCAAAGTGTAAATGGGGTGAAAGGAGAGATGTTGCTGCTGTTGGATTTGTGTCTCGCATCCGTTGAGTATTCAGATGTGATCAATGATCACAAGGAGTCCCAATTGGACTTGGATTAGAAGACCAGAGTTCTAATTATATTAGAACACCAATTAGATGGTGATAGTGCTATTCTAATAGGATTATTATAGAAATACTATATATATATATATATATATATATATATATATATATATATATATATATATATATATATATATATATATATATATATCTTGTATGTGATACGAGAGATGTGAGTAATAAATGAGAGTGATGGTTCTATTATTATGAGAGATGCGAGAGGTAGAGAGATACTTGGATCTCTTCTTGTTACCTATTTTTCTCATAATAGATTTCTCTCATTGTTCCTGTGGATGTAGGTCGAACTTGACCGGCCGAATCACGTTAATTTTTGTGTTGTATTATTTCTTTCATCTCTACGATCTTAATAGGGGATTCGATCCCCAACAAGTGGTATCAGAGCTATGGTTATGGATTTAGAATTGAGATCGCAAAATGGTGGATCTGATGTCGAGTCGGAGGCATCAAGACAAAATACAATAAGAAGAAAAAAAAAACATCCAAATACAACTGGTGATGTGCATAACCGGAGGCTCTAGAATGTGCATCAAAAAGAGTGGCTGATAACTGAGATGGATTCTTAGGCATAGATCGACGGTTATGATTGATCGGAGCGTGGATCGAAAAATCGGTATCCGATTAAGGTGATCGAGGAGTCGAATCCTATATTTTTCAGCATTCTAAATGCAGTGGTGTGTGTATTGGGCAAAATCTACTATTTAGAGAAGATATTGTGCAGTCCTGCAGTGATCGACGATGATCGAGGGATCAATATTAACCGAGATGATCAATGGTCGATGGTTGGTTGATTGTACAATGATGAGGTACGGCGTAATACTTCATATTGATAGATACGGATACTTCGTAACAAAATAAAGCACATGGTAATGTATAATCGTCTATCTCTAGATTTGATCATAGTTTTTGGATTGAGGTAGAGTACTGTGTAGTAATCACTTTTGTGTGGTACACAACATAATAAGTGATTGTAAGTACTCGGGAGGTCCAAGTGTTTTGACTAAGGTGGAGCATGGTGTAGCGATTATGAGCGCTTGTTGAATAGCGTTGTATAGTAATCGTGAGTGTTCAAGAGAGTACGATTTAGTGATCATGAGTGCTCGAAGGAGAGCATGGTTTAGTAATTATAAGTGCTCAAGTATAAAGACAGTGATGATTATACAACTTGTTCCCAGTCGATGGAGTATGGTGATCATGCGGTGAATGTCTGTGAAGTGGATTATGAGAATAACAGAGTTTCTCCAATATGCATGGCTCATCGGATACGAGCGAAGGTGGAAATTGTTGGGTTTGTGTCTCGCATCTGTTGAGTATTCAGATGTGATCAATGATCACAAGGAGTCCCAGTTGGACTTGGATTAAAAGACCAGAGTTTTAATTGGATTAGAACACCAATTAGATGGTGATAGTGCTATTCTAATAGGATTATGATAGGAACACTATATATATCTCTTGTATGTGATACGAGAGATGTGAGTAATTGATGAAAGAGATGGTCTATTATTATGAGAGATGCGAGAGGTAGAGAGATACTTGGATCTCTTTTTGTAACATATTTTTTTCATAATAGATTTCTCTCGTTGTTCCCATGGATGTAGGTATCGGCCGAACCACGTTAATTATTATGTTCTTCTTGTGTTGTATTATTTCCTTCATTTCTACGATCTCAATAGGGGATTCGATCCCAAACAGTTGCACCATCAGCCTTCTTTCGGTTGATGGAGTAATCAATCAATGGTCCGTTGATAAACGCTGTGTGGGCCTCGTCAGCATTCCTCCACCACGGTGACCATGCTCGAACAAGAAGAGCATTGCTTCCTTTTTCAGAATCATCTTCAAAAACTAGTGTATCTGACGTGCACCTTGACACGTCACATGGAATCATAAAAATGGATAAAGTTTCAGTAACTATACAATCTAGGTGACTCTTCATTTTGCTTGCGAATATGTGAATAACATATACATTTATCAATAAGAAAGTACAAAACTGAAACTTGTAGTTATATGGACATAGAAATAGAAATAAGGAAAGCAAGACAAAATAAGGAATCTAATTTAAGAATATGTGAAGGCTTTCCCCAACGTCACAACAACAACAAAAAAAAACAACTAAACATTTCATCCCAAGTACTTGGAGTAGGTTACATGAACCAAAAGAGAGTGATGCCGGATCGATCATAAGAATGATCCTTCTCCACTCACTCCTATAAAGCAATATGTCCTCATTTAAATCTCTAGCATTCATATCTTTTCATCACTTATATCCATATTTTCTTCGGTCTTCTCTTCGCTCTTTTAACTTGTCTGATAAGTTTCTCTTGTCGAACTGGTGAATTTGTAGGTCTGCATTGCATATGATCAAACCATCATATGCTTTCTCACAACTTCTTTTCGATGCGGGATATGCCTACCTTAGCACGAATATCCTCATTTCTCACTGTATCTCTTCTAGGTTGCGATACATCCAGTGAAACATGCACATCTCTGCTTTCCTCAACGTATAGCCAATTGAAAATTGATTCTCATCTAAATTCTTATATGCCACCACATCTTTTAAATTTCATATGACAACTCATGAGATCAGGTGAACTCACTTAAAACCCTTTTTTTTCTGAAATTTACCTAAAGGTGAAAGTAATCTTCAGATGAATCCATATTTAGTAATAGAATTGTCAAAACAGTTTACATTTAAATGCATTAATATGTAATAACATCAACTAGTTGCTTAGTATTTTGATGTTATATACAGCTATACTGTAAAAATCATGGAATAAACTAGTTTAGCACCAAGATATCTTCTTCTATCTTGCCAAATGTAACTTAGCATCAAGATATCCATCCATTAAAAAAAAAAAAAAACACAGCTATCCTGACAATTTCAAAATTCAGATCGTGATTCATCAAATACGACATTACTAAACTTACAGGCTTAGCATCTTAGCTTAGTAACTCGAGAAATTTTGGTTGCATTTCTGTTCTAAACCATGTAGTTAATGTTAGCAAAAGATAGCGGAATAATACTAATGCAACAACTAGCGGAATCAAATAGTAAACCGAAGAGAAAAATAGCAGAGACAAGAACACGCAGATTTAACGTGGTTCGGCAATATGCCTACGTCCAAGGGGACACGATCGAAAAACTTCCACTATATCAAAAAAGGATTACAACTTTCTAGTTCTCAACCACAAGAGAAAACACAAGGAAATCACACAAGATTTTGAGATCAAACCCTAATCTCTTGTTGCAGTGATTTACCTCTTTGTTTCGGCCGCCGAAAATCCAAAGGAAATTTTCCTTGCTCCTTGCTTCAGGCCGCCACACACCACAAGGAACAATAACAGCAATTCCTTTTCCTTTTTTCAAAGCCACACACAAGAAAAACAGCCACCACCTCTTCCCTTCTTTGCTTCAAGCCGCCTCACAAAGAAAAAAAATTATTTTTGGCCAAAAATAATTCAGCCACCCGGCCAAAAATAATTCAGCAGCCTCGTTTTTCTTTCAGCTTTTTTTCGGCTCCTATTTTTCGGCTTATTCAAAACCCTAGCACCACACTCCATATATATATATTATATTATAATGGATTTGGGCCGGTTTTGGACCCGTTTCGATAGACTGAAACCCGCTATGGCAATGGGCTCCATTAGCAACAATCTCCCACTTGGAGACCATTGCTAAAAATGTAATCTCTATACATGATAATACTAGTGTCCAAAGTTTTTACCTCGATCGTTCAAAGTCCCAATTTCAGCATTCAACACAAATGCACCAAAGTTGAGCAATAACTCAACTTTTTTCCATCAACTGGCTTTGTCAACATATCTGCAGGATTCTTAATCTTCTCCAACTTCAATTGGCCATCCTCTAACAAGGATCTAATGAAGTAATATCTCAAGTGAATATGTTTAGTCCGTGAATGATATGCCGAGTTCTTAGCAAGATGAATTGCACTCTGACTGTCACTTAATAACCTGCAATCCACTCTATCAAAACCCAACTCACTCATCAATCGCTGCAACCAAATAAACTCCTTACTTGCTTCTGCAGCTGCAACATACTCAGCTTCTGTCGAAGATAAAGCAACAATTGATTGTAGTCTTGAAACCCAGCTTGCCGCTGTCCCTCCTACAGTAAAGACATAACCTGTAGTGCTCCTGCCATTGTCTCTATCACCCGCATGGTCCGAATCCACAAAACCTTGCACATCAATGTTATCACCCCCAAAACACAAACAATAATTTGAAGTACCTTTCAAATACCTGAAAATCCACTTCACCGCTTGCCAATGTTCCTTTCCAGGGTTCTTCATGAATGTACTTACTACTCCCACTGCATGTGCAATATCTGGTCTTGTACTCACCATTGCATACATGAGACTCCCAACGGCCGATGAATAAGGCACATTCTCCATGTTGAATCTCTCCAATATCTTCTTGATGTACCCCTTCTGAGATAACCACAATTTCTTGCTTTTCTTATCTCGGGTAATTTGCATCCCAAGAAGTTGTTTAGCCTCACCCATGTCCTTCATAGAGAATCTCCCTGCCAACTTTCTTTTCAGATCATTGATTTTCTTCATGCATGTACCTGCCACAAGCATATCATCTACATACAAAGTAAGTATAATAAAGTTACCATCCTTAAACTTTTGTAGATATACACAATGATCTGAATTGCTTCTGGCAAAACCCGAATCCAACATAAACTTGTCAAACTTCAAGTACCATTGCCTCGGCGCTTGTTTCAACCCATACAAGCTCCTTCTCAGTCGACATACGCAATTCTCTTTTCCTTTAACTTCATATCCCTCCGGCTGTTCTATGTATATTTCCTCCTCCAAATCACCATGAAGGAAAGCAGTCTTCACATCGAGCTGCTCTAAATACAATCCTTTCACAGCCACAATACTCAGTATTGCTCTGATAGAAGTCATCTGGACAACAGGTGCAAATATTTCATTGAAGTCAATACTTTTTCTCTGACCGTATCCCTTCACCACAAGTCTAGTCTTGAACCTTTGTGTCCCTCCTGCCTCATGTTTTACCCTGTATACCCACTTGTTATGCAATACTTTCATCTTTTCCGGTCGCTTCACCAATTTCCATGTGTGATTCTCCTCCAAAGAAAACATCTCATCACGCATGGCTTGCTCCCACTTAAGACGAAATTTATCCTTCATAGCTTCTTGGTAACTCTCTGGTTCACCTGCATCAGTATACAAAACATGATATAATGGAAGACAAAGTTTTTGGGTTGGCTTCCTTATCCTCGTGCTCCTTCTCAAAGTGGGAATACTCTCTGATGAAGTACTAGAACCATCTACTTCAATCAATGGCTCTCTTTCCTGTTCGGTCTCATCTGAAACTTGTGTATTCTCAGGTATAGTCATTTCTTCTCCTTCAGATGTAGGTATTTCTTCCTTTCTTTTATCCATGGGATCTATCCCATCCCGTGGCTCATCCAGCTCCAAGTGCTCTTTTTCCACTGCTTTCTCACTCTTACATTCCGTTCGGTCTTTATACATACAGCCCTCATTAAATACTACATCTCTGCTACGAATTACCTTATTATGCTCATAATCCCATAAGCGATAACCATATTCGTCGCCACCGTATCCAATGAATGCACACTTCTGAGATTTAGAATCAAGTTTCTTTCTCATCTCATGATCCACATGTGCATATGCTATACAACCAAATACTTTTAAGAATGAATAATTTATAGTCTTACCAGACCACACCTCCTCTGGAATTCCTCCATCTAAAGCACTATCTGGACTCCTGTTGATCAGATAGACTGTCGTATCTATAGCGGCTCCCCAAAGTTGCAAAGGCAAACCTGCTTGTAGTCTCATACTCCGAGCTCGCTCCAAAATGGTTCTATTCATCCTCTCAGCTACGCCATTCTGCTGCGGTGTCCTCGGTACAGTCTTCACTCTCCTAATCCCGTGGGTAGAGCAATAGTCATTGAATTTCCTATTGCAAAATTTCCCACCATTGTCTGACAACAGACATTTCACCTTCAATCCTGTTTCATTCTCAACAAGAGCTTTCCATACCTTGAAGATCTTGAAAATATCAGATTTCTGCTTAAGTGCGAACACCCATGTTTTCCTGTTTGCATCATCTATGAAAGTGACAAAATAAGAATTACCTCCAAGAGACTTCGCCGAAGAAGGCCCCCATACATCTGTATATACCAACTCCAATCTCTCGGTTTTCTTCTCCTTGCCATCCTTCATAAAACTAACTCTTTTCTGCTTTCCAAACACACAGTTCTCACAGAAATCAAAATTAGCATTTTTCATATCTGTCAACATACCTCTGGATTGCAATACCCTCATGCTGCTTTCGCTCAAGTGACCGAGCCTCTGATGCCATAAGGTAGCATTCTCATTCTTCACGGTGGCCAAAGAAACAACGTGATCCACGGAGCTTGAGAGTAAATATAGAGTTCCCACTCTCTCACCCTTGACCACTACTATTGCTCCTTTATTGATCTTCCACTGTTTCTTCTCAAATGAGATTTGATAACCTTCGCCATCCAGCTTGCTAACAGATATTATATTCTTCTTCAAATCTGGTATGAGCCTGACCTCTTGTAAAAGCAACTTTTCACCGTTGTGCAACTTCAACTGAATTGTCCTTTTACCGACAATCTTGCATTCCTGCCCATTACCAATAGTCACATACCCAAAATCACCTTGAACATAATTCTCAAACCATTCTCTACGAGCAGTGCAATGGAACGAAGCCCCTGAATCTACAAACCACGAATCTGACCTTGATTCTGTATGAGCAGACAAACACAAGTCATCATACTCTTCACTTGGATTCACCACATTCGCTCCTTCCTTGTCTTTATTTGGACAATCCTTCTTTATATGACCCTCTGTCTTACATTTCCAACACACTAATTTTTTCTTGAACTTCCCCTTAGACTTTAATCTTCCTCTTTGCTTTGACTCCCTGCTTGAACTTCTACCCCTTTCTTTTGTCTGTCATTATCAACCGACAGAGCAGTACTTGTAGAAACTGTGCTCTCACCCATGCTCTTTTTCATCAATTCATCATTCATGATTGTACTCACAATATCATTGAATTTAAGAGCAGTATTGGAAGAATTGCTGATGACCATAACAATATTACTCCAACTATCCGGTAACGAACACATAAACATCAAAGCTTTAATGTCATCAGCAAAGACAAAATCTAAGGATTCAAGTTGTGCCCATAATGTGTTAAATTCGTTCAAATGATTAATAACTAAACTATCAGAAGGCATCCTCAAGTTGAACAACTTTTTCATTAGAAACAGTCTATTTGAAGCAGACGGCTTCTCATAAAATTTAGCCAACGCTGACATCAAACCTGAAGTAGTCCTCTCCTTGGAGACGTTGAACACAACCTGCTTTGTCAGGCACAATCGAATTTGCGCCAAAACCCTCTTGTCCAACAATGCCCACTCCTCATCAGTCATCTTTTCTGGCTTTTCCCCTAACAGTGGTTGATGTAAATTCTTTTGATATAAATAATCTTCCATCTGCAACTTCCACCATTGGAAGTCTGTCCCATCAAAATTTTTAATTTCTCCCTTCCTATCTTCCGCCATAACTCCCACTCAAAATCAACACCGATCTGAGTGAAATCTGACCCGAACCAGGGCTCTGATACCAATTGTTAGCAAAAGATAGCGGAATAATACTAATGCAACAACCAGCGGAATCAAATAGTAAACCGAAGAGAAAAATAGCAGAGACAAGAACACGCAGATTTAACGTGGTTCGGCAATATGCCTACGTCCACGGAAACACGATCGAAAAACTTCCACTATATCAAAAAAGGATTACAACTTTCTAGTTCTCAACCACAAGAGAAAATACAAGGAAATCACATAAGATTTTGAGATCAAACCCTAACCTTTTGTTGCAGTGATTTACCTCTTTGCTTTGGCCGCCGAAAATCCAAAGGAAATTTTCTCCTTGCTTCAGGCCGCCACACACCACAAGGAACAATAACAGCAATTCCTTTTCTTTTTTTTCAAAGCCACACACAAGAAAAACAGCCACCACCTCTTCCCTTCTTTGCTTCAAGCCGTCTCACAAAGAAAAAAATTATTTTTGGCCAAAAATAATTCAGCCGCCCGGCCAAAAATAATTCAGCAGCCTCGTTTTTCTTTCAGCTTTTTTTCGGCTCCTATTTTTCGGCTTATTCAAAACCCTAGCACCACACTCCATATATATATTATATTATAATGGATTTGGGCCGGTTTTGGACCCATTTCGATAGACTGAAACCCGCTATGGCAATGGGCTCCATTAGCAACAGTTAATATCTATTGATACAACAAAGCTAATGTCTCGTTCATAGCACAAGAGTTCAACTTGATGAAAAAGATATCAGATGTCATCCTCATTGCAGAAATGCAAGTAGAAAACATATTAACCAAAAATACTCCGAGTGAATGATGTATAGTTCTCTAGAAGAACTAACCTGATGTAATTTCTTTTGGGAGGCATCCGTTCTCATCGTTTACTTCCCATGTTTCATAAAGCAAATCAGCATTGAAAGAATGGACGTTTATTCCTTGCGCTGTCAGAAGTTCCTTCAGACGATGGTCTCAGACAAGAAATAGAGGATCTGCGAAAAAAAAAAAAAAAATACTCGGTAAATGCACGTAACTATATACAGCAACAAGTTATTGTTAGTTTAAACTATCTACTATTTCATCTAGTAGCAACACACTGAAATGTTGTATGAAACAGAGAACGATTGCTTGCACCAGTTTGTCTCTATTTAAGCTCATTCAGAATCTTTCAAGGCAGCCAATTCAATTTTAGTTGGGTCGTAATTTTTAGTCAAGACTTCCTTTCAATATCGAAATAAATCAATACCATATGCACAACAACAACAACAACAATATTGCTAATGGAGCCTATTGCCGCAGCGGGTTTTGGTACACCGAAATGGGTCCAAAACCGGTCCAAACCCATTATGATATAATATATATATGGGGTGTGGTGCTAGGGTTTTGGATGAGCCGAAAAAAAAAATCAGAGAGCCAAAACAAAGAAGCTGAAAAGAAAATTCTTGGCCAAGGTTTTCTATTGTGGCCGCTAATTATTTAGGCAAAAGAACAAAGGGTTTCGGCCAGAGACAAGCAGGTTAGTTTTTTTTGCCAAAGAATTGTTTGTGGCGGCTTGAAGCAAGGCCGGAAGCAAAGAATTATTTTGCGTGGGGCGGCTGCGAATTCTTGGCCGGAAAATAAAGGTGGCGGCTTTCTTAGATTTTCGGCGGTCGAAGCAAAGAGAAAAATCACTGCAACAAGAGGTTAGGATTTGATCTCAAAATCTTATATGATTTCTTTGTCAATTCTCTTATGGTTAAGAACTAGAAAGTTGTAATCCTCTTTTGATATAGTGGAAGTTTTTCGATCGGGTCCCCGTGGACGTAGACATATTGCCGAACCACGTTAAATCTGCGTGTTCTCTGTCTCTGCTAATTTTCTCTTCGGTTAACTATTTGATTCCGCTGGTTGTTGCATTAGTATTATTCCGCTATCTTTTACTAATAATTGGTATCAGAGTCCTGGTTCGGGTCAGATTTTACTCAGATCGGTGTTGATTTTGAGTGAGTTATGGCGGAAGATAGGAAGGGAAAAATTGAAAATTTTGATGGGACAGATTTCCAATGGTGGAAATTGCAGATGGAAGATTATTTATATCAAAAGAATTTACATCAACCACTGTTTGGAGAAAAACGAAAAAAGATGACAGATGAGGAGTGGAAATTGTGGACAGGAGGGCTTTGGCGCAGATTCGATTGTACCTGACAAAGCAGGTTGTGTTAAACGTCTCCAAGGAGAAGACCACTTCAGGTTTGATGTCAGCGTTGGCTAAATTTTATGAGAAGCAGTCTGCTTCAAATAGACTATTTCTAATGAAAAAGTTGTTCAATTTGATAATGCCTTCTGATAGTTCAGTTGTTAATCATTTGAACTAATTTAACACATTATGGGCACAACTTGAATCCTTAAATTTTGTCTTTGTTGATGACATTAAAGCTTTGATGTTTATGTGTTCGTTACCGGATAGTTGGAGTAATGTTGTTATGGTCATCAGTAATTCTTTCAACACTGCTCTTAAATTTAATGATGTTGTGAGTACAATCATAAATAATGAATTGATGAAAAAGAGCATGGGTGAGAGCACAGTTTCTACAAGTACTGCTCTGTCTGTTGATAGTGACAGAAGGAAGGAAAGAGGTAGAAATTTAAGTAGGAAGTCGAAGCAAAGAGGGAGATCAAAATCTAAGGAAAAATTCAAGAAAAAGTTAGTGTGTTGGAAATGTAAGACAGAGGATCATATGAAGAAAGATTGTCCAAACAAAGATAAGGAAGGAGCGAATGTGGTGAATCCAAGTAAACAGTATGATGACTGGTGCTTGTCTGCTCATACAAAATCAAGGTCAGATCCGTGGTTTGTGGATTCAGGGGCTTCGTTCCATTGCACTGCTCGCAGAGAATGGTTTGAGAATTATGTCCAAGGTGATTTTGGGCATGTGACTATTGGTAATAGGCAGGAATGCAAGATTGTCAGTAAGGGAACAATTCAGATAAAGTTGCACAATGGTGGAAAGTTGCTTTTACAAGAGGTCAGGCTCATACTAGATTTGAAAAAGAACTTGATATATGTTAGCAAGCTGGATGGCGAAGGTTATGAAATCTCATTTGAGAGGAAACAGTGGAAGATCAGTAAAGGAGCAATGCTAGTGGTCAAGGGTGAGAGAGTGAGAACTCTATATTTACTCTCAAGCTCAGTGGATCATGTTGTTTCTTTGGCCACCGTGAAGAATGAGAAGGCTACCTTATGGCATCAGAGGCTCGGTCACTTGAGCGAAAGCGGCATGAGAGTAATGCAATCCAGAGGTATGTTGACAGATATGAAAGATGCTAATTTTGATTTATGTGAGAACTGTGTGTTTGGAAAGCAGAAAAGAGTTAGCTTTATGAAAGATGGCAAGGAGAAGAAAACCGAGAGATTGGAGTTGGTATATACAGATGTATTGGGGCCTTCTTCGGCGAAGTCTCTTGGAGGTAATTCTTATTTTGTTACTTTCATAGATGATGCAAGAAGGAAAATATGGATATTCACACTTAAGCAGAAATCTGATGTCTTCAAAATCTTCAAGGTATGAAAAGCTCTTGTTGAGAATGAAACAGATTTGAAGGTAAAATGTCTGTTGCTAGACAATGATGGGAAATTTTGCAATAGGGAGTTCGATGACTATTGCTCTGCCCACGGGATCAGGAGAGTGAAGACTGTACCGAGACACCGCAGCAAAATGGCGTGGCTGAGAGGATGAATGGAACCATTTTGGAGGGAGCTCGGAGTATGAGACTACAAGCAGGTTTTCCTTTGCAACTTTGGGGAGCCGCTGCAGATACGGCAGTCTATTTGATCAACAGGAGTCCAGCTAGTGCTTTAGATGGAGGAATTCCAGAGGAGGTGTGGTCTGGTATGACTGTGAATTATTCATTCTTAAAAGTATTCGGTTGTATAGCATATACACATGTGGATCATGAGATGAGAAAGAAACTTGATTCTAAATCTCAGAAGTGTGCATTCATTGGATACAGTGGCGACGAATATGGTTATCGCTTATGGGATTATGAGCATAACAAGGTAATTTGTAGCAGAGACGTAGTATTTAATGAGGGCTGTATGTATAAAGACCGAATGGAAAGTAAGAGTGAGAAAACAGTGGAGAAAGAGCACTTGGAGCTGGATGAGCCACAGGATGGGATGGATCCCATGGATAAAATAAAGGAAGAAATATCTACATCTGAAGGAGAAGAAATGGCTACACCTGAGAATACACAAGCTTCAGATGAGACCGAATAGGAAAGAGAGTCATTGACTGAAGTAGATGGTTCCAGTACTTCATCAGAGAGTGTTCCCACTTTGAGGAGGAGCACGAGGATAAGAAAGCCAACCCAAAAACTTTGTCTTCTATTATTTCATGTTTTGTATACTGTTGTAGGTGAACCAGAGAGTTACCAAGAGGCTATGCAGGATAAATTTCGTCTTAAGTGGGAGCAAGCCATGCGTGATGAGATGTCTTCTTTGGAGGAGAATCACACATGAGAATTAGTGAAGCAACCGGAAAAGATGAAAGTATTGCATAACAGATAGGATACGGGGTAAAACATGAGGCAGGAGGGACACAAAAACTCAAGGCTAGACTTGTAGTGAAGGGATACGGTCAGAGAAAAGGTATTGACTTCAATGAAATATTTGCACCTGTTGTCAAGATGACTTCTATCAGACTAATACTAAATATTGTGGCTGTGAAAGGATTGTATTTAGAGCAGCTCGATGTGAAAACTACTTTCCTTCATAGTGAGTTGGAGGAGGAAATATACATGGAACAGCCGGAGGGATATGAAGTTAAAGGAAAAGAGAATTGGGTATGTCAACTGAAAAGGAGCTTGTATGGGTTGAAACAGGCACCGAGGCAATGGTACTTAAAGTTCGATAAGTTTATATTGGATTCGGGTTTTACCAGATGCAATTCAGATCATTGTATACATCTACAAAAGTTGAAGGATGGTAACTTTATTATACTTTCTTTGTATGTAGATGATATGCTTATGGCAGGTAAATGCATGAAGAAAATCAATGATCTGAAGAGGAAGTTGGCAGGGAGATTCTCTATAAAGGATATGGGTGAGACTAAACAACTTCTTGGCATGCAAATTACCCGAGATAAGAAAAGTAAGAAATTGTGGTTATCTCAAGAGTGGTACATCAAGAAGGTGTTGGGGAGATTCAATATGGATAATGCAAAATCGGTAACTACAGCTCTTGGTGGTCAGTTCAAACTGTCAAAAGAGTAAGGTGCTAAGACAGATGAGGAGATGAGATACATGAAAAATGTGTCTTATTCATCAGCCGTTGGGAATCTCATGTATGCAATGGTGAATACAAGACTAGATATTGCACATGCTGTGGGAGTAGTGAGTAGATTCATGAAGAACCCTGGGAAGGAACATTGGCAAGCGGTGAAATAGATTTTCAGGTATTTGAAAGGTACTTCAAAGTATTGTTTATGTTTTGGGGGTGATAACATTGATGTGCAAGGTTTTGTGGATTCGGATCATGCGGGTGATAGAGACAATGGCAGGAGCACCACAGGTTATGTCTTTTGCTGTAGGAGGGACAGTGGTAAGTTGGGTTTCAAGATTACATTCAATTATTGCTTTATCTTCGACAGAAGCTAAGTATGTTGCAGCTACAGAAGCAGGTAAGGAGTTTATTTGGTTGCAGCGATTGATGAGTGAGTTGGGTTTTGATGGAGTGGATTTCAGGTTGTTCAGTGATAGTCAGAGTACAATTCATCTTCCTAAGAACTCAGCATATCATTTACGGACTAAACATATTCACTTGAGATATCACTGTTGGCAGTGAAAATTTCTAAGTTAAAAGGATTTTCCACAACAGACCGCGGAGCTAACTCAGTAGCTCCGCGTTTGGCTATTTTTAGCCTCGCGTTGAGTAAAATGCGGAAATGATCAATAGCTCCGCGTTACCTCCGCATTTTGGTTATTTAGCTCCGCGTTTTGATGAGATTATCTCCGCGTGAGCAGATAACCAGAATTCTAAATTGATTGAGATTATAATTTGGGCTTATCCAATATCTAAATTGAGTCCAATCATAATCCTAAATTGATTGTGATTGAGATTTGATCTTATCCAATACCCAGATTGAGTCCAATCAGAATTCCAAATCAAGAGATCTAAATCAATATTAAATATTTGATTAGAATCCTTGATGAATACAAACTCTTTATTCCTATTCGTATAGAACTCTTTTCCTATTCCTATGGAACTCTTTATTCCTATTCCTATGGAACTCTTTATTCCTATTCCTACGGAAACTCTCATAACCACAAAAGTCTATAAATACCCTCTTTGAGGAGACCTTAGGGATCATCAATCAATCAATAGAAGATCAATCAAGAATAGATCAATCAATTCATGATCATCTATTTTCAATCTTTTGGAGGCTTTTGATAAAGTTCGAGTTGCGCATGAGAGCCTTGAACAAATCAAAACCAGAGATCAGAGGTCTTCTTCTTCCTTCGGCAAATCTTCTTCCTGATCCCTTTGGCAATTCAAGTATGCGAGAGAGCCTTGAAGCCTTTTTGTGATCGTCTTCCTCTTAGAGAATTCAAGTTACGCACAGAGCCTTAGATTCGTGAAGAGCAAAGACCAAGAAAATCGTCTACAGTCGGCCAATATCTTCAAAAGAGAAGATTTCAACGTACCGATCGTCCAAAGGAACTACTATAGATCCCATCGCCACTGATCCCACGTTTATATTGTAAAGGAGAGAGATTGAAGTATAAAATCCTCTCGTTTGTTCTCTTTATACATCTTGTTCACTTCTATTGTAATCTAAGTTGTATTCGATGGAAGGAAGCAAAGAAACTTTTGCGGCAAACAAACTGGCGACCACAGTGGGAGCCATCTCTTTCACTGATGAAGAGATTGTGGCGCAATCGGACGTTGATTTGATCGGATCCGACGGAGATATGCTAGTCGTTGAAATCGACCAGCAGAAGTATGAGGAGTATCTCTCCTCTGAATCAGGTAACCTGAACGAAACGCGACACTATCGTCGTGTGCGCTCCAATACCCGAGGAACGGGTAAAAAGGTATCCACCGAGGAACGGGGATCCATGGAGACCGCGACCATAGAGTCGTTGTTTGGGCAGGAAATCCTAGCAGGGGGTGATATCTCTACTACGGAAGAAGACCTGGGGACTGGATTGACCAGAACCCAACTCCGAAATAGGAACCGGAGAGCGAGGCGTAGAGCCCTCAAAGCCCGCCTTGGACGCGGAGCTAATACCAGAAGACGCGAGGCTATGGTCCCTCGCAAACTGGCTCGCGCTACCCGCTTGACCAGTCTCTGCCGCGTTAAACGCGAAGTTACAACTTGCCTTAAAAGCAAGGAAAAGTCAGCGTGTGATATTCCGCGCGAGGCTACCGCTGAGCTTAGCGAGAGACGCGAAACCAACGAAGTTTGCGCTAGTCGCAAAGTATCTGACACTCGCGAGAAACGTGAGTATAAAAATTCTGTAAAGCCAGCGTGTGATTCTCCACGCGAGGCTAATACTAAGCTAAGCGAGAAACGCGACGCTACTTGCGAGAAACGCAAGACTTATGACACTCGCGAGAAACGCGAGTATAAAAATTCATTAAAGTCAGCGTGTGATATTCCGCCCGAGGCTATTGCTGAGCTTAGCGAGAGACGCGAAGCCAGTAAGATTTGCGCTAGTCGCAAAATATCTCACACTCGCGAGAAACGCGAGTATAAAAATTCTGTAAAGCCAGCGTGTTATTTTCCACGCGAGGCTGATACTGAGCCAAGCGAGAAACGTGAGGCCAGTAATGCTTGTGAGAAACGCAAGATATACAATACTCGTGAGGAACGCGAAGATGATTGGCAAATTATTGTCAGCCGTAGAAATCGCGCGAGACGCAAAGTTATGACTTGTGATAACCACAAGGGTAAGCCAGCGTATAGGAATTTTATTCCATGCGAGGCTAAGACTACAAAAGAGAAACTTCTGAAAACACGCCAAGCCAGCGTAAAATGCGAGGCTGGCGTGGATAAACGAGGAGCTACTCTTCAGGCCCGCAATACAAAACGCAGAGCTATTTCTAAACTTCGCGTAGATCAACCTGACTGCAGAATCAGAACTGACCCTCGCATCAGTAGATCAGAACTGGACTCCAGTAGTCCTAAGAAGCTTCAGTGGGTTCCTCGACCCTCACAAGAATTGAATGGGTCCTACGACTCCATGGCTAAAGGCGCTGATCTCAGAGAGTATCTGTCCAAAAAGAGGGGCATAGAACAACTCCAAGCTGAACCTGTTTGTCATTGCCAGCAGCTTATGACGGCAGTATTTGCTGTGATGGACAATTGCGGCTGCAGCAAGAGCAGGATGTCTGTATTTGATCGACTAACCGAGTCAGACAAGAACCTTACTAAGAAGCCAAAGACTGCTTCCCTAAAACAATGGAGAGCTGTGACCTCAAATATGGTCAGTAAAGGTAAGAAGGCCATGGAAAAAAGACACGAGTCAGATGCAGATGATGAACAACCTCGCCATTTTACTCAACTCAAATCAGGTGCTGTCGCTCCTCGAAATTATAAGAAACTTTCAAAAGGTTCTTATGATGATGACAGCGACAACTCAGCTATAGCTTCCACAAAATCTCGTGCATCTTTCCGACCACGAAAATCAGCGTCACATATGGTGGACAGGTCCGATGAAATTGACCAGAGGATGGAAGCCCAAGAGCAGATGATTCGAGGTCAGCAAAAGGCCATTGATGATCTCAAAACAATGATTCTAAAAGTGATCGAAAATACGCAGAAGATAGCCGATGATAAGGCTAAAACTTCTTCGGAACCGCCACCTAAGGCAAATGAAGAAACTAAAGAAGAAAAGGCTTATTCGATACATGAGGATGATGACAAATACTCTTTCCATGATCCCCATGGAGAAAAGATTAAAAAATTGCAAAGCCAACTGGATGCCTTGATGCACAAGAAGGAACTGAAGGAATCGGGGGTTTCAAGGCCATATCCGCTTAAGTGGGACTTTGCCCCTTATCCAGAAAAGTATAAACCGCTCAAGTTGGAGTCATATGATGGGAAGGGATCCCCAAGCCAGCACTTATATTACTTCTTATCGTAGGCAGGTCATCTAATGGGAAATGATTCCATAATGACCAAAGTATTTGAGAGCACCCTGCGAGGGCTTGCTTTTACATAGTTTATGCAGTTGCCCCAGGGAACCATAAATACTTGGTATGATGTCGAGAAACAGTTCTTGGCACGTTTCTTTGAGGATGATACCGAAATATCGGTTCATTCCCTCCTTGCGACGAAACAAGGGGAAGAAGAAACGGTCAAAAGTTTCATTGAACGCTTCAGGGAAAAATCCGTGTATTGTCGACACGGTATAACCCAGGAAACCCTGGTGGAAACCTGCAAGCATAATTTCAGGATCGGCGTGCTGATAAGGATGGGAGCTGTAAAGTCCAAAACTTGGAAAGATCTGCTGAAGCAGGGAGAGCAGGCAGAAGATATAATTCGTCGAATTAAGGAATCTCGTGGCACGAGAAACTTTACGAATAACAGGCCATATCCACAGAATCCTAAAAATAAAGGGAAGGCTATGATGACATCTGTTGCAGATCCGAAGCCAAGACATCAAAATCCAAGAGGTGCAGGTCAAAATAAGCCTCGCCAAGATAGAACTTATACGTTCAAGACGGAGCAGACAGGTACTCTATTTCATCTCCTCCTCAGAAAGGGCTTGCTACAACTTCCAAAAAATGGAAAACCGGAAGACGTTGGTCAAACCAACGACCCTAACTATTGCCTGTACCATCGGAACGTCGGGCACCCAACTAAGGATTGCTATCCTCTTAAGAACCAAATTCAGGCATTGATAGAAGCCAGAGTTCTCACACTTAAAGAGGAACAGAAGAAAGTTTCTGCAAATATGGCAACTTTAGTAGTAGGAACCAATGAGTTCCCTACCAAAGCAATCCCTGTACCAGTAGGGAAGCCAATATCGACACCAAGCACGGGCAGCCCGCACCTGCAAGCTAGCCCCTTGGGTATGCCTCGAACCACAGCTGCGATCGAATCGTCCTCATTGGTTAGCAGCCAGATTTGGCTGGGGGTGCCGAAAATATTGACGATGATAAATATCATGCTTCCGCTACTCATGCTAGCCATTGGAATGGCTAATTGGGTGCTATAAATAAATTTTTTTGCCCAAGTGGCGCGAAGAGGAGATCAAGCTCCTCGCCAACCCTACCATACTGGGGGTAAAAGTATGAAATTAACTACCCAATACTGATTAAAGGCAAAGAGTGTTGGCAGTGAAAATTTCTAAGTTAAAAGGATTTTCCACAACAGAACGCGGAGCTAACTCCGCAGCCCCGCGTTCGGCTAATTTTAGCCTCGCGTTGAGTAAAACGCGGAGCTATCAATAGCTTCGCGTTAGCTCCGCGTTTTGGTTATTTTAGCGCCGCGTTTTGGATGCGATTGGCTCTACGTGGTCAAGTAACCAGAATCCTTAACTGATTGAGATTATGATTTGGGCCTATCAAAATACCCGAATTAAGTCCGATCAGGATTTTAAATCAAGAGATTCATATTTGATTGGAATCCTTGATGAGAGAGAATTCTATTTAGATAGAAACTCTTGCATGAACCCGGGGCTATAAATACCTTTCTGGTGAAACCCTAGGGGTCTTCTTTTCGGATCTTTTGACAACTCAAGTACGCGAGAGAGCCTTGAAGTCAGAGGTCCGTCTTCTTTTTGGCATCAGAAGTTTTCGGAGATCTCTTCCTCTTGGAGAATTCAAGTTACGCACAGTGCCTTGAATTCGTGAAGAACAGCAGAGATCAGTCGACTGCCATCTTCAATAGAGAAGAACTCGACGTACTGATCATCAAAAGGAGCTGTTATAGTTCCCATCGCCACAGATCCCACGCAATATTTTGTAAAAGAGAGAGATTGAAATATAAAATCCTCTCGTTTGTTCTTTTTCTTGTTCTCTTTTATTGTAACCTGAGTTGAGTTTAATGGAAGGAAAGCAACAACCAAAGTTTGCTGCGAACAAACTGGCAACCACAGTGGGAGCCATCTCTTTCACGGATGAAGAGATTGTGGCGCAATCGGATGTCGACTTGATCGGATCCAACGTAGATACACTGGTCGTTGAAATCGACCAGCAAAAGTATGAGGAGTTCCTCTCCTCAGGATCAGGTGACTTGGATGAGCCGCGGCACTATCGTCGCACGTACTCCAATACCCGAGTAACGGGTAAAAAGGTTCCCACCAAGAAACGGGGGTCCTTGGAGACTGCGGCTATAGAGCCAGTGCTCGAACAAGAAACCCTAGCCGAAGACGAGCTTCTCACTGCCAAAGAAGACCTGGAGACTGGATTGACCAGGACCCAACTCCGGAACAGGAACCGGAGAGCGAGGCGTAGAGCCCTCAAAGCTCGCCTTGTACGCGGAGCTAACACCAGAGGACGCGAGGCTATGGTTCCCCGCAAACTGGTTCGCGCTACCTGCGAGACCAGTCTCTACCGCGTTAAACGCGAAGATACAACTTGCCTTAAAAGCAAGGAAAAGCCAGCGTGTGATTCTTCACGCGAGGCTATTGCTGAGCCTAGCGAGAGACGCGAAGCCAGTAAGGGTTGCGCTAGTCGCAGAATACTTAACACTCGCGAGAGACGCGAGTATAAAAATTCTTCAAAGCCAGCGTGTGGTTCTCCATGCGAGGCTGATACTGAGCCAAGCGAGAAACGCGAGGCCAGTAATACTTGCAATAAACGCAAGACTTCTGATACCCGCGAGGAACGCGAGGATGATTGGCAAATAGTTGTCAATCATAAAAATCGTGGTAGGCGCGAAGCTATGATATGCAATAAGCCAGCGCGAAAGAACTTTCCTTCACGCGGGGCTACCATCCCAGAAAATAAACTTCTGAAGATACACCAAGCCAGCGAGAAACGCGAGACTAGTATGGATAAGCGCGGAGCTATTCTTCAGGCCCGTAATGTGAAACGCGAGGCTATTCCTATGCCACGCGAGGATCGGTCCGACCCCAGAGTCAGGGTTGATCAATCAAAGAAGCTTCAGTGGGTTCCCAGACCTTCTCAAGAGTTGAATGGACCCCCTGACTCCACGGCTAAAGTCGCTGATCTCAGGGAGTATCTCTCTAAAAAGAGAAGCATAGAGCAACTTCAAGCTGAACCCATTTGTCACTGTCAGCAGCTTATGACCGCAGTGTCCGCTGTAATGGACAACTGTGGCTGCATCAAGAGCAGGGTATCTGTGTTTGATCGATTGACTTAATTAGACAAGAACCCTACAAAGAAACCAAAGACTGCTTCCCTGAAACATTGGAGAGCCGTAACCTCCAACATGGTGGGAAAGGAAAAGAAAATTGTGGAGACGGATGACGATTTGGAGTCGAGTGACGAAGAACCTCATCGTATTACTCGACTTAAGTCAGGTGCCGTCCCGCCTCGAAATTATAAGAGGCTTGCAAAGGGTTCCTATGACGAGGACAGTGACAACTCAGTTATAGCTTCGCCTCGTTCCTCAGAATTGTCTCGACTACAAAAGTCAGCAGCGCATATGGCAGATAAGTCTGACGATATTAATCAGAGGTTTGAAGCCCAGGAGAGAATGATCCGAGAGCAACAAAGAACGATCGAAGACCTCAAATTGATGCTCTCGAAATTTGTCGAAGATAACTCTAAGAAGGGCAAAGAAACTCTGAATGAAGAGGAGAAAGAAGATAAAGCCCAGTCGATGCATGAGGACGACGATAGATTCTCCTTCCATGACCCTCATGGGGAAAAGATAGAAAATCTACAAAATCAACTCGAAGCTTTAATGCATAAGAAAGAGTTGAAAGAAGCGGGGGTCTCAAGACCATATCCTCCTGAATGGGATACGATACCATACCCGCAAAAGTATAAGCCGCTCAAATTAGAGCCATACGACGGGAAGGGATCGCCTAGTCAGCATATATATTACTTCTTGTCCCAGGTCGGACATTTGATGGGTAATGACCCCATTATGACAAAAGTATTCGCAAGTACTTTGCGAGGGCCTGCCTTTACGTGGTTCATGCAGTTGCCCCCAGGATCTATTAATGCCTGGTTTGACGTGGAGAAATTATTTCTCTCACGTTTCTTCGACGATGACACCGAAATTACGGTTCATTCCCTCCTTGCAACTAGACAAGGAGAACAAGAAACAGTTAAAGATTTCATAGAAAGGTTCTGGGAGAAGTCCGTATATTGCAAACACGGAATGATCCAGGAAACTCTAGTCGAGACTTGTCGACACAACCTTAAGACCAATGTGCTCCTCAAAATGGGGGCCGTGGAGTCCAAGACGTGGAGGGACCTGATCAAACAAGGAGAGCAAGCTGAAGACTTGATTCACCGAGTTGAAGAGTCCTGCGGGTCAAGAAATGCTGGGGGTAGTAAGCCATATACCCAAAACAACAGCAATAAGAATAAGGGGAAGGCAGCAATGTCATCAGAAGCCGCTCCTCAGAAAACCAGTCCTCCGCCACAGCCGAAGCATCAAGGTCAACAAGGATCAAGGCAAATTAGACCGCAGCAAGAAAGGAATTATACTTTCAAAGCGGAACAGACGCCTATTCTCTTTCACTTACTCCAAAAGAAGGGAATGCTAAGACTTCCGGAGAATAAGAAGCCAGAAGATGCTGGTAAGACTAAAGACCCCAATTACTGTCTCTATCACCGGAATGTTGGGCACCCTACCAGGGATCGTTTTCCCCTTAAGAACAGAATCCAAGCATTAATAGAAGCTGGAGTTCTGACGCTTAAGGAAGAGCAGAAGAAGGTCACTGCCAATATGGCAACCATAGTGGTTGGAACCCATGAGTTCCCCGCAGGAGTGACCCCAATCCCAAAAGGTAAGATGATCACAACGAACCTTGAACCTCACAACAAAGCCCAAAAAGGACTTGTCCCCATAACAACCCAAAAGGGGGAAGTTATGTGGGTTCACCCTGATTTGCTGGAAGATGAACAATGGACTACTTCTAGAGGTCAAGATAAGAGGCGGACTATTAACGCCATTTCTGCAGATACAAAGGAAGAATATATAGCTTCGGGAGCCTTCACAGATTCTGAGGAAGAACCCGAAACTATGGCCACTCATCAAGATGGGGCAGGCCCTTCCGGCACTCGATCCGGGAAGACATATCTCAAGGACTACACCAGGGTAGATCCAAAGGGTATATATGCAGAGCTTGCAAAACCGGCTAAGCAGAAAGGACTTTGCTTTCAGAAGGATCCTGTTGAAGATGAAGGGGCCAAAGAGACCACCTTCAAATTTGATATAATCACCCAGGTGGCTAATATTCCGGCGCGAGTAACGCTCTACGAGCTACTAAGACTATCAAAGTCAACCCGTGAAGCATTGAGAGAGGCATTAGCAGACTCTGAGTCATTCCTAGCTCAGATTGTCGAGCTAGTCGAAGAGAAGCGGGATTCTTGCCCCAACTGTCACCAAGTAAGGAGGCAGATCCCACAAATTACTTTCTCTCTAGAGGACATGCAGGTGAGGAATATAAAACACAATAGACTTTTATATTTCACCGGATATGTCGGATCCACCCATGTGGACCGAATTCAAATAGATCCGGGTTCTGCACTAAGCGTCGTGCCCAGAAGGTTGATGCAGTTGTTGGGAATTTCCCTCCATCGTCTGGCACCAACCAATACGACAATATATGGTTTTAATGCCAATAACAGCAGTCCCCTCGGAAAGATCCGACTCCGATGTCAAATCAGAGACTTGGAGGTCACGTGCTATGTTATTGATGCCGATACCTCCTATAATATGTTACTGGGACGACCTTGGATCCATCCTCACATGATAGTTCCATCAACTCTTCATCAATGCATGAAGTATTGCGATGAAGAAGGAGAAGTCCGGACGTTAATTGCAGACAGGCAACCATTCAAAGGGTTGGAGAATTACTTCACAGATGCTGCACTTTATAAGCCAGCCCATGAAGTCTCCAACGATGAGCTGAGCGAGCCTGCGAAGCCTGACGACAGTGGCAATGAAGCCGACATGGAGTATGAACTTCATGAAGAAGATGATGGGGCTGACTACGAAATCAACCCCTACTTAGATTTTAGCTTGGATCTAGATAATAATACAGATGATGTAATAGACAGTGATTGGATTATCAATGAAAATATAAAATTGATCTACGAGCATGCTGTAGCCACTGAATCTGAGCCGTCTTGCACTTCCACTGAAGTGGATGACTTATCTGAGATTGAAATTCTGTCAACATATTATTGGCCACTTAAGTCATCCCTCCTCTCTCGGTCTGAAATAGTTAGGGAAGAAGGTCGATACTTCGAAGTGCCTTCCCGACAAAAATCCCAAAAGCCGATCATGTTCGGCAGGGTAATAACGTCACCTCGATGGAAACAGAGTAGTGAAAGTGATGAACAGACGTCACCGCAATTCCATTTGTATGAACAAAAATCCCGAGAAATGATGAAAAAGATGGGTTATAACTTCACCCAGAAGCCGGGATTAAACTTTGAAAAGGGGCGACGGAATCTTATACTCTCATTCAGACCAAGAGGAAAGAGTCCAGATTATTATCAAAAGACTCGCAGGGGGTTGGGCTATGTATCTACCCCTCCTTCATCACCGTTAAAAGATGAAGAGAGTTCTTCAATTAAAGAAGAAACATCTTCACCCGAGCAGGACTCGGATATAAGTACCGGTGATTGGTTTCAATTTTTGACAGCCAATATGGTTTCAGCCGCATTAGAAAGCGACGAGGAACCAATTGATATTCAAGATGATTCCTGGGCCAAGCACATGGATACTCTGTGGGACGTCCGCTTTGAACAACGTGACCCACCCACGGAAGACAAATTGATACAAGTCAATATGGGGACGGAAGAAAATCCGAAGCCTATTTTCATAAGCGAAACGCTAACTCCCTTGGAGAAAGAAGAACTTATATCTCTTATCAAGGAGTATATAGATGTATTCGCATGGAGTTATGAAGACATGCCAGGGCTAGACCCTCAAATTGCCACACACCGGTTAAATATTAAAGAGGATGCCAAGCCTGTTAAGCAACAGCAAAGGCGTTTTCGACCGGAATTGATGGAGGCAATAGTTGCTGAGATCAATAAGCTCATAAAATCCGGATTCATTCTCGAAGAGCAACACCCTGATTGGGTAGCTAATATAGTGCCTGTTCGTAAGAAGAACGGCAAGATCCGGATATGCATTGACTTTCGAGATCTGAACACTGCATGTCCTAAAGATGAGTTTTCGCTCCCCATCACCGATGTAATGATTGACAATACCTGTGGTTACGAGAGGATGTCTTTTATGGATGGCTTCTCAGGATATAACCAGATTAAAATGCACCCGGATGATGAAAAGTATACAGCTTTTAGAATACCGCTGGGAGTCTATTGTTACACGGTAATGCTATTTGGATTAAAGAATGCCGGTGCTACCTACCAACGCGCAATGAGTGTCATATTCAAAGAACACTTGCGCCAGACCGTAGAGTGCTACGTGGATGACTTAGAAGTCAAAAGCAAAAGCAAAGGAGATCATCTTCACGATTTAAGAGTGGTCTTCGATCTTATGAGGAAACATCGTTTGAAGATGAATCCAACTAAGTCATTCATGGGGGTGTCCAGCGGGAAATTCCTTGGGTTTATAATAACTTCAAAAGGAATTTTTCTCGACCCTGAAAAGGTGAAGGCAATTTTAAGGGGGTTGCAAGGAAAGCTCGCTTATATTCGACGCTTCATTTCCAACTTATCCGGACGATGCCAACCATTCTCCAAGCTTATGAAGAAGGGGGTATCTTTCGTATGGGATGAAGCATGTCAACAGGCATTCGACGACCTGAAAGAATATCTTACTAAGCCCCCTGTGCTTATGGCACCAGCCCCTGGGCAGCCCTTCCTTATATACGTAAGGGCTATGGATGATGCTTTAGGAGCGCTGCTGGCCCAATATAATGAGCATGGCCAGAAACATGCCCTCTATTATCTAAGTAGAACAATGATCGGGGCCGAACAGCGGTACACCCCGATTGAAAAGGAGTGTTTAGCCCTAGTGTTTGCTGTTCAGAAGATGCGACACTACCTTTCAGGGCAAACAATTCATGTCATATCACGGGTTAATCCCTTGAAGATCCTGATGACGAAACCTGGATCCTTAAATGGCCGAATGGCAAAATGGGCACTATTGCTGTCACCATATGACATACATTTTGTCCCTCAAAAAGCTATGAAGGGACAGGCGATTGCCGATTTCTTAGCAGACCATCCAATCTGGTCCAAATCCAAACAGACGCCGGAAGCCAACACAGTTAGCAAAGAACAACCATGGCAAATGTTCTTTGATGTTGCTGCCAGACGATCTGCTGCTGGAGTGGGGGTCGTGCTAATATCACCGCATAAACACATATTGCCCAATGGTTACTCACTAACGGAACCATGCACGAATAATGTGGCGGAATATAATGCTCTCATTATCGGCCTAAAAATAGCTCTGCAAATGGGGGTGAACAATCTTGAGGCCTATGGAGACTCTAAACTCATCGTCAATCAGATGACAGGTGAGTATGAAGTCAGACATGAAGCTCTCATCCCCTATCATCAGCTAGCCATTGAGCTGGCAGGACACTTTGAACAATTTTACATATATCACGTATCTCGAAACGAGAACGTTTATGCAGATGCTCTTGCCGCATTGGCTGCAACTCTGGCAGTCCCGCCAGATAAAGCTAAAAGCCTCACTATTGGTAGCAGGGAACTCCTCCATCCAGATACGGCATTCAAAACCAAGGAGGTATGCCAGGCAGGTTTAACCCTGGAGCCCCGTGATTGGCGATTTTCGTTTGTGGATTATGCTTTACACGGGATCTTGCCAGAAGATTCAAAGGAAGCCACCTCGATAAAGAGGAAGGCACAGAAATTTTATTATGACCATAAGCTTCAGACTTTGTATAGAAAGTCAAGAGATGGTCTGCTGCTACGCTGCATATCGAAAGCAGAAGCAGAAGAAGTGCTGAGAGAAGCACATGATGGAGTATGTGGAGCTCATCAGCCCGGTCCAAAACTCGGAGACCGTATAAGAAGGCTAGGATATTACTGGCCAAGCATGATTACGGAAGCTATGGCATATGCTAAGCGATGCCATGCATGCCAAATACATGCCAACTACATCCATCAACCCTCAGAATACTTGCACAATACTGTTGCTAGTTGGCCATTTGAGGCCTAGGGAATGGACATTGTGGGGCCTATAACTCCCCCGTCATCCAGAGGACATCGGTTTATTTTGGCAATAACAGATTACTTTTCAAAATGGGCCGAAGTCGTGCCCATGAGAGAGGTAAAAACGACAGATGTGATTAAATTCATTAAGCATCATGTCATTTACCGCTTTGGTGTTCCCCGGAGGATCATCCATGATAACGGGCCACAGTTTGTCAGCGAGAGATTTTCGAGATTTTGCGACAGATTCAGAATCAAGAACATCGCTTCGACGCCTTATAACCCCGCGGCTAATGGTTTAGCCGAGGCTTTCAACAAGACGATCATTAAACTCCTTCGGAAGTTCGTCTCCTCCAATAAACGAGATTGGGATGAGAAGCTAGGAGAGTGCCTGTGGGCTTATCGCACAACCGTTCGCACCCCTACAAAAGCTACCCCATTCTCTTTGGTCTATGGAAGCGAGGCCGTGTTGCCTCTTGAAATCCAGATACCATCATTAAGGGTGGCCTTAGCCACAAAGATGACGACAGAAGAGCGCCATCGACAGAGGTTACAAGAACTAGAGGCGTTGAATGAAAAACATCTCAGGGCTCAACAACAAATTGAGTTGTATCAAGCCCGAATTACACAAACATTCAATAAAAACATTAAGCCAAGGACCTTTAAGCAAGGAGACTTGGTTCTGGCTATTAAACGGTCGATGGTGCTAACTCACAAAACTAAGGGTAAATTCGAACCCAAGTGGGAAGGACCATTTATTGTGGAGACTGTGTACTCCAGTGGAGCCTATCGCTTAATGAATCAAGACGGCGACAGGATGATGATGCCGATCAATGGCAAATTTTTGAAGAAATACTATGCCTGACAAACTAAAAATGGCGAACAGAATAACTGTCCCATTTAGTGTTAAAACTGGGTGTGTTTGGTTCTCAAGTTTGAACCACCTCCAGTCTTTTCTTAGGCATGCGCATTTTACGCCTCTGACCTAAAACCTGTTGTGTTTGGTTCTCAAGTTTGAACCACCTCCAGTCTTTTCTTAGGCATGCGTATTTTGCGCCTCTGACCTAAAACCTGGTGTATTTGGTTCTCAAGTTCGAACCACCTCCAGTCTCTTTTCTTAGGCATGCGCATTTTACGCCTCTGACCTAAAACCTGGTGTGTTTGGTTCTCAAGTTTGAACCACCTCCAGTCTCTTTTCTTAGGCATGCGCATTTTGCGCCTCTGACCTAAACCTGGTGTGTTTGGTGTGCCCAGTTCAAGTTACGCGAGAGAGCCTTGAACCGCCTCCTGTTTGGTTCTCAAGTTTGAACCACCTCCAGTCTCTTTTCTTAGGCATGCGCATTTTGCGCCTCTGACCTAAAACCTGGTGTGTTTGGTTCTCAAGTTTGAACCACCTCCAGTCTTTTCTTAGGCATGCGCATTTTGCGCCTCTGACCTAAAACCTGGTGTGTTTGGTTCTCAAGTTTGAACCACCTCCAGTCTCTTTTCTTAGGCATGCCACCTCCAGTCTCTTTTCTTAGGCATGCGCATTTTGCGCCTCTGACCTAAACCTAGTGTGTTTGGTGTGCTCAGTTCAAGTTACGCGAGAGAGCCTTGAACTGCCTCCTGTTTGGTTCTCAAGTTTGAATCACCTCCAGTCTTTTCTTAGGCATGCGCATTTTGCGCCTCTGACCTAAAACCTGGTGTGTTTGGTTCTCAAGTTTGAACCTTAGGCATGCGCATTTTGCGACTCTGACCTAAAACCTGGTGTGTTTGGTTCTCAAATTTTAACCACCTCCAGTCTCTTTTCTTAGTCATGCGCATTTTGCGCCTCTGACCTAAACCTGGTGTGTTTGGTGTGCCCAGTTCAAGTTATGCGAGAGAGCCTTGAACCGCCTCCTGTTTGGTTCTCAAGTTTGAACCACCGCCAGTTCTTTCTTAGGCATGCGCATTTTGTGCCTCTGACCTAAACCTGGTATGTCCGGTTCTCAAGTTTGAACCGCCGCCAGTTTCTTCTTCTTAGGCATGCGCAATTGAGCGCCTCTGACCTAAAAGTGGTGTGCCCAGTTCATGTTACGCGTGGGAGCCATGAACTACCTCCACCTATTCTTGAAAATATAAAGCAAACTACTCAACGCCGGCTAGGCAATGGGAAGAGGATTAGTTCCTCGCCAACCCCTTCATACTGGGGGTAAGAAGTATGAACTACCCAACGCCTATAAGGCAGAGGGAAGAGGACAAGTTTGGCATCTAAGCTCAAACAAAATCCTCGACAACTCACCATGTTAAAGGGAATAACATGGCTAGCCCAACTCAAACGGTAGTTGGTAAAGGCAAATCAAATCCGTTGATAGCTGGGGGTTTGCTAAAAATTCCATAAAATCTGTCATGATTAAATCTTTACCTCTGACGGTATGAGTTCAAGACATGCAATATAGGCCTTGGACCGCTAGACCCAGAACAGCTAAATCTTTCAACGACAAATTATCTATTTGAGCAAGCCAAGATTGGTAGACAAATAGGTAAAAGAATTAGAAAGATTATCTTTATTCAATAAAAAGAATGGAGCTACAAAAAAGTTTTGTTCTTTATTACAAGTTATAAAATGAATGAAGAATAAAGAATAAAGAATAAAAGAAGAAAAGGAAGAAAGCTATGGGTCTTTCAGACGCTTCAACTTATTTATTGCCTCGTCAATCACCCGGTGACGAGTTGCTGTTACAGAATGTTGAGCCTGCTGACGTAGGTCGTCCACACTTACGGACAATCGCTAGGCCGACCGTTGACGGGATTCCTCCATAGCTTGGCTTCTGGTGGACTCCTCCTGATCAATATGCTCCCGTTGAAGAATCAGTGCTTCCCGCTTCTTTACAAACTCCCCTAATTTATGCTCATTTTCCGCTAACGCCTTCCTAGCTTCAGTAATGATCTCGCGAGCATTGAAGATAGCGGCTTGGCTCCCCCCAATCTCAGACTCCACCACCTCCAGATTTTTAAGGATGGATTCCCGACTAGCCCGAAGCTCTGCCAGCTCTCGTGACCATCCCTCTTCTTGCCGCATTGACTCTTCTCGGCAGGCCGCCAGCTCCAACCGAAGCCGCGCTAACTCTATCTCAGTAATCGCTTCCACATCCGCTTGGTGAACGGTGTTTAGCATGTTCACCTGCTCCTCTAAAATAGTTAAGCGGGCCCAGTAGGGAGCTGCTCAATCCCGTCCCCCGACCCTCTCAATATTGTCTAGGTAATTGAGCAACATGGGATGACCGAGAGTAAGAAAGTCCGTATTAACAGAGATCGGACCGATCCATCTCTGTAGCAGCCGCATGAAATCATTAACACTCTGGTTAAAGACCTCTTCGAGAAAACCCGCAGTGTCTTCGCTTAAAACAGGCGGCGTGGAAGAAGAAGTCCCAGAGGGAGGAGTGATATCTGCCAAGTTTGAAGACGGAGAAGTTCGCCCCTGTACCAAGTCCATGATACGCGGGGCTAATAAAGCCAGCGCAGACTGAACAGAGCTAGGGACTTGAGGAGGAGCATCACTTGAGTAGGTCACTTGGACAGCACTACCAGCAGGGGGCGTCAAAGGTGTTCCTTCACTCGAAGTTCCTCCTGCAACAGAAGTGGTTTCGAATGAGAATTTCAAATTCTCTTCGTCGCCCGCTGACGGGAGAGTTGGGGCTGGAGGAGTCACCGACATATCGACAGCCCTAGCAATAGAAGGCATTGGTGTCACTGGCTGAGGAGCAGAAGGTGCACCGATAACCACCGAAAAGGCTTCTTCAGAACAAGCCGCAGGTGTCGGGGATGGAAAACTGAGAGATGGTGTAGCCTCTCTTGATGCGGCTTCAATAATCACTTATGTCCTCTCGTCGCTCCCAACATCATCAAGTGAAGGGACCGAAGAAGGAACCAGTGGAGGAGTAGCCGCGAGATGATCCGTGTCCGCGTCAGTGGCGGAACTACCAGGTCCACCTGCTGAGCCGGTAGTGCCAGAGTAGTCCACCCTTTCATTGGATTCCCCCCCGGTAGTCGAATGCATCGGCGAGAGAGCATGGCCACCTATGCCTCAGAAAAACAAGACAAGGAGATTTATATACAGAGTACAGAGAAAATAAATAGGAGACGGAGTATAAAAGTTGAAAGAACTATACCAGGGGAGACAAGACCAGTTGTTGGGCTTGAAGGAGGAGCCGCTGTTGTCTCTAAGAGTGTGCCCGTCTCACTACTCAAAGGTAACACCGCAGGGTGTTCAACAGGTACTACCGTCGGAGGGGTTGGAACCGCAGGAGCACTTGAGACCCCAGCAGGTCCACCTTCTCTTATCGGCACGGGAGGTAGAGTTGATGCCAGCAGATCCGAGGCGAACTTGACAGTTGCCTCTTGAGGAGCTAGCAGAGCACCTGGAGCCAGCTTCTTTTTCTTTTCAGCAGGCCCTTCCTTTGGGGCGCCGCGGCGTTTTAGGGTAGAACCCCTGGGGATAACAATAGATTGAGGGACACCCCCAGCATCAGCATGGTCATCATCATTATCGTCATCATTGTTAGGCTCGCTGACGTCCGATGGTTCTGCCGCAGCGCCAAGGAATTCGTCCATCCCTTTGACCCTAACTCTGGAGGAACTCTGACAGCTAATGTAGAAAGCCTCAATCTCCTTACAACAGCTTCTGTTGATAGTGAAGTGAGGCACGTCAGCATTAGCAACACTATACCAGGTGCAGAAGCTGAGGGTCATGGCCAGTTCTGGCAATTTTTGTGGTAAAGTAAATTCAGCTCCAGTCCCACCAGCGGCAAAATGAAACCAACCCCGGGCGCCTTCAGATAAATTCCCCTCAAAAGCAAAATGCCTGCCCGGATTGCCCACATAGAGTTGAGAATACCCGAACTGGCGAGCAAAGCGGCTCGAGGTGTAGAGTTCAATAAGACACTTGGCATCTTGACGATATACCAAGTGTCCAGGGCGAATATTGAGGAGCCACCAGAACGCTCCTGAAGATAAGGCAGTGAAGTTATCTGCGCCGGCAATAATCTTCAGCTTCATTCCATATCCACCACCAGGGAAGTCGGGAAAACACCGGAAGATCTCGTAATTTTGATGACTTCGAAGAGTCTTCCGGATCTGAGATATGTAATGATGCTTCCATGATGAGCGTTCATAAAGCTCCACGAAATAGCACTTATCACCAGAGCGGCGTGCAGCAGCACTCATCAGAGACGGGCAATGCAAAACAAGCCACGCCATCAGATAAGTATAAGGAAGCTCCACCCTAGGGTTCGGAGTCTTCGGCTGGGCAGTCTCCTTCAACTTGCCCTTTCCTTTCCCCTTGACCTTATCAGCGGGGAGAAAATCACGACAGAATGTCCGCAATCCATGCTGCAGATTGCACACCATGGCAGGAAGAAGACCAATGGGACGGTCATATGCGAGAAGAACCGCTGGATATACCACGGTCATCGCGATCGCTTCCTTGGGCAATGAAGGCACAACGCATCTCTTCAACCATAGCATCAAAAACCCGGCAATGAGGCCTCTGTTGGAAACCGGAATCTGGGCTTGATAATGGTAGCTCTTGAACGAGGTGCCAGGACCATATCCATTCTCATTGGAGTCAGTGGTATAATATAATAAATGATGATCCCGGGCTATGCGCTGATCAACCTCTGAGATAGGGACGGGAGGATGGCCATGGATAGCTGTAGAGCTATCCTTAGAATTCAGGTTGGCAAAAAGATAGTCGGCCCATTTCTTGTGACCGATACCATGATTACGCGCCCCTGTCAAGTCAGCACAAATGCGATAATGTCACATCATCTCCCAGTATGTGGCATAGACGCGTTCATCCTTAGCCATCAATATGTTGAGTTCCTCGGTGGAAGGGATGTATTCTTCATAAGGAACTTCGCCCATTGAGAGCCCAGACACTTCGAACATCTCGTGGAGAGCAAACCCTAGCTCACCCACTGGTGTAAAGAGAGTGCAGGTATCAGGGTTGTACATCTCCAGGAGGTAGAAGAAATGATAAGCGCTTTGGGGGAACCCGAACTGGACGTTCCTGATAGCCTTATATAAGCCGACGTCCTTTAAGATAGGCTCATGAGAATCCAACATATATTGGACAAGGCGTGCCCACCACATGTTCCCAGAAGAGTAAACCCAGCCAGGCATTCTAAAGTCGCTAGCCGGGTACTGACCATTCTTCGCCAGGAACTCACTTAAGAAAGTTCGTGCGTGGGATGGGACCTCTCCTACTGGAAGCTCCTTGCCAAATCGGCCTGGAAGCAAGCCAGTGATGCATCTGGGGGAACCATCTTGATAAACTCCTTGGGCACCAAATTTGCCCGTTGGGACTCCATCTTGCTCTTGAGTTAGTCCCCACTTTAATTCCCGAGGCATTGCCAGCCTCTGAAGATAGACCAGGGGATAGCTACGATCCATTCTAGGCAGAAACATCAGCATTTCGCCTGAATTATACAACCAAACGCTCTCCTCTTCGAGAAGGATCTCATCTGATTGATCCATCTGGTCTCCAAAAGGAAGGCGGGTTTCTCCAATGCCTCTCTATTCAAAGTTTCAAAAGCTGCGTCAGTTATGATTTCTCGTGCAGTAGTGGGGTGATATTTGATTAACTTCTCCTTGCGCTCCTTCGGGTCTGGCTTATATGAAGCCAAGATAGTGGTGAAGCAAAATTACCCTGAAGGATCTGAACCTCCAGCAAAGCCAAGGTAGTTCTTGTGGGGAAGAGCTTCCATCGAATACCCCACTGCAAAAAGAAGCACCAGAGTTAGAGAAATTTCTATAAAACAGAAAAAATTCTCTAAGTAAGGGCGCGCGAAGCTAAAAATTAGAACGCGCGAAGCTAAGAATAGTGCCGTGCGAAGCTAAAGATTAGACCACGCAGAAGTCAAAATAGCCTCGCGTTTCAGCGCGATTGCTGCTTAAAATAGCCTCGCGTTTCAGCGCGACTGCTACTTAAAAATAGCCTCGCGTTTCCGCGCATAGCCTCGCATTTCAGCGCGATTGCTACTCAAAATAGCCTCGCGTTTCAGCGCGATTGCTGCTTAAAATAGCCTCGCGTTTTTGCTCATAGCCTCGCGTTTCAGCTCGATTGCTACTCAAAATAGCCTCGCGTTTCAGCGCGATTGCTACTTAAAATAGCCTCGCGTTTCAAAGCGATTGCCACTTAAAATAGCCCCGCGTTTCAATAGGCGAGGATGACGCGATAACTTCGCGAAAGAAGAAAGTCAGAGACTTTTCTTCCTCTCCAAGCCTCACAGCAGGAGTACGGCGATCTCGCCGGTAAAAGAGTTGATTGATCAGGTAAAATTAAGCCAAAATCACTCTAAAGATGTTCTAAAGAGTCTCGATGGAGAGATTCTTACCTCCGATAGGCGAAATGTGGGCTGGCGCGTCGCTGCCTTGGCCACCGCCACCACTGCTTGCGCCAGTCGCCGATGATGGAGCCACGCGAGAAGTAGCACGAGTTTTGGGTGCCATTGTGGAGGAGAATCGACTGGTAGTTGGAGGAGACTCGGTTGGAAAAAGCTCGGGTCGCCTGAACTATGATTGCCTGAATCTCTAAGTTTCTGGAAAATTCTCAAGATGAAGTGAGAAGGATAAGGAATAGAGATTTCATTTAAACGAAAGAAACCGCCTCTTAGGATTCAGCGCGAGTTTCGGAGAAAATGACTGGTCGGTTACTCTCCAGAACGCGAAGCTAATTAGCCTCGCGTAATCAGAAAGAACGCGAAGTTATTAACTTCATGCAATTATACAAAATGCGAGGATAGCCCGGTGCCTTAGCTTCGCGTTTTCTATAAAAACTTGGATTTTTTTGTGAGTGCAATTGAGCATTTCCATCTAAGTTAAAATGAGATTAGCTTCGCGTTTTCTATGAAAACTTAGATTTTGGCAAGTGCAATTAGGCGCTTCTATCTAAGTTAAAATGATCTTTGAACGATCATCTTGATCTTTTTAATCTAAGTTACGCAAATGAGCCTTAGATTATTATATCAAAATTATAAACCATTTGTTTGTTGAGCAAGCAAAATTTTTGGAAGCCAACAGATAGAGAGGAAAATATTCATCTTTATTTATAAAAAGAAAAGGTTACAAAAGAAGAGGGAGTTATAGCTCTCCCAAAAGCTTCTACATGAGCAATTCATCAATGACCTAACAGTAAGATTTCTCTACGGGGTGTTGAAGCTCAGTTCCCTGGTTCACATGCAAAAGAACTCCAGATTTCTCTGCGGGGTGTTGAAGCTCAGTTCCCTGGTTCACATGCAAAAGATCTCCTCTGCAAATGACAAATTGGATCTGTCATCCGAAATGAAGCACGAGAGGAAAGAGAGGCGCTGCAATTTTGAAGTGCAAGTGCTGCAATTCTGCACTGCAAGTGCTGTAGCTCCTTACTTGAGCTTACAGCTCCTTCAAAATTCATCTCCAGGAGCCAGAGCTTGAAACCTGCAACTATGTTGTTCAGCATATGCTTCTGACTTCCTTAGAGTTACTTTTGTTGACAAAGATAGATGAACCCACATACATTCCTCTTCAGAAAGGATTGGACTTACTGCAAAAAGGAACAAAGTTTCTGTGAAAACGCGGAGCTAAGTTAACTCCGCGTGCAGTTGAAGAAATAGCCTCGCGCTTTAAACGCGGAGGATGACGCGATAACTTCGCGTAAAGTAAGGACAGAGTTTCTCTCTGCTTTTTCCTTCTTTTTTCATAAGCATGGTGATATAAAGCGACTGCTAATCAAAGATAGCCTCCCAATTTATCGCGACTGCTAATCAAAGATAGCCTCGTTATTCATCGCGACTGCTAAACAAAATAGCCCCGTGTTTTAAGCGTAGGGATGATGCGATAACTTCGCGTAGAGAAGGATCAGAATTCCTCTCTGTTTTCTCCATGGAGCATTAAAAATGAACAGCGACAACTTCGTCGATAAGATAAGCAATTGGCCAAATTAAATCGAGCCAAAACATCTCAGAATGGTTCTTAGAAGACCAAGAGTTAAGGGTTTTACCTTCGGAAGACGCTGCATAGGCTGGTTCGCCGTCGCGCTTACTTCCATGGCCGCTGACATTAACGCCGGCCACTGTGCATAAAGCCATACTCTTCTGGAGCGACATCCTAATGATGAAAACCATGAAGAATTGAACGAAGATCACTTGAAAGCCATTCGTCAACTAGGTCGCCGCTCTGTTACTGAAGTCGCCTGATTTCTGGACTCTCAGGAATCTTCAGAAATGCTTCGGGTGGAATGAAGAAGAAGACGACCCAGGAGCTCTATTTAAACATGATCAAAGCCTGTTCATCTCCGTCGCTTGGTATTCGGCATAGAAGATCAGGGTAATTAATGAAGAAATTACTCACTTCACTGAAAAAATGAAACTGATTAGCTCCGCGTAAGAGAGCAAAACGCGAAGGAGACTTGGTATTCTAACCCCGCGTTTTCAGTTTAGAGATCCAAAGTATTTCAAAATTTGCTAAGTTCTAAGCCATTTTGAAAACTTTGGAGTGGTTCTGTTGGCAGTGAAAATTTCTAAGTTAAAAGGATTTTCCACAACAGAACGCGGAGCTAACTCCGCAGCCCCACGTTTGGCTAATTTTAGTCTCGCGTTGAGTAAAACGCGGAGCTATCAATAGCTTCGCGTTAGCTCCGCGTTTTGGTTATTTTAGCGCCGCGTTTTGGATGCGATTGGCTCCACGTGGGCAAGTAACCAGAATCCTTAACTGATTGAGATTATGATTTGGGCATATCAAAATACCCGAATTAAGTCCGATCAGGATTTTAAATCAAGAGATTCATATTTGATTGGAATCCTTGATGAGAGAGAATTCTATTTAGATAGAAACTCTTGCATGAACCCAGGGCTATAAATACCTTTCTGGTGAAACCCTAGGGGTCTTCTTTTCGGATCTTTTGACAACTCAAGTACGCGAGAGAGCCTTGAAGTTAGAGGTCCGTCTTCTTTTTGGCATCAGAAGTTTTCGGAGATCTCTTCCTCTTGGAAAATTCAAGTTACGCACAGAGCCTTGAATTCGTGAAGAACAGAAGAGATCAGTCGGCCGCCATCTTCAATAGAGAAGAACTCGACGTACTGATCGTCAAAAGGAGCTGTTATAGTTCCCATCGCCACAGATCCCACGCAATATTTTGTAAAAGAGAGAGATTGAAATATAAAATCCTCTCGTTTGTTCTTTTTCTTGTTCTCTTTCATTGTAACCTGAGTTGAGTTTAATGGAAGGAAAGCAACAACCGAAGTTTGCTGCGAACAAAGGGGAGAGGAAATCAATTCCTCGACAACTTACCATACTGAGGGGAATAGCATGGCTAGCCCAACGCAAACGGCGATTGGTAAAGGCTAATCAAATCCGTTGATAGCTGGGGGTTTGGTAAAAATCCCGTGGACCTGTCATGTTAAGTTTTTACCTCTGACAGTATGATTTGGATTATTCCTATCTCCGTTCAAGTTACGCGTGAGAGCACTTGGACTAGGCATGCGCAATTTGGCGCCTCTGCCGAAATTAGATGGTCCTTACCCGATCATATCGGTATTAATGATCTAAGTTACACAAAAGAGTCTTAGATTATTGTACCAGAACTATCAACCATCTATTTGTTGAGCAAGCAAGATTCTTGAAGCCGACAGATAGAGAGGAAAATAATTTGCCTTTATTTATAACAGAAGGAAAGATTACAAAGAGGGAGTTATAGCTCTCCCAAAAGCTTCTACATATTCATCGACTCATCAATAACCTAACGGCGAGATTCCTCCGCGGGGTGTTGAAGTTCAATTCCATGGTTCACATACAAGAGATCTTCTCTGCAAATGTCAACTAGGATCTATCATCTGAAATGAAGCACAAGTTGAATTTGAAGCGCTACAAACCCTTACATGATCATCTAACAGAAATGATCCTCATGAAAACTTAATGGGCTGCCGCAAAGTTCTTGTAACTCCTTCAAGAGGAGCCAGAGCTTGAAAAACTGCAATTATGTTGTAAAGTATATGCTTCTGGCTTCCTTAGAGTTACTTTCGTTGATGAAGATCTGTGCATAACCTGCTTTTGAAGATATATCAGGGAGAAGCTACATCCCAAGTCATTAGATTAGACCCAGTTCACTGCAAAAGAAGAATCAGGAGTTCGACAAAACTTGAAAAATCTTCTAAGTAAAAAAATGCGGAGCTAAACTAACTTCGCGTGCAGCTGAAGAAATAGCCTGGCGTTTCAAGCGCGAGGATGACGCGATAACTTCACGTAACAGAGTTTCTCTCTGCCTCCTTTTTAATAGCCCTGCGTTTCAAGCGCGAGGATGACACGATAATTTCGCGTAGAAGAAGATCAGAGTTCCTCTCTGATTTCTCCTTCTCCTTCAAGCCTTACGGCCGGAGAACGGGGATCTCGCCGATAAAGCAAACAATTGGCCGGATTAAACCGAACCAAAACATCCCAGAATGGTTCTAAGAAGACCAAAAGTTAAGGTTTTTACCTTCAAATAATAGCTGCATAGACTGGTTCGCCGAAGTGTCTACTTCCACGACCAACGTGCATGAAGCCGTACTCTTCTGGAGCAACATTCTAAATGGAGAATTGAGGGAAGATCAGTCGAAGATTGTTCGCTAACATGAGTCACTCAATCGCCGGAGCTCCGAATTCTTCAAGCTCTTCAAATGAAGAAGATGATGAGTCAAAGACTCTATTTAAACGAGATGATACACCTCTTGGTATTCGGCGCAGAAATTCGGAGTAATTAATGAAGCAATTACTCATTTCACTGAAAATGAAGTGAAGCTGATTAGCTCTGCGTAGGCGAGCATAACGCGAAGGAGACTTGGTATTCTAACTCCGCGTTTCAGTTTAAGTATCAAAGTATTTCAAAATTTGCTAAGTTCTAAGTCATTTTGAAAACTTTGGAGGGGGTTCTGTTGGCAGTGAAAATTTCTAAGTTAAAAGGATTTTCCACAACAGACCGCAGAGCTAACTCAGTAGCTCCACGTTTGGCTATTTTTAGCCTCGCGTTGAGTAAAATGCGGAAATGATCAATAGCTCCGCGTTACCTCCGCATTTTGGTTATTTAACTCCGCGTTTTGATGAGATTATCTCCGCGTGAGCAGATAACCAGAATCCTAAATTGATTGAGATTATAATTTGGGCTTATCCAATATCTAAATTGAGTCCAATCATAATCCTAAATTGATTATGATTGAGATTTGATCTTATCCAATACCCAAATTGAGTCCAATCAGAATTCCAAATGAAGAGATTTAAATCAATATTAAATATTTGATTAGAATCCTTGATGAATACAAACTCTTTATTCCTATTCCTATGGAACTCTTTTCCTATTCCTATGGAACTCTTTATTCCTATTCCTATGGAACTCTTTATTCCTAATCCTACGGAAACTCTCATAACCACAAAAGTCTATAAATACCCTCTTTGAGGAGACTTTAGGGATCATCAATCAATCAATAGAAGATCAATCAAGAATAGATCAATCAATTCATGATCATCTATCTTCAATCTTTTGGAGGCTTTTGATAAAGTTCGAGTTACGCGTGAGAGCCTTGAACAAATCAAAACCAGAGATCAGAGGTCTTCTTCTTCCTTCGGCAAATCTTCTTCCTGATCCCTTTGGCAATTCAAGTACGCGAGAGAGCCTTGAAGCCTTTTTGTGATCGTCTTCCTCTTAGAGAATTCAAGTTACGCACAGAGCCTTGGATTTGTAAAGAGTAAAGACCAAGAAGATCATCTACAGTCGGCCGATATCTTCAAAAGAGAAGATTTTAATGTACCGATCGTCCAAAGGAACTACTATAGATCCCATCGCCACTGATCCCACGTTTATATTGTAAAAGAGAGAGATTGAAGTATAAAATCCTCTCGTTTGTTCTCTTTATACATCTTGTTCACTTCTATTATAATCTAAGTTGTATTCGATGGAAGGAAGCAAAGGAAGTTCTGCTGCGAACAATCACTTCATTAGATTCTTGTTAGAGGATGGCCAATTGAAGTTGGAGAAGATTGAGGGTTGTAAGAATCCTGCAGATATGTTGACAAAACCGGTTGATGGGAAAAAGTTGAGTTATTGCTCAACTTTGGTGCATTTGTGTTGAATGCTGAAATTGGGACTTTAAACGATCGAGCTAAAAGTTTTGGACACTAGGATTATCATGTGCAGAGATTACAATCTTTGCAATAGGTCTCCAAGTGGGAGATTATTGCTAATGGAGCTCATTGCCGCAGCAGGTTTCGGTACACCAAAACGGGTCCAAAACCGGCCCAACCGTTATGATATAATATATATATGGGGTGTGGTGCTAGGGTTTTGGATGAGCCAAAAAAAAAATCAGAGAGCCGAAACAAAGAAGCCAAAAAGAAAATTCTTGGCCAAGGTTTTCTATTGTGCCCGCTAATTATTTAGGCAAAAGAACAAAGGGTTTCGGCCAGAGACAAGCAGGTTAGTTTTTGTTTTGCCAAAGAATTGTTTGTGGCGGCTTGAAGCAAGGTCGGAAGCAAAAGAATTATTTTGCGCGGGGGCGGCTGCGAATTCTTGGCCGGAAAATAAAGGTGGAGGCTTTCTTGGATTTTCGACAGTCGAAGCAAAGAGGAAAATTACTGCAATAAGAGGTTAGGTTTTGATCTCAAAATCTTGTGTGATTTCTTTATCAATTCTCTTGTGGTTGAGACTAGAAAGTTGTAATCCTCTTTTGATATAGTGGAAGTTTTTCGATCGGGTCCCCGTGGACGTAGTCATATTGCCGAACCACGTTAAATCTGCGTGTTCTCTGTCTTTGCTAATTTTCTCTTCGGTTAACTATTTGATTCTGCTGGTTGTTGCATTAGTATTATTCCGCTATCTTTTGCTAACAAACAAGAACTAAGCCTTTTATACCAAGTAGTTGGGGTAGGCTACATGAACCAAAAGAGAATCAGACCAGATCGACCACATAGATGATCCTTCTATACTTATTTCCTATCGAGCAATATGTCTTAATTTTAGCATCTAGCATTCATATCATTTCACATCACCTCCATCCATGATTTCTTCCATTGTCACTTCGCTCTGTTAATAAACTCCACTCATCCATAGGCCAACATTGCATGTGACCAAACTATAGTAGGCAATTTCCTCACCTCTTCTCATCCTAGGTGATTTTCTCCACTCATTCAATACCATATGCACCAATACCCCCACATCATATTTACTTAACAAAAAAAAGGACAAGATTGCAAAGCCCATAACCGAAATTTCTAGCACTACATAGAGCACGTCACACGATTAACGTAAGCTAGTTTGCGAGGTGCAATTGTAGCCTCGCGTTCTGTCAATTCCTCAGCCTTGCATTTAATGCGGACTTTGAGGGCTCTCCTCCTTGCTCGACGATTTCGATTACGGAGTTGAGTTCTGGTCAAACCAGTTCCTAGGCCTTCTCCGGCAGTGAGGAGACCTTCCCCTACCAGGGTTTTCTACCTAAACAACGACTTTATAGCTATGGGCTCCGTGAGTCCCCGTTTAATGGTGGATTCCCTATTACCCCAATTTACGGGTATTGGAGCTTACGCGGCGATCTAGAGGAGAGATACTCCTCGTATTTCTGTTGGTCGATTTTCACGACAAACATATCAATGACTGATCTAATTTTTTCCATATCAGATTGCGCCACGATCTCTTTTTAGTAAAAAAGGCGTCTCCCACTGTGGTCGCCAGTTTGTTCGTCGCAAAATTCTTTCTTCCTTCCATTGAACATCTTGATTACAATGAAAGAGAATAATAGAAAAACAAATGAGATGATTTATATATTATCGCTCTCTTTTACAATATTTGTGGGTTCTAGTGTGGCGATGGGTTCTATCAAGTAGTACATTTTGACGATCCGATGTAGAAATCTTCTTCTTAATGAAGATGGTGGTCGACTCTAACTTCTTTCTTTGCTGATCCAATAAATTCAAGTCTCTCAAGCGTAACTTGAACTCTAGAACAATCCAAAAGGCTCCTCAAAAGCTACCTCTTGAGGGATTTTATAGCTTTGAGTTGATATAAGAGTTTCCAATCAAATAGAATTGGAAAGTATTTGTATTTATTAAGGATTATAATCAAATATATTAGTTTTGATTTAAATCTCTTGAATATGAATTTTGATTGGACTCAATTCGGGTACTCAATTTCAATCAATTTAGGATTTTTAAGAATCTGCTCACGCGGAGTTAAAACACTCTGAATGCGGAGCTATGAACTTAGCTCCTCGTTTTACTTAATGCGGAGCTATTTTGTAGCCAAAGAGCTATAGAGTTTTTTTGAAATAAAACGACGGATGGAAGCCCTCTGTGTTCCATTAGCAAGGGGATAACAGAGCCATAGAAGGAGTAACAGAGTTCGATCACTCGTATGAGTGATTCTCATAATACATTAGTTGCAAAAAAGAAAAAGAAAAGATACATAGAAGCAGGAATAGGACCTGTCAAGAATTCTTCTCGTAATGCCGCAGAGTGGATTTCGTCTCCATATTGTAAGTTGAATGGTGGGGATCATGTGTGGCCAGGAGAATCCAGGTCATCCTCAGAGGATCCTCCTGAGATATGTATTCGCTCCTCATTGGAAGGTGTATCTGTCCAAAGAGACAAATCATGCATAACTAAACGGATGCAAATATGTAAGGAGCGAGTAGTAGAATTAAAAATTCTATTATTTCTTTCCAACCAAACATTCCAATACAAAACAACAGTCAGAGTTCTGGCCCGATTTGATGGATGACTATTTAAACATAGTCTCTTCCCTATGCAATTTTCCTCCTCCATCTTAAGAGTTCTTTCACAGTGAATCCAAAGATGATAAGCGAAGTTACAGTTTAGTAATAAATGATTGGTAGACTCTCCAGCTGTGCTACACAGGACACAGAAATTTGGGCCTGATCAGTCTCGTCTTTGTAGTACTGGCCATGTGAGGAGTGCATTCCTATGGGCAAGTCAGAGAAATATCTTGACTTTCAGTGGGCATTTTGTATTCCATATCCAACTTGTGTTCTTAGTGTTGACTCCACTATACATAAGATAGTGATATGTGGATTTTACTGAGAATACTCCACTCTTGTTCCATCTCCATATGGATTGATCATTGGTTGTCCGGGGTGGTGTTATTTCATTTAGAATAGACCTTAGCTCATGAATCTGAGTTTCCTCCAATATTGACATGGGATGTGTTAGATTCAGTCGCCATCTCGCTCTTCCCCATTGGGAGGCATCTACTACATCCTTATTTAAGGATAATTCAAATGCTGCAGGAAATAAAATTTTGAGGGGGAGTTGTGTACACCATCGGTCATGCCAGAATGCAATTTTTCGACCATTGCCTACTTTATACTGCAGACTAAACTAGACTATGTGTTTGGTCTTGATCTTCCCTTTCCAGAAGCAGGAAGAATTTAGGAAATTTCTATCAGTCGCATACCACGTATCATTTCAAAAACAGTATCTGGCATACATGAGTTTCTGGAGGCTACCCTCGGGATGAGTGAGTAAGTGTCATCACCATTTAGCCATTAGGGACAAATTGAAAGTTCTCAAACCCAGAACTCCAAGACCTCCCGCAGTCTTAGGCCTGCAAACCTGCTTCCAAGAAACAAAATGATATTTGTTGGAATCGGCCGTGCCCATTCCATAAAAACCTCCTTTTGATGTGATTTATTTTGTTTCTAACCCAACATGGTAATAGAAAGAAGGACATGTAGTAGAGGGGCAAGGATGAAAGAACTGCGTTGAGCATGATAACTCTCCCTCCTAAAGATAATAGTCCCCCTCTCCAGCTATCTAGTTTCTTCTCGAAGCAATCCAAAAAAGGGTACCAATCCTGTTTAGAGAGCTTTCCTGGCTTGATAGGGATACCGGGGTATTTCATTCGGAATTTTTCTTCCTTACACCTGAAGGTCTCGAGAATAAAATTCATAGTAAGGTTTTTGTGTCCTAGGCATATAAGGGAGCTCTTGGCAAAATAGATCCTCAGTCCTGACCTTGCCTCAAAACAGCGCAGAGAGCTATAGAGTTAGCTCCGCGTTATGCGTGAAAATTTCCTTTTTAAAATAATTTAGGAATTTTTCCCATCAACAAGATACACGCAAACGGAAGCCTTTTCAAATAAATGGGATTTTACTGATAAGAGATGAAAATAAATCACCAAAATCAAAACTATGAAATATCAAGCAAATCAAATAAGAGAACACAAAAAAAATTTAACGTGATTCGGAGCAAGTCTTACGTCCATAGGCTAGATCAAGTCTTCACTATTTCATAATAAGTACAAATACAAATCTTATAACTCTCAAATTTCTCAAAGTTATAAAGAAGATTTCTCACTTTCAAGAAGTCGGCTAGACTCCAAAAGATTGCAAAAGAGTTTTCAAAAGCTCCTTCTAAAAGTCATCCAAACACCTTTTTATAATTTAGGTTTGACAGCTAATTGTGAGTCCAAAACCAACACCAACCCCAAGGCCAATAAAGTCTGCTATCAATCAGTCAAACCCAGCCCGTAATGACCCTTCTCTGCAGGAATTGCTACTCCTTTCAACGGTTTCTCTGAAATATTGACAAAAAACACCAGTTAATTCCTAACTAAAAAGGATTTTCAATTCAAGTAGAACTAGATATAAATACTATGACTGCTACTAATAATAATAGCTTTATTGAGTAAAAATCAAATTAGAATCCTCAGCCTAACAAGAAGGGAAAAAAAAAAAAATCATACAAGAAGTATCCAAGTAGTGTGAGTGTTTGTTTTGAAGAATATGATGACAAGTAATTAATTGTTCCATCTAGTTAAAAATAATAATAATAATAAACATTCAATTTGCGTTCCTGCACTTATTCTTTCCAACATAAAAATTAACAAGCAAATTACATTTAAGTTAGATTAGAAAATTCTATCACAAAAAATGTCTGAAAAAATAATGATAAAAAATGAAAGATAGTAATAAGAAAAACAAAGTAAATAAGCATTGGCCAATCTTACATGGAGGAAGGAGGACAAGAAATGTTTTTAAAATTATTAAACAACAAAATGATATATAAATGGGAAAAAAAAATATGGACAAGAATTAATGCCTAACCTTCCTCATGATTACTGAAAATTCTGGAATGTGGCAAAGTAAGGGCCAGTATTGGCCGCCTTCAATACATTTTTCCTGCAAAGCTTCACTGCAGCGTAGAGTGAGTGTCTGCAATGTGCTGTTTGTCCTCGCCTTATTAATGACTCTCAACAACCACTCTGGAAAGTGCTCCTCATCCAAATGTAGAGTCAAGCTTTGAAGCATGTCCAATTTCTCTACATGCTTTAGCATTGGACAATAGTGAACTGCCATCTCCTTTAGTGCTGGAAGATTTGAGATCATTTCCAAACACTTACAATTCCAGACATTCAAATTTTTCAAGGAGGGGATGTTCTTGATTTCTCTTAGGCTATCAGCTCCCCAGATTTCACAGCGCTTCAAGGCTACAGCTTGTTGCAGCCCATCTGGAAGAGCTCTCAACTTGGGACAGTTAAAAATTTGCAAGTGCTGAAGGCATGGTAGCGGCTTGATAGGTTTCTTCGTTCCTTCATCCTCCTCCTTCGCATCGCATACCCATTCCTCCCAATTATTCATCCCTTCTATAGTCAATTTTTCAAGCTTGGGGAAGGCTATTAGTGTTGCCTTGTGGGCGTATTCCTCCTCGGTATCGCAACCAAGAAGTTCAGGGCCAATGAAAACAACCTTAGGCATTCTGTAGATACGAAGGAACCTCAACTGTGGCAATTGACCTAATGGTGGAAGGTATTGACATGATGCACAATCCAAAAGTTCCAAAGTAGTCAGGTTAGGAAGCATACTTATCCACAATGGAAAATTAAGCCCACTGAATTTATAGACATGAAGAACTTCTAGGCATGGCGAAGGGGAAAGTTCTTCGAGAATCTGTTCATCTCCATCAGAAATCAATGGCTGATCAGCATGGTGGCTCCACTTTAGTATTAACTCCTTAAGATGAGATTTATCAAATAGGGGTTGAATGCCTCTCTTGATCAGTACCCTCTCTAATCTAACAATATGGATATTTCTGAGCCGGGACATAGATTGCAACTCATCCAAACCACACCCATGTTGACACATTTGTCTTTCACGATCATTATTATCATCTTCACCAACAACAAATCCTTGAAAGTCAGTGAGATGTTCCAGTTTTCCTATTCCGATCGGCAAATGGCTAATCGGTGTGCCTCCGAGGTTAAGGTATCTTAAATTGAATAGCTGTGTAGTGCTCTTTGGAAGGGTGTGTAAATAGACGCAATTTGCGAGGTTCAAGAATTGTAGGTTGACAAGACACCCAAGAGATTCTGGTAGGTGGGAGACCGTAGTGCCATAAAGATTAAGAAATCGTAGATGTTGGAGATTTTTTATAGATTCTGGAATGCTCTCTATGCTGCTACGAGTAAGATCCAGCACTCGGAGATGGGTACATCTTTGGAAAAGATCCTGTACTTTAATCTGCATACAACTAATCATAAAAAGAGTCCTCAAGCCTTTTAAATCTTCCACCGCATTTAGGACAGTTTCTGTTTCTTCCATATTGTAGATTGCTAGCCGACGCAGCCCTGATGAATTATTTTGAGGGAAAGGGAGCTTCAATGCATTTGGATTGATCGAGTCATTTCCATCAACAATATGACTCTCATCCCGTGTTAGAAACAAAGCAAGTGATCGTGTCAAATCATGAATTGTGCACCACATCTGCTGACGAAAATAACTTTGGGGATGTAATAGACTTCTTCTTGCTAAATCATGGAAACAATCATCTGCTATATCTTCTGGTAGAGAATTCTCCGGTGCTGTAATAAATCCTTCTGCCACCCACAACATACGGAGTTCTTCTTGATATAATACATCATCTTCAGGCCACAGTGAGCAATAGAGAAAGCATTGCTTGAGCTGAGAGGGCAGATCTTCATAGCTGAGGTACAAGGCTCCCCCTACTTCTTCAGGAAGCTCCCCCATTACAGACCACGTATGGCTTCTGTGCAGCTTTTCCCATTCACTCTTGTTTCTGTCTTTTGTTCTCAAAACCCCGCCAACGGCTTTGATGGCGAGAGGAAGGCCATCACATTTCTCAACAATCCTCCTACCGATCTCATGCAAGTCCTGTATATCATTGTCGACCCCATCTTCAAATACAGTTTTACATAGCAATGCCCATCCGTCATCAGCAGAGAGTTTTTGCACCTCATAGGTCTGAATAGCTCCCATGCTTCTAGCAACATTTATATTTCTCGTGGTAAGGAGAACTCTACTGCCTGATGCAACTCCATGCCCCAACGGAGTCCTCAGCAGATCCTGCCACACATCAGCCCTCCACACATCGTCAAGTACAAGAAGGAACCTGCTGCCTGCAAGGGCAGAGCTAAGGAGAGGCAGGAGCTCCGCCTTAGTTTCAGCATGGATATCTTGTCCCCCACCTGAAACCCTTATTATCTGCTTCAGCAGTCCTATCTCTGAGTAACTCTGGGACACACACACCCACAGCCTCTTTGCGAAATGGGCTTGCACTTTCTGATGGTTGTATATTTTCTGAGCAAGTGTGGTCTTGCCGATCCCTCCTAATCCGACAATTGAGAAGACAAGTAAACCTCTTCCTTGTGAATTCAGGAGCGACTCCACCAGTCCATCGGCAGCTTGCTTAACTTTCGCTCCCACGAGATCAGGAGTGAGTAAAGAAGACGTCTGACGAGGGTCTACCCTGGTGGCAACCGCACTGGAGCTGCTGGTTTGTGGTGGACTAAACATTGCCTGTCCCTGGAGATCTCCTCAAGCCTCCGATTCAGCTTTTCAATCTTCTTGCCAATCTCATGACGGAATAGAACGCTGGTCACAGTATTACTGCATGATAAAAGGAAAGGGAATCGACGATGGCGTACCGATTTGGAGGTGGACGGCAGTGGTGATACCTCTCCCCCCAGGAGTTGACGGCCCTTGATTCTGCAGAGGTCAATGATATCATCGGCGTCGTACATAACATCCTTCAGCTTGGACAGCCAAATGTTGACGGATGGCTCTTGGATCCTTCTGCGTTCTGCTTCTTCAAGCACGGCTTTGATCATCCCCAGCTTCTCTTGAAGCCGTCGGATGTCTTCCTTCACCCCCAATATCCTCACCACCTCTTCGGTGGCCAGCTCCTTTAACACGTCCATGCATCTCCCAACAAAGACATCAACAATCATCGCCATTCTCTCCCTCTCTCTCTCAGTCTGTTTGCACTTGCAGTAGTATACGTTCAAACAGCTATTGTCTATGGATCTCACATGTAACTCAGAAAATAAGGATGATTCATAAAAGAAAATTAGGCACATGATTTGTTAATTCTTTCACTGGAATCTCTTTTTTCTAAAGATAATGATAACACAAGCTATGTTTATTCTTTCTTTCACTAGAATCTCCTTTTTCCGAAGGTAACGTTCATGGTGATTAAACTACTCTTAATTGTGGCTTTGCATCGCCGACATGTTGAGGAAAATGATTCTGTAGCCGATATCGCTGTTAATTTTGGTGATTTGAACAGAATAAGATCTCGTTTTTTAAGCAAGCGGTGGCAGAATAAGATACCGTTGTACAGTAAAAATCTAGCTATATCGTGATGGGAACAAAATCTACTGATGTTAGACCTTCAAGCTAGAGAAGAAGTTAGCCTAGTAGACGTGATGATCAGGTCTGATATTCAAGTTCATGCATTTCAAGCGGTGGTGGTGGAAGAGGCAACAACTTGCAACGACGGAAGGTTTCAAGCCAAAGAAGAGAGAACTTTTTTTATGTGTTGAATACTACTGATGCTAGGTCTTTTGAGGGGAAAAAAAAAATGTAATATATATATATATTGCATCGGGGGGTCATGGAAAAGCGATTTAAGAGCATGTTTATTAGAATCATCTTCTAGCTTTTCATCATTCTCTTGTTTTTGTGATTCTCACCTTCAGTTTTTATTTTTTGTACTATTAGCTGGTTTATTGCTTAAGCCATGCATGACTCGATAGCTATTATCTCATGCTACTGTTAAATGGGGAACTAAACCACGAAATTACAAGAGAATTAGTAAACATTACATTGTTACCTTTTGATGTCGATCAATCATGCAAACCCTGAAGGCTTATTTCTCGCAAATAAATAGCAATACAAGATTCTACTAATTCACCTTCATTACCTCATGAATTTGTTTCAGGAGTTAGCAGACTGCTAGAGAGATTCTATTGCCATGACGAAACAATACGAAACTACAAGTCTACTCCTCCCAAATGCCGGTAATAGTATTCGTTGCCTGCGAGCTAATGAAACGAAGCCAATCTACAGCATTCGATTAGCAACTCGGTGCACCGCAATGACCACAGTACTGCTGAAAGAAACATGAGCCATACTATTAATATTAAGGATGAAAACATGCGGATCCATGGGTAAATTCTTGGCCCACTCTATTCAAAATTATAAATTAACATACAGAAATTTTCATTTTAAATCTAAAATTTTTAATAGGACAGTCCCCCTGGCAAAGGCTCTCAATATTACGTTTTAATACATCTTAATATAACATTTCCACTCCTCCAACTCCCTACACTCCTCCTCCCCTTGGATCTCACTCTTATGAAGCCCGATCCGCTTCTCCTGCAATGCCTCCCTCGTCTTGTCCTCCTCCTGCAGATTCTCTAGAAATGGCCCAAGATCCGGTCTTCTTCGTGCATCTCTCCTTGTGGGCCTAGTGGAGGAAGTGTTGCTTGCATCATCACCACCTGCAGATCCTGTCCAAAAAAGACCGTCATTCTCAATATTGGCATATAATTGTTGCAAATTTAGATGGTGATTATTAAATATTCTTCTATTTCTTTCCAGCCAGATATTCCAAACAATTTCCACTAGACTCATTCTTATATTTACTTTTTGTTGTTTTGTCATCCCTTTCCCTTTCCCAACCCTATTGAGAACTATTATTGCAACTAGTTTAGTTTGATATTCTGATTTCAGATTACTTTGGTGATTTGTATAGGAGGAGATCCTTGACAGACTGCGATGACAGGTTGAGGAAAGTGATTCTTTAGTCGATATGGCTATTATGTTGGTGATTTCAGCAGAAGAAGATATTGTTGTACAGTAACAATGTAGCTAGATCGTGGTTTGAACAAAAACCATTGATGTTAGAGCTTCATTTTGAGATTCGAAGGTCATCAAGTTAAAGAAGAAGTTAGCCTAGCTGATGGGAATATATTATTGTCCATGGGTCAAATTTTAGCTCTTCATATTTAAAATTTTGAATTAGAAAAATAAATTTTCATTTTTAATTCAAAATTTTGTATAGAGCGGGCCAAAAATGAACCCATAGACGCGTCCATTAAAAAAGAAAACTCTACAATCCTAGTTGGATTAAGTTATCTCACGTTTCGAGCTTGCTCTTCTGGCTAAAATGGATTGACCCACATGCAAAGGCCGAATCCCTCAAGGAGTCCTTCACTCCATATCGTTAGTGCTAAAACAAAATACTTGAAAACCTCAGGGCCTCAGAAGTCTATAAGGTGAGAGTTAACATTAACGGGCCCAAAAGGCTCATGATGCCCGTTTGCTCCCAAGAATGGGAAACAATTAAGAATCAGGTGGCTTACCCGATACTCCCGAGAGCCCGACAAAGAGTTCATTGGATATTCATTCAAAAGTGATATTTAATATCTACACAATGGTGTTGAGGTCATTGGGCAACAAACAACAAGTACGGTTCCACCACTCGAGGCATCCATTTTCAAATAGTCTTCTTCGTCCATAAGTAGCCATGGTCATTTCATCCAAGGATTTAAGTCAAGATATCTCTCACCTGAACTCATTATATTCTAGTATTATCTCATCTCAATCTTTTTTCTTCGTTATTAAGTTTGTGTCTGTCTTCGCAATCTAGTTAGACAAATTTTAACACAAACATTTAGCGTCGTCAGTGAGAAATGATCAAAATTTCACAATCAACTCTTAACAAGTATGCAATCAAGAGGTCAGTCAAGGCAGTAAGATCCTCCCCAGGAAGAAGATGCGACAACTGCAAATATGTTGCGAAGAGATGAGGATCTGAATGCTCCCGTTGAATTAATCTCTCGTTATTGTGACTTATTATTTTTCTTTTCTCCCTCATCTTTATCAATTATTTCTATCCCTATTTTAAACAGAGAAATTATATCAGATAGGGATCCTCTTCAGCTTTCTTCCCTTTTGTCCCCACTCTCTCTCTCCCTCTATCTCTCTTTCTTTCTAATTGTTTTTGGCTTGATTTCCTTTTACACATTGATACAGGGCACTTGAAAAAAAAAATCAGAGGGCAGTTCATATATATTTGATAGAGAAGAGGGGAGTGAGTGTTGGGGACCACTCAAACAATAAATGTGATTGCTTCATGTTCTCCTCCCACCACTTATTTTGTATTGTCTATGTGAACTGTACTTGTTCTATCATATGACTACACTTATATATGAACTTCCTAACATATTCGAACCAGCATCTCTCTTTGTAATATCCCAGCTCAAATAGTCTCACATATGATATAAGACAAGAGTTAGTGTGTTTATGATGACTCATTTATGAAAGGATTGTAGCTAGCCTTATTGAGCGAGGAATTCATGGTTTATTCTAAACTATTTTAATTCTTATTATTCTACCAGAGACTTTACATATTTCTATGTGAATATATTATCGACAGTTTGCTACCCAATTTCCAAAAATGAGGCATTACGCACAATCTCTCTCTCTCTCTCTCTCTCTCTCTCTCTCTCTCTCTCTCATACACGTTTGAGCTAGCATCTTTCTCGTATGCATATGTTTGAACCAGCATCTCTCTAAGAATCTCTCTCTGTCTCCTCTGTTTCTCTATCTCTCTCACTCCTCTTTCTCTCCACGTCTCTCTCAGACTGTTGGGCCCTGACAAGAACAGTTGAGGCTGATATATCTGTGAGTGTAGCTTTTGTTTGCACAACTTTTTCTTTAATTTCTGGTGAGGTTTTTTTATGCAATTGGTGGGTACTGCCCTCCTTGTTCCATTACAAAGTATAACAAAGTATGTAAGATTTCTACATAAAAGCTCTACATGAGCTCCACAAATACAAGCAAACTAAGCAAACTTCAAAATACAATATAGTTTGTTACATAAACACAAATAAGAACGTAATACATATTAGCCTACTCAGTGATTGAGCCAAAAGGTTATGTAATGCTGAGCCAATCAGATGTCCCTCCTGTCCTTATCCATCGGTGAGACTTGACCCCTCTGAAGCATGTTTGAATATGAATGGTCTCCTGGTGGTGGTCCCTATGCTCCTTTATTCTATCCCCTTCTAAAAGCAGACATATCCAATTACAGATATCAGAAAAGACACAAGTAATACATGTATCTACAGATCATGTTGTGCCTCTAAATATCATGTTGTTTTGTTCTTTCCATATGTTCTAGCTTATTGTTGCTAGAGTTTAGAGTGCTCTCTTTGTTTCGTGTTTACTAGCAAACACTCTTTCCCATATTAGTTTCTGGTGAGTTGCTTCCCAATTTAGAAGGGGCTAGATTCCAAAATGCATATGGAGTGCAACTGTTATCCAAATTGGATGCTACTCTCTTACTTCACAAACTTTTCCTGTCCACAGATTAAAACCTCGTGGCACAACCTATTCACAAGGGTAAGTTCATATGAGAATTAGTGGGTCGGTCTAAGAGTCAGCCCTTTGAATCATCTTATTTAAAAAATTTTATTTTCAAATTCAAAATTTTGAATAATAGTTAAGAACTAGTCTTTGAATCCGTACTCTCATTCCTAATTTAGACTATTTCACTTGACAATTGGTTAGCATCCAACTTATTAATTCGATTGGATAATTTTGATTAGCCAGTTGATATCTCTTTTTTTTTTTTTTTTTTTTTTTGGGGGGGGGGGGTGTGGGGAGATGACCTTCTCCAAAGAAGATGGGAAGTGTAGGCTATTCTACCCGATAGTAGGCCCTTCGATTTACTGAGAGTTGATCTGGAATGAAAGTCTTCTTCCGGATGTTGTTCCCCATTGGAAAGGAGGTATTGTTTCCAAGAGGTATACTCTGCTGTGTTTCTGGTTGCGTTGCAGATTCTGATTCATTTGCTTTTTATGGTGTGACTTCTTTATGAACTTCAAGTTTTTTGTATTTCTATTTTGTAACAGTCAAACAGTCGGTAGGGCGAGTCTGATTGAATGTACCATCAGTTAGAAGACGATAATGTATCTCCATCAACCGCTTGGGTGGGGGTGGGTGGGGGAATACAATTTAATATTACTAAAATAGTATCTATAATAACCAAAGAGAAATCTGAGTATCCAAATAATATTGAAAATAAATACAAATAATCTAAATATCTGGCAACGTAAATAACAAAGTCGATTTAGTATTTTATAACATATTAAAATCATATTTAGCTCTAACAAATGGGCATTCACCTGCGAAATCATGTAAGAATACAAAATGATTTCCTTCAATTCCCACCATAACCTCTTAAAATCTTGAAGAGAAGATTTAAAAAAAAAAAAAAAAAATCCAAGGCCTTATGTTTAGGACTGAAACATAATCCCGTAAATTATTTTTATTAGTTTTAATGGGGAAAAAAAAGAACTTTGCATGAACTTGAGACTTTTTGATCCAGTCTCACTCTTTTGCTACTGAACTAAGTAGTGGCATTAGCACTAAATATCTAAATATCAGCCTTTTGTCTTTCCATTGGAAGCCTACAAATTAAATGGGCCTGGCCCATTTAATCAAATAATTATATGTCTTCTACAGTGCCGCATAATGTGGTCCAAACAAAATTTTGTCCATCCTGAATAAAATGAATAAATACACCATGTTAATTTGGACCTATGCTTAGCAAATTTGGAGTTCAAATTATTATTTTGATTTTCTTAACAAACTGGATGAAATATTCCCTTCAATCTTATATATAGCACTGGAAATGAGCTGTTAGTATAGGAAAAGCTTTCCGCATATACGTTCTCCCTATATTTTGTGCCTACTTGATAAATTAGCAAAATTTACTTATTTCTGTTTGAGCACACTTTACGTGGTATACAAAATGAATCATGATAGTAGATGTTCCATCATTGAAATTCAATGGAAAAGATGTAAGCCAAATCCTTACTGTAAATGAGCTGTCAGTAAAGAAATTGGTAAATAAGTTGCTAATTCAGGAACAGAGAAACCATTCGAGTGAGAGAAGTCTCTTTCTCGTTCATGGACACACAACTCAAATTAATAATCATTTTTACAGATATCATAATATGTAATATGTTATTTATTTATTTATTTTTATTAGAGATTATGGTGTATTTATCTTATTTTAGTTTTCTTGTTAGTGTTTTTTGTGGGAAACAAGGCCCTGAACTTTCATGCACCCTCCTGATGGACTATTAAAGTAGAGAGGGGAACTTAAGTCCACTAAGCCATAATTTCATCCTAAGAGCCCAGTTGTAGTGAATTATCAATAATGCAAGATTTTAATGGCCCATGAGTCATTGCTCTTAGCTTTATAATATTTAATCCAAACCTAATGTCTACTATCAATTTGTACATAATATGAATCTCACTACCCACTAATATCACTACTCAATAAAAATGAAAATAATCAAGCTCAAATATAATGAATTGCCCACATTTTGTTTTGGCCAGAAAATCACTAAAGATGCCCTTTGCATCACTTTAGAGGATGTTTGTTCAACTAAAACACATTTAACTGACAAATATGTTAACATAAATTCTTTTTCAAAGTTTAGTTGTCTTAATTAAACTATGGTCCAATTTTCTAAATGGAATCCTATGAATAAAATAAATGTAGATTGATTAATCATTTCATAGAGAAGAGATTATTAGCCAATAATTACAGCAAGAGCTTTAACAAAGGATTTTAGCTTAGCAAGAAAAATGTTACGTGATGTTTAAAATTTTCTGTAATTATATCATGATGAGTCTACATGAAGATCGAGACTTGGAAATAAATGGACGAGAATAAGATTAATAAAAAAAAAGGAGAAAAATAAAAAGATCAATGTATTAGATACCTTGCCAATACAGTAGACGTATATTGGATAATACTTCAAAGTTCATATCCTTATAACTAGAAATTAAAAAGAAATAAAACGGAGTTTAACGAAAAATATATATCTAATTAATATATATCTGTAACCATATTACAATTGTGCAAAATGTTAGATCATTTTGTATTCATCAACATCATAACCTAAAAAATGTAACTTTATAACATCATTCTGAATATAATAATTAATATAAGTAATTTCCTTCAGCATAATGATGCATTTAAAAAGATATATAACATTCTAAGAGTTTTGGGTTAACCTGTATCTATAGAGGAATTTTGTACCAAAATTTTGGTTATACTACCATCGATCGGAAAGTTTTAAAAAAAAAAATGCTAAAAATCCAAAACTTGAAAAAATTCTCATAAAATAACTTTAAAATATAAAGAAATAAGGGAAAAGAAGGAAAAGTGACATAAAAATATAGAACCATCGTATAAATGAATAAAAAAAAAATTACAACTAGAATATCTGCATTTTATATATATATATTTTTTTCATGTAGAGAACTTATCATTCTAATTAAAAGTGCATTTAAAATATGTAAATGCTGGAAAATATGAAGTTATAGAATCATCAAATATAGAAAGTAGAATCATATTTTAAGGGCATTAGACTATTAGACCAAAATATTTCTGAAAAAATGATTAATATACCGAGATTATAACCTCATTAGAATGATCAATTATTTAGCAAGCTTACCTTTCTATTTGATAGTATGCATCAGTAAAGAATAATCCTTAAATAGACTCGGAAACTATTTAAGGATAATCCTTAAATAGACTCGGAAACTATGTAAAGAATAATCCTTAATAAAATTTTAAATTCTTCAGCTCGTTCTTTTCATAGACTAACAATGTATAAATTCGCTTTTTGGACATATATACCCTCCGACGAGTAGCAAGTACAGATCTTAGGCGGCTCGTCGGGAGATGACTTGGACCTTTCGGACCATACATGATCCACCACCCTTCAGTTTGGAGAAGGAGTTTTCCTCTGCATACACAGAGAGACTTACAGACTTTCTTTTATGATTTTTTTTCGCTTTAAATTTATGTATGGACTAATATAATATGAGCGACACTTATATAGGTGATTGAACTCTTTAACTATGTAAGTTCTACTATCTACTTACTAATAGAACATGGAGAACTCCCACTCGCCGTTTTACTTCAAAAAAAAAAAAAAAAAATAGACTTGGAAACTAAAAATGTGAAATAAGCACAAAATTATCATCGTTCAAGAATTAAGATTCATCGGCTGATAATACTAAATAATAATTCCTCAATTAATGACATATTTTTAGATATGAACTATGAACAAGTCATTGGAAGATCATAATGGTCAAAATACGCTAAATATAAATAGAAAAACTTGATTGATAAGAGATTGATCAGTACACAATAATATTTAATTTGATTCTTTAACACTGACACCTAAGTTGTACGAATATAACAGCATATACTGACATCAAACACAAGAAAATTTAATTTCTAGATCCCTTCTGAATTCTTGCAAAGAATGTGAAGGTCAACATTAAAGTCAGAGAATCAATTCAAGGTAAAAAGTAAAGGATAGGAGTAGTTGGGTCATCGCTAAGCTAATAATCAAACTTAATCTTATAATTAACCAAATCAATATTTTTTTGGGGATACTCTCATACAATACGCAAACGTATGCATGACATGTATAGATATGATTCCTCATTCCCAAGATAGATTTAAGAAGCAGATATCACGGTTCTTATAAATTTACACACCCTATCCGAAACTTTCCTAACAACCACGTATGATCCAGCGAATGTATGATCATACGTTGAGAAATCTCGTGCATGTACATGTGCGCATGCCTTGGAATAGGATTAGGTCCTCAATTAGTTTATGATATGACCCCAATCATGCATTAGAATAGAAAACGGGAACGAGCATCGGACCATTCTAATCGAAACATTGATTATGGATTACAATATGCAGCATATATAAGGAATGACTCTATTGTGATGTTGCTACTTCTAACAATCATTTCCTTGCCCTAGCCCACTAGCTTTGTAAATTAGGGCATCATATGTACATGTAATATATGAATATAAGTTTCTATGCAATGACATAAGAAACTTCATGAGATATCCAACCAAAGCGGCAGGATTAGGTAGTGAATCTCCTTTTCATTGGCATTTCTTTGACAAAACCTGTAACAATAACCAATCCCACTTTTAATCAAGACTTTTAATCGCCCAAGCGAGCGGGCAATGAGCGTCATCGATCGTAGAACGATGGATCAGGGTTAAGAGTTTGGGTCTAAGCAGTCAATATCTTGAAGGAAAAGGTATCAAAACAAGCTCACCTGCTCACTTAAGAAAATGGTGCATGAGGTTCTTAGTTTTTAGGGCATTATCAGCTGAAAAAGATGTTGCGTGCATGGGATTGTTATGATTGATTTAATCATTTTATTAATTGATTAAAGCAACCAAAATTTAACAAAATGGAAATGACAGGCTAAGGTGTTACAAAGTATTTGGTGTTTCCTATCATTGCCCATTGTGTTCTCTGTCACCCTTTGACATGCATTGTGTTCTCTGTCACCCTTTGACATGCATTGTGTTCTCTGTCACCCTTTGACATGACAGCCTAAGTCAACTCCCTAACTGCTTCTTATTCTCTTTTATTTGTTTAGCCAGTAATTAGATGCCCCTTTATCAATTGAAAAGTTAGGGGAAAAATGAACAATAAAAAGGGTATTCTACTCTCATTACATTATAACTTATTGTGAACATAAAGTACATATGCAGGTCAGATGCTAGTAATGTATTTATTTTATCACTGTTCAGAAGAATTGATTTTCTTTAGGAATATTGAATGTGTGTGGAAGCAAGCTGTGAGTGTGCCATGTGCATGCGAAGCAAGTCCTTCCTCAACTTTGATGAGTGTGGCAGCAAATTTTTTCATTCAAATTCATTAATGGGTGGCTCAAACTCAAATGGTTGGTCTAGTTCATTAAAGTTGATCGATAATAGATTGCATGAGGATGAAATATCAATATATTTGAGTTTTATTGCCTGTGATCAAGGGGCAAAAAATGGATGGTGGAACTAACATGCAACTTAGATCATGGTTTGGTGCTTACAAATTGAAAATCCAAAACTAGTTCACTTATTTTGCAATCCAATTTTGCTGGTTTTTAGCATCTCAGATTGAAGGACATGGCCAAGACCTGGTTTGGAGAAAATAATCAAGCAAAAAATGCATGAGGTTGTATCTGGATCAAAAATCATGGACCTGATCTTAGTCCGGTCTGAACTCAAGAGGTCTGTTTTATTTTTTTGGTTAGAACTGTTAAATTTGGGTGTGGCTCTTTTAGTCCCACATCGGTTGGATGCTAAAAAGACACCACCCATGAGTCCTATAAATAGGGCTTTATGTATTTGTTTTTGAGTATCCAAAATAATTAGTTATTATATAAAACTGTTTTGAGAAAACAGTTTTTATTTTGGAAAGTTTTCAAATATGAAAAATTTCAAGTTGTAATTTTCGGTTTTTATATTTTTGAAAAATTCTCCAATTTTTGGCGAACTTTCCAATTTACCAGAGATCTTTGTAATTTGAAACTTTGGTGATAGTAGATTGATCATTGGCGTCCGAGGACTTTGGTAACATTTACCGAATCTCGTTAAATTTTGTATTTTCTCTTATTTTGCATTAGTTTTTGTGTAGCACTATTTTGGGTGCCTATTTGTGTGAGTAAGATATTTGCCTTTTGCAACAAGTGGAAGGTTCGACCTTGACAAATTGTTGAAAAATGGCAAAAGGTTCTTCGTCTACACCGGCTAAGCTTACTGTGACTAATGCAAAGTTCGAAGTTGAAAAGTTTGATGGCCATAACAACTTCGGTATGTGGCAGTGCAAAGTCTTGGATATTCTTTATCAGTAAGAGTTGGATGTTGCTCTGGAAGATAAGAAGCCAGAAAAGATGACCGATAAAGAATGGGAAAGAATTAATCGCCAAGCATGTGGTACTATTCGATCTTGTCTCATAAGGAAATAAAAATATCCTTTCATGAAAGAGACATTTACAAATAAGATGTGGAATGAGCTGGAGAACAAGTTTATGAAGAAGAGCAGTGAGAATCGGCTCTATTTGAAGAAGAAATTATTCCGCTTCCAGTATCAACCAGGTACATCTATCAACAATCACATTGCTGCTTTTAATAAATTAATAGCAGATTTGTTAAATTTGGATGTGACTGTTGAAAATGAAGATCAAGTTTTATTATTGTTGGCTTCTCTTTCTAATGTGTATGATTACCTTGTCACTACTCTCCTTCGTGGTAAGGATAAGGTGACTTTTGATGAGTTATACAATGCATTGTACAATTTTGAGATCAGAGAGAAAAATCAGAAAGAGCATAGGTATAATATAGCTGAGGTGTATGCTGCCAGAGGCCGATCTCAGAGTCGTAAATCCAATCAGAGAGGCAGATCCCAATCAAGAGGCAAACTTGATAAAAATAAATGCGCTTTTTGTCATAAGAAAGGGTATTGGAAGAAAAATTGTCCAAAGTTAAAGAAGAAAGATAAGGGTAAGGATGATTCTGATACATATGTAGCCAAGTGTGAAAATGATGACTCAGATTTTGTACTGGTTGGTCTACCTTCAGTTTCTCATTCTGATGAGTGGATTTTGGATTTTGGATGCACCTACCGTATGTGTACTCACAAAGAGTGGTTCTTCAATTTTGAAGAATTTGATGAGGAACTGTTTATATAGGCAACGACAGCTCTTGCAAGACAACTGGGATATGTTTAATCCGTTTAAAGAATCATGATGGATCAACCAGAGTTTTGACAGATATTCGATATGTACCAGATTTAAAGAAGCATCTCATCTCTTTGGGAGAATTAGAAGCAAAAGGTTTCGTGATATCTATCCGAGATGGAGTTCTCATAGTCACTTCAGGCGCACTTGTGGTGATGAAAGGTACGAGGAAAAATAACTTATACTACTTTCAAGGTAGTACAGTTATTGGATCAGCAGCTACAGTCTCTAAAGAGGATACAGATGCAGAAACAACCATGTTGTGGCACATGCGACTTGGTCATGCAGCAAAATTTAGTGAAGAAAGGTTTACTAAAAGGTGCAAAAACCAGTAAATTAGATTTCTGTGAGTATTGTGTCATGAGAAAAAAGACAAGAGTAAAGTTTGGCATTACTATCCATAATACTGAAGGAATTTTGGACTATATTCACTCTGATGTTTGGAGCCCTACTAGAACACCTTTTTTGGCAGGTATGCATTACTTTGTTACTTTTGTTGATATTACTCTAGAAGAGTTTGGGTGTATCTGATGAAAACTAAAGATGAAGTGTTGGAAATTTTTCTAAAATAGAAAAAGATGATTGAGACTCAGACATGCAGAAAGATAAAGAAGTTTAAATCAGATAATGGTGGTGAGTATAAAAGTGATCCGTTTTTGAAAGTTTGCCAAGATAAAAGTATTATTCGACACTTCACCATAGCAAAATGGGGTGGCAGAACGCATGAAGATGACTTTGCTGGAGAAAGTTTGATGTATGTTGCTTAATGCTGGGTTAAGTAAGGGATTTTGGGTTGAGGCAATGACTTATGCATGCCATCTCATTAATCGATTACCATCAGCTGCGATTGAAGGCAAGACACCGAATGAGGTATGGTCTGAAAAACCTATTTATGTTTATGATTCCTTACATGTGTTTGGTTCCACTACTTATTATAATGTAAAGGAGTCTAAATTGGATCCAAGAGCCAAGAAAGCATTGTTCATGGGATTAAGCTCGGGTGTGAAAGGATATCACCTTTGGTGTCCAAATTCGAAGAAAATTATTTTTAACAGGGATGTTACCTTTGATGAATATGCCATGTTGAAAAAGGTGACACTTAGTAATTCTTGAAAAGAGAAGAAAACCACTAATATTCAACAGCAGGTGGAGAGTGTTCCGCAGTAGATGGAGTTTGAAAAAGCCAGATTTGACTCAGTTTATATCGACAGTCCAAGGGCAAATGCACTTCCTATTATAGATGATGTTCCTTCCACATATAGAAAAGCAATTAGAAGTTCAGAAGATAAAAATTGGAAGAGAGTAATGGATGAAGAGATGCAGTCTTTTCAGTAGAATCAAACTTGGGAGTTAGCTCAACCACCTAAAAATAAGAAGGCAATCGGGTGCAAATGGATATTTACAAAGAAAAAAGGATTTCCTAATAAAAATGATGTCTACTATAAGGCAAGATTAGTGGTGAAAGGCTACGCTCAGAAGGAAGGAGTTGATTATAATGAGGTATTTTCTCCAGTCATTAAACATTCTTCTATTCGGATTATGTTAGCCTTAGTAGCACAGTTTGATTTAGAACTAGTTCAATTTGATGTGAAAACCACATTTTTACATAGTGATTTGGAAGAGGAAATCCATATGACTCAGCCGGACGGATTCAAGGTTGCTGGAAAAGAAAATTGGATTTGCAAATTGAATAAATCATTGTATAGATTGAAGCAATCTCCGAGACAGTGGTGCAAGCGATTTGATCAGTTTATGATAAGTTTTAAGTACACTGAAATAAATTTGATCACTGTGTGTATTTTCGCAAGCTACATGATAAGTCATTCAATTATTTACTCTTATATGTGGATGATATGTTAATAGCTTCAAAGAGCCAAGAAGAGATTGAAATGTTAAAAGCTCAATTGAGTCAAGAGTTTGAAATAAAATATTTGGGTGAACCTAAAAGGATTCTCGGCATGGAGATAAGCAGAGATCGAAAGAGAGGAAAGCTTTGGTTGTCTCAGAAACAATATCTAAAGAAAATGCTACAGCGTTTTGGCATGACATAGCAATCAAAACCAGTGAGTATCCCACTTGCTTCTCATTTCAAATTAAGTGCAGGTTTATCTCCTAGCACAGATGAGGAACGTGAGTATATGTCGAGGGTTGCTTATTCAAACGCAGTTGGTAGCTGAATGTATACTATGGTGTGTACGAGACATAATATTTCACAGGCAGTTAGCGTTGTAAGCAGGTATATGTATGATCCTGAAAAAGAATATTGGCAAGCTGTGAAATGGATTTTACGATATCTTTTGAATACCGTAAATGTTAGTTTGGTATTTGAGCGTGATGATACTCTTGGTCAGTGTGTGGTTGGATATGTTGATTCTGACTACGCAGGTGATTTGGATAAATGTCGATCAACTACTGATTATGTGTTTACTCTCGCTAAAGCACCAGTGAGTTAGAGGTCTACTTTGTAGTCCACAGTTGCTCTGTCTACTACAGAAGCAAAATATATGTCAGTTACAGAGGCTGTAAAGGAGGCAATTTGGCTACAAGGCTTGCTTGAAGACTTGGGGATTATTCAGAAACAGGTTACTGTATATTGTTACAGCCAGAGTGCAATTCACTTGGCAAAGAGCCAAGTCTATCATGTACAGACAAAGCATATCGACGTCAGTTATCATTTTGTGCGGAAAATTATTGAAGATGAGAAGATACTACTTCATAAGATATGAACAACAGAGAATCCCGCTGATATGATGACCAAGGTAGTGATTTTGACCAAATTCAAGTATTGTTTGGATTTGCTCAATATTTTGACAGTTTGAAGATATTTATTTGAAGGCGCTTACATTGTGGGCCTTATTCGCCAAGGTGGAGGTTGTTGAATTTTGGTGCGACTCTTTTAATCCCACAATGGCTGGGCACTAAAGAGACACTATTCATGAGTCCTATAAATAGAGCATTGTGTTTTTTGTTTTGAGTATCCAAAATAATTAGTTATTAAATAAAACTATTCTGAGAAAACAGATTTTATTTTGGAAAGTTTTCAAATCTGAAAAATTCCAAGTTGTAATTTTGGAATTTTGGATTTTGGAAAAATTCTCCAATTTTTGGGAAACTTTCCAATTTACCAGAGATCTTTGTAATTTGAAACTTTGGTGGTATTGGATTGATTGTTGACGCCCGAAGACGTATGTAATATTTACCGAACCTTGTTAAATTTTGTGTCTCCTTTTATTTTGCATTAGTTTTTGCGTAGTACTATTTTGGGTGTCTATTTGTGTGGGCAAGATATCTAACTTTCGCAACAAGAACACATTATTCTCAAAAGAGATACTTCATCCTCATGCATGTATTATTATATTTTATTCGACCAACTGTTACTATCTTCCCTCTCGAGCGTAAATTGGATCAAACTTCTTGTGAACTTAACCAGCGCAAATTGGGAAGAACAGCATTTCTATATTAGTATCTCCCTTGCCATTGTAATTGCGTCCATATGTCTTCATGTCAAATTGACGATATAAGGTAAGAAATTCAATTAGCCAAGGAAAATGAAAATAAGTGACAATATATTCTAAAGGAATATCAGGGGAATGATATAATCAAGCACAACAAATTTATACAAGTTCCTTCTCAAGATTCTGATGTTAGTAACATAATACTACGGCAGTAATCCATCAAACAAACTTGAATTTCCTCATGTATTGTCCGATGCTGTTGAAGCCTTACGATAGTAAATTTCATTATGACTACAGCCAGCTGTTGGCACTTCAGATTTTAGAAAGTAGAAGAAGATACAATAACCGAGAAATGGTAAAGTTGTACTATTAAGCAACATGCTGACATTTTTACTTGTGGATGACAAGAAGTGTATTAGGTAGCAGATATCAGTCACATAATCAATTTCCACCTGCCATGAAAGGGTCTGCATTATATATGAACAATATATAAATAGATGTTCATGGGATTGTCTCCAAGTTCTTGATGACCTGTAAATTGCTCTGTATATTTCCGTACGCATCCCAGCTTGATCTCTCCGTGCAATATGTCTATTTTCATTGGATTATAATTAATAAACAAATTTTATTATATATCAGAAGCATTGTTTGACCAGTAATCTAGTAAACTAGTCCTTATGCTGATGACAAGCAACCTTACTTTGTCAACTTTGAAGCACTATATGAGAAAAAGATTATGATCTTAACTGTTCTGTAAGTTTTTTAACTAATACTAAGGTCGGTTACAAACTATAAACACCATCACATCTTGAAAGTCAAGCAAATAATGAACATTTTATTGCTTATCAGTCCAAATGTATAATGCCCAGGTCTCAAAGACAGTCTATTAAATTTGTGATGGTGCCATTAATTTTTATTCTTCTCACTGTTGTTTCTATTATTTATCCACAATTTCTTTTCCATACTCCCTATCGGTTAGTTAACCATCAATTTTAGCAGTTTTGCAACTTATCACATAATATATATGGTTGGTTAACCGTTAACTTTTAGTGCTCTTACATCTTTAAATTCAGTTATTACCGATCTTATTATTTTATAGAAAAGCAGATATGCTCATCTTGGGAAACATATTTACTTGGGATTGTGATGTTATTATTGGCATTATACAGAAAAAGCTGATAACCATTTCTTATGATTTATCGCCTGGACTTTCTTTCTGTGTGTAATTTGTAGTTTGTCCTGCGGCAGCAGCTGTTAACCTTATAAAAAATAAATTCTCTCCACTCGACCGCCTTTTTTCAAGCAATTGGGCAACAAAACTAGTTCTGTTCATCAGAAACCTTTATTTTTGTATGTCATGATCAAATTAAATCATAGTGACAGATCATGAGAAAACATAAAGTTATTTTTTGAAGATAGAGGAGAAATGTTGCATCCATAGGTGGGCTTGATGTTCTAGATCATAATCTTCTCTTTTTTGGTTGAAGGCTTCATAAGTTCTCAGGAATGATTTGTTGCTCAATCAGTTTACGATTCACCTTTTGAGTTCACAGTGTTTATTGTTGCCCATTGATGAATTTGAACCAAAGTAATGAGCCTTGAACCGTCTCTGTAAATATTTGAGGAAAAAGTTGTACCTTATTGTAGTCTGCAATTAGCATTGCATCCTGATGCCACTCTCTACTTGTTTTTACACATCCAGGTTGAGGGAAATCGAAGAGGGAATCAACAAAAGGCTATCTAGAAAGCTCGACAGGAAATGGAAGAACAGCATTGTGGTGAGGCCGCCTCCGTCTCTGAGGAAGAAGCAGGAGGAAGAGAAAGCTAAAGCTGCAGAGTCAAAGAATTCAGCATAGCTTGTCATGTTTTCACTGGTTTCCATCAATCAACGTGTATGTTCTCTTTCGCTAACAGTTTGACGTATGATCAATTATTCCAATCTACCTGAAATCGTTTATCAGAAATGATGCGTATTCTTATAACAACTGTGGACAACTGCAAAATATTTTCGTGAATACGACAATACCATTATTTTGTATAACTGCTATTTCAATTTCCACTTGTGCCAAAAATGATCGTGGATTATGTAACTCAATGCAAAAACTTATATCATCAGTTGCAGGATCAACAAGATCTTTAACATTATGCATCTATATTGACAACTTTTGCATGTCGTATCAATATCGACAAGTAGTTGTTCAGTTACAAGTAAGCACTGGAACTATAGTGTTTGTTTGTTTTCTCCTTTGTGTTTATTCAAATATTATGCAATGAAAACTATATGCCACAATAGTTAATCAGAAGGGTACCTATATTTCCGTAGAGTCAGCTTTTACCCAAGCACGACTAGTTACAGAGTTCTAATGGGCTTTGTCCCATAAATTTCTAGTTTATATGCTGATGTTATCCAACATGTAGGCATCCGGTAACTCCCTAACGGCTAGAATCAAGGCCGGCAGACATTGACCCTAGCAAAAAAAAAAGAAGCAACCATCTAGCATGAACAATATATTGACGATTTCCTGACATTTGTTATAGTTTTCTGGTTTTGTCTCTTCATAAAAATTTCATTTTATTTCGAAAAAATAGGGACATAAACGGCTGATTGCATATATGACCAATTCAGTCCCCTGATGTATTCTATCTTGAGAATATTTGTAGTCAACTGGCAAACTTTAAGCGTAACATGTCAGCGACAGAAAGCTGCATATTTTATAACCAAGGGAAATATTCCGTCTACATTTTGTTGTTGACACTCCACAAGTAGCAATCTTGGATTTAATCAAGATTGTTTGATTTTGTGAGCAAGATGAGAATAATTCCATCAAAATATTTCAAGTTAACAACAAATTAAACAAAGTTCATTTAATTGTCAGACTATGAAGCATCTTAAAATGCCAAATGTCAACTCTTGGCGTACAGCCGTATACATAGACATAAGTGAGACCTGGTCCTCATCTAAAGATACTAAGTCGTCTGCAGGGATCAGAACAAGCGAATTCTGTCAAGTGTAGCTGCGTACAATAAACGGTTAAACTTAGTTGCATTCAATATATGGTTTGAAGACTTTTAGTTACTAAAAGAACATCAAGATTCAACTTCTGAAAGGCGTTGGATCCGAAAATTCTTTGTAACAGACAACAATTCATTTGAAATCTTTTCGCTGTATTTATTCCTTAACTTCAAATTTTGACAACTATTTACCAAGAAATTCTTGATCCTTAACACAACATCTCATATATAGTAGACTAAAATCAGTTTACTTTCCGACTATCCCAATTTTAGCTATTTAGTGTCGAAGGATTATTTCAAACGATTATTCATATGTTAAAGCTTAGATAATCTTTTTGCTAAGAATTATTCTACATCTTTTGTTTAATCAATGCTCTCACATTATAAAATCCAATTAATAGACAAATATTTGGTTGATAATGGTAGTTTAATAGCATCATGCAGATTGGTTTATTCCTGCTGAATGGAATTTACAAGAATTTATATATTGATTAATTAGGATGACATTAACATAAGTCTCCAATGAAAGTTGTACCGGAATCTCTAGCAAGCTATAACATTTTATCTATAAAATATCTACATGGATATGTATTACGTACAAGCTTGGAATATGTATATTGATATCTATAACCAAAGATATGATGATGAAGCAACGATATTTCGTTGTAGCATTTGGAATTCCAATTTGTTATAAACAATTAGACCGCGAGGGGTTGCCCAAGTCTATATAAACTTGACTGTTAGTTTCCTTCTTGAGTGTCTCTTGAGATGGCAAAAGTATTTCCACCTTCACCCGAGATTTCTCCTAGGAGTCCATCCGCAAGGTTTCCTTCTCAAACCGAGAAAGGAGACCTCTCTGCTGTGGCGGAGGTACAGTTCTGTTCAATGACCAAAGAGGAAGATATCGATCTTTCTCCATCGATTGTGCAGAAGGATAGTCTCTTATCATCCTATGTTCTTTACTGAAGTTTCTGATAACCAAACAAAATGAACTATCGTACTGAATGGTTACGTTCTTTGTTGTTCTTGTCAATGCAACAGGGATTTGCCGAGTTCATTGGGACCTTCATACTTCTCTTGATAGGGTGCGCGTCAGGGTTCATTGACCAGAGGCACAACATAACTATAGTGGGCATAGCCCTTGCATGGGGCTTGGTCATAGTGGCCATGATATACACATTGGGACACATATCAGCGGCTCATTTCAATCCGGCCGTCACTGTTGCCTTTGCTGTCATCGGCAAGTTTCCTTGGAAACAGGTAAATATTGCGAAATATGGATGAATAAGTTATGATTGGTAACTGAAAAATGTTTACGTTCTTCTTGGGGGTTCAGGTTATTTTCTATGTGGTGGCTCAGTTGGTAGGTGCAATTCTTGCATGTCTGATACTCAAGTGGCTGTTTGACGGTGATCAGCCGATGGTGATGCAGACGCTCCCTGCAGTGAACACTGACGATCTCACCGTAGTCGTGTGGGAGATCATGACATCGTTTATCCTCATGTGGGTCATCTGTGGTGCTGCCTCTGATCCTAGAGCGGTATGAATCTGATTGCTTCTATTTTTCACATGCGCTATTACTAAATTAGAAAACAAAATCTATCACAAAATGTAAATTGTACAATTTTATTACTGAAGAGTAATTTTTTTAATTTTTTTTTTCTTGCTTCGATTACGTGACAGATCAAGGAGCTATCAGGAGCGGCCGTTGGAGCAGCCATCTTCCTTGATGTTCTCATCACCGGGTAAGCTTAAGCTTTACAATCAATATCATCATTTTGAGACTATTTTCTTCTCAAATATCTCGAGTGTCTGCAGTAAGATAACTGGAGCATCGATGAACCCCGCACGGAGCATAGGACCAGCAGTTGCAGTACGTAGCTTCCGCAAGCTCTGGATATACATAGTAGCCCCATTCATAGGTACCGTCGGTGCAGCGTTGCTGTACAATCTCCTCCGATCACCTGTTGGACTTCGGAACAACCAACTGAAGAATGTAACTGCAAAAATTAAGAGCACTCTCAATCCTGCTTATGATTCAGGTATCCTCTTGCTTGCTTATTTCTTATCACATTCTCGTGTTTTTGCTTATGTTCTTCGATCTCTCAATCACTTGTTCTCTTTTTTTTTTTTTTTTTTTTTTTTTTTTTTTGTCAGGGAAAGAAATGGAGCTTCCATAAACCTTATAATGTTTCTTCAGAGATTGCGGCTAATGAGACTGCCCACTCTCAATCATTTTCTTCCCTTCGTCGTGAAAATACCAAAATGATATTGTATTACTCATTAGTATGCGCTCATTGTAATGCAAACGAGCATTTCAATGCACTTTTTTTTTTTTTTGTGACACTTAAAATTTGAATATTGTCATTGTCCATTTATATGAATAACAGGTAAAGGTATTTTTATTTGAGAGAAAAGATAGATGGTCAGATGGTAAAAAGTGCGATGGAGTGACTGAAGTGTCGAGTTTGATGTTCTCTCTACATAAAACTATCTGTTTAAGACGACAACTTGGGAACCAGGACAATTAGTGTGCGCCCGAAACCGTAGTTTTCTTTTCCATTGCCATTGTAAGTCGATTACACCAAATAAAAAAAAAAAAAAAATTACAACCTTTGGATTCAGAAATCACTCTTATAATTTTTATGAGCTCTCTTCAGCAGCGAGAGAACATAGATGATTCGAACATCGGATATGTTGATTCAAGTTACATATATCTTGATTTATCTCAATCGATATTATATCCCAATTCACATTTTTGTTTAGTTTTTTTTTTTTCTTCCTCGAATACCTTTTTTGTTCATGTACGACTCGTCACTATTTCATTTTTTATATATCCAATGTATCTGTTTCCAATTGAAATTTATATATCCAATGTATCTGTTTCCAATTAAAATGGACACGTATATGTATTTTCCTTGCAGAACCATGTCCCTGATTGGATAACGAACATGGATATCATAATGTATGTCCCATATCCGACTAATTTTTGTCCCTAGTGGCAGCATATAGTAACAAGTTACATTTGCAGGACAAAATTTCATGATAATATTGTTCGGTAGATGATAATAGAAGTTTATTGTAAAACTCATTTAGTAGTTATCAGTCAGAAACTACTGTCTTTGTACTGTCTTGTTTCAGATATGTCTTTGATAGATGGCTTGGGATATCTTCTCTAAGTCAGTTATATGCTGTTAATTATTACATCACTTCGTTGTCTCTGCTGAATCTTTGTGAGAGAGAGAGAGAGAGAGAGAGAGAGAGAGAGAATGTACATTCCTAAAATAATGACCAGAAGGGAGTTGACAACATCTATTATTGCATTCTTTTTTTGATCTATTGATATGTTTTATGTTCTTTCAAATTCTTGCTACTATATTGAAGTTGATAATTCCTCTTCTTGCTTCAGTGGCCTTGCAGCTAATAAATTATGCTACTCTCATTTGTACTTAACGAAACAAAATCCATCACGGACTTTATTTTGAGGTTTTTGTAGTGAGCAACTGTCTTCTGTTGCATTCTATTAATGAGTGATAACAGAGCAACCATCACAGACTTCATTACAGACAAAAGTTTGCTGCATTACTAATTCTAAAAAGCATGCTTCTGTATTCAATTTGTTCAACTTTCATTTCAACTTGTTACTTTTTTGTGGATGGGTTGATTTCATATCATGCTCTTAACATTTTCTTTACTATCGTGGACTTCCTATTTGGCTTGGATTTTACTCTTTTTTAGGTATTGTTGTGGAGGCAAACGAATAGTTTCTGCCTCAAACCTTGAAGCAAAAAGATGCTACAGATCTCCTATGGTACTTCTTTTTATTCTTTATATATTACGTAGCCCATAAAAACAGCTACATGCAGCTAGGGGTGAGAATGTACGGATCTAAGGACTAATTTTTTTTTTTTTGTCTATCCTATTAAAAATTTGAGTTAGAAAAATAAAATTTTTATTTAAAATTTTTATTATTAATGTAAAATTTTGGATTGGGTGGCTCAAAAATTGACTCTTGGACCCGTCGATTCTCATCTCTATCTGCAATAACTCTTCCACCTATTAAGTGCCCATGTATAGTTGTATCAAAGTGAACAAACTCCTTAATATAAATTTATAAGAATCTGTCTTTCAAACTTGCATCATTTTCGGACTATGAACCCTCATCTTCGGCCTCTATATCCTAGTACCTTGAATGACTTTTTTCAATCACTTCTATCGCCTTTGAACTCAGGAGTTCATATCCTCGTAAGAACTGCTAAAATACTTAAACTCATCGTCGTACTCCTCGTCCTCCTCTTTGTCACTGTACACCTCTTCTTCTTTCCCTTAAACATTTTGTTTCTCGTCTTCCTCTTTGTCACTGTACACCTCTTCTTCTTTCCCTTTAACATTTTGTTTTCAAAGTATACTGCTAAGTCGCACTGGCACCATCACATACAAGACATTGCCCAACAAACGCAATGTAGAAGGGAACAACTGAGGTACATCGATGAGTGTCTCCTGACAACAACTTCATCAAGGAAAGGCTAATGATGGAATATTCAAACCATGGTAGACGAGAAAGAGGAGCTTGAGAGGCCTTAGAAATGCCATAAGAGATGCAACAATTTCATTGTTGGAAAGGAAGGAAGGAGCCTGAATCTTGAGTATTGAGTTTCAAGTTCTACTACTACTACTACTGTATACTTAAACTTCATATAGGGAATAATAGCAGTAGCAGTAGAATTGCAGGGACAGTCCAGACATGTTAATATTGCAAATCAGAGACACAAATGGTAACCTTTCAAATAGATGGGATTTTACAGACAAGAGATGAAAATAGATCACCAAAATCAAAACTATGAAATATCAAGCAAATCAAACAAGAGGACACAAAAAAATTTTAACGTGGTTCGGAGCAAGTCCTACATCCACGGGCTAGATCAAGTCTTCACTATTTTATAATAAGTACAAATACAAATCTTATAACTCTCAAAATTCTCAAAGTTATAAAGAGGATTTCTCACTCTCAAGAAGTTGGCTAGACTCAAAAAGATTGCAAAATAGTTTGCAAAATCTCCTTCTAAAAGTCTTCCAAACACCCTTTTATATAATTTAGGTTTGACAACTTGTGAGTCCAAAACTAACACCAAATCCAAAGCCAATAAAGTCCGCCATCAATCCATCGATATGGGGTCCAGCCCGTATTGACCCTTCCTGCAGGATTTGCTACTCCCTTCAATGGTTTCTCTGAAATATTGAAACACCAGTTAATTCCTAACTTAATTGCAAAACTATAGATTCGAAAAAGGATTTTCAATTCAAGTAGAACTAGATATAAATACTATTACTGCTACTAATAATAATAGCTTTTTTGAGTAAAAATCAAATTAGAATCCTCAGCCTCACAAGAAGGAATAATAATAATAAAAAAGAAGTATCCAAGTGGTGTGAGTGTTTGTTTTGAAGAATATGATGACAAGTAATTAATTGTTCCATCTAGTTAAAAAAAAATAAAAAATAAAAAATAAACATTCAATTTGTGTTCCTGCACTTATTCTTTCCAACATAAAAATTAACAAGCAAATTGCATTTAAGTTAGATTAGAAAATTCTATCACAAAAAATGTCCTAAAAAATAATGATAAAAAATGAAAGATAGTAATAAGAAAAACAAAGTAAATAAGGATTGGCCAATCTTACATGGAGGAAGGAGGACAAGAAATGTTTTTAAAATTATTAAACGACAAAATGATATATATATGAGAAAACGGGAAATATACCGACGGTGAAGGAAGTTTCCTTCACCGCCGCTTAGATGGCCCAATAAACTTATTATACGTAGTGTCATTTAATAGAATTCATTTATTTGTTATCTTGAATGACGTCCCGTGTTATAATTTGATTGGGCCACCTAAGCGGCAGTGAAGAAACTCCCTTCACCGCCAGTGTATATATATATATATATATATATATATATATATATATATATATGGAAAAAAAAACATAGACAAGAATTAATGCCTAACCTTCCTTATGATTACTGAAAATTCTGGAATGTGGCAAAGCAAAGGCCAGTATTGGCCGCCTTCAATACATTTTTCCTGCAGAGCTTCACTGCAGTGTAGAGTGAGTATCTGTAATGTGCTGTTTGTCCTCGCCTCATTAACGACTCTCAACAGCCACTCCGGAAGGTACTTCTCTCTATTCAAATATATAGACAAGCTTTCAAACATGTCCAATTTCTCTACATGCTTTAACATTCGACATAAGCCAACTGTCATCTTCCTTAGTGCTGGAAGATTTGAGATCCTTTCCAAACACGTACAATTCCAGACATCCAAATTTTCTAAGGAGAGGATGTTCTTGATTTCTCTTAGGCTATAAGCAAGGGTGATTTCACAATGCTTCAAGGTTGTAGCGTGTTGCAGGCCATCTGGAAGAGCTCTCAACTTGGAGCAATAATTAATTTTCAACTGCTGAAGGCAAGGTAGCAGCTTGATGGGTTTCTTCGTTCCTTCATCCACCTCATTCGCATCGCATATCCATTCCTCCCAATTATTCATTGATTTTATAATCAATTTTTCAAGCTTGGGGAAGGCTAGTTGTGTTCTCTTATGGCCATGTCCATACTCGATATTGCAACCAAGAAGCTCAGAGCCAATAGTGACAACCTTAGACATTTCAGAGATACAAAGGAACCTCAAATGTGGCAATTGGCCTAATGGTGGAAGGTATTGACATGATGCACAATTTGAAATATCCAAATCAATCAGGTTAGGAAGCATGCTTATCCACAATGGAAAATTAAGCCCACTGAAATTACGGACATGAAGAATTTCTAGGCTTCGCGAAGGGGAAAGTTCTTCGAGAATCTGTTCATCTCCATCAGAAATCAATGACCGATCAGCATGGTGGTCCCATCCTAGCGTTAACTCCTTGAGATGAGGTTTATTAAATAGGGACTGAATCCCTTTCATGATCCGTGCCCTCTCTAATTTAGCAATACAGATTTTTCTGAGCCGGGACATAGATTGCAACTCATCCAAATCACACCCATGTTGACAAGTTAGGCTTTCACTATTGCTATTATCATCTTCACCAGCCACAAATCCTTCAAAATTAGTGAGATGTTCCAGTTTTCCTATTCCGACTGGCAAGTGGCAAATTGGTGTGTCTAAAAGATTAAGGCATCTTAAATTGCATAGCTGTGTAATGCTCTTTGGAAGGGTGTGCAAGCAGTCGCATCTTGAGAGGTGCAAGAATTGTAGGTTGACAAGGCAGCCAAGAGATTCTGGTAGCTGGGAGACCTTAGTGTCATCAAGATCAAGAAGTCGTAGATGTTGGAGATTTCTTATAGATTTTGGAATGCTCTCTATCCTACTGTAAGTAAGATCCAATACTCGGAGGCATGTAAACTTTTGAAAAAGAACCTGTACTTTAATCTGGGCACAACAAAGCATATGAAGAGTCCTCAAGCCTTTTGAATCTTTCACCGCATTTAGGACAGTTTCTGTTTCTTCCATATTGTAGATTGCTAGCCGACGTAGCCTCGACGAATTATTTTGACGGAAAGGGAGCTTCAATGCATTTGGATTGGTCGAGTCATTTCCATCAACAATATGACTCTCATCCCGTGTTAGAAACAAAGCAAGTGATCGTGTCAAATCATGAATTCTGCACAGCTGTTGACCAATATCATTACTTTGGGGATGTAATAGACTTCTTCTTGTTAAATCATGGAAACAATCATCTGCAATATCTTCTGGTAGAGAATTCTCCGGTGCTGTAATAAATCCTTCTGCCACCCACAACCTACAGAGGTCTGTTTGATGGAATTCATGATCTTCAGGCCATAGTGAGAAATAGAGAAAGCATTGATTGAGCTGAGAGGACAGGTCTTCATAGCTGAGATACAAGGCTCCCCTTATTTCTTCGGGAAGCTCCCCTGTTACAGACCACGTATGGCTTCTGTCCAGCTTTTCCCATTCACTCTTGTTTCTTCTGTCTTTTGTTCTCAAAACCCCGCCGACGGCTTTGATGGCGAGAGGAAGGCCATCACATTTCTTGACAATCTTCATTCCGACCCCATGCAATTGTCGGCCCCATCTTCAAATACAGTTTTACATAGCAATGCCCATCCGTCATCATCAGAGAGTTTTTGCACCTCATAGGTCTGAATAGCTCCCATGCTTCTAGCAACATTTACATCTCTTGTGGTAACGAGAACTCTACTGCCTGATGCAACTCCATGCCACAACTGAGTCCTCAGCAGATCCTGCCACACATCAGCCCTCCACACATCGTCAAGTACAAGAAGGAACCTGCTGCCTGCAAGGGCAGAGCTAACGCGAGGCAGGAGCTCCGCCTTAGTTGCAGCATCGATATTATCTTGTCCCCCACCTGCATCCCTTATTACCTGCTTCAACAGTCCTATCTCTGAGTAACTCTGGGACACACACACCCACAGCTTCTTTGCGAAATGGGCTTGCACTTTCTGATGGTTGTATATTTTCTGAGCAAGCGTGGTCTTGCCGATCCCTCCTAACCCGACAATTGAGAAGACAGGTAAGCCTCCTCCTTGTGAATTCAGGAGCGACTCCACCAGTCCATCGGCAACTCCCTTAACTTCCGTTCCAACGAGATCAGGAGGGAGTAAAGGAGACGTCTGACGACGGTCCACCTGGGTCACAGCCACACTGGAGCCGCTGGTTGAAGGTAGGCTAAACATTGTCCTGTCCTTGGAGATCTCCTCAAGCCTCTGGTTCAGCTCTTCAATCTCCTTCCCAATCTCATGACGGACAGGAATGCCGGCCACAGTAGTAAAGCATGATGAAAAGCAAGAAAATCGACGTACCGCTTTGGAGGTGGACGGCAGTGGTGATGCCTCTCGCTGCTCCAGGAGTTGACGGCCCTTGATTCTGCAGAGGTCGATGATATCATCGGCGTCGTACATAACGTCCCTCAGCTTGGACAGCCAAATGTTGACGGATGGGTCTTGGATCCTTCTGCGTTCTGCTTCTTCAAGCACGGATTTGATCATCTCCAGCTTCTCTTGAAGCCGTCGGAGGTCATCCTTCACCCCCAATATCCTCACCACCTCTTCGGTGGCCAGCTCCTGTAACACGTCCAGGCATCTCCCAACAAAGGCATCAACAATCATCGCCATGCTCTCTCTCTGTTCGCACTTGCAGCAGTATACGGTCAAACAGCTATTGTCAATGGATCTCACATGTAACTCAGCAGATAAGGTCCATAAGGATGATTCATTGCGCACATGCTTTGTTTATTCTGTCATGGGAAATTCTAAATGAGCACCACACTTGACTTTGTGAGCACCATTTTCAGCCGTGATGTTCATCACTTACTGTAGAATTCGGTGCTCACTATTTCAAGTGGGGTGCGTAGTTAGAATTTCGCTGGAGTTTACTTTTCCAAATTGTTGGCGGCCTTGCAGGTATATTCTCCGGATAATTCCTTACAACTCTGTATTGGGGGGCTCTTTGCGTCACTGTCCCATGTCACCGTAACCATTCTTACAGTTAATTAGAAGCAGAACTTTCAACGACGCAGGCTAACGAACAACTAATTAATCCGATAAATTTGCTGGAAATTGTGGCTTTGAATCCCGGTCACATGTCACCATGACGCGACCATTCTGAAAGTAAATATGCAGAACATTCAATGAAGCAGACAAACGAACAACTAATCCTATAAATTTGCTGGAAACTTTATTTATTTATTTTTTTTGTTTATTAACCATTACACCGAGCTGGTGGATCAGGATCCTATGCAGACTTAATATAGTTGTACATATATATTTTTAATCGCTCACTGTTTCAATGAACAAAGTACCTTTGAGATTCAAAGGTCATCAAGTTAAAGAAGAAGTAAGCCTAGATGACTTGATGACCAGGCCTGTTATTCAAGTTCATGCATTTCAAGCGGTGGTGGTGGAAGAGGCAACAACTTGCAATGACGGGAAGTTTTCAAGCCAAAGAAGAGAGACCTCTTTTTTATGTGTTGAATATTACTCATGCTAGGCGTATATAATCGGCTTGTTTCTTCTATTCCTAAGTTACTAATGTATTGCTCCCAGTCCTTATCAGATTACTTGCATGTAGGAAATTGTTCCGGGACTATAGAACGAACCTTATGGTCTTTTGAGGGGAAAAAAAAGTGTAATGTGTATGTGTATATATATATATATATATATATATATATATATATATATATATATTGCATCAGGGGTCATGGAAAAGGGATTTAAGAGCATGTCCCTTCACCTTACGTTCGCCGGTTAATTTATTGCTTTAGCCATGACTAAATGGGGAACTGAACCAAGAAACTACAAGAGAATTAGTAAACGTTACCTACTGATGTCGATCAATCATCCAAACCCAGAAGGCTTATTTCTCGTAAATAAATAGCAATACAAGATTCTACTAATTCACTGTCATTACCCCATGAATTTGTTTCAAGAGTTAGCAGACCACTAGAGGGATTCTATTCTCATGACGAAACCATACGAAACTGCAAGTCTATTCCTCCCGAACATCAGGTATAATATCCGTTGCCAGCGAGCTAATGAAACGAAGCCAACCTTCAGCAATTGATTAGCAACCCGAAGCACCACGATAGCCACATTGCTGCTGGAAGAAACATAAGTCGTACTGTAAACATTAGGGATGGAAACAGACGGATCCTATAGGTACTAAAAAATAAGAACAATCACCTGAAACAAAAACGCTAGATATCCACATTCGGGAGAACACATCAAGGAGTGCACCTAGAGAGCGCACTGAGGAGTACGCGTCTAGCATCGAGGAACGCGCACCAAAGAGCACACGCCTCCCAAACGAACGCTTCCCCGAAGTGCACCTGATGATACTACACAACAAAATACATAACAAAATTCAAGTTGAGTCTAAGTCCTAATTCAAACGAATGATACTAATTAAAAAGTAAAGTTTGAAGGAAAAAAATTTAGTCACATCCAACTTAGCATATAAAATAAATATATTCATGGCTACTTAAATTACAATGTATATGAGGATTTAAAGATTTAAAATATGCGTAATTATTCCAAAAGTTAGGAGATTAAGAATTAATAAATAATGTTATTTTGTTAATTGCAATGAAAGTGCAAAACATAAATTTCAAACTTATTTTATTGTCACCAAGAACTCAGAATTACAAAGTCAATATCTTCAAATATTTAATAACATATTTCTTGATTTCTCGAAAAAGAACTAGAAAGCTAATTACATTTTCTAAATATTAAATATGGATAATAGTAGGCTTCATTTTTGAGGAGGTGTTGTGGAGAGGAGTTATGCATCCTAACTCATATAATCAAACACATTCTGGGAGTTGGCTAATTCTAGATTTTGGCAGGAACCATAGCTCATCTCCTCCAAAAAGCAGGGTATTATTTGCATAGTAATTTTATAAAAATGCCATGGCTGCCCTTGGAATGGAACTCTCCTTTATTCATGTGCTTTTGGGTGAGCTTGGCAGGGGTTGGGCCATAACTCTTGCCTGCTCTTGCCAAATGAGGCCACTAAGTGGACAAAAAGGAAACATTTACATATGAGAATACTGAAGAGACAGATGATAAATGGTGCTTTCTCAAGCTTAAATTTTTAGATCAAACTGGTTCTCAAATTTGTGTTTAGGCCCATCATGCTCTCGATTGGACCCGTCATTCTTCCCAACAATTGGCATCAGAGCCCAAATTCGGACCAAATTATTATCGGGTCAATGGTTCAGATTATGGCCTAAGGGAGAGTGAAGACGATATTTGAAGCCTGAATTGATCAAGTTACCTTTGGGGTTGATTTTTCACATGTCTGCTCTCCACGTTGATGGTTGGGAAAGTTAAGTTGGTCAGGTTAACTTTGGATTTGGTTTCCTACGTACCTGCCTCCACGCAGATGGTTGCCAAAATTAAGTTGGTATACTCACTATGAAGGGGGAGATTGTTAGTGGTTCATATGTGAGTATATTCCACATCGGATAGGACAAAAAAGTCTATGAGTTTAAATACAAAGTTGGGGTTTTAACCTAACAGCTTAATTTTTTGGATCAAACTGATTCTCAGATTTGTATTTAGGCCTATCATGCTTCCGGTTAGATCCGACGTTTCTCCCCAACATGTTCAACTCTCCATGACTGAGAGATTTTTTTTTTTTTTTTTTTCCTTCTGTTGGACCATGGAGTATTCTTTATAGTGTCTTTAGTTATCTTGGTAGGACAACCTTGCTACATCTGCTTTCTCATCTTATTTTTTAATTTAATTTTCGAGCTCAAACATCTATGTCATGTACCTTACTGACTGCAGCTTTTACAAATAAAAATATTTTGTAAACGTCCTCTTGACGTAATGATCAGAAGGAAGTTAACAATACCTATTATTGCATTCTCTCTTTGGTCTATGGATATGTTTTATGTGCTTTCAAATTCTTGCTACTATATTGAAGTTGATAATTCTTTTTCTTGCTTCGGTGGCCTCGCAGCAAATAGAATATGCTACTCTCAGTTGTACTTAACAAGTTGATAATTCTGGAAAGCATGTTTCTGTATTGAATTTGTTGAACTTCCATTTCAACTTGTTACTCTTTTGTGGATGGGTTGGTTTCATATCATACTCTTAACATTTTCTTTACTATTGTGGACTTCCTAATTGATTTGGATTTTACTCTTTCATTGCAATTAACAAAATAACATTATTTATTAATTCTTAATCTCCTAACTTTTGGAATAATTATGCATATTTTAAATCTTTAAATCCTCATATACATTGTAATTTATGTAGCCATGAATATATTTATTTTATATGCTAAGTTGGATGTGACTAAATTTTTTTTCTTCAAACTTTACTTTTTAATCAGTAATTAGTTTGAATTAGGACTTAGACTCAACTTGAATTTTGTTGTGTATTTTGTTTTGTAGTATCATCAGGTGCGCTTCGGGGAAGCGTTCTTTTGGGAGGCGTGTGCTCTTTGGTGCGCGTTCCTCGATGCTAGACGCGTACTCCTTAGTGTGCGCTCTCTAGGTGCACTCCTTGATGCGTTCTCCCGAATGTGGATATCTAGCATTTTTATTTCAGGTGATTGTTCTTATTTTTCAGTACCTATAGGATTCGTCTATTTCTATCCCTAATATTTACAGTATGGCTCATGTTTCTTTCAGCAGCAATGTGGCTATCGCGGGGCTTCGGGTTGCTAATCAATTGCTGAAGGTTGGCTTTGTTTCAGTAGCTCGCTGGCAACGGATATTATGTCTGATGTTCGGGAGGAATAGACTTGCAGTTTCATATGGTTTTGTCATGGCAATAGAATTCCTCTAGTAGTCTACTAACTCTTGAAACAAATTTATTCACAAGGTAATGATAGTGAATTAGTAGAATTTTGTATTGATATTTATTTGTTGGAAATAAGTCTTCAGGGTTTTGATGATTGATGGCATCAATAGGTAACATTTACTCCTCTTGTAGTTTCATGGCTTAGTTCTCCATTTAACAATAGCACGAGATAATAGCTATCGAGTCATGGCTAAAGTAATAAATTAAAAATAGAAGCTGAAGACGAGAATCGCGAAAACAAGAGAGTAGTGATGAAAAGCTAGAAGATGATTCTAATAAACAAAAAGTGGTTGGACATGCTCGTAAATCCCTTTTCCATGACCCCTGATGCAAAAACAATATATATTACACTTTTTTTTTCCTCTAAAAAGACCATAAGGTTCGATCTATAGCCCCAAAACAATTTCCTACCTACAAGTAAGTAATTTGATGAGGACTGGGAGTAATACATTAGTAATAACTTAGGAATAGAAGGAACGAGCCGATTCTATACGCCTTGTATGAGTAGTATTCAACACATAAAAAATTTACTTCTTCTTTGGCTTGAAAACTTTCCATCATTGTAAGTTGTTGCCTCTTCCACCGCCACCGCTGCAAACGCATGAACTTGAAAGTCAGGTCTGGTCATCATGTCAACTAGGTTAACTTCTTCTTTAACTTGATGATCTTTGAATCTCAAATGAAGGTCTAACATCAACAGTTTTCGTTCAAATCACGATGTAGCTAGATTGTTACTGTACAGCGATATCTTCTTCTTCTTTTGCTGAAATCACCAAAATAATAGCGATATTGACTAATGAATCACTTTCCTCAACCTGTCAGTGTGAGATCATAGCCTGTCAAGGATGTCCTCATCTACAAATTACCAAATTAATCCGAAATTAGAATATCAAACTAAATTAGTTTGCAATAATAACTCTCAGTAGGTGACCATGAATATGTGCCATGCAAATTCTAGATCTATTTCTCATGATAAAATTAGAGGTTAAACAAAGAAATTTTAACTATTTAGTGTTGAGGGATTATTTCAAACGATTATTCATATTTTAAAGCTTAGATAATCTTTTTGCAAAGAATTATTCTACATCTTTTGTTTAATCAATGCTCTCACATTATAAAATCCAATTAATAGACAAATATTTGGTTGATAATGGTAGTTTAATAGCATCATGCAGATTGGTTTATTCCTGCTGAATGGAATTTACAAGACTTTATATATTGATTAACTAGGATGACATTAACATCAAGTCTCCAATGAAAGTTGTACCGGAATCTCTAGCAAGCTACAACATTTTATCGATAAAATATTCTACATGGATATGTATAACGTACAAGCTTGGAATATGTAAATGACCTCTTCACGATATTGATATCTATAACCAAAGATATGATGATGAAGCAACGATATTTCGTTGTAGCATTTGGAATTCCAATTTGTTATAAACGATTAGACTGCAAGGGGTTGCCCAAGTCTATATAAACTTGACTGTTAGTTTCCTTCTTGAGTGTCTCTTGAGATGGAGAAAGTATTTCCACCTTCACCCGAGATTTCTCCTAGGAGTCCATCCGCAAGGTTTCCTTCTCAAACCGAGAAAGGGGACCTCTCTGCTGCGGCGGAGGTACAGTTCTGTTCAATGACCAAAGAGGAAGATACCGATCTTTCTCCATCGATTGTGCAGAAGGCAGTCTCTTATCATCCTATGCTCTTTAATGAAGTTTCTGATAACCAAACAAAATGAACTATCGTACTGAATGGTTATGTTCTTTGTTGTTCTTGTCAATGCAACAGGGATTTGCCGAGTTCATTGGGACCTTCATACTTCTCTTCACAGGGTGTGCGTCGTGGTTCATAGACCAGAGGCACAACATAACTATAGTGGGCATAGCCCTTGCATGGGGCTTGGTCATAGTGGCCATGATATACAAATTGGGACACATTTCAGGGGCTCATTTCAATCCGGCCGTCACTGTTGCCTTTGCTGTCATTGGCAAGTTTCCTTGGAAACAGGTAAATATTGCGAAATATGGATGAACAAGTTATGGTTGGTAACTGAAAATTGTTCACGTTCTTCTTGGGTGTTCAGGTTATTTTCTATGTGGTGGCTCAGTTGGTAGGTGCAATTCTTGCATGTCTGATACTCAAGTGGCTGTTCGACGGTGATCGGCCGATGGTGATGCAGACGCTCCCTGCAGTGAACACTGACGATCTCACCGTAGTCGTGTGGGAGATCATGACATCGTTTATCCTCATGTGGGTCATCTGTGGTGCTGCCTCTGATCCTAGAGCGGTATGAATCTGATTGCTTCTACTTTCTGACGCAGCGAGTTACCGTAGAAAAGGATCGAAAATAATCAACGATTATTCTCAGAAAAGATAGATAAAGTTTCACCTCTGAAACTCACAGTTGAAGAGAAACATATAAATTTTATAAAATTTGCTGATCTCTCAACAATGAAAAACAACCATATTTATAGACCCAAACATGAAACCCTAATCCAACTTAAAAACGGAAACCCTAATCCAATTTAAAGACGGAAATCCTAATCCAACTAAAAAAAAACAGAAATAAAAATAATAAAATTTGCCTACAACTTACAATTTTCTGCTTGACTTCTTCTGTAACAGATTGCCACTGCTCCGCCATATGCTTCGCTGCAATGCTATTATCTGTTTCTTTAGGCAGCTAAATCAAGTCCAGTGCATGTTGAGGCGTTTTAGTGTAGATAACTGAAAAAGGTGACTTTCCGGTTGTCCTATGAATAGCACTGTTGTATGCAAATTTTGCCTGCGCCAATGCAACATCCCACTGCTTTGGTTTGTCTCTGCAAATGCTGCGAATCAAATTTCCCAAAGTCCTATTCGTGGCTTCAGTTTGACCGTCTGTCTGAGGATGGGCAGTACTGCTGTAATTTAAAGAAGAATTGAACATATGCCAAAGAGTTCGCCAAAAATGACTAAGGAACTTACTGTCACGATCACGATCAGATGTAATTGACTTTGGGACCCCATGCAAACGCACAACTTTTTTAAAGAACAACTTGGCTATGCTTTGAGCATCTGCAACCTTTCTGCAAGGAATAAAGTACGCCATCTTTGAAAATCTGTCAACAACAACAAAAACAGAATCGACTCCCCGCTGAGTACGAGATAGTCCAAGCACAAAATCCATGGACAAATCCTCCCAAATATTGTCAGGAACATGCAAAGGTATATAGAATCCAGTATTTTGCGATTGACCCTTTGCTGTCTGACATACATAGCATCTTTGCACCAGTCTGCCCAAATAAGGCCATTAAAATCGCTCACTAATAGCAGCAATAGTCTTGTCTCTGTCCAAATGACCAGCTAGACTACCACCATGCAAATCACGAATGACTTTCTCCCTCAAAGAAGACTGAGGAATACAAAGCTGATGCCTCTCATTAAGAACCCATCATGAATGTGAAAATCTGCACAAGGCTGTTTACAACTACATTGTTCCCAAATCTCTTTAAAATCTTCATCCGCCTCATATAACTCTTTCAAGTGCTCGAACCCTACAATCTCATTACTTAATGTCACTAACAAAGTAGCTCTCCTACTTAATGCATCAGCTACCTTATTTTGCACACCCGCCTTATGCCTCAATTTAAATGAGAATTTCTGTAAAAACTGAACCCACCTTACATGCATATCTTTGCTAATTCTGGTCTGGTTATTTAAATGTTTCAAAGCATCACAATCTGAATACAAAACAAATTCTCTACCAATCAAATAATGCTCCCATGTTCGTAAAGCTCGCACAACAGAATAGAACTTCTTATCATAAGTGCTCCAATTTCGTCTAGCTTCACATAATTTCTCACTAAAGAAGGCAACAGGCCTCTGTTCTTGGGATAAAACTGCTCCAATCCCTACCCCACTCGCATCACAATCTACTTCAAACAATTTATCAAAATCTGGTAATGCTAAAACTGGGACAGAACACAACTTTTCCTTTAACACTGAAAAGCTCGACTCCGTTTCATCATGTTGGCAGTGAAAATTTCTAAGTTAAAAAGGATTTTCCATAACAGAACGCGGAGCTAACTCCGCAGCCCCGCGTTTGGCTAATTTTAGCCTCGCGTTGAGTAAAAACGCGGAGCTATCAATAGCTTCGCGTTAGCTCCGCCTTTTTGGTTATTTAGTGCCGCGTTTTGGATGCGATTGGCTCCACGTGGGCAAGTAACCAGAATCCTTAACTGATTGAGATTATGATTTGGGCCTATCAAAATACCCGAATTAAGTCCGATCAGGATTTTAAATCAAGAGATTCGTATTTGATTGGAATCCTTGATGAGAGAGAATTCTATTTAGATAGAAACTCTTGCATGAACCCGGGGCTATAAATACCTTTCTGGTAAAACCCTAGGGGTCTTCTTTTCGGCATCTGAAGTTTTCGGAGATCTCTTCCTCTTAGAAAGTTCAAGTTATGCACAGAGCCTTGAATTTGTGAAGAACAGAAGAGATCAGTCAGCCGCCATCTTCAATAGAGAAGAACTCGACGTACTGATCATCCAAAGGAGCTGCTATAGTTCCCATCGCCACAGATCCCACACATATTTTTGTAAAAGAGAGAGATTGAAACATAAAATCCTCTCGTTTGTTCTTTTTCTTGTTCTATTTCATTGTAACCTAAGTTGAGTTTAATGGAAGGAAAGCAACAACCGAACTTTGCTGCGAACAAACTGGCGACCACAGTGGGAGCCATCTCTTTCACGGATGAAGAGATTGTGGCGCAATCAGACGTCGACTTGATCGGATCTGACGTAGATACACTGGTCGTTGAAATCGACCAACAAAAGTATGAGGAGTTCCTTTCCTCAGAATCAGGTGACTTGGATGAGCCGCGTCACTATCGTCGCACGTACTCCAATACCCGAGTAACGGGTAAAAAGGTTCCCACAGAGAAACGGGGGTCCTTGGAGACTGCGGTTATAGAGCCAGTGCTCGGACAAGAAACCCTAGCCGAAGACGAGCTTCTAACTGCCAAAGAAGACCTGGGGACTAGATTGACCAGGACCCAACTCCGAAACAGGAATCGGAGACTGAGGTGTAAAGCCCTCAAAGCCCACCTTGTACGCGGAGCTAACAACAGAGGACGCGAGGCTATGGTTCCTCGCAAACTAGCTCGCGCTACCCGCGAGACCAGTCTCTACCGTGTTAAACGCGAAGATACAACTTGCCTTAAAAGCAAGGAAAAGCCAGCGTGTGATTTTCCATGCGAGGCTATTACTGAGCCTAGCGAGAGACGCGAAGCGAGTAAGGGTTGCGCTAGTCGCAGGATACCCGACACTCGCGAGTTACGCGGGTATAAAAATTCTTCAAAGCCAGCTGTGTCTCTCCACGCGAGGCTATTACTGAGCCTAGCGAGAGACGCGAAGCCAGTAATGGTTGCGCTAGTCGCAGGATACCCGACACTCGCGAGTTACGCGAGTATAAAAATTCTTCAAAGCCAGCGTGTGTCTCTCCACGCGAGGCTATTACTGAGCCTAGCGAAAGACGCGAAGCCAGTAAGGGTTGCGCTAGTCGCAGGATACCCGACACTCGCGAGTTACGCGAGTATAAAAAGTCTTCAAAGCCAGCGTGTGACTCTTCACGCGAGGCTATTGCTGAGTCTAGCAGGAGATGCGAAGCCAGCAAGATTTGCGCTAGTCGCAAAATACTTAACACTCGCGAGAGACGCGAGTATAAAAATTCTTTAAAGCCAGCGTGTGGTTCTTCACGCGAGGCTGAATAATGCTTGCAATAAATGCAAGACTTCTGATACCCGCGAGGAACGCGAGGATGATTGGCAAATAGTTGTAAGTCGTAAAAATCATGCTAGGCGCGAAGCTATGATCTACAATAAGCCAACGCGAAAGAACTTTCCTTCACGCGGGGCTACCATCCCAGAAACTAAACTTCTGAAGACACACCAAGCCAGCGAGAAACGCGAGGCTAGTGTGGATAAGCGCGGAGCTATTCTTCAGGCCCGTAATGTGAAATGCGAGGCTATTCCTAAGCCACGCGAGGATCGGTCCGACCCCAGAGTCAGGGTTGATCAATCAAAGAAGCTTCAGTGGGTTCCCAGACCTTCTCAAGAGTTGAATGGACCCCCTGACTCCACGGCTAAAGTCACTGATCTCAGGGAGTATCTCTCTAAGAAGAGAAGCATAGAGCAACTTCAAGCTAAACCCATTTGTCAATGTCAGCAGCTCATGACGGCAGTGTCCGCTGTAATGGACAACTGTGGCTGCGTCAAGAGCAGGGTATTTGTGTTTGATCGATTGACCGAGTCAGACAAGAACCCTACAAAGAAACCAAAGACTGCTTCCCTGAAACATTGGAGAGTCGTAACCTCCAACATGGTGGGAAAGGGAAAGAAAATTGTGGAGATGGATGACGATTTGGAATCGAGTGACGAAGAACCTCATCGTATTACTCTACTCAAATCAGGTGCTGTCCCGCCTCGAAATTATAAGAGGCTTGCAAAGGGTTTCTATGACGAGGACACTGACAATTCAGCTATAGCCTCGCCTCGTTCCTCAGAGTCGTCTCGACTACAAAAGTCAGCAGCGTATATGGCAGATAAGACTGACGATATTAATCAGAGATTTGAAGCTCAGGAGAGAATGATCCGAGGGCAACAGAAGACGATCGAAGACCTCAAATTGATGCTCCCGAAATTCGTCGAAGATAACTCCAAGAAGGGCAAAGAAACTCTGAATGAAGAGGAGAAAGAGGATAAAGCCCAGTCGATGTATGAGGACGACGATAGATTCTCCTTCCATGACCCGCATGGGGAGAAGATAGAAAAGCTACAGAATCAACTCGAAGCTTTAATGCATAAGAAAGAGTTGAAAGAAGCGGGGGTCTCAAGACCATATCCTCCTGAATGGGATACGATACCATACCCACAGAAGTATAAGCCGCTCAAATTAGAGCCATACGACGGGAAGGGATCGCCCAGTCAGTATATATATTACTTCATGTCCCAAGCCGGACATTTGATGGGTAATGACCCCATTATGACAAAAGTATTCGCAAGTACTTTGCGAGGGCCTGCCTTTACGTGGTTCATGCAGTTGCCCCCAGGATCTATTAATGCCTGGTTTGACGTAGAAAAATTATTTCTCTCACGTTTTTTCGAGGATGATACCGAAATTACGGTTCATTCCCTCCTTGAAACTAGACAAGGAGAATAAGAAACAGTTAAAGATTTCATAGAAAGGTTCCGGGAGAAGTCCGTACATTGCAAACACGGAATGATCCAGGAAACTCTAGTCGAGACTTGTCAACACAACCTTAAGACCAATGTGCTCCTCAAAATGGGGGCCGTGGAATCCAAGACGTGGAGGGACCTGCTCAAACAAGGAGAGCAAGCTGAAGACTTGATTCGCCGAGTTAAAGAGTCCCGCGGGTCAAGAAATGCTGGGGGTAGTAAGCCATATACCCAAAGCAACAGCAATAAAAATAAGGGGAAGGCAGCGATGTCGTCAGAAGCCGCTCCTCAGAAAACTAGTCCTCCGCCACAGCCGAAGCCTCAAGGTCAACAAGGATCAAGGTAAATTAGACCGCAGCAAGAAAGAAATTATACTTTCAAAGCGGAACAGACGCATATCCTCTTTCACTTACTCCAAAAGAAGGGAATCCTAAAACTTCCGGAGAATAAGAAGCCAGAAGATACTGGTAAGACTAAAGATCCCAACTACTATCTCTATCACCGGAATGTTGGGCACCCTACCAAGGATTGTTTTCCCCTTAAGAACAGAATCCAAGCATTAATAGAAGCTGGAGTTCTGACGCTTAAAGAAGAGCAGAAGAAGGTCACTGCCAATATGGAAACCATAGTGGTTGGAACCCATGAGTTCCCCGCAGGAGTGACCCCAATCCCAAAAGGTAAGATGATCACAAAGAACCTTGATCCTCACAACAAAGCCCAAGAAGGACTCGTCCCCATAACAACCCAAAAGGGGGAAGTTATGTGGGTTCATCCTGATTTACTGGTAGATGAACAATGGACTACTTCCAGAGGTCAAGATAAGAGGCGGACTATTAACGTCATTTCTGCAAATATAAAGGAAGAATATATAGCTTCGGAAGCCTTCACAGATTCTGAGGAAGAACCCGAAACTATGGCCACTCATCAAGATGGGGCAGGCCCTTCCGGCACTCGATCCGGGAAAACATATCTCAAGGACTACACCAGGGTAGATCCAAAAGGTATATATGCAGAGCTTGCGAAACCGGCTAAGCAGAAAGGACTTCGCTTTCAGAAGGATCCTGTTGAAGATGAAGGGGCCAAAGAGACCACCTTAAAGTTTGATATAATCGCCTAGCTGGCTAATATTCCGGCGCGAGTAACGCTCTACGAGCTACTGAGACTATCAAAGTCAACCCGTGAAGCATTGAGAGAGGCATTGGCAGACTCTGAGTCATTCCTAGCTCAGATTGTCAAGCCGGCTGAAGAGGAGCGGGATTCTTGCCCCAACTATCACCAAGTAAGGAGGCAGATCCCACAAATTACTTTCTCTCCAGAGGACATGCAGGTGAGGAATATAAAGTACAATCGACCTTTATATTTCACCGGATATGTCGGATCCACCCAGGTAGACCGAATTCAAATAGATCCGGGTTCTGCACTAAGCGTCGTGCCTAGAAGGTTGATGCAGCTGTTGGGAATTTCCCTCCATCGTCTGGCACCAACCAATACGACAATATATGGTTTTAATGCCAATAACAGCAGTCCCCTCGGAAAGATCCGACTCCGATGTCAAATTAGAGACTTGAAGACGGAGGTCACGTGCTATATTATTGATGCCGATACCTCCTATAATATGTTACTGGGACGACCTTGGATCCATGCTCACATGATAGTTCCGTCAACTCTTCATCAATGCATGAAGTATTGCGATGAAGAAGGAGAAGTCCGGACGTTAATTGCAGACAGGCAACCATTCAAAGGGTTGGAGAATTACTTCACAGATGCTGCACTTTATAAACCAGCCCATGAAGTCTCCAACGATGAGCCGAGCGAGCCTACGAAGCCTGACGACAGTGGCAATGAAGCCGACACGGAATATGAGCTTCATGAAGAAGATGATGGGGCTGACTACGAAATCAACCCCTACTTAGATTTTAGCTTGAATCTAGATAATAATACAGATGATGTAATAGACAGTGATTGGATTATCAATGAAAATATAAAGTTGATCTATGAGCATACTGTAGCCACTGAGTCTGAGCCGTCTTGCACTTCCACTGAAGTGGATGACTTATCTGAAATTGAAATTCTGGCAACATATCATTTTCCACTTAAGTCATCCCTCCTCTCTCGGTCTGAAATAGTTAGGGAAGAAGGTCAATACTTCGAAGTGCCTTCCCGACAAAAATTCCAAAAGCCGATCATGTTCGGCAGGGTAATAACGTCACCTCGACGAAAGCAAAGTAGCGAAAGTGATGAACAGACGTCACCGCAATTTCATTTGTATGAACAAAAATCCCGAGAAATGATGGAAAAGATGGGTTATAACTTTATCCAGAAGCCGGGATTAAACTTTGGAAAGGGGCGACGAAATTTTGTACCATCATTCAGACCACGAGGAAAAAGTCGGGATTATTATCAAAAGACTCGCAGGGGGTTGGGCTATATATCTACCCCTCCTTCATCGCCATTAAAAGATGAAGAGAGTTCTTCAATTAAAGAAGAAACATCTTCACCCGACCAAGATTCGGATATAAGTACCGGTGATTGGTTTCAATCTTTGACAGTCAATATGGTTTCAGCCGCATTAGAAAGCGACGAGGAACCAATTGATGTTCAAGATGATTCCTGGGCCAAGCACATGGATACTCTGTGGGATGTCCGCTTTGAACAGCGTGACCCGCCCACGGAAGACAAATTGATACAGGTCAATATGGGGACGGAAGAAAATCCGAAACCTATCTTCATAAGCGAAACGCTAACTCCCTTAGAAAAAGAAGAACTTATATCTCTTATCAAGGAGTATATAGATGTATTCGCATGGAGTTATGAAGACATGCCAGGGCTAGACCCTCAAATTGCCATACACCGGTTAAATATTAAAGAGGACGCCAAGCCTGTTAAGCAACAGCAAAGGCGTTTTCGACCAAAATTGATGGAGGCAATAGTTGCTGAGGTCAACAAACTCATAAAATCCGGATTCATTCGTGAAGAGCAGCACCCTGATTGGGTAGCTAACATAGTGCCTGTTCGTAAGAAGAACGGCAAGATCCGGATATGCATTGACTTTCGAGATCTGAACACTGCATGTCCTAAAGATGAGTTTCCGCTCCCCATCACCGATGTAATGATTGACAATACCTGTGGTTACGAGAGGATGTCCTTTATGGATAGCTTCTCAGGATATAACCAGATTAAAATGCACCCGGATGACGAAAAGCATACAGCTTTCAGAACGCCGCTGGGAGTCTATTGTTACACGGTAATGCCATTTGGATTGAAAAACGCCGGTGCTACCTACCAACGCGCAATGAGTGTCATATTCAAAGAACACTTGCGCAAGACCATAGAATGCTACGTGGATGACCTAGCGGTAAAAAGCAAAAGCAAAGGAGATCATCTTCATGATTTAAAAGTGGTCTTCGATCTTATGAGGAAACATCGTTTGAAGATGAATCCAACTAAGTCTTTCATGGGGGTGTCTAGCGGGAAATTCCTTGGATTTATAATAACTTCAAAAGGAATTTTCCTCGACCCTGAAAAGGTGAAGGCGATTAGCGAAATGCCGCCGCCCCGTAATCTAAAAGAGTTAAGGGGGTTGCAAGGAAATCTCACTTATATTCGACGCTTCATTTCCAACTTATCCGGACGATGTCAACCATTCTCCAAACTTATGAAAAAGGGGGTGTCTTTCGTGTGGGATGAAGCATGCCAACAGGCATTCGACGACCTGAAGGAATATCTTACTAAGCCTCCTGTACTTATGGCACCAGCGCCTGGGCAGCCCTTCCTTATATACGTAAGGGCTATGGATAATGCTTTAGGAGCGCTGCTGGCCCAATATAATGAGCACGGCCAGGAACATGCCCTCTACTATCTAAGTAGAACAATGATCGGGGCCGAACAGCAGTACACCCCGATTGAAAAAGAGTGTTTAGCCCTAGTGTTTGCTGTTCAGAAGATGCGACACCACCTTATAGGGCAAACAATTCATGTCATATCACGGGTTAATCCCTTGAAGATCCTGATAACGAAACCAGGATCCTTAAATGGCCGAATGGCAAAATGGGCACTATTGCTGTCACCATATGACATACATTTTGTCCCTCAAAAAGCTATGAAGGGACAGGCAATTGCCGATTTCTTAGCGGACCATTCAATTTGGTCCAAATCCAAACAGACGTCGGAAGCCAACACAGTTAGCAAAGAACAACCATGGCAAATATTCTTTGATGGTGCTGCCAGACGATCTGCTGCTGGAGTGGGGGTTGTGCTAATATCTCCGCATAAACACATACTGCCCAATGGTTACTCATTGACGGAACCATGCACAAATAATGTGGCAGAATATAATGCGCTCATTATCGGCCTGGAAATAGCTCTGCAACTGGGGGTGAACCATCTCGAGGCATATGGAGACTCTAAGCTCATCGTCAATCAGCTGACGGGTGAGTATGAAGTCAAACATGAAGCCCTGATCCCCTATCATCAGCTAGCCATTGAGCTAGCAGGATACTTTGAACAATTTTACATGTCACATATCTCGAAATGAGAATATTTCTGCAGATGCTCTGGCCGCATTAGCGGCAACTTTGGCAGTCCCGCCAGGTGAAGCTAAAAGCATCACTATTGGTAGTAGGAAACTCCTCCATCCAGATACGGTATTCCAAACCAAGGAGGTATGCCAGGCAGGCTTAACCCTGGAACCCCGTGATTGGCGATTTCCGTTTGTGGATTATGCTTTACACGGGATCCTACCAGAAGATCCAAATGAAGCCACCTCAATAAAGAGAAAGGCCCAGAAATTTTATTATGACCATAAGCTTCAGACTTTGTATAGAAAGTCAAGAGATGGTCTGCTGCTACGCTGCATATCAAAAGCAGAAGCAGAAGAAGTGCTGAGAGAAGCACATGATGGAGTATGTGGAGCTCATCAGCCTGGTCCGAAACTCGAAGACCGCATAAAAAGGCTAGGATATTACTGGCCGAGCATGATTACGGAAGCTATGGCATATGCTAAGCGATACCATGCATGCCAAATACATGCCAATTTCATCCATCAACCCTCAGAATACTTGCACAATACTGTTGCTAGTTGGCCATTTGAGGCCTGGGGAATGGACATTGTGGGGCCTATAACTCCCCCGTCATCCATAGGACATCGGTTTATTTTGGCAATAACCGATTACTTTTCAAAATGGGCCGAAGCCGTGCCCATGAGAGAGGTAAAGACGACAGATGTGATTAAATTCATCAAGCATCATGTCATTTACTGTTTTGGCATTTCCAGGAGGATCATCCACCATAATGGGCCGCAGTTTGTCAGCGAGAGATTTTCAAGATTCTGTGATAAATTCAGAATTAAAGACATCGCTTCGACACCTTATAACCCCGCGGCTAATGGTTTAGCCGAGGCTTTTAACAAAACGATCATTAAACTCCTTCTGAAGTTCGTCTCCTCCAATAAACGAGATTGGGATGAGAAGTTAGGAGAGTGCCTGTGGGCTTATCGCACCACCGTTCGCACCCCTACAAAAGCTACTCCATTTTCTCTGGTCTATGGAAGCGAGGCCGTATTGCCTCTCGAAATCCAGATACCATCATTAAGGGTGGCCTTAGCCACAAAGATGACGACAGAAGAGCGCCATCAACAGAGGTTACAAGAACTAGAGGCGTTAAATGAAAAACGTCTCAGGGCTCAACAACAAATTGAGTTGTATCAAGCTCGAATTACACAAACGTTCAATAAAAACGTTAAGCCAAGGACCTTTAAGTAAGGAGACTTGGTTCTGGCTATTAAACGGCCGATGGTGCTAACTCACAAAACTAAGGGTAAATTCGAACCCAAATGGGAAGGACCATTTATTGTGGAGACTGTGTACTCCAGTGGAGCCTATCGCTTAATGAATCAAGACAGCGACAGGATGATGATGCCGATCAATGGCAAATTTTTGAAGAAATACTAGGCTTGACAAGCTAAAAATGGCGAACAGAGTAACTGTCCCATTTAGTTCATAAAACCTGGTGTGTTTGGTTCTCTAGTTTGAACCACATCCAGTCTTTTTCTTAGGCATGCGCAATTTTGCGCCTCTGACCTAAACCTGGTGTATTTGGTTCTCTATTTTGAACCACCTCCAGTCTCTTTTTCTTAGGCATGCGCATTTTGCGCCTCTGACCTAAAACCTGGTGTGTTTGGTTCTCAAGTTTGAACCACCTCCAGTCTTTTTTCTTAGGCATGCGCATTTTGCGCTTCTGACCTAAACCTGGTGTGTTTGGTTCTCAAGTTTGAACCACCTCCAGTCTTTTTTCTTAGGCATGCGCATTTTGCGCCTCTGACCTAAACCTGGTGTATTTGGTTCTCAAGTTTGAACCACCTCCAGTCTTTTTTCTTAGGCATGCGCATTTTGCGCCTCTAACCTAAACCTGGTCTGTTTGGTTTTCAAGTTTGAACCACCTCCAGTCTTTTTCTTAGGCATGCGCATTTTTGCGCCTCTGACCTAAACCTGGTGTGTTTGGTTCTCTATTTTGAACCACCTCCAGTCTCTTTTTCTTAGGCATGCGCATTTTGCGCCTCTGACCTAAACCTGGTGCGTTTGGTGTGCCCAGTTCAAGTTACGCGAGAGAGCCTTGAACCGCCTCCTGTTTGGTTCTCAAGTTTGAACCACCACCAGTCTTTTCTTAGGCATGCACATTTGGCGCCTCTGACCTAAACTTGGTATGTCCGGTTCTCAAGTTTGAGCCGCTGCCAACTTCTTTCTTAGGCATGCGCAATTGAGCGCCTCTGACCTAAATGTGGTGTGCCCAGTTCAAGTTACGCGAGAGAGCCTTGGACCGCCTCCACCTATTCTTGAAAATATAAAACAAATTGCCCAAAGTTGTTCTGACAATGGGAAGAGGATTAGTTCCTTGCCAACCCCTTCATACTGGGGGTAAGAAGTATGAACTACCCAACGCCAATAAGGCAGAGGGAAGAGGAGAAGTTTGGCATTTAAGCCCAAACAAAATTATCGAAAACTCACCATGTTGAGGGGAATAACATGGCTAGCCCAACTCAAACGGTAGTTGGTAAAGGCAAATCATATCTGTTGATAGCTGGGGGTTTGCTAAAAATCCCATAAAAACTGTCATGTTAAATCTTTTCAAGACATGCAATATAAGCCGTGGGCCGCTGGAGCTAGAACGGCTAAGATATCTATTGAACAAGCCAAGATGGTAGGCAACGGGTAAAAGAATCAGAAAGATTATCTTTATTCATCAATAAAGAATGGAGCTACAAAAAAGTTCTTTTCTTTATTACAAGTTATAAAATGAATAAAGAATAAAAGAATAAAAAAAAGAAGAGAGAAGAAAGCTATGGGTCTTCCAGACGCTTCAACTTATTTATTGCCTCGTCAATCACCCGGTGACGAGTTGTTGTTACAGAATGTTGAGCCTGCTGACGTAGATCGTCATCACTTATGGATAGTCGCTGGGCCGACCGTTGACGGGATTCCTCCATAGCTTGGCTTCTTGTGGACTCTTCTTGGTCAATCTGCTCCCGCTGGAGAATCAGCGCTTCCCGCTTTTTAACGGATTCCCCTAACTTAAGCTCATTTGCCACTAAGGCTTTTCGAGCTTCAGGAATGATCTCGTGGGCGTTAAAGATGGTGGCTTGGCTTCCCCCGATCTCGGACTCCACCACCTCCAGATCTTTAAGGATGGACTCCTGACTAGCCTGAAGTTCTGCCAGCTCTCGTGACCATCCCTCTTCTTGCCGCATCGACTCCTCTCGGCACGCAGCCAACTCCAACCGAAGCCTCGCAAACTCTATTTCGGTGATCGCTTCCACGTCCGCTTGACGAACGGTGTTTAGCGTATTCACCTGCTCCTCTAAAATATTTAAGCGGGCCCGGTAAGGAGCTGCTCAGTCCTGTCCCCCGATCCTCTCAATATTGTCCAAATAGTTGAGTAGCATAGGACGATCGAGGTTAAGGAAGTCTGTATTGACAGAGATCGGCCCGATCCATCTCTGTAGCAGCCGCATAAAATCATTAACACTCTGGTTAAAGAGTTCTTCGAAAAGACCTGTGGTGTTTTCACTTAAAACAGGCGGCGCGGAAGAAGAAGTCCCTGAGGGAGGAGTGAAATCAGCCAAATTTAAAGCAGTCCGTCCCTGTACCAAGTTCATGACATGTGGGGCTAATAAGGCCAATGCAGACTGAACAGAGCCGGGGACTTGAGGAGAAGCATTATTTGGGCGGGTCGCTTGGACAGCGCCACCAGCAGGGGGCGTCAATGGTGTTCCTTCACTCGAAGTTCCTCCTGCAACAGAAGTGGCTTCGAATGAGAATTTCAAGTTCTCTTCGTCGCCCGCTGGCGGGAGAGTTGGGACCGAAGGAGTCACTGACGTATCGACAGCCATAGCAATAGAAGGCGTTGGTGTCACTGGCTGAGGAGCAGAGGGTGCACCAATAACTACCGGAAAGGTCTCCTCAGAACAAGTCCCAGGTGTCGGGGATGGCTGGCTTGGAGATGGTGTGGCCTCTCTCGCCGCAGCTTCAATGATTACTTCTTTCCTCTCATCACTCCCAATCTCGTCAATTGAGGGAACCGAAGAAGGAATTGGTGGAGGAGTAGTCGTGGGGTGATCCGCATCCATATCATTGGCAGAACTACCAGGATCACCCGCCGAGCCTGTAGTGCCTGAGTAGTCCACTCTCTTATCGGACTCTCCCTTGGTGGTCGAGTGCATCGGCGAGAGGGCATGGCCACCTATACCTCAGAAAAAACAAGACAAGGAGATTCATGCACAGAATGCGGGGAGAGTAAATAGAAAGCAGAACATAAAAGTGGGAAAAAAACCATACCAGGGGAAACAAGACCGGTTGTCGGGCTTGAAGGAGGAGCCGCCGTTATCTCCAAAAGTGTGCCCGTCTCGCTACCCAGGGGTAATGCCGCAGGATGTGCAACAAATACTACCGTCGGGGGTGACACTACAGTCGAAGGGGCTAAGGGGCTGGAACCGCAGGAGCACTTGAAACCCCAGTAGGTCCACTTCCCCTTATCGACACGGGAGGCAGAGTTGATGCCAGCAGATCCGAGGCAAACCTGACGGCTGCTTCTTGAGGAGCTAGCAGAGTACCTGGAGCCAGCTTTTTCTTCTTTTCAACAGGCTCTTTCTTTGGAGCGCCAACAACAACAGATTGAGGGACAGCCCCAGCATCAGCATGGTCATCATTGTTAGGCTCACTGACGTCCGATGGTTCTGCCGCGGCGCCAAGGAATTCGTCTATCCCTTTGACCCTAACTCTGGAGGAACCCTGGAGGCTAATGTAGAAAGCCTCAATCTCCTTACAACAGCTTCTGTTGATAGTGAAGTGAGGCACGTCAGCATTAGCAACACTGTACCAGGTACAGAAGCTGAGGGTCATGGCCAGTTCTGGCGATTTCTGAGGTAAAGTAAATTCAGCCCCAGTCCCACCAGCGGCAAAATGAAACCAACCCTGGGCGTCATTATATAAGTTCCCCTCAAAAGCAAAATGCCTGCCTGGGTTGCCCACATAGAACTGAGAATACCCGAACTGGCGAGCAAAGCGGCTCGGGATGTATGGTTCAATAAGACACTTGGCGTCTTGACGGTACACCAAGTGTACAGGGTGAATATTGAGGAGCCACCAGAATGCTCATGAAGATAAGACGGTAAAGTTGTCTGCGCCGGCGACATCCTTTAGCCTCATTCCATATCCGCCACCAAGGAAGTCGGGGAAACACCGGAAGATCTTGTAATTCTGATGACATCGAAGAGTCTTCCGGATCTGTGACATATAGTGATGCTTCCACGACGAGTGTTCGTAGAGCTCCACGAAGTAACACTTATCACCGGAGCGGCGTGCAGCAGCACTCATCAAAGATGGGCAATACAAAATGAGCCACGCCATCAGATAAGTATAGGGGAGCTCCACTCTAGGGTTTGGAGTCTTCGGCTGGGCAGTCTCCTTCAACTTATCCTTGCCTTTCCCCTTGACTTTATCAGCGGGAAGGAAATCGTGGCAGAATTTTTGCAATCCATGTTACAGATTGCACACCATAGCAGGAAGGAGTCCAAGAGGACGGCCATGTGCAAGAAGAACCGCTGGATATACCACGGTCATTGTGATTGCTTCCTTGGGCAATGACGGCACAACGCATCTCTTCAACCACAGCATCAAAAACCCGACGATGAGACCTCTGTTGGAGATCGAAAACTAGGCTTGATAATGGTAGCTCTTGAATGAAGTACCAGGATTGTATCCATTCTCATTGGAGTCAGTGGTATAATACAATAAGTAATGATCCCGGGCTATACGCTGATCGATCTCTGAGAAAGGGATGGGAGGATAGTCATGGATAGTTGTCGAGCTATCCTTAGAATTCAAGTTGGCAAAAAGATATTCTGCCCATTTCTTGTGACCTATACCGTGGTTACGCGCACCCACCAGGTCAGAACAAATAGTATAATGGCACATCATCTCCCAGTAGGTGACATAAACACGTTCATCCTTAGCCATCAGTATGTTTAATTCCTCGGTGGAAGGGATGTATTCTTCGTAGGGAACTTCACCCATGGAAAGCCCGGACACCTCAAACATCTCGTGGAGAGCAAACCCTAGCTCACCCACTGGTGTAAAGAGAGTGCAGGTCTCGGGGTTGTACATCTCCAAGAGGCAGAAGAAATGATAAGCACTCTGGAGGAACCCGAACTGGACGTTCCTGATGGCTTTATATAAGCCGATATCCTTTAAAATGGGCTCATGAGAATCCAACATATATTGGACAAGGCGGGCCCACCACATGTTCCCAGAAGAGTAAACCCAGCCAGGCATCCTAAAGTCGCTAGCTGGGTACTGACCATTCTTTGCCAGGAACTCACTTAAGAAAATTCGTGTGCGGGAGGGGACTTCTCCTACTGGAAGCTCCTTACCAAATCGGCCTGGAAGCAAGCCAGTAATGCATCTGGGGGAACCGTCTTGATAAGCCCCTTGTGCACCAAATCTGCCCGTTGGAACGCCATCTTGCTCTTGAGTTAATCTCCACTTCAATTCAGCCTCTGAAGATAGACCAGGGGATAGCTACGATCCATTCTAGGCAGAAATATCAGCATTTCGCCTGAGTTATATAACTAAGCGCACTCCTATTCAAGAAGGATCTCATCTGATTGATCCATCTGGTCTCCAAAGAGAAATGCGGGTTTCTCCATTGCCTCTCTATCCAAAGTTTCAAAAGCAGCATCAGTTATAATTTCTCGCGCAGTGGTGGGGTAATACTTGATCAACTTCTCCTTGCGCTCCTTCGGATCTGGCTTGTATGAAGGCAAGATAGTAGTGAAGCGGAATTGACCTGAAGGATCTGAACCCCCAGCAAAACCGAAGTAATTCTTGTGAGGAAGAGCCTCCATTGAATACCCTACTGCAAAAAGAAGCACCAGAGTTAGAGAAGTTTCTATAAAACAGAAAAATTTTCTAAGTAGGGACACGCGAAGCTAAAAATTAGAACGCGCGAAGCTAAGAATAGTGCCGCGCGAAGCTAAAGATCAGACCGCGCAGAAGTCAAAATAGCCTCGCGTTTTAGCGCGACTGCTACTCAAAATAGCCTCGCGTTTCAGCGCGATTGCTACTTAAAATAGCCTCGCGTTTCAGCGCGATTGCTACTTAAAATAGTCTCGCGTTTCAGCGTGATTGCTACTGAAAATAGCCTCGCGTTTCAGCGCGATTGCTACTCAAAATAGCCTCGTGTTTCAGCGCGATTGCTACTTAAAATAGCCTCGCGTTTCAGCGCGATTGCTACTCAAAATAGCCTCACGTTTCAGCGCGATTGCTACTTAAAATAGCCTCGATTTTCAGCGCGATTGCTACTTAAAATTGCCTCGCGTTTCAGCGCGACTGCTACTTAAAATAGCCCCGCGCTTCAATATGCGAGGATGACGCGATAACTTCGCGTAAGAAGGAAGTCAGAGACTTTTCTTCTTCTCCAAGCCTCACAGCAGGAGTACGGCGATCTCGCCGGTAAAAGAGTTGATTGATCAGGTAAAATTAAGCCAAAATCACTCTAAAGATGTTCTAAAGACTCTCGATGGAGAGATTCTTACCCCCGATAGGCAAAATGTGGGCTGGCGCGTCGCCGCCTTGGCCGCCGCCACCACTGCTTGCGCCAGTCGCCGATGATAGAGCCGCACGAGAAGTAGCACGAGTTTTGGGTGCCATTGTGGAGGAGAGTCGACTGGAAGTTGGGAGGAGACTCGGTTGGAAAAACCTCGGGTCGCCTGAACTATGATCGCCTGAATCTCTAAGTTTCTGGAAAATTCTCAAGATAAAGTGAGAAGGATAAGGAATAGAGATTTCATTTAAATGAAAGAAACTGACTCTTGGGATTCGGCCCGAGTTTCGGAGAAAATAACTAGTCAGTTACTCTCCAAAACGCCAAGTTAATTAGCCTCGCGTGATGATGGAAAACGCGAAGTTACCAACTCCATGCAACTATACAAAGCGCGGGGATAACCCGGTGCCTTAGCTTCACATTCCTATGAAAAACTTGGATTTTTGGTGAGTGCAATTGAGCACTTCCATCTAAGTTAAAATGAGATTATTAGCTTCGCGTTTTCTATGAAAACTTAGATTTTGGCAAGTGCAATTAGGCGCTTCTATCTAAGTTAAAATGATCTTTGAACGATCATCCTGATATTTTTAATCTAAGTTACGCAAATGAGCCTTAGATTATTTTTATCAAAATTATAAGTCATCTGTTTGTTGAGCAAGACAAATTTTTGAAGCCAACAGATAGAGAGGAAAATATTCATCTTTATTCATAAAAAGAAAAGATTATAAAAGAAGAGGGAGTTATAGCTCTCCCAAAAGCTTCTACATGAGCAACTCATCAATGACCTAACAGCAAGATTTCTCTACGGGGTGTTGAAGCTCAGTTCCCTGGTTCACATGCAAAAGAACTCCAGATTTCTCTACGGAGTGTTGAAGCTCAGTTCCCTGGTTCACATGCAAAAGATCTCCTCTGCAAATGACGATTTGGATCTGTCATCTGAAATGAAGCACGAGAGGAAAGAGAAGCACTGCAATTTTGAAGTGCAAGTGCTGCAATTCTGCAGCGCAAGTGCTGCAATTCTGCAGTGCAAGCACTGCAATTCTGCACTGCAAGTGCTGCAGCTCCTTACTTGAGCTTACAGCTCCTTCAAAGTTCATCTCCAGGAGCCAGAGCTTGAAACCTGCAACTATGTTGTAAAGCTGTTCGTCGCAAAATTTCCTTCGCTTCCTCCCATTGAATTAACTTAAATTACAATGAAAGTGAACAAGATATAAAAAGAACAAACGAGAGGATTTTATATTTCAGTCTCTCTCTTTTACAATAATTGTGGGATCTGTGGCGATAGGATCTGTCAAGCAGTTCCTTTGGACGATCGGTACGTTGAAATCTTCTCTTTTAAAGATATCGGCCGAATATAGACGATCTTCTCTGGCTTTGATTTGTTCAAGGCTCTCTCGCGTAACTCGAACTTCTCAAGAACTCCAGAAAGAAGATGGTGATTTTCTCTGATCTTCACGAACTCAAGGCTCTGTGCGTAACTTGAATTCTCCAAGATTTCAGAAGATGATCAGCAAAGGCTTCAAGGCTCTCTCGCGTACTTGAATTGCCAAAGGATCGATAGGAGACTTCCGATGCCGAAAAGGAAAAAGAAGACCTTTTCTAGGGTTTCACCAGGAAGGTATTTATAGCCCCAGGTTAATGCAAGAGTTTCTATCTAAATAGAACTCGTATTTATCAAGGATTCCGATCAAATATCTTAGTTTTGATGGAATTCTGATTAGACTTGATTCGGGTATTTGGATAAGCCCAGAATCATAATCTCAATCAATTTGAGATTCTGGTTATCTGCTTACGCGGAGCTTTAATCGCATCAAAACGCGACGCTAAATAACCAAAACGCGGAGCTATTGATCATCTCCGCGTTTTACTCAAACGCGAGGCTAATACAAGCCAGACTGCGGAATCAACGCGGAGCTATTAAACATCTCCGCATTTTATTCAAACGCAGGGTTAATATAACCGAACGCGGGGCTATTGAATTAGCTCCACGTTCTGTTGTGGAAAATCCTTTTAACTTAGAAATTTTCACTGCCAACAGAACCCCCTCCAAAGTTTTCAAAATGGCTTAGACTTCAGTAGATTTTGAAATACTTTGGACATCTAAACTGAAACGCAGAGTTAGAATACCAAGTCTATCTCGCGTTATGCTCGCTTACGCGGAGCTAATCAGCTTCACTTCGTCTTCAGTGAAATGAGTAATTATGTCATTAATTACCCTGAATTTCTACGCCGAATACCAAGCGACGGAAATTCTGTTTAAATAGAGCTCCCGGCTCATCTTCTTCTTCATCTCATCCGAAGAATTTCTGAGAACTCGAGTGACTCACGAATGATCTTCAACTGATCTTCGTTCAATTCTCCATAGAATGTCTCTCCAGAGGAGTTTGGTTTTTCGCAAGTTGGCCGGCGTTGATGGCAGCAGCCGTGAAGGTAGACGCGACGGCGAACCAGTCTATGCAGCGTCTTCCGAAGGTAAAAACCTCATCTCTTGGTTTTCTAAGAACCATCTTGAGATATTTTGGCTTGATTTTAATCTGGACGATTGCTTTGTCTTGTTGGCGAGATCGCCGTTTTATTGTGTCGTCCCTGCGCTTGAAACGCGGGGCTTTACTAGTAGTCTCAATGAATCCGCGAGGCTATCCTTGATTAGCAGTCGCGATGAATTGCGAGGCTATCTTTGATTAGCAGTCGCTATGAATCCGCGAGGCTATCCTTGATTAGCAGTCGCGATGAATTGCGAGGCTATCTTTGATTAGCAGTCGCTATGAATCCGCGAGGCTATCCTTGATTAGCAGTCGCTATAAGTTGCGAGGCTATCTTTGATTAGCAGTCGCGATGAATTTGAAAGAGAAGGAAAGAGCAGAAAGAAATCTTGTCCCCCTTTACGCGAAGTTATCGCATCATCCTCTGCGTTTAAAGCGCGAGGCTATTTCTTCAACTGTGCGCGGAGTTAGCTTAGCTCCGCGTTTTCACTCTTTTGGAAACTCTGTTCCTTTTGCAGTAAGTTCAATCCTTTCTGAAGAGGAGTGTATGCGGGTCCATCGATCTTCATCAGCAAAAGTAATTCTAAGGAAGTCAGAAGCATATGCTTTACAACATAGTTGCAAGTTTCAAGCTCTGGCTCTGAGAGATAAACTCCTGAAGGGGCTGTAAATAAGGAGCTGCAGCACTTGCAGTGCAGAATTGCGCTTCAGTGCAGCACTCTCCTTTCCTCTCGTGCTTCATTTCGGATGACAGATCCTAATTGACATTTGCAGAGGAGATCTTTTGTATGTGAACCAGGGAACTGAGCTTCAACACCCCGTAGAGGAATCTTAAATTCTTTTGCATGTGAACCAGGGAACTGAGCTTCAACACCCCGTAGAGAAGTCTTAATGTTTGGTTATTGACAAGTTGACCATGTAAAAAGCTTTTGGGAGAGCTATAACTCCCTCTTTGTAATCTCTTGCTTCATGAATAAAGATAAATTATTTTCCCCTCTATCTGTTAGCTTCAAGAATTTTGCTTGCTCAACAAACAGATGGTCAATAATTTTGGTAAAATAGTCTAAGGCACTTCTGCGCGACTTAGATTGATAATACCCAAATGATTGGATAAGAATCGCTTTAACTTAGATGGAAGCGCTTAATTGCACTCGTCAAAAATCTAAGTTTTTCCATGAAAACGCGAAGCTAAGGCACAAGCTATCCTCGCGTTTTGTATAGTTGCGCGGAGTTAATCAACTTCGCTTTTTCTTAGTCGCGCGAGGCTAATAGCTTCGCGTTTTAGAGAGTAACTGACCAGTCACTTTCTCCGAAACTCGCGTCGAATTCCAAGAGCCCATCTTAAAGGATATTGGCTTGTATAAAGCCATCAGGAATGTCCAATTCGGGTTTCCCCAGAGTGCTTATCACTTTTATTGCCTCTTGGAGATGTATAACCCTGAGACCTGTACTTTCTTTACACAGTGGGTGAGCTAGGGTTCGCTCTCCACGAGATGTTTGAGGTTTCTGGGCTCTCAATGGGCGAAGTCCCTTACGAGGAGTATATCCCTGCCACTGATGAGTTGAACATGCTATTGGCGAGGGACGAGCGCATCCATGCCACATACTGGGAGATGATGTGCCATTATCATATTTGCGCTGACCTGACGGGTGCGCGTAATCACGGTATTGGTCACAAGAAGTAGGCCGAATATCTCTTTGCCAACTTAAATTCTAAGGATAGCTCGGCCATTATCCATGGTCATCCACCCATCTATAGCTCAGAGATTGATCACCGTATTGCTAAGGGCCGCCATCTATTATATTATACCACTGAATCCAATGAGAATGGATACGGTCCTGGCACTTCATTCAAGAGCTATCACTATCAAGCCCAGTTTCTGATCTCCAACAGAGGTCTCATTGCCGGGTTTCTGATGCTGTGGCTCAAAAGATGCGTCGTGCCGTCATTGCCCAAGGAAGCGATTGCAGTGACCGTGGTATATCCAGCAGTTCTTCTTGCATACGGCCGACCCTTTGGACTCCTTCCCGCTATGGTATGCAATTTGCAGTATGGACTGAGGGTATTCTGTCGTGATTTCCTCCCCACTATTAAGGTCAAGGGGAAAGGAAAGGGCAAGTCGAAAGAGACTGCCCAACCGAAAACTCCAAACCCTAGGGTGGAGATGCCCTACACTTATTTGATGGCGTGGCTTGTCTTGCACTGTCCCTCCTTAATGAGTGCACCAGAGCGTCGTTCGGGCGAAAAGTGCTTCCTTGTATAACTGTATGAACGTTCTTCATGGAGGCAGAATTATATGTCCCAGATTCGGAAGACTCTTCGTAGCTTTCAGAATTACGAGATCTTCCGGTGTTTTCCTGACTTTCCCGGCGGAGGATATGGGACGAGGCTAAAGGATGCCATGGGAGCAGATAAGTTCACTACTTTATCTGCAGGAGCGTTCTGGTGGCTTCTCAACATCCGTCCCGGACACTTGGTGTATCGTCAAGATCTCCAGTGTCAGATTGAGCCATATACTCCGAGTCGCTTTGCTCGCCAGTTTGGATATTCTCAACTTTATATGGGTAATCCAAATAAAGATCTCGCTTACGAGGGGAATTTATACGAAGGTGCTCGTGGCTGGTTCCATTTTGCAGCGGGCGGGACCGAAGCTGAATTCTCCTTGCCCCAGAAGGTGCCAGAATTGGCCATGACCCTCAGCTCCTGCAATTGGTTCAACATTGCGAATGCTGACGTGCCCGGCTTCTCTCTCAATCGTAGTTGTTGCAAAGAGATTGAAGCCCTCTATATTAGCCGTCAGGGTGCTTCTAGGATAAGGATAAAAGGAATGGAAGAATTCCTTGGCGCTGCGGCTGAGCCTTCGGACATCAGTGAATCAGACGATGATGCCGGTGATGATGATGACAATGCTTGTGCTGGTGGAGTTCCTCAGCCTATTGTCAGTCGTTCCCTGAGTCCAACTCTCAAACGCCGCGGCACTTTAAAGAAAAGGCCTGGTAAGAAGCAAAAATTGGGGCAGGAAACCTTGATAGTCCCCCAAGAAGTAGCTATCAAACTTGCTTCCGACTTGTTGGCTTCAGCTGTACCCCCAGCGTTGGCAAGGGAGGATGAACCTGCCAAAGCTCCAAGTATTGCTGAGATTTCAGCTCCTTCGGCCGTAGAGCCTGTGGCAGAACCTGGGGCGCAACTAACGGGTAGCGAGATGGGTACACTGCTGGAAACAACAATGGCTCCCCCTTCAAGTCCGACAACTGGACTTGTATAGCCTGGTATGGCCTTTAGCATTTTATCTTTTGCCCATTATTATTTTAACGTAACACTGCTTTTCTGGTCTTCTGAAATGTAGGTGATCAACTTCTTTCGCCAATGCACTCGACTACCCAAGTAGAGTCTGACGATAGAATGGACCATTCTGGCTCTGTTGGTGGTGTGGGTAGCTCTGCTGGTGAGTTTGCGGCTGATTATTCCACACCGGCTCCTGCCTCTGTTTCCTCCTTAATTCCCCCAATTGACGAATTGGGAAGTGACGAGAGAACTGAGATTATTATTGCAGCTGCTGCTAATGAGACTACACCTTCTCCTAGCATGCCATCTCCAACACCAGTTTGCTCCACTGAGACATTTCCCACAGTCGTTGGTGTGCCTTTTCAGTCAGCGATTTTAACGTCGTCTGTTGTCGTGGCTGCTGAAATACCTGCAACTCTTCCGACTCCAAGCCTTCCAGCAGGGGAGGAGAATAATTTAAAATTCTCGTTCGAAGATGCTTCTCCCACCGAAGGAGTTTCAGGCGAAGTGGTCCCATCTTCTCTTCCTGTTGGTGGGGGTATCCAAGTGATCTGTACCGACGGTACTTCGTCTGGGGTCTCCAGTTCTTCCAGATCTGCACTGGCTCTACTGGTCCCTCAGATCATAAATTTAATGCAGGGACGGGCTTCTTCTTCTCCAATCCCAGCCACTACTGCTCCCTTGCTCACGACACCTCTTTTGGCATTGCCTACTTTGCCTACCGACACTGCAAATCCTCTTGAAAGACTTTTCGGCTTCACTGTCGAGGATTTTATGCATTTGTTAAGAAGATGTGTCGAGATGGTTCTTGCTGGCCACGATTCCTTCAACTTCGCACGTCCACTGTTACTCCGGTATTTAGGAAATATCGAAGAATTCGGTGGACAAGATCGAGCAGCTCCATACCGGGTCCGCCTTGCAGCTTTAGAAGAGCAGGTGACCACGCTACACACACTCCGTCAGGCGGATGTGGAGGCGATCACTGAGATAGAGCTGGCACGGCTTCGGGCAGAATCCTTATCTCGAAGAACTATTTTAAGGCAGCAAGAGGAGAGATGGTCTCAGGAGCTGACAGAGCTCCAGGTCAGTCGGGAATCCGTTATTGGCGAACTGCAGAGGGTGAACTTCGGAATTGAGGAAAGTCAGGCAGCCATCTCTAAAGCCCAGGAGACGATTGCGAGAGCTCGGGCCACCTTGATAGAAAATGAACTCCGATTAGGAGAATCTGTCAAGAAACGGGAGATGTTGCTTGTCCAGCAGGAGCAGATTCAGCAGGAAGAGATGGCCAGGAATCGTGCCATAGAAGAATCTCGTCAGCAACAACTTTCAATAAGTGATGATGAGTTGCGTAGGCAAGCTCAGCAAACCGTGGAGGCTTCTCATCGTAGAAATTTGGACGAGACAATAAACCAATTGAGACTTCTGGGAGGCCAATAGTTTCATCTCTCTTTACACTTTTATCTTCCTTGTAATAAGAACTTTGTAAACAGGAGAGAGATAACTTTACTATGTTTCTTTGAAATTCTTTTTGTATCTTCACCTTAATAAAGATGATTCTTTTGACTCTTTTATTTGCCGGCTTCAAAACAGATTTGCTTGCCCAACAAATAACCTGTCGTCAAAACGATTTATCTCGGTACCGTTTTATGCTTAATTTCTTGAACCGAAATAACAATTAAAGTTTAATATGGGATTTTTAGCAAACCTCCAGCTATTAACGGATTTGATTAGCCTTTACCAACTACCGTTTGAGTTGGGCTAGCCATGTTATTTCCCTCAACATGGTGAATTGTCGAGGACTACGTTTGGGCTTAAATGCCGAACTTTTCCTCTTCCCTTTACTTTATCGGTATTGGGCGATTCATTCTCTTACCCTAGCATGATGGGTTGGCGAGAAACTAGTTCTCTTCCCATTGTCTAGTTGGCGTTGGGCAATTCATACTTTTACCCCAGCATGATGGGTTGGCGAGAAACTTGTTCTCTTCCCATTGCCTAGTTGGCGTTGGGCAATTCATACTTTTACCCCAGCATGATGGGTTGGCGAGAAACTTGTTCTCTTCCCATTGCCTTAGTTGGCGTTGGGCAATTCATACTTTTACCCCAGCATGATGGGTTGGCGAGAAACTTGTTCTCTTCCCATTGCCTAGTTGGCATTGGGCAATTCATACTTTTACCCTAGTATGATGGGTTGGCGAGAAACTTGTTCTCTTCCCATTGCCTTAGTTGGCGTTGGGCAATTCATACTTTTACCCCAGCATGATGGGTTGGCGAGAAACTCGTTCTCTTTCCATTGCCTAGTTGGCGTTGGGCAATTCATACTTTTACCCCAGCATGATGGGTTGGCGAGAAACTAGTTCTCTTCCCATTGCCTAGTTGGCATTGGGCAATTCATACTTTTACCCCAGAATGATGGGTTGGCGAGAAACTAGTTCTCTTCCCATTGCCTAGTTGGCGTTGGGCAATTCATACTTTTACCCCAGCATGATGGGTTGGCGAGAAACTTGTTCTCTTCCCATTGCCTAGTTGGTATTGGGCAATTCATACTTTTACCCCAGCATGATGGGTTGGCGAGAAACTTGTTCTCTTCCCATTGCCTTAGTTGGCGTTGGGCAATTCATACTTTTACCCCAGCATGATGGGTTGGCGAGAAACTTGTTCTCTTCCCATTGCCTAGTTGGCATTGGGCAATTCATACTTTTACCCCAGCATGATGGGTTGGCGAGAAACTCGTTCTCTTCCCATTGCCTAGTTGGCGTTGGGCAATTCATACTTTTACCCCAGCATGATGGGTTGGCGAGAAACTTGTTCTCTTCCCATTGCCTTAGTTGGCGTTGGGCAATTCATACTTTTACCCCAGTATGATGGGTTGGCGAGAAACTTGTTCTCTTCCCATTGCCTAGTTGGCGTTGGGCAATTCATACTTTTACCCCAGCATGATGGGTTGGCGAGAAACTAGTTCTCTTCCCATTGCCTAGTTGGCGTTGGGCAATTCATACTTTTACCCCAGCATGATGGGTTGGCGAGAAACTTGTTCTCTTCCCATTGCCTAGTTGGCGTTGGGCAATTCATACTTTTTAGGTCAGAGGCGCTTAATTACACATGCCTAAAAGAAGATTGGGGGCTGTTCAAACTTGAGAACTAAGCACACCAGGTTTGGGTCAGAGGCGCTCAATGCGCATGCCCAGGAAAAGACTGGAGGTGGTTCAAACTTGAGAACCAAACTGGAGGCGGTTCAAGGCTCTCTCGCGTAACTTGAACTGGGTACTCCAAACACACCAGGGTTTAGGTCAGAGGCGCCAAACTGCGCATGCCTAAGAAAAAGACTTGAGGTGGTTCAAACTTGAGAACCAAACTGGAGGCGGTTCAAGGCTCTCTCGCGTAACTTGAACTGGGTACTCCAAACACACCAGGGTTTAGGTCAGAGGCGCCAAACTGCGCATGCCTAAGAAAAAGACTGGAAGTGGTTCAAACTTGAGAACCAAACTCACCAGGTTTTAGGTCGGAGGCGCCAAACTGCGCATGCCCAAGAAGAGCAGACTCGTATCTCCAGGGATACTAAGAATAGTATTTCTTCAAAAATTTACCATTGATCGGCATCATCATCCTGTCGCCATCTTGATTCATTAAGCGATAGGCTCCACTGGAGTATACTGTCTCCACAACAAACGGTCCTTCCCACTTGGGTTCAAACTTACCCTTAGTCTTGTGGGTTAGCACCATTGGCCTTTTAACAGCCAGAACCAAGTCTCCTTGTTTAAAGGTCCTTGGTTTAACGTGCTTATTGAACGTTTGAGATATTCGGGCTTGATACAACTCAATTTGTTGTTGAGCCCTGAGACGTTTTTCATCTAACGCCTCTAGTTCTTGCAATCTTTGCTGATGGCGTTCTTCTGTCGTCATCTTTGTGGCTAAAGCCACTCTTAATGATGGTATCTGGATTTCAAGAGGCAGAACAGCTTCACTTCCATAAACCAAAGAGAACGGGGTTGCTTTAGTCGGGGTGCGAACGGTGGTGCGATAAGCCCACAAACATTCTCCCAACTTTTCATCCCAATCTCGTTTATTGGAGGAGACGAACTTCCGAAGGAGTTTGATGATCGTCTTGTTGAAAGCTTCGGCCAACCCATTAGCCGCAGGGTTATATGGTGTAGAAGCGATATCTTTGATTCTGAATTTATTGCAGAATCTGGAGAATCCCTGACTGATGAATTGTGGACCATTATCATGAATGATCCGTCGAGGGACGCCAAATCGGTAAATGACATGATGCTTGATAAACTTGATCACATCTACCGTTTTCACCTCTTTCATGGGCACGGCTTCGGCCCATTTTGAAAAATAATCGGTTATTGCAAGAATAAACCGATGTCCTCTGGATGACGGGGGAGTTATTGGCCCCACAATGTCCATTCCCCAGGCTTCAAATGGCCAGCTTGCGACGGTATTGTGCAAGTATTCTTGGGGTTGATGAATAAAATTGGCATGTATTTGGCATGCATGACATCGTTTAGCGTATGACATTGCTTCCGTAACCATGCTCGGCCAGTAGTACCCCAGCCTTCTTATACGGTTTCCAAGTTTGGGACCGGGCTGATGAGCTCCACATATTCCATCATGTGTTTCTTTCAGCACTTGTTCTACTTCTGCTTTCGATATGCAGCATAGCAATAGACCACCTCTTGACTTTCTATACAAAGTCTGAAGTTTATGGTCATAATAAAATCTTTGGGCCTTCCTCTTTATTGAGGTGGCTTCCTTAGGATCTTCTGGTAATATCCCATGCAAAGCATAATCCACAAACGGAAATCGCCAATCACGGGGCTCTAAGTTTAAGCCAATCTGGCATACCTCTTCGGTTTGAGATACCACATCTGGGTGGAGGAGTTCTCTACTACCAATGGTGATGCTTTTAGCTTCACCTGGCGGGATTGCCAGCGTTGCGGCTAATGCGGCAAGAGCATCTGCATAAATGTTCTCGTTTCGAGATACATGATATATGTAGAATTGTTCAAAATATCATGCTAGCTCAATAGCTAGCTGATGATAGGGGATGAGGGCTTCATATCTGACTTCATACTCACCTGTCATCTGATTGACAACGAGCTTAGAATCTCCATATGCCTCTAGATGGTTCACCCCCAGTTGCAGAGCTATTTTTAAGCCGATAATGAGCGCGTTGTACTCCGCTACATTATTAGTGCACGGTTCTGTTAATGAGTAACCGTTAGGCAATAAATGTTTATGTGGGGATATTAGCACAACCCCCCACTCCAGCAGCAGATCGTCTCGCGGCACCATCAAAGAACATTTGCCAAGGCTGTTTTTTGGTAACTGTGTTGACTTCTGATGTCTGCTTTAATTTGGACCAAACTGGATGATCTGCAAGGAAATCGGCGATTGCCTGTCCCTTCATGGCCTTTTGAGGGACAAAATGTATGTCATAGGGCGATAGTAAGAGCGCCCATTTTGCCAATCGGCCATTCAAGGATCCTGGTTTTATCATCAGAATCTTCAAGGGGTTAACCCGTGATATAACATGAATTGTTTGCCCTGAAAGGTAGTGTCGCATTTTCTAAACAGCAAACACTAGGGCTAAACATTCTTTTTCAATCGGGGTATATCGCTGTTCGGCCCCAACCATTGTTCTACTTAAATAGTAGAGGGCATGTTCATGGCCGTGCTCATTATATTGAGCAAGTAGTGCTCCTAAAGCATTATCCATGGCCCTTACATATATAAGAAAGGGCTGCCCAGGGGCTGGTGCCATTAGTACAGGAGGCTTAGTAAGGTACTCCTTGAGGTCATCAAATGCCTGCTGACATGCCTCATCCCATATGAAAGACACTCCCTTCTTCATAAGTTTGGAGAATGGTTGGCATCGTCCAGATAAGTTGGATATGAAGCGCCGAATATAAGCGAGTTTTCCATGTAATTCCCTTAATTCCTTAAGATTGCGGGGAGGCGGCATTTCGCTAATCGCGTTTACCTTTTCAGGGTCGAGGAAAATTCCTTTTGAAGTTATTACGAACCCTAGAAACTTCCCGCTGGATACCCCCATGAATGACTTAGTGGGATTCATCTTCAAATGATGTTTCCTCATGAGATCAAAGACCGTCCTCAAGTCCTGAAGGTGATCTTCTTTATTCTTGCTTTTGACCGCCAAGTCATCTACGTAGCACTTTACTGTTCTGCGTAGGTGTTCTTTAAATATGACGCTCATTGCGCGTTGGTAAGTGGCACCTGCATTCTTTAATCCGAATGGCATCACCGTATAACAGTATACCTCCTGTGGCGTTCTGAAAGCTGTATGCTTTTCATCATCCGGGTGTATCTTGATTTGGTTATAACCTGAGAAGCCATCCATAAAGAACATCCTCTCATAACCGCAAGTATTATCGATCATTACGTCGGTGATGGGGAGTGAAAATTCATCCTTGGGACATGCAGCGTTCAGATCTCGAAAGTCAATACATATCCGGATTTTGCCATTCTTTTTGCGAACTGGCACTATGTTTGCCACCCAATCTGGGTGTTGTTCTTCACGGATGAACCCGGATTGTATAAGCTTGTTGACCTCAGCAACTATTGTCTCCATCAATTCCGGTCGAAAACGCCTCTGTTGCTGTTTAACAGGTTTGACATCTTCTTTTATATTTAACCGGTGTGTGGCAATTTGAGGGTCAAGCCCAGGCATATCTTCATAATTCCATGCTAACACATCTATATACTCTTTGATAAGAGATATAAGTTCCTCCTTTTCTAAAAGAGTTAGTGTGTCACTTATGAAAATGGGTCTCGGATTTTCTTCCGTTCCCATGTTAACATGTATTAATTTGTCTTCTGTGGGCGGGTCACGCTGTTCAAAGCGGACATCCCAGAGAGTATCCATATGTTTAGCCCAAGCACCATCTTGAATGTCAATTGGTTCCTCGTCGCTTTCTAGCGCGGCTGAAACCATATTGATTGTCAAAGATTGAAAAGCACCGGTGCTTATATCTGAATCATGATCTGGTGAAGATGTTTCTTCTTTGGCCGAAGAACTCTCTTCAGCTTTTAATGGTGACGAAGGTGAAGTAGATACATAACCCAATCCCCTGCGGGTCTTCTGATAATAATCAGGGCTCTTTCCTCTCGGTCTAAACGAGGGTATGAGATTCCGTCTTCCTTTTCCGAAGTTTAATCCCGGCTTCTGGGTAAAATTATATCCCATTTTCTCCATCATCTGTCGGGACCTTTGCTCATATAAGTGAAATTGAGGTGATGTTTGTTCATCACTTTCACTACTTTGTCTCTGTCGAGGTGACGTGGCCACTTTGCCGAACATGATCGGCCTTTGGGACTTCTGTCGGGGAGGCACTTCAAATAAGTGCCCTTGATCCTCGGTTATTTTTAATTGAGAGAGGAGGGAAGACTTGAGGGGCAAATGATATGCCGCCAGAACTTCAAGTTCGGTCAGGCCATCCGCTTCGGTGGAGGTACAAGAGGGCTCAGACTCAGTAGCTACAGCATGCTCGTAAACTAACTTTACACTTTCATTAATAACCCATTCACTTTCTATTACATCCACTATATTATCAAGACCTAAGCTAAGATCTAGGTGAGGGTTGATTTCGTAATCACCCCCGTCATCTTCTCCAAGGAGCTCATACTCAGTGTCGACTTCATTGCCACTGTCGTCGGGATTTGGAGACTTGCTAAGACCGTCATTGGAGGCTTCATGTGCTGGCTTGTAGAGTGCAGCATCTGTGAAGTAATTTTCCAACCCTTTGAATGGCTGCTTGTCAGCAATTAGTGTCCGGACCTCTCCTTCCTCATCGCAATATTTCATGCACTGGTGAAGAGTCGATGGAACTATCATATGAGAGTGAATCCAAGGCCGCCCCAATAAAATATTATAGGAGGTATCAGCATCAATTACGTAGCATGTAACCTCCGTTTTCAAGTCTCCAATTTGACACCGCAATCGGATCTTACCAAGAGGATGGCTATTATTAGCGTTGAATCCATAGATGGTAGTGTGTGTAGGTGTCAAGCGATGAAGGGAAATCCCCAACAGCTGCATCAATCTACTGGGCACGACGCTGAGTGCAGAACCTGGATCAATCTGAATTCGGTCCACTTTTGTGGACCCGACATATCCAGTGAAATATAAAGGCCTATTATGCTTTATATTCCTCACCTGCATGTCTTCTAGAGAGAAGATAATTTGTGGGACCTGCCTCCTCACTTGATGACAGTGGGGGCAAGAGTCCCGCTCTTTGATGGCCGGCTCGACAATCTGAGCTAGGAACGACTCAGAGTCTGCCAAGGCCTCTCTTAGAGCTTCACATGTTGATTTTGATAATCTCAACAATTCGTAAAGCGTTACTCGCGCTGGGATGTTAGCCAACTGCGCAATTATGTCAAATTCGAAGGGAGTTTCTTTGGCTCCTTCATCTCTGGTAGGATTCTTCTGGAAACGAAGTCCTTTCTACTTCGCAGGCTTTGCGAGTTCTGCATAGATATCTTTTGGATCCACTTTAGTGTAGTCCTTAAGATATGTCTTTCCAGATCGAGTACTGGAAGGGCCTGCCCCATCTTGATGAGTGGCCATAGTTTCGGGTTCTTCTTCAGAATCTGTGAAGGCCCCCGAAACTATATATTCTCCCTTTATATCCGCAGAAATGGCATTGACGGCCCGCTTCTTCTCTAGACCTTTTGAAGTAGTCCATTGTTCATCTTCCAGCAAATCAGGGTGAACTCACATAACTTCCCCTCTTTGGGTTGTTATGGGGACAAGTCCTTCTTGGGCTTTGTTGTAAGGATCAAGATTCTTTGTAACTGCCTCACCCTTTGGGATTGGGGTCACTCCTGCGGGGAACTCGTGGGTTCCAACCACTATGGTTGCCATATTGGCAGTGACCTTCTTCTGCTCTTCCTTAAGCGTCAGAACCCCAGCTTCTATTAGTGCTTGGATCCTGTTCTTAAGGGGAAAACAATCCCGGGTAGGGTGTCCAACATTCCGGTGATAGAGACAGTAGTTGGGATCTTTTATCTTACCAACGTCTTCTGGTTTCTTATTCTCCGGAAGTTTTAGCATTCCCTTCTTTTGGAGCAGGTGAAAGAGGACTGGTGTCTGTTCAACTTTGAAAGTGTAATTCCTTTCTTGCTGCGGTCTAATTTGTTTTGACCCTCGCTGACCTTGAGATTTCGGCTCTGGCGGAGGACTGGTTTTCTGAGGAGCAGTTTCTGATGACATTACTGCTTTCCCTTTATTCTTGTTGCTGTTGTTTTGGGTATATGATTTACTACCCCCAGCACTTCTTGGCCCGCGGGACTCTTCAACTCGGCGAATCAAGTCTTCAGCTTGCTCTCCTTATTTGAGCAGGTCCCTCCACGTCTTAGACTCTACGGCCCCCATTTTGAGGAGCACATTGGTCTTAAGGTTGTATCGACATGTCTCGACTAGAGTTTCCTGGATCATTCCGTTTTTACAATGTACGGACTTCTCCCGGAACCTTTCTATGAAATCTTTAACCGCTTCTTATTCCCCCTGCCTAGTTGCAAGGAGGGAATGAACCGTAATCTCGGTATCATCCTCGAAGAAACGTGAGAGAAATAATTTCTCAACATCTAACCAGGTATTAATAGTACCTGGGGGCAGCTGCATGAACCAAGTAAAGGCAGGCCCTCGCAAAGTACTTGCAAATACTTTGGCCATGATGGGATCATTACCCATTAAGTGTCCTGCTTGGGATAAAAAATAATAGATATGCTGACTGGGCGATCCCTTCCCGTCATAGGGCTCCAACTTGAGCGGCTTATACTTTGGAGGATAGGGTACCACATCCCATTCTGCTGGATATGGTCTAGAGACTCCTGACTCCTTCAACTCTTTTTTACGCATCAAGGTTTCGAGTTGATTCTGTAACTTTTCAAGCTTTTCTTCATGCGGATCATGGAAAGAAAATCTATCTTCTTCCTCATGCATCGAGTGGGCTTTCTCCTCCTGTTCTTCTTCATTTGGATTCTTCTTGCCCTGTTTAGCATTATCTTCAACAACTTTTAAAAGTAGCATCTTAAGATCTTCAATCGTTTTCTGTTGCTCTCGAATCATTCTTTCTTGAGCCTCAAATCTCTGATTGATATCACCAGATTTATCTGCCATGTGCGATGCTGACTTCTGTAGCCGAGACGATATAGAGGATGGGGGCGAGGCTATAGCGGAATTATCGCTGTTCTCGTCGTAAGAACCCCCTGCAAGTTTCTTATAATTTCGGGGCGGGACGGCTCCTGATCTTAGTCGAGTAATACGATGAGGTTCATCATTGCTCGATTCTGAATCATCATCCGTCTCTGCAATTTTCTTCCTTTTTCCTACCATGTTGGAAGTTACAGCTCTCCCTTGTTTCAGGGGAGTGGTTCTTGTCTTCTTAGCAGGATTCTGGTTTGACTCATTTAATCGGTCGAACACAGATATCCTGTTCTTGCTGCAGCCACAGTTATTCATCACGGCTGATACTGTTGTCATAAGTTACTGGCAATGGCAACTATGTTCAACTTGAAGTTGGTCTATGCCTCTCTTCTTAGAAAGATGCTCCCTGAGGTCAGTGCCTCTAGCCACGAAATCAAGAGGTCCATTCAACTCTTGAGAGTGTTTAGGAATCCACTGAAGCTTCTTTGATTGATCAACCCTGACTCTGGGGTCGGACCGATCCTCGCGTGGCTTAGGAATAGCCTCGCGTTTCACATCGCGGGCCTGAAGAATAGCTCCGCGCTTATCCACACTAGCCTCGCGTTTCTCGCTGGCTTGGTATGTCCTTGGAAGTTTAGCTTCTGGAATAATAGCCCCGCGTGAAAGGAAGTTCTTGCACGCTGGCTTATCTTCGCGATTGACGCAGATCATAGCTTCGCGCTTAGCGCGGTTTTTACGATTGACAACTATCTGCCAATCATCTTCCCGTTCCTTGTGGGTGTCAGAAGTCTTGCGTTTCTCGCAAGTATTACCGGCCTTGCTTTTATTGCTTGGCTCAGTATTAGCCTCGCGTGGAGAATCACACACTGGCTTTAAAGAATTTTTATACTCACGTTTCTCGCGAGTGTCAGGAATCTTGCGTTTATTGCAAGCACTAGCAGCCTCGCGTTTCTCGCTTGGCTTAGCCTCGCGTGGAAAATAACACGCTGGCTTTGAAGAATTTTTATACTCGCGTTTCTCGCGAGTGTTAAGTATTTTGCGACTAGGGCAAGTCTTGCTGGCTTCGCGTCTCTCGCTAGGCTCAGCAATAGCCTCGCGTGGAAAATCACACGCTGGCTTTGAATAATTTTTATAATCGCGTAACTCGCGAGTGTTGGGTATTCTGCGACTAGTGCAACCCTTACTGGCTTCGCGTCTCTCGCTAGGCACAGTAATAGCCTCGCGTGGAGAATCACACGCTGGCTTTGAATAATTTTTATACTCGCGTAACTCGCGAGTGTTGGGTATCCTGCGACTAGCGCAACCCTTACTGGCTTTGCGTCTCTCGCTAGGCACAGTAATAGCCTCGCGTGGAGAATCACACGCTGGCTTGGAATAATTTTTATACTCGCGTAACTCGCGAGTGTTGGGAATCTTGTGTAACTCGCCAGTATTACCAGCCTCGCGTGGAAAATCACATGCTGGCTTTTCCTTACTTTTAAGGCAAGTTGTATCTTCGCGTTTAACGCGGTAGAGATTGGTCTCGCGGGTAGTGCGAGCCAATTTGCGAGGGACCATAGCCTCGCGTCCTCTAGAGTTAGCTCCGCGTCCAAGGCGGGCTTTGAGGGCTCTACGCCTCGCTCTCCGGTTCCTGTTCCGGAGTTGGGTCCTGGTCAGTCCAGTTCCCATGTCTTCTTCGGCAATCGGAAGCTCTTCCTCGGTTAGGATTTCTTGTGTGGACTCCGGCGTTATAACCGTAGTCTCCAAGGATCCCCGTCTCTCGGTGGATACCTTTCTACCCGTCACTCGGGCATTGGAGTACATACGGCGATAGTGCCGTGTCTCATCCAAGTCACCTGATCTGGAGGAGAGGAACTCCTCGTACTTCTGCTGGTCGATTTCAACGACTAGCGTGTCTACTTCGGATCCGATCAAGTCAACGTCCGATTGCGCCACAATCTCTTCATCAGTGAAAGAGATGGCTCCCGCTGTGGTCGCCAGTTTGTTCGTCGCAAAATTTCCTTCGCTTCCTCCCATTGAATTAACTTAAATTACAATGAAAGTGAACAAGATATAAAAAGAACAAACGAGAGGATTTTATATTTCAATCTCTCTCTTTTACAATAATTGTGGGATCTGTGGCGATGAGATCTGTCAAGCAGTTCCTTTGGACGATCGGTACGTTGAAATCTTCTCTTTTAAAGATATCGGCCGAATATAGACGATCTTCTCTGGCTTTGATTTGTTCAAGGCTCTCTCGCGTAACTCGAACTTCTCAAGAACTCCAGAAAGAAGATGGTGATTTTCTCTGATCTTCACGAACTCAAGGCTCTGTGCGTAACTTGAATTCTCCAAGATTTCAGAAGATGATCAGCAAAGGCTTCAAGGCTCTCTCGCGTACTTGAATTGCCAAAGGATCGATAGGAGACTTCCGATGCCGAAAAGGAAAAAGAAGACCTTTTCTAGGGTTTTACCAGGAAGGTATTTATAGCCCCAGGTTAATGCAAGAGTTTCTATCTAAATAGAACTCGCATTTATCAAGGATTCCGATCAAATATCTTAGTTTTGATGGAATTTTGATTAGACTTGATTCGGGTATTTGGATAAGCCCAGAATCATAATCTCAATCAATTTGAGATTCTGGTTATCTGCTTACGCGGAGCTTTAATCGCATCAAAACGCGACGCTAAATAACCAAAACGCGGAGCTATTGATCATCTCCGCGTTTTACTCAAACGCGAGGCTAATACAAGCCAGACTGCGGAATCAAAGCGGAGCTATTAAACATCTCCGCGTTTTATTCAAACGCAGGGTTAATATAACCAAACGCGGGGCTATTGAATTAGCTCCGCGTTCTGTTGTGAAAAATCCTTTTAACTTAGAAATTTTCACTGCCAACAAAAGTATATGCTTCTGACTTCCTTAGAGTTACTTTTGTTGACAAAGATAGATGAACTCACATACACTCCTCTTCAGAAAGGATTGGACTTACTGCAAAAAGAACAAAAGTTTATATGAAAATGCGGAGCTAAACTAACTCCGCTTACAGTTGAAGAAATAGCCCCGCGCTTCAATAACGCGAGGATGACGCGATAACTTCGCATAAAATGAAGACAGAGCTTCTCTCTGCTATTTCCTTCTTTTTCATAGCCTCGTGGCACAAAGCGACTGCTAATCAAAGATAGCCTCGCAATTCATCGCGACTGCTAATCAAAGATAGCCTCGCAATTCATCGCGACTGCTAATCAAAGATAGCCTCGCAATTCATCATAGCCCCGCGTTTCAAGCGCAGGGATGACGCGATAACTTCGCGTAGAGAAAGACCAGAGTTCCTCTCTGTCTTCTCCTTTGAGCATTATAACTGAACAGCGGTGATCTCGTTGACAAGATAAACAAATGGCCAAATTAAACCGAGCCAAAACATCTCAGAATGGTTCTTAGAAGACCAAGAGTTGAGGTTTTTACCTTCGGAAGACGCTGCATAAGCTAGTTCGCCGTCACGATCACTTCCATGGCCGCTGACATTAGCGTCGGCCACTGTGCACGAAGCCATACTTTCCTGGAGCGACATCCTAATGATGAAAGTCTATGGAGAGTTGAACGAAGATCATTCGTCAATGAAAGCCGCTCTGTTGCTGAAGTCGCCTGATCTCTGAACTCTCAAGAATCTTCAGAAATACTTCGGGTGGATTGAGGAAGACAACCCTGGAGCTCTATTTAAACATGATCAAAGCCTGTTCATCTCTGTCGTTTGGTATTCGGCGCGGAAATTCAGAGTGATTAATGAAGAAATTACTCACTTCACTGAAAAATGAAACTGATTAGCTTCGCGTAGGCGACCATAACGCGAGGAAGACTTGGTATTCTAACTCCGCTTTTCAGTTTAAAGATCCAAAGTATTTCAAAATTTGCTAAATCCTAAGCCATTTTGAAAACTTTGGAGGGGGTTCTATTGGCAGTGAAAATTTCTAAGTTAAAAAGGATTTTCCACAACAGAACGCGGAGCTAACTCCGCAGCCCCGCGTTTGGCTAATTTTAGCCTCGCGTTGAGTAAAAATGCGGAGCTATCAATAGCTTCGCGTTAGCTCCGTGTTTTTGGTTATTTAGTGCCGCGTTTTGGATGTGATTGGCTCCACGTGGGCAAGTAACCAGAATCCTTAACTGATTGAGATTATGATTTGGGCCTATCAAAATACCCGAATTAAGTCCGATCAGGATTTTAAATCAAGAGATTCGTATTTGATTGGAATCCTTGATGAGAGAGAATTCTATTTAGATAGAAACTCTTGCATGAACCCGGGGCTATAAATACCTTTCTAGTGAAACCCTAGGGGTCTTCTTTTCGGCATCTGAAGTTTTCGGAGATCTCTTCCTTTTAGAAAGTTCAAGTTACGCACAGAGCCTTGAATTTGTGAAGAACAGAAGAGATCAGTCGGCCGCCATCTTCAATAGAGAAGAACTCGACGTACTGATCGTCCAAAGGAGCTGCTATAGTTCCCATCGCCACAGATCCCACGCATATTTTTGTAAAAGAGAGAGATTGAAATATAAAATCCTCTCGTTTGTTCTTTTTCTTGTTCTCTTTCATTGTAACCTAAGTTGAGTTTAATGGAAGGAAAGCAACAACCGAACTTTGCTGCGAACACATCACACAATTGAAATTTTCCTCTCTTTAAACACTCAGTAAGAGGAGCTGCTACAGTACTGGAATGTCGAATAAATATTCTATAAAAACTAGCCAACCCAAGAAAACTCCTCAAGTCAGTCATCGTTTTAGGGGCTGGCCACTCCTTAATTGCCTTGACCTTTTCCTCATCAACTTGAATACCTTCAGTACTAACTACAAAGCCAAGAAATAACAATTTTCCGACCATAAAACTGCACTTTTTTAAATTCACATATAATTTATTTTCTTGCAAAACAGTTAGCACTTCCCTCAAATGCACAAAATGCTCTTCATCTGATCTACTATAAATCAGAATATCATCGAAATAAACCACAACAAATCTGCCAATAAAAGGTTTTAGTACCTGGTTCATGATTCGCATAAAAGTACTAGGAGCATTTGACAACCCGAATGGCATAACTAGCCACTCATAAAGTCCCTCCTTTGTCTTGAAGGTTGTCTTCCACTCATCACCAAGCCTAATTCGAATCTGATGATACCCGCTTCGCAAATCAATTTTGCTGAACATTTGTGCTCCACTCAATCTATCTAGCATGTCTTCCAACCGAGGAATAGGAAACTTGTACCCAATTGTAATTTTATTAATCGCCCTACTGTCAACACACATCCTCCAACTTCCATCTTTCTTAGGTGTCAATAATGCAGGAACAGCACATGGACTCATGCTCTCCCTAATATATCCCTTCTGCAACAACTCCTGTACTTTTTCTTGCAAAATTTCACTCACTTTCGGACTCATTCTATAATGCGGCAGATTTGGCAAACTAGCTCCAGGAATCAAATCAATATGGTACTGGATATCCCTCATAGGAGGTAAGCCATCAGGTAATTCTTCTGGTATAATTTCCTTAAACTCCTCTAACAAAGGCTTCACCTTTTTTGCCATCTCCTCATTCATCTGCTCATCACCAACTGTTGTAATTTGCTTTACAATTAAAGCATACACAATCTGTGACTCTCTAACTGCATCCTCCATTTCCTGTTCAGTCTGTGTAATAGTTAGGAAAGATCGTCCCTCCACTTTAGAAGCTTTAGGACGGTTGCTTGCCTTTAAAGGAAGTAATGTAAACTTCACCCCATCTTTATCTAAACTATACACATTATCTTTACCAGCATGCTGTGCATTCATATCAAATTGCCAAGGTCTACCAAAGAAAAGATGACATGCATCCATATCTATAATATCACAATATACGTCATCCCTATATTTACCAATGGAAAAAGGTACCTTATAATGCTCCTTCACCTGAATTTTCTCTGCTGCTTTAATCCATCCAATAGAATACGGATGAGGATGCTTTTCTAAAGATAAATGCAATGCCTCCACAGCCTCTCTACTAATGATATTCTCACAATTGCCGCTATCAATGATTAAATCAAACACACAACCATTAATAGTACATCTAGTGTGAAACAACTGATGTCTTTGAGTGTTGTCCTCTTGCTTAGGTGTTAGCATCAATTTTCTGATCACATAAGCCTGCTCATCACTCTCATCATACTCCTCATATGTATCATCATCCCCATCAGGTTCACAACAGACTTCATTATCGTCCCTTTCAACCATATTAACTGGTTTTCTGTTAGGACATTCATTAGATCTGTGACCAGGCTGGTTACATCTGAAACACTTCCCAAGCATAGGTTTCGCATAAGGATTGGCTGATTTCTGACCCTCCTTAATTACAGCCACTTTCTTTCCAGCCTCCTTATCATCTTTCCGCTCGTTACGACTATGCAACTCCTGGACAGATTTAGTCCTGTCTGCAGAACTCTTCTGAAAATTATCATTCCCGTATGAACGCCTGTTAGAATCAAACCTGCCTCCACCCTTCTCTTGCATCATCAGTTCAGCTTTAACAGCCATGTTCTTGGCTTCATTTAAATTTCACAATACTTGAACCCCAATTTTGTCTCTAATATGAGGTTTCAATCCATCTAAATACCGTGCCACCTGCTGTCCTTCATTCTCTCGCAAATCATTCCTTTCAGCCAACCTCATAAATTCTGCAGTATACTCATGGACAGTTTTCTGGCCCTGGTGACATCTTTGGTACTGCTGGAACAAAATCTGTTCATAATCTGGTGGTAAAAAATCTCTCTGTAAAAGCTGTTTCATTCTGTACCAGGTTCTGACAGGCTGCTTTCCTTCCCGATACCTTCTATTCTGCAACCTCTCCCACCATGCAGAACCTCCTCCCTTCAATCTGCAGGCTACCAGTTTCACCCTTTTCTCCTGTGGAATTTCTATATACTCAAAGAATCGATCAATTTCAGCAATCCAATCAATAAAATCTTCAATATTCAAGTTCCCCTTAAAACTAGGAATATCCACTTTTAATTTAAAATCACCATTATCACCATAACTGAAATCATAATTATTAAACCTACCATTGCCGCCACCTCTTCCTTGTCTGGTATGTCTGTTTCGATCTTCATTCAACACCAAATCTTCTCCGTCATCTGATCCATCATAGGTTGGTTACCCACGATTGTTAACAGGCTCGCCTTGAGCATTCCTTTCTCTTGGTCGCAACCTACCACCATTGTCGTTTCTGTTGTCATCATTTCCCAGGGCATCAAATTTGTCGATCAAATCTTCAAAGCGTCGTTCCATATGCCGGAATCTCTGATCAAAATTCTGCTCCAAGGTTCTGACTGCCGCCTCTTGAGCCTCTATTCTGGTTCGCAAGGCTTCCACATCCTGAACAACGTTCTGGACATGACCGCTTCCTAAACTGGCCATTGTAGCCTGAACTGTAACTGCTCTGATACCACCTGACACAGCGAGTTAGCGTAGAAAAGGATCGAAAATAATTAATGATTATTCTCAAAAAAGATAGACAAAGTTTCACCTCTGAAACTCACAGTTGAAGAGAAACATATAAATTTTATAAAATTTGTTGATCTCTCAACAATGAAAAACAACCATATTTATAGACCCAAACATGAAACCCTAATCCAACTTAAAGACGGAAACCCTAATCCAACTTAAAGACGGAAATCCTAATCCAACTAAAAAAAACAGAAATAAAAATAATAAAATTTGCCTACAACTAGATTGTTTCTAAACTGGGCCGTCATCATTAGTTTCTAAACTGGACCGTCATCACTTTCCTTTATTTTGTTTTTATTTTTCGAATCGGCTCATAAACGCATCCGCGACCCGTTCTACATCATTTTCCACATGTGCTATTACTAAATAAGAAAACAAAATCCATCACAAAATGTAAATTGTACAATTTTATTACTGAAGAGAAATTTTTTTTTATTGCCCTTCCGATTACATGACAGATCAAGGAGCTATCAGGAGCGGCCGTTGGAACAGCCACCTTCCTTGATGTTCTCATCACCGGGTAAGCTTAAACTTTACAATCAATATCATCATTTTGAGACTATTTTCTTCTCAAATATCTCGAGTGTCTGCAGTAAGATAACTGGAGCATCGATGAACCCTGTACGGAGCATAGGACCAGCCGTTGCAGTACGTAGCTTCCGCAAGCTCTGGATATACATAGTAGCCCCATTCATAGGTACTATCGGTGCAGCATCGCTGTACAATCTCCTCCGATCACCTGTTGGGCTTCGGAAGAACCAACTGAAGAATGTAACTGGAAAAATTAAGAGCACTCTCAATCCTGCTTATGATTCAGGTATCATCTCGCTTGCTTATTTCTTATCACATTTTCATGTTTTTGCTTATTTTCTTCGATCTCTCAATCACTTGTTCTCTTTTTTTGTCAGGGAAAGAAATGGAGCTCCCATAAACCTTATAATGTTTCTTCAGAGATTGCGGCTAATGAGACTGCCCACTCTTTCTACAATAACGCAGACGATAGATCCTAGAGAAGGCATTTTCTTCCCTTCGGCGTGAAAAATACCAAAATGTTAGATATTGTATTACTCGTTAGTATGCACTTCATTGTAGTGCAAACGAGCATTGCAGTGTACTCTTCTTTTTTTTTTTTTAATTATTGTTACTTAAAAATTGAATAACTGGTAAAGGTATTTTTATTTGAGAGAAAAGATAGATGGTAAGATGGTAAGCGATTAAAAGAATGATGGAGTAACTGGAAGTGTCGAGTTTTATGTTATCTCTACATAAAACTATCTGTTTAAGACGACAAGTTGGGAACCAAGACAAATAATGTATGCCTGAAACCGTAACTTTGTTTTCCATTCCCATTGTAAATCGATTACATCAAATTAAAAAAAAAAATTATAACCTTTGGATTAAGATTGGATTCAGATTACAGGAGAAGAAAATAGATCACTCTTATCTTTTTATTTTTGTGAGCTCTCTTTGGTAGCAAGTGAAATAGACCCTATCTTTCGTAGACGATCCGAACGTTTGTTTGTTGGTTTCTGTTGATCCAAGTTACATATATCTTGATTTATCTCAATTGATATTATATCCCAATTCACATTTTTGTTTAGTTTTTTTTTTTATTTTCTCGAATTCCTTTTTTGTCCATGTACGACTTATCACTATTTCATTTTTTATTATTGGATATTTTAGATTGATATATCAAGAATTATTACTGTAAAAGATTGGAAAGATATATTTTCTAATTCAACCAGAAAGATGATATTGCAGAATATATCTGAATTGATTTATATGTATAAAAGATTCATAACTGTACATAGCTATAAATATTGTGATAAGAGTAATAAAATATTTCTTGGTTCCTACTGTCTTAATTAAATCTAGAGAGAAAGTAAAAATATTCTCAATCTGAATTGATTTTATTATCTACTAGAAAGTAGCAGAATATCTATATATTTATATATATGTTAATTATATAATAAAAATGAAAACAGAATTAGAATATTTTACTTGATTGAAAGCGAGTGTATGTAAAAGATGAATTTGTTTTGTGTAGGTGTGAAGACAAAGTTTCGTGGTGCTCAAAATTTCTCCTCTTCTTACATAAGCAATGACATAAAATAAACAAATTTATATAAACCCACACCCTAGCAACACTCTATCCGATGTGGGACTATTTTTTCCTCTTTTTTTTTGTTCTCTTTACTATACACTCCACTTTGAAGCCATTTTTCATTCACCTAATTCATTTATTTTTGAACTAGTAAATTGACTCAAAAATTTAATATTCAATCATACATGAATTCAACATTTATATATCCAATCTGTATCTGTTTCCAATTGAAATGGATACATATATGCATTTTTCTTGCGGAACCATGTCCCTGATTGGATAACGAACATGGATATCATAAAGTCCCATATCTGACTAATTTTTGTCCCTAGTGGCAGCGTATAGTAACAATTTACATCTGCAGGGACAAAATTTCATGATAATAAATGTTCGGTAGATGATAATAGAAGTTTGTTGTGAAACTCAGTTAGTAGTTATCCGTAAGAAACTATTATCTCTGTACTTTCTTGGTTCTGATATGTCTTTGATAGAAGGCTTGGGATATCTTCTCTAAGACAGTTATATGCTGTTAATTATTATATCACTTCGTTGTCTCTGCTGAATCTTTGTCAGAGAGAGAGAGAGAGAGAGAGTATACATTCCTAAAATAATGACCAGAAGGGAGTTGACAACACCTATTATTGCATTCTATTTTTGATCTATTGATATGTTTTATGTTCTTTCAAATTCTTGCTACTATATTGAAGTTGATAATTCCTCTTCTTGCTTCAGTGGCCTTGCAGCTAATAAAATATGCTACTCTTTTTTTTTGAGAAAATACGGCAGGTAGAAGCCCTCGGCGCTCCATTAACAAGTTGATAATAGAACTATAAAATATTTAAACCAAAATACACAATAGAGAAAACTAACGGTAGATACAAAAAAAAAAATGGAAAATTGCTCAGCGGGCACACCCACGGGAATTTCTCCTGGCGGTGCAACCCGCGGGTTCTACCCGCGGGAGAATCCCGCGGGATGCACCCGCAGGAGAACTCCCGCGGGTGGATCCCGCGGGAGAATCCCGCGGGATGCACCCGCGGGAGCCTCCCGCGGGTGCAACCCGCCGAAGAATCCCGCGGGTTGACACCCGCGGGAGCGATTCCGCAGGTGCCAACCCGCGGATTTGTTTCCGTTATTTTATTTCCTATTTTCTTTTCCTGATATCCCGTGATCCGGTTTTTCAGGGATAATCGAGCCGGATTTGGAGCTTCTTAGATCTATAAAACACAGAAATTTAACCGGAGAAAGGACTTTTGGATTCTTTGACTTTGGGAGGATTTCGGTTGAGAAGCGGAGCAGAGCCATCTTCTCCCAGTCGGACGGTCAACGAAGGCATCAACGAGACTCCATCGCCACCCGAACCCACACATAAAAAGGGAATAAATTAATATTCCCGTTCTTGTAATTCCTCGGAATTTTTGTAATCTCAATTTCCTTGTAATCAGTCAATTTTGCAATGGAATCAAAGATGCAATTTTTGAGCAAACAAGAACTGGCGATCACAGTGGGAGCCCCTCTGTTTACCACAGAGAATCTGGTGGCGCAGTCCGACCGGATACCGATTGGCTCAATGATTGAGACGCTGGTCATAGAAGTTGACCAGCAAAAATATGAGGAATTTCTTTCTTCCTCTGATTCGGAGCCTAGGCGTCATCGTCGGGTGACGATGAAAAAAGGTGAGGCATCATCGCCCACCGGAAAGGCGTCATCGCCTATGAAAACTTATGAGGCGTCATCACCCATTCGAACTGACAAGACGTCATCGTCTGTCAAGAACACGGCGTTATCGCCCATTCCAAAGTCAAGCCAAAAGTCAAACCAGTCCCTGACCCGCTCCCAAAAGAGAAATTTGAGGTGTAAAACTCAACGAGCACGCCTCAATCATACGGGAAAAATTGCAAAAAATTCCCGGACAGAAAAATCCGGGACGGTCAAAAATCTCGGAAGCAACCCCACGGGTGCAAACCCGCTGCCTCGGATGCCAACAGCGGGAGGCAACCCGCAGTTGCCAAACGCGGGTGGCAACCCGCGGTTGCCAAACGCGGGTGGCAACCCGCGGTTGCCAACCGCGAGAGGCAACCCGTGGTTGCCAACCGCGGGTGGCATTGCCAACCGCGGGTGGCATCCCGCGGTTGCCAACCGCGGGTGCCAACCCGCGGGAGGCAACCCGCGGTTGCCAACCGCGGGTGAAAACCCGCGGTTTTCCACCCGCGGTTGCCAACCGCGGGTGCCAACCCGCTGGTGCCAACCGCGGGTGGCATCCCGCCGCTTGCAACCGCGGGTGCCAACCCGCGGGTTGCACCCCGCAGGAGTGAACCCACGGGTATAAACCCGCAGTTGTAAATGCGGGTTGCATCCCGCAGATGTAATCGACGGGTTACGTTCAATGGATACAACCCTCATATCTCTTCGAACACGCCTATGGTGAGCACACTACATGCACCAAGAATTTTAATCTCTCTATCAGAGGCGTGCGGGGCCCACACAACTACTCAGACTAGTGTGCACTCCAGAAGAATCAGTAGAGGAGTCGGGGAACAATCTGATGCTGGAAAAGAGCTCAGCCCTGAGATATTGTAGACTCTCCAGTATTATAAACCAAATTTGCGACGCAAGAGGCGTTAAGATGCAGATAGAGAGGAGAAGATACCTCAAGATTTGAGAGAGTATCTCAATTGAAAGAAGAACTCCTCACAAAATATCCCTCACTGCCAATGCGAACAGCTGATCTCAACTGTTCTAACAAACTACCAGTGCAACTCAAAACGATCAGTTTTTGAGCAGATCACCGAACCTAAAAGAATGCAAATGGTAAAAAGGGTGTGCTCGGAAACCGATCTGCCTGCTGCCACATCGCATATGGTTAATAAAGGCAAAAAGGTGGTTGGAAACAACCTTTCGGATAAGGAAATCACTCTGGGATCAAAAGGAGTTTCTATTGAACCAGAGGGCGTGCTTCTAGAAGAAGTCTCTGAAAGGCTTGAGAGACAAGAAAAACATCTCGAACAGCAAAAGGAGACCATAGAAGAAATGAAACAACTTTTAATTGAGTTGTTGGCTCAAACTAGGAAGAACCAATCCTCGTCGTCCATTTCTGGTCGACAAGAAAGAAAACGGCATGTCCAAATAAATGAGGACAGCGAGGACGAGAATGAAGAAATTCCTCCTCATTAAAGAGAGGAAGAGAAAGTGAAGTTTATCATCAACCCACACGCAGAGAAAATAGAGAAGATGGAGAATCAACTACAAGCTCTTCTTCATCGAAAGAAATTGCAAGAGGTAGGGGTAGTCCGTCCTTATCCTATAGAATGGGAGACCGTACCTTATCCTGCAAAATATAAACCGTTGAACCTTCAATCATTCGACGGTAAAGGTTCACCGCAACAGCACATCTTCTACTTCCTCTCGCAGACAGGACATCTCATGGGGAATGATCCGACTATGACTAAGATATTTGCGAGCACTTTACAAGGGCCCGCATTTACCTGGTTCATGCAGCTACCCCCAGGAACCATTAAATCATGGGCTGATGTAGAACGTGAGCTCCTAGCCTGATTCTTTGAAAATGATGCTGAAGTCTCTATACTATCTTTGCTAGCAGCGAAGCAAGAAGAAGGCGAAACAGTTAAAACTTATGTCGAGCGGTTCCGAGAACTTTCTGTTCGATGCCCACATGGCATGATGCAAGACACACTTGTGGAAACCTGCAGACACAACCTGTTGACCGATATCCTAGACAAGATGGACTCGGTCGAATCCAAATTATGGAAAGATCTGCTTAAGCAAGGTGAACAGGCTGAAGAAATACTTTGACGCCTCGAAAAGCAGCAGTCCGCAATCGGAGATAGTACAAATGAATCTTCATTCCATTTTTTCCATTCCAAAGGGAAAGACATAATGGCAATGGCAGTAGAAAGCAACACAGCAATGTCACCTAGGCTTCAAGCAAGGTCGCTCAGGCTTCAAAAGCAATATTCATTCAAGGATGAACATACTGCTACTATGTTCAATCTGCTCAGCAAACGCAAAATGCTTAAGTTGCCGGACAGTAAGAGGCCTGAAGAAATTGGGAAGACTAACGATCCGAATTACTGCCGTACCATCGGATTGTAGGTCACCCCACAAAAAATTATTTTATTTTAAAAGACAAAATTCAAGCGTTGATTGACGCTGGAGCAGTTCAGCTCAAAGCTGAACAAAAAAGGAGTTAGAGCTAACTTCGACACATCTAATGTATGTAGTCTAAAGGTACCACTTTGGCTCACAACAATTCCCAAAACGAACTCAGGGCGGTTAATTTAAACCCCCATCATAAAAAAAATCAAAAAAAAAATCAAATATATATATATCAAGAAAAAAAGAGAAAAGAGAAAGAAAAAGAAAAATTATAAGATTACCCAACGCCGTCAAGGCTACGGGAAGAGAATAAATTTCTCGCCAACCCCAACATGCTGGGGGTAAAAAGTATGAATTACTCAACGCTAACAAGGCAACGGGAAGAGAATAAATTTCTCGCCAACCCCATCATACTGAGGGTAAAACGTATGAATTACCCAACGCCGACAAGGCTACGGGGAGAGAATAAATTTCTCGCCAACCCCATCATATTGGGGGTAAAAGTATGAATTACCCAACGCCGACAAGGCTACGGGGAGAGAATAAATTTCTCGCCAACCCCATCATACTGGGGGTAAAAAGTATAAATTGCCCAACGCAATTAAAGCAATGGGAAGAGAATAAATTTCTCGCCAACTCCACCATACTGGGGGTAAAAGTATAAATTACCTAATGCCGTCAAGGCAACGGGAAGAGAACCAGTTTCTCGCCAACCCCAACATGCTGGAGGTAAAAAGTATGAATAACCCAATGCCGACAAGACTACGGAAAGAGAATAAATTTCTCGCCAACCCCACCATGCTGGGGGTAAAAAGCATGAATTACCCAACGCCGCTAAGGCTACGGGAAGAGAATAAATTTCTCGCCAACCCCACCATACTGGGGGTAAAAAGCATGAATTACCCACCACCGACAAGGCTACGGGAAGAGAATAAATTTCTCGTCAACCCTATCATACTGGGGGTAAGAAGTATAAATTACCCAATGCCGATAAGGCTAAGGGGAGAGAAAAAGTTTGGCACTTAAGCCCAAACGAAACTCTCAACAACTCACCATGCTGAGGGGAATAGCATGGCTAGCCCAACTCAAACGGTAGTTGGTAAAGGCAAATCAAACTCGTTGATAGCTGGGATTTTGCTAAAAATCCCACGACAAATCTGTCATAACAGTCTCCTTATTTGAATATAAGGATACATCGCTGCTCTACGCTGCTAAGGTAAAGGGAAGAGGAAAAGTTTGGCATTTAAGCCCAAACGAAATTCTCGACAACTCACCATGCTGAGGGGAATAGTTTGGCTAGCCCGATTCAAACGGTAGTTGGTAAAGGTAAATAAACCCGTTGATAGCTGGGGGTTTGCTAAAAATCCTAATCAGATAAATCTCCTGTCACGTTAAGATTTCACCTCTGACATTAAAATTCAAAATCAGATGAGATAAAATCCTAATTAAATCGATCCCCTATCACGTTAAGATTTTACCTCTGACAGATAAGAAAATTCACACTTCATCAAGTCCAAAATTACAACCTCTGATGAACGTGCTTTTGATGTCGTTAAGTTAAAAGTCACCTCTATCGAAAATCATCTCCCGATCAAGTTAACAGCTAGCTCTGATAGTCCGATTCCAAAACTAAATACATTAACCATCACCTATGTTTAGTCAGCTTGTCCCTATCACGACCAGATCCTCTGAATAGGTTAAGTTCCAAGACACGTTTAATGTCACCTCTGTCTTTCCCTGATTTGTCATACTAGATGTCACTGAACGGCTAGGATTAAAATAAGCACGTTAATATTATACCTCTGCTTGACTTAAAATAAGCATGTTAATATCATAACTCTGTTTGTCCTCTAATGAGTACGTTAAAATCATACATCTGCTTGTTATTGAATAAATGAATATGTTAACAGTTATCTCTATCGACCAAATCCTTTAAAAGGTCTATAGCCAAAATTAAAGAATCCAAAGTATTTCGAAATTCAGTACGGTTCAATACAGAACTTCGAAAACTTTGGAGGGGGTTATATAGATACCAAAAAAAAAATTGGAAAATTGCTCAGCGGGCACACCCACGGGAATTTCTCCCGCGGGCACCCGCAGGAGACTCACGCGGGAGAATCCCACGGGTTGCACCCGCGGGAGCCTCCCGCGGGTGCAACCTGCGGGAGCGATTCCGCAGGTGCCAACCAGCGGGTTTGTTTCCGTTGTTTATTTCCTATTTTATTTTCTTGATATCCCGTGATCCGGTTTTTCAGGGATAATCGAGCCGGATTTGGAGCTTCTTAGGTCTATAAAACACAGAAATTTAACCGGAGAAAGGACTTTTGGATTCTTTGACTTTGGGAGGATTTCGGTTGATAAGCGGAGCAGAGCCATCTTCTCCCAGTCGGACGGTCAACGGAGGCATCAACGAGACTCCATCGCCACCTGAACCCACACATAAAAAAGAAAATAAATTAATATTTCCGTTCTTGTAATTCCTCGAAATTTTTGTAATCTCAATTTCCTTATAATCAGTCAATTTTGCAATGGAATCAAAGATGCAATTTTTGAGCAAACACTAACTAGGAAAAAGTAGAAGACTAATACAAAAAGGTGTTCAAAAGACAACAAAGAAAACTAAAAAGTACAACATAATCTCCTCAAGATCTTCATAGAGTCCACCTATAAAAAATTCCGAGGCCATCTATCAAGTCTGGTATGAGGATGGGGGTTATCGCTGACATCTTCCCCCGATGTCCCACCTAAGAGCTAAAATATGCTACTCTTAGTTGTACTTGATGAAACAAAATCCATCACAAGACTTTATTTTGAGGTTTTTATGGTGAGCAACTGTCCTCTATTGCGTTCTATTAATGAGTGATAACAGAACAATCGTCACAGACTTCATTACAGACATAAGTTTGCTGCATTACTAATTCTAAAAGGCATGCTTCTGTATTCAATTTGTTCAAATTTCATTACAACTTGTTACTCTTTTGTGGATGGGTTGATTTCATATCATACTCTTTAACATTTTCTTTACTATCGTGGGCTTCCTATTTGGCTTGGATTTTCTTTTTTAGGTGTTGTTGTGGAGGCAAACAAATAGTTTCTGCCTCAAAGCCTGAAGCGAAAGATGCTATGGATCTCCTATGGTACTTCTTTTTACTCTTTATACACTACGTAGCCCATAAAAAATAACTACTTGTTTAGGGATGAGAATGTGCGAATCTAAGGGCTAATGTTTTGTCTATCATATTAAAAATTTGAGTTAGAAAAATAAAATTTTTATTATTAACGTAAAATTTTGGATTTGGTGGCTCAAAAATTGGCTCTTGGACCGTCAATTCTTACTCTACTTGCGGTAGCTCTTCCACCTATTAAGTGCCCATATATAGTTGTATCAAAGTGAATCTTTTTCACCATAAAACTCCATAATATAAATTTATAAGAATCTGTCTTTCAAACTTGGATCATTTTCGGACTATACCCTCGTAACTCAAATCACTTTTTTCAATCATTTCCATCGCCTTTGAACTCAAGAGTTCATATCCTTGTAACAGCTGCTAAAATACTCAGACTCATCGTCGTACTCCTCGTCCTCCTCTCTGTCACTGTACTCCTCTCCTTATTTCCCTTTGACATTTTATTTTCGAAGTATACTGCTAAGTCGCACTGACACCATCACATACAAGACATTGCCCAACAAACGCAATGTAGAAGAGAACAACTGATACAAGTAACTAGTGTTTGCTCTATACATCGATGAGTGTCTCTTGAGGCCAGACAATAGCTTCATCGAGGAAAGGCTTATGATGGAAAATTCAAACCATGGCAGACAAAGAAGAGGAGGGAGGCCTTAGAAATGCCACAAGAGATGCAACAATTCCATTGTTGGAGAGGATGAGACGAGCTTGAATATTGAGTTTCAGGCTCTGCTATTGCTGCTACATATTTAAACTTCTTGTAAGTAATAATAGCAGTAGCAGTAGAATTGCAAGGAGAGTTCAGACATGTTAATATTACAAATCAGAGACACACAAACGGAAGCCTTTCAAATAGATGAGATTTTACCGACAAGATGAAAATAAATCACCAAAATCAAAACTATAAAATATCAAGCAAATCAAACAAGAGAACACAAAAAAATTTAACATGGTTCGGAGCAAGTCCTACGTCCACGGGCTAGATCAAGTCTTCACTATTTTATAATAAGTACAAATACAAATCTTATAACTATCAAATTTCTCAAAGTTATAAAGAAGATTTCTCACTCTCAAGAAGGCAGCTAGACTCCAAAAGATTGCAAAAGAGTTTTCAAAAGCTCCTTCTAAAAGTCTTCCAAACACCCTTTTATAATTTAGGTTTGACAGCTCATGTGTCCAAAACCAACACCAAACCAAAACCAATAAAGTCCGCCATCAATCGGCCAAAGCACCCATCGATGAGGGGTCCAACCCACATTGACCCTTCGCTGGAGGATTTGCTACTCCCTTCAATGGTTCCTCTGAAATCTTGACAAAAGCATCAATTAATCTCTAACTTAATTGCGAAATTAAAGATTCGAGAAAGGATTTTCAATTCAAGTAGAACTAGATATAAATACTACTTCTACTAATAATCATAGCTTTTTTTTAGTAAGAATCAAATTAGAATCCTCAACCTAACAAGAAAGCAAAGAAAACTCATACAAGAAGTATCCAAGTGGTGTGAGTGTTTGTTTTTGAAGAATATGAGGACAAGTAATTAATTGTTCCATCTTTAAAAAAAAAAATTAAAAAATAAACATTCAATTTGTGTTCCTGCACTTATTCTTCCCAACATAAAAATCAAGCAAATTAAATTTATGTTAGATTAGAAAATTCTAACACAAAAAATGTCCGAAAAATTAATGATGAAAAATGAAAGATTGTAATAAGAAAAACAAAGTAAACAAGCATTGGCCAATCTTACATGGAGGAAGGAGGATAAGAAATGTTTTTAAAATTATTAAATGACAAAATGATATATAAATGGGAAAAAAAAACATGGACAAAAATTAATGCCTAACCTTCCTCATGATTAAAGCACTGAAACTTTTGGAATGTGGCAAAGCAGGGACCAATATTGGCCACCTTCAATACATTTTTTACCCAGAGCTTCATTGCAGTATAGAGTGAGTGCCTGTAATATGTTGTTGGTCCTCACCTCATGAACGACTCTCAACAGCCACTCCGGAAGGTACTCCTCCTCATCCAAATATAGAGACAAGCTTTCAACCATGTCCAATTTCTCTACATGCTTTAACATTGGACAGGAGTAAACTGTTATCTCCCTTAGTGCTGGAAGATTTGAGATCCTTTCCAAACACTTACAATACCAGACATACAAATTTTCCAAGGAAGGGATGTTCTTGATTTCTCTTAGGCTATTAGCTCTCGAGATTTCACAACGCTTCAAGGCTACAGCGTGTTGCAGGCCATCTGGAAGAGCTCTCAACTTGTGGGAATCCCTAATTTCCAAATCCTGAAGGCATGGTAGCAGCTTGATGGGTTTCTTTTTTCCTTTATCCACCTCCTTCGCATCGCATATCCATTCCTCCCAATTATCCATCCATCTTATAGTCAATTTTTCAAGCTTGGGAAAGGCTGTTGGTGTTCTCTTATGGTCGTGTCTGTCCTCGGTATCGCAACCAAGAAGTTCGGGGCCAATAGTAACAACCTTGTACATTTGTTGAATATGAAGGATTCTTAACTGTGGCAGTTGGCCTAATGGTGGAAGGTGTTGACATGACAAACAATTCCAAAGTACCAAAATAGTCAGGTTAGGAAGCATGCTTATCCACAGTGGAAAATTAAGCTCACGGAAGTTATACACATGAAGAACTTCTAGGCTTTGCGAAGGGGAAAGGTTTTCAAGAATCTGTTCATCTCCATCTCTATCAGAATTCCCTGGCCGATCAACACGGAGGTTCCAATCTAGTGTTAACTCCTTGAGATGAGGTTTATCAAATAGAGGCTGAATCACTCTCTTGATCAGTACCCTCTCTAATCTAACAATAGATATATGTCTGAGCTGAGACATAGATTGCAACTCATCCAAACCACACCCATGTTGGCTTTCACGATCGCTATCATCGCCTTCACCAACCACAAATCCAAGAAAGTCAGTGAGATTTTTCAGTTTTCCTATTCCGATTGGCAAATGCCTAACTGATGTGAGAAAAAGGTCAAGGTATCTTAAATTGCATAGCTGTGTAATGCTCTTTGGAAGTGTGTGCAGGCACCTGCATTCTGAGAGGCTCAAGAATTGTAGGTTGATAAGGCATCCAAGAGATTCTGGTAGCTGAGAGACCTTAGTGCGCTTAAGATTAAGAAGTCGTAGATGTTGGAGATTTCTTATAGATTCTGGAATATCCTCTATCCTGCTACCACTAAGATCCAACACTCGGAGATATGTAAATCTTTGAAAAAGATCCTGTACTTTAATCTGCATACAATTAACTATATGAAGAGTCCTCAAGCCTTTTGAGTTTTTCAATGCATTTAGGATAGTTTCTGTTTCTTTCCTATTGTAGATTGCTAGTCGACGTAGCCTCGATGAATTCCTTTCAGGGAAAGGGAGCTTCAGTGCATTTGGATTGGTTGAGTCATTTCCATCAACAATATAGCTCTCATCCCGTGTTAGAAACAAAGCAAGTGATCGTGTCAAATCATGAATTGTGCACGACATCCTCTGAAAAATACTAGTATCTTGGGGATGTAATAGACTTCTCGTCATTAAATCATGGAAACAATCCTTTGCAATATCTTCTGGTGGAGAATTCTGCGGTGCTGTAATAAATACTTCTGCCACCCACAACCAGCAGACGTCTCGTTGATATAATGGACTATCCTCAGGCCATAGTGAGCAATAGAGAAAGCATTGCTTGAGCTGAGAGGGCAGATCTTCATAGCTGAGGTACAAGGCTCCCCTTACTTCTTCGGGAAGCTCCCCGGTTACAGACCACGCATGGCTTATGTGCACCTTTTCCCATTCACTCTTGTTTCTGTCCTTTGTTCTCAGAACCCCACCAACGGCTTTGATGGCGAGAGGAAGGCCATCACATTTCTCAACAATCCTCATACCGATCTCATGCAAGTCCTGTATATCATCGTCGGCCCAATCTTCAAATACAGTTTTACATAGCAATGCCCATCCGTCATCAGCAGAGAGTTTTTGCACCTCATAGGTCTGAATAGCTCCCATGCTTCTAGCAACATTCATATTTCTCGTGGTAACGAGAACTCTACTGCCTGATGCAACTCCATGCCCCAACGGAGTCCTCAGCAGATCCTGCCACACATCAGCCCTCCACACATCGTCCAGTACAAGAAGGAATCTGCTGCCCGCAAGGGCAGAGCTAACGAGAGGCTGGAGCTCCGCCTTAGTTTCAGCATGGATTATATCTTGTCCCCCACCTGCACTCCTTATTATCTGCTTCAGCAATCCTGTCTCTGAGTAATTCTGGGACACACACACCCACACCCTCTTTCCGAAATGGGCTTGCACTTTCTGATGGTTGTATATTTTCTGAGCAAGTGTGGTCTTGCCGATCCCTCCTAATCCGACAATTGAGAAGACAAGTAAACCTCCTCCTTGTGAATTCAGGAGCGACTCCACCAGTCCGTCGGCAGCTCGCTTAACTTCCATTCCTACGAGATCAGGAGTGAGTAAAGAAGACGTCTGACGAGGGTCCACCCGAGTGACAACCACACTGGAGCTGCTGGTTTGAGGTAGACTAAACATTGTCCTGTCCCTGGAGATCTCCTCAAGCCTCTGGTTCAGCTTTTCAATCTCCTTACCAATCTCATGACGGAAGCGAACGCTGGTCACAGTATTAAAGCATGATGAAAAACAGGGGAATCGACGATGGCGTACCGATTTGGAGGTGGACGGCAGTGGTGATACCTCTCCCTCCTCCAGGCGTTGACGACCCTTGATTCTGCAGAGGTCGATGATATCATCGGCGTCGTACATAACGTCCCTCAGCTTGGACAGCCAAATTTTGACGGATTCGTCATAGATCCTTCTGCGCTCTGCATCTCCAAGCACGGCTTTGATCATCTCCAGCTTTTCTTGAAGCCGTCGGAGGTCTTCCTCCACCCCCAATATCCTCACCACCTCTTCGGTGGCCAGCTCCTGTAACACGTCCACGAATCTCCCAACAAAGGCATCAACAATCATCGCCATTCTCTCTCTCTCTGCGTCTGTTTGCACTTGCCGTAGCGTACGGTCAAACAGCTATTGTCTATGGATCTCACATAGAACTCTCAGAAGATAAGGTCCGTAAGGATGATTCGTTGCGCACATGCTTTGTTTATTCTGTCACAAGAAATTTCTAATGAGCACCCACACGTGACTTAGTGAGCACCTTTTTCAGCCGTGATGTTCATCACTTACTGTAGAATTCGGTGCTCAGTACGTCAAGTGGGGTGCGCATTTAGAATTTCGCCGGAGTCTACTTTTCCAAATTGCTGACGGCCTTGCAGGTATATTCTCCGAATAATTCCTTACAACTCTAATTGGGGGGCTCTTTGCATCACTGTCACATGTCACCATAACCATTCTTAAAGTTAATTAGCAGCAGAACTTTCAACGACGCAGACTGACGAACAACTAATTAATCCGATAAATTTGCTGGAAATTGTGGCTTTGAATAACGGTCACATGTCACCATGACGCGACCATTCTTCAAGTAAATATGCAGAACTTTCAATGACGCAGACTAACGAACAACTAATCCCATAAATTTGCTGGAAACTTTTTTTTTTACTTTTATTGTTTTAGCCATGACTCGATAATTATTATCTGGTGCTATTATTAAATGGAAAATTCGACCACGAAACTACAAGAGAATTAATAAATATTACCTATTGATGTAGATCAATCATCCAAATCCCGAATGCTTATTTCTCGCAAATAAATAGAAATACAAGATTCTACTAATTCACTGTCATTATCTCATGAATTTGTTTCAGGAGTTAGCAAGACTACTAGAGAGATTCTATTGCCATGACGAAACCATATAAAACTGCAAGTCTATTCCTCCCAAACTCCATGAATAGTATTTGTTGCCTGCGAGCTAATGAAATGAAGTCAATCTTCAACATTAGATTAGCAACTTGATGCACCGCAATGACCACAGTACTGCTGAAAATTCTTGATGTTCTCTGATTTGATTTTTCTCCTCTTTAAAGTTTCTATTTTTAAAGTAAACTATAATTTTTCTATTTGAATTATTACTTGCACGACAGTCACCTTCAGCTTGACTGCAACATTCATGACATACTCACTCGCCCACGTATCAGCGCATACAACTCCAGTAGCCACCCTCCGCTTCACCATCCTCGGCCATTTCCCTTGAAAACAGCTATCTAATCAACGCCCAGACCGAAGAAAAATGAGTAATTTTACAATGGCAATAGAAAATACTTCTACATCATGAAAATTTGCCGAAACCAAATTCATGCACATCTATCAGTATATAATAGATAGTTGGTTTAATTTCGTCAGTGTAGTTTCCTTCATGTTTATGTTGATTGCTCGAATTCAAATTTGGAAATGAGCAAGAAATAAAAAAAAAAAATCTGTAACATTAACTCAAACCGTATTCAAATTACAAATAACTTGCATTTAAATAACTTGCGCATTTTCTTTTTCATTTCCAAATTCTCATATAATGCTGTTGAGGGAGAGAAGTCCAAGAAAAGAAAATGACACAACAGTCTCCAACGCAAAGCTAGACTACTAGCTTCGTGACTAGACTCATACGAGGCTAGGGCCTTAGCCTTGCGTTGAGAGCATGACACGAAGCTAAAAATTAGCTTCGCGTTCTAGACAAACGCCAGGCTGTTAGCCTCGCGTTAACCGTTTAGAAACATAATCTTAATCAGTTTTAAGTGGAATTTGGGAGGATTTAATATCTAAATCAAATCTCATCAGGATACAACATCTGAAGATCACTGTTGAAAATAATGCGTTATGAAACCTGTTATATTGCGTTACGTAACCTAACGGAACTCCAGCGCTACGTAACAATTGGAAATAACTCAGTATACCATAACAGTACGTTTTTTAAGTTATTTTACACTATATTACGTAACGTTACATTAAATTACGTTATGTTATGCTATTTACAATTATTATTTAGTAATTTCTATATTGTTGTTGATTATTATTTTGATTATTAATGAATTGCTGTAATTTTCTTACTGAATTAGTTGGCTTGTATGATTGCTTGTGGAATTGCTAAGTTGTTAATTTGCGATTGTTTCCTTATTCGCTTGTTGTAATTCCTCTTTGGTTGCTGAAATATCTTACTTGTTGATTCTATTGAATTTTTAATTGAACTGAAATTAACAATTACAAATAAGATAAATTGAACGTTACAAAATATAAATTTCAACAATGATAATAACTGGAATTGAAATAAAAAAATTGAAATATTATTTTCTTATTTAAATAATGAGTGGAATTACGATTGCAGAATTAATATAATTTAGGGTTAATTACATTCACACCCCCTGTAGTATGGGGCATGTAACACTTAGACCCCCTAAAGTTTAAAACTCTCACTTAGACCCCCTGAAGTATCTAAATCATCTTGTTTTAATTACATTCAGACCCCCTGGTCCAAGGGGTCTAAGTGAGAGTTTTAAACTTCATGGGGTCTAAGTGTTACATACCTCATACTACAGAGGGTCTGAGTGTAATTAACCCTATAATTTATGAAGATAAATATGAAAATTATTGTAAAACTTAATATAAAATTAGAATAGATTATGCATTACAAAATGGTTTTATATTCTTTTTTAAACATTTTAAATTTATTTTTTAATTTATAAAAATTATTTTATTTAGTTTTACATTTATTTTTATTAAATTAATAGGAAATTGCATAACCTATATTATGCGTTACGCTATATGCAACATAACCTAACAGAGACAAAACGTTACATTACCGTTATCACTATTTTAAATATTGCTAGAGATCCCAATCATGATCAAATATTTGATTACAATCATTGATGAATATAAGTGTCTTTTGTCTCTTTCTCCAAGGAAACACTCGTAACCAATTCATGCCTATAAGTAGGCATCAAGAGCGACTTTGGGAAGATCTTTGGCAGAAGAAGCTACGTGCAAGAGCTAGCACAGAAGCGACCCGACCAGCAAAGAGAGAGGCCAGCCATCCCCCTTCAACGAGAGTCTTCACGTTCGATCGTCAACGGGATCTACGAGCTTGAATCCACCGCTGCAACCACAAAATATTGTGAAAGAAAGAGACGTATCTCATTTGTTTTCTTTAATTCTTTCATTGTAATCTTGAGAATTATTATAATTTTTTTGAAAATCTATGGCAATGAAAGGAAGAAGCAAATTCTATGGAAAACAAACTTGTCAAATCAAATATAATCGTTCATAACTAGAAAACTTTCTGCATCTCAAAACCTATGTAGCTGATCAATTTCCAAATGTTCTTCCAAGTTGACAGTTGGGCATTTCTCAGGGAAATAATTAGAACAGCTGCAGTAACTTCTATTGGGATTTCTGTAACTGTTATGGTGCCATCACCATTTATTGTTTATGCATAAACATTTCAAAGTGACCATCACAGTCTGTAAATGAATCAAAGCTGAGAAATATCAGAGATTGTAGCAAGTCAGCATTGTCTTGATTCATTATCAGTAACAATAACAACTCGAGGTCCACTCCAAACCCTAATCTCCCAATATATTATAATGTAAAATGAATTTTATGATCAAGCAGATATAAATACAAACCTAGAGATGAAGAAATCTATGAACATAACAAACCATCAGATGGTCTAAACAAATACACATCACTTTGAGAAAGATCTTTAGACATAAATTTCCAATAATCCTGAATTCTCCTTTTATGGGAAAAAAAAAACACTACATAGATCAGTTCTACAATATCTCATACTGCACCAAGAAGCTATATGAGAGAATGAATAATACAGTTTCATTCATCACTACATTCGTTCATATATTTTCTAAGAGAAGAACTAGCATATTCATAGACTAAGTAACACAAAAAAAATATATATCGTAACTGTAGTGGGGTAGAGAACTCCCATTTAGGCATTTACCCACATGAGACCAATCTTTTTCCAATCAAAACTTCAGCTATATCTTATGGAATTAAGAGAGACGGTACACTTACAAATGGATATAGAGATAGTTAACAATATGCATGAGAGCGCTAAAGGAGCGCTGGATGTAGGTGCGTCTGAATAGATTTCCAATCATACACGCTTCCACCAAGAGAACGCCCTCAACATCTATTATTTACAAGAAGTAACTAAAATTACAGTTTAAGATTGAAACCCGACAAGATCATAATGAAGTTGAAACAAATCAAGAACTGTAGAGGAAGCCTCAAAACTTTGAAAGATAACACTCAGAGTTTGCCAGAAATGAAAGGTAGAGAACTGCTTTGAAGTTATAGTCATTTCCATTGTTTTGAATATGCAAATGGAGGTGTAGTCGTGTAGGAAGCATGGATATGGGCATGGATTCGAATACGGATACAGATACAAATATGGGACACAACACTTGTGAAAAATGAGGACTTGGACATGACAAGGACACGGAAAAAATATTAATATAATATATATTCTACTATTTTTAACATAATAATTTTACCAAAATATCTAAAACAAAAGCAGTGGCAATGTACGTTTATATCTCTTCATTTTTTTTACAAAAGATAAATCCCGCCATCAATCATACAACTATCTCTCTTCGTCTTTCTTTATAGGCAAAAATATGTATTAAAAAAAATGGTGAAGGCAGTGGGCCGTGAATTAGCGTAGAGTATGAATGCAAAATATTTTTTTTTTTCAGACGTATAAACCAAATAAGACTCTTGTCCACAAGAAAATATTAAAATATAACTTTATAAAACTAACTAGATATAGATAGATATTACCAATTTTGCAATCTTTTTTATTTTTTCAGACCATTTAACTCTTTTTTTCAGACACAACCCATAAGAAGCACGGACAACACAATATTTCTCTTTTATTTTATTGGACACACCATGTGGTATATCCAACACTGTTTTTGACGTGCCTGTAATGTGCTCCCTAGCGGTGTGTCCATGTTTCTTAGACTTTCCCAATAACAAGATTCACAATGTCTAATGAATCAAAGCCAAGTCAATCATGTCACTAACAAGGGGATGATTGACATTTAGGTGAGATTGTGAAGATATGAATCTATATCAAAGTTAGAACTGTCTATCAAATAAAATTTTTCACCGAGTATTTCCTAGTGGCAAGTGACGTAGCCGAACATGTGTTTTGAGAAAGAATTTGAATAAATGCAGTTGCAAGGATGTATCATATGTTTGGGCAAGAAATAACAAAGGATGCAAATTCTAGGTCACTTTATAACTATAAAAGACTTGACAGCTATGATACTTCGATATCGAGTAATATTAGTATCTCAATGTCAAAAATAGTATAATGACTGACTTGCAAAAGACTTGACAACATTTTTCCCAGTAAGCCCACTTTTTAAGGATCGTCTGGACTAAAAATACAGTAGATAATGGGCTCAGTAGGAAAAGTGGTGTGCTCCTTTGGAAACTCCCCATTGTTCTGTCATGTAAAATTTATGTAAGTTAGAAAAATATTCTTGCAGCATCACCATACAATGGTTGTAGATAAACTGCTGAAATCAAGTGAGAAGCAATTTCATGGAAAGCTTATCTATGTTCATAATAACGTAACATTTTAGCCAAGCTTGATCATAGAGATTGGTTTATGAGGTAAGGGGATTGAGAGTTCATCGGGCGATTCAGGGTGAGATGTGGGTAGAGATAGTTTTGTTTATATATAGATATGATGCATTTTCATCAAAATTAAAGAACAATATGTATGGGAATGATATATTAACATGGGATAATCTGCCAAAAAAAGAGTTAGACAGGACCTAACATATGTGTTATGTGTAAACAGAGGGAGGAGACAGTTGAGCACCTATTTATAACGTGCACAGTAAAAATATGGTAAATGACACATGACCTGGGAGGTTATAAAAACAAAAATATCATAATAAGGAGGAATTATGGCGAGCATCAAACTAAAAACAAATAATTATTAAAAACACAAAATAAGAATGGGAGCATGCATTTGGCATATCTGGTTGGAAATAAACGAAATAATTTTTAATGACAAAAATAGCACGATCACTATAGCTCAAGATATCACGACAGGGACGGAGGGACGCTGAGATATAAGGAGATGCCTATAGAGAATATGGCCGAACAGAATCATAGAAAAATAAAAAGAGGCGTCTACAAAGAAGATAGCAGAGGAGAAACAGGGACGGAGCCTGTATTAAGAAGTGATTTGCTATGTAATTCTTGTAATAATTTGATTACTAAACATTAGTACCAATACTAGCCTTTCATATAGGGGAGGCACATATGTAATATGATCCTACGCTTTCTCGCATATGACCAAACCATCATACGCTTTCTCGCAACTTCTCTTCGATGAGGGATACCCTACCTTAGCACGAATATCCTTATTTTTCACTGTATCTCTTCTAGGTTGCGATACATCCAGTGAAACATGCACATCTCTGCTTTCCTCAACGTCATAGCCAATTGAAAATTGATTCTCATCTAAATTCTTATGTACCATCACATCTTTTAAATTTCATATGACAACTCATGAGATCGGGTGAACTCACTTAAAACCCTTTTTTTTCTGAAATTTACCTAAAGGTGAAAGTAATCTTCAGATGAATCCATATTTAGTAATAGAATTGTCAAAACAGTTCACATTTAAATGCATTAATATGTAATAACATCAACTAGTTGCTTAGTATTTTGATGTTATATACAGCTATACTGTAAAAATCATGGAATAAACTAGTTTAGCACCAAGATATCTTCTTCTATCTAGCCAAATGTAACTTAGCATCAAGATATCCATCCATTAAAAAAAAAACACAACTATCCGGAAAATTTCAAAATCCAGATCGTGATTCAACAAATACAACATTACTAAACTTACAGGCTTAGCATCTTTGCTTAGTAACTCGAGAAATTTTGGTTGCATTTCTGTTCTAAACCATGTAGTTAATATCTATTGATACAACAAAGCTAATGTCTCGTTCATAGCACAAGAGTTCAACTTGATGAAAAAGATATCAGTTGTCATCCTCATTGCAGAAATGCAAGTAGAAAACATATTAACCAAAATTACTCCGAGTGAATGATGTATAGTTCTTTAGAAGAACTAACCTGATGTAATTCTTTTGGGAGGCAACATGGGAGCTGCAGGATCGTAAGGCATGCTAAGACATTTATTCCAGAACGGTGTAAAAGTTGTGAACGGGCATCCCATGGTTCATAAAGCAAATCAGCATTGAAAGACCGGACGTTTATTCCTTGCGCTGTCAGAAGTTCCTTCAGACGATGGTCTCAGACAAGAGATAGAGGATCTGCAAAAAAAACCTACTCGGTAAATGCACGTAACTATATACAGCAACAAGTTATTGTTAGTTTAAACTATCTACTATTTCATCTAGTAGCAACACACTGAAATGTTTTATGAAACAGAGAACGATTGCTTGCACCAGTTTCTCTCTATTTAAGCTCATTCAGAATCTTTCAAGGCAGCCAATTCAATTTTAGTTGGGTCGTAATTTTTAGTCAAGACTTCCTTTCAATATCGAAATAAATCAATACCATATGCACAACAACAACAAGAACTAAGCCTTTTATACCAAGTAGTTGGGGTAGGCTACATGAACCAAAAGAGAATCAAGCCAGATCGACCACATAGATGATCCTTCTATACTCATTCCTATCGAGCAATATGTCTTAATTTAAGCATCTAGCATCCATATCTTTTCATATCACCTCCATCCATGATTTCTTCCATTATCACTTCGCTCCGTTAATAAACTCCACTCATCCGTAGGCCAACATTGCACATGACCAAACTATATTAGGTAATTTTCATTGTAGGTGATTTTCTCCACTCATTCAATTCCATAAGCACCAGTAACCCACATCATATTTACTTGGCAAAACAAAGAACAAGATTGAAAAGCCCCATAACCGAAATTTCTAGAGCTACATAGAACACGTCACACATAAATGATGCATAATCAAGAAATCAAAAATTCGTCAATAACATCAATCATAACAGACCGAATGAAAACTTAGCATCAGCCTCAATATCAAACAAAATCCTCATACAACAAAGACCTCCTTGTACCATAAATAAGTACCATATTTATAACAAAACACCACCAATTATAGCAACACATCGTATTATTACCATACCATACCATAGAGGTGATTGAAGAAGAGGTTGGAGGCAGGCACCAGTGGAGCGGACGACATCAGCAAGTGTGGATGCAGTGTCGAATGACCTCTTGGTGAGGAGGCACGCGCCAAGGCTCTTGAGGGAGGAGTCAAGGTGGGCGAGGCTCTGACTGAACCACCATGCACCTCGAGACCCGGCCGGGGTAGTAGTGACCTTCCTCTTCTGGGGCCCAGATGAACACGGCCGCCACTGGGCCAGGCCTCACCCCTGCTGATAGGGCTGGGTTGTCTTCCACCCTTAGGTCCCTCCTGAACCAAACTATGCTGATTCGGTTGGTGTTGGTGGTAGTCTTGCTAGTTGTAGAGCAACTACTGCTTGAAGGCATAATTTTTCTTGGTTGGTTATTGATTTGATTTGTGGGCAAACCAACCAAAAGAAATCAAGAAGAGAAAGAAGAAGGGGAAAAAATGGAGAGGGAAGAAAGGCGAAATCGAGAGGGGGAGGGGGAAAGAGAGAGAGAGAGACAGAGAGAGAGAGAGGAAGTGAGAGAGAATGGAAGAGGGTTAGATTACTATGAATTTTTTTCTTTTTTCAACTTTTTTGATTCGCGGTAGGAGGTATAAGTATAAGAAAAAAACATTAAATTTTATTGCACTTATATTTTTTTATGTAAAAAATAATTTTAAGAGATATTAGTGACATACACACGATAATACATAAATAGCTTATGTAATTAATCCTTCAACTCCCATCACAACCCCTTAAAATCTTGAAGAGAAGATTAAAAAAGAAAAATCCAAGGCCTTATTTTTAGGACTGAAACATAATCCCATAAATTATTTTTTTATTAGTTTTATTGGGAAAAAAGAAAAGAAAAAGAACTTTGCATGAACTCGAGGCTTTTGAATCCAATCTCACTCTTTTGCTACCGAACTAAGTAGTGGCATTAGCACTAAATATCTAAATAGCTGCCTATAAGTTAAATGGGCCTGGCCCATTTAATAAAATATTTATACGTCTTCTACAGTGCCGCCAGAATATGCTCCAAGCAAAATTTTGTTCATCCTGAATAAAATGCATAAATACACCATGTTAATTTGGACCTATGCTGAGCTAGTTTGGAGTTCATATTATTATTATTATTATTTTCCTTAACAAACTGGATGAAATATTCCCTTCAGTCTTATATATAGCACTGGAAATGAGTTGTTAGTATAGGAAAAACTTTCCTCATAAAAACAGTAATTCCACCTTCTTTCGATCACCTTCTCCATCTATTTTGTGCCTACTTAATAGATAAATTGGCAAATTTTACTTATTTCTATTTGAGCACACTTTACGTGGTATACAAAATGAATCATGATAACAGATTAGAGCATTGGAAGGTTAAGGAATTACTATAAATAAGCCGTTAGTAAAGAAATCGGTAAATAAGTTGCCAGCTCAAGAACAGAGAAACCATTCGAGTGAGAGAAGTCTCTTTCTCCTTCATGAACACACAACTCAAATAAATAATTATTTTTACGGATATCTTAATATGTAATATGTTTTTTTTAAAAATTTGAGATTATGGTTTATTTATCTTATTTTAGTTTTCTTGTTAGTTTTTTTTGGAAACCAGGCACTGAACTTTCATGCACCCGCCTGATGGACTATTAAAGTGGAGAAGAGAACTCACGCCCATTGGGCCATCAGTTCATCCTAAGAGGCCAGTTATAGTGAATTATCAATAATGCAAGATTTTGATGGCCCATGAGTCATTGCTCGTAGCTTTATAATATTTAATCCCAACCTAATGTCTACTATCAATTTGTACATAATATGAATCTCACTACCCACTAATATCACTACTCAATAAAAATGAAAATAATCAAGCTCAAATATAATGAATTGCCCACATTTTGTTTTGGTCAGTAAATCACTAAAGATGCCCTTTGCATCACTTTATAGGAAGTCTCGAAATAAGATAAGAAATAATGAGAGGTTACATGTTCAAGACCAAAATAATTTAAACGGTTACTTTAACATCTTCCCGTTGATACTGTATATGTATAATTTGTTCAACTAAAACACAATTAACTGACAAACATGTTAACATAAATTCTTTTTCAAAGTTTAGTTGTCTTAATTAAACTATGGTCCAATTTGCTAAATGGAATCCTATGAATAAAATAAATGTAGATTAATTAATCATTTCATAGAGAAGAGATTAATAGCCAATAATTACAGCAAGAGCTTTATCTACGCAAAATTCTTGCTTTCTTCCATTGAATAACTTGATTACAATGAAAGAGATAATAGAAAAATAAACGAGAAAATTTATAGATTATCGCTCTCTTTTACAATATTTGTGGATTCTATGTGGTGACGGGTTCTATCAAGTAGTACTTTTTGACGATCTGATGCGGAAATTTTCTTCTCGATGAAGATGACGGTCGGTCCTAGTTTCTTTCTCTGCTGATTTTAATGGGTTCAAGACTCTCACGCATAACTCAAACTCCAAAAGTTAAAAAAAAAAAAGCCCTCTAAATTCTAACTGAAGAGGGTATTTATAGGCTTAAATCAATATGAGAATTTCCAATCAAATAGAATTGGAAGGTAGTTGTATTTATCAAGAATTCTAATTAAATATCTTAGTTTTGATTTAAATCTCTTGAGTATGAATTCTGATTGGACTCCGTTTGGATATTGGATAAGCCCAAATCTCAATCACAATTGAATTAGAATTCTTAAGAAACTAAACTACACACGCGGAGTTAAAATACTCTGCATACAGAGTTATTGACTTAGCTCCGCGTTTTACTCAACACGAGATTAAATCATAGCCAAACGAGGAGCAACGGAGTTAGCTCCTCGTTCTGCATGATTATCTCCTTTTTACTGATTTGGAAATTTTACCACCAACATTTAGCTTAGGAAGAAAAATGTTACGTGATGTTTACAATTTTCTGTAATTATATCATGATGAGTCTACATGAAGATCGAGACTTGGAAATAAATGGACGAGAATAAGATTAATAAAAAAAAAAGGAGAAAAATAAAAAGATCAATGTATTAGATACCTTGCCAATACAGTAGACGTATATTGGATAATACGTCAAAGTTCATATCCTTATAAGTAGAAATTAAAAAGAAATAAAAAGGAGTTTAACGTTCGTCCTTCATCTTAAAATTAACGAAAAACATATATCTAATAAATATATATCTCTAACCATATTACAATTGTGCAAAATATTAGATCATTTTGTATCCATCAACATCATAACCTAAAAAATGTAACTTTATAACATCATTCTGAATATAATAATTAATATAAGTAATTTCCTTCAGCATAATGATGCATTTAAAAAGATATATAACATTCTAAGAGTTTTGGTTTAACCTGTATCTATAGAGGAATTTTGTACCAAAATTTTGGTTATACTATCATCAAACGGAAAAGTTAAAAAATATATATATATACCTTATAGCAAATAAGAAAAAAAATGCCAAAAATCCAAAACTTGAAAATTCTCATAAAATAACTTTAAAATAAAAAGAAATAAGGGGAAAGAAAGAAAAGTGACATAAAAATATAAAATCATCATACAAATGAATAAAAAAAATATTACAACTAGAATATCTACATTTTATATATATATTTTTTTCACGTAGGGTACTTATCATTCTAATTAAAAGTGCATTTAAAATATGTAAATGCTGGAAAATATGAAGTTATAGAATCATCAAATATAGAAAGTAAAATCATATTTTAAGGGCATTAGACTATTATACCAAAAGATTTCTGAAAAAATGATTAATATACCTAGATTATAACCTCATTAGAATGATCAATTATTTAGCAAGCTTACCTTTCTATTTGATAGTATGCATCTGTAAAGAATAATCCTTAAATAGACTCGGAAACTATGTAAAGAATAATCCTTAATAGAATTTTTAATTCTTCAGCTCGTTCTTTTCATAGTTGCTTTAGACTAACAATCTATGATTTCACCTATTGGACAGATATATCCTCCGACAAGGAGCAAATACAGATCTCGAACGGCTCGTTAGGAGATGACTTGGACTTCTCGGACCACACATGATCCACCACGCTTCAGTTTGGAGAAGAAATTTTCCTCTGCACACACGGAGAGAGACTAATACTACATACTTTCTTTTTATGATGTTTTTTCGCTTTAATTTTATGTTTGGACTAATATAATATAAGGCTCACTCATATGGGTGATTGAACTCTTTAACTATGTAAGTTCTACTATATATTTACTAATAGAATGCGGAGGACTCTCACCTGCCGTTTTACTTCAAAAAAAAAACTTGGAAGCTAAAAATGTGAAATAACCTGAAAATTATCATCGTTCAAGAATTAAGATTCATCGGCTGATAATACTAAATAATAATTCCTCAATTAATGACATATATATTTTCAGAAATGAACTAGGAACAAGTCATTGGAAGATAATAATGGTCAAAATACGCTAAATACAAATAGAAAAACTTGATTGATAAGAGATTGATCAATACACAATAATATTTAATTTGATTCTTTAATACTGATACCCAAGTTGTATGAATATAGCAGCATATACTGACATCACACACAAGAAAGTTTAATTTCTGGATACCTTTTGAATTCTTGCAAAGAATGTGAAGGTCAACATTAAAGTCAGAGAAACAACTCAAGGTAAAAAGAAAAGGATATATAGGAGTAGTTGGGTCATCACTAAGCAAAATAAGGGATTAATTTGATTCTCTTTTATTTATTTAGCCAGTGATTAGATGCCCCTTTATTAATTGAAAAGTTAGGGGGAAAATGAACAAAAAAAGGGTATTCTACTCTCATTACATTATAACTTATTGTGAACGTAAAGTATATATGTAGGTCAGATGCTAGTCATGTATTTATTTTATCATTGTTCAGAAGAATTGATTTTCTTTAGGAATATTGAATGTGTGTGGAAGCAAGCTGTGAGTGTGCCATGTGCATGCGAAGCAAGTCCTTCCTCAACTTTGATGAGTGTGGCAGCAAATTTTTTCATTCAAATTCATTAATGGGTGGCTCAAACTCAAATGGTTGGTCTAGTTCATTAAAGTTGATCGATAATAGATTGCATGAGGATGAAATATCAATATATTTGAGTTTTATTGCCTGTGATCAAGGGGCAAAAAATGGATGGTGGAACTAACATGCAACTTAGATCATCAGATTGAAGAATCCAAAACTAGTTAACTTATTTTGCAATCCAATTTTGCTGGTTTTTAGCATCTCAGATTGAAGAACATGGCCAAGACCTGGTTTGAAGAAAATATTCAAGCAAAAAATGCATGAGGTTGTATCTGGATCAAAAATCATGGACCTAATCTTAGTCCGGTCTGAACTCAAGAGGCCTGTTTTTTTTTTTTTTTGGTTAGAACACATTCTTCTCAGAGGAGATACTTCATCCTCATGCATGTATTATTATATTTTATTCGATCAACTGTTACCATCTTCCCTCTCGAGAGTAAATTGGATAAAACTTCTTGTGAACTTAATCAGCGCAAATTGGGAAGAATAGCATTTCTATATTAGTATCTCCCTTGCCATTGGAATTGCGTCCATATGTATTAAGAAATTCAATTAGCCAAGCAAAATGTAAATAAGTGACAATATATTCTTAAGTAATATCAGGGGAATGATATAATCAAGCACAACAAATTTATACAAGTTCCTTCTCAAGATTCTGATGTTAGTAACATAATACTACGGCAGTAATCCTCAAACGAACTTGAATTTCCTCATGTATTGTCTGATGCTGTTGAAGCCTTACGATAGTAAATTTCATTATGACTACAGCCAGCTGTTGGCACTTCAGATTTTAGAAAGTAGAAGAAGATACAATAACCGAGAAATGGTAAAGTTGTACTATTAAGCAACATGCTGACATTTTTACTTGTGGATGACAAGAAGTGTATTAGGTAGCAGATATCAGTCACATAATCAATTTCCACCTGCCATGAAAGGGTCTGCATTATATATGAACAATATATAAATAGATGTTCATGGGATTGTCTCCAAGTTCTTGATGACCTGTAAATTGCTCTGTATATTTCCGTACGCATCCCAGCTTGATCTCTCCGTGCAATATGTCTATTTTCATTGGATTATAATTAATAAACAAATTTTATTATATGTCAGAAGCATTGTTTGACCAGTAATCTAGTAAACTAGTCCTTATGCTGATGACAAGCAACCTTACTTTGTCAACTTTGAAGCACTATATGAGAAAAAGATTATGATCTTAACTGTTCTGTAAGTTTTTTAACTAATACATAAAAGTCGGTTACAAACTATAAACACCATCACATCTTGAAAGTCAAGCAAATAATGAACATTTTATTGCTTATCAGTCCAAATGTATAATGCCCAGGTCTCATAGACAGTCTATTAAATTTGTGATGGTGCCATTAATTTTTATTCTTCTCACTGTTGTTTCTATTATTTATCCACAATTTCTTTTCCATACTCCCTATCGGTTAGTTAACCATCAATTTTAGCAGTTTTGCAACTTATCACATAATATATATGGTTGGTTAACCGTTAACTTTTAGTGCTCTTACATCTTTAAATTCAGTTATTACCGATCTTATTATTTTATAGAAAAGCAGATATGCTCATCTTGTGAAACATATTTACTTGGGATTGTGATGTTATTATTGGCATTATACAGAAAAAGCTGATAACCATTTCTTATGATTTATCGCCTGGACTTTCTTTCTGTGTGTAATTTGTAGTTTGTCCTGCGGCAGCAGCTGTTAACCTTATAAAAAATAAATTCTCTCCACTCGACCGCCTTTTTTCAAGCAATTGGGCAACAAAACTAGTTCTGTTCATCAGAAACCTTTATTTTTGTATGTCATGATCAAATTAAATCATAGTGACAGATCATGAGAAAACATAAAGTTATTTTTTGAAGATAGAGGAGAAATGTTGCATCCATAGGTGGGCTCCATGTTCTAGATCATAATCTTCTCTTTTTTGGTTGAAGGCTTCATAAGTTCTCAGGAATGATTTGTTGCTCAATCAGTTTACGATTCACCTTTTGAGTTCACAGTGTTTATTGTTGCCCATTGATGAATTTAAACCAAAGTAATGAGCCTTGAACCGTCTCTGTAAATATTTGAGGAAAAAGTTGTACCTTATTGTAGTCTGCAATTAGCATTGCATCCTGATGCCACTCTCTACTTGTTTTTACACATCTAGGTTGAGGGAAATCGAAGAGGGAATCAACAAAAGGCTATCTAGAAAGCTCGACAGGAAATGGAAGAACAGCATTGTGGTGAGGCCGCCTCCGTCTCTGAGGAAGAAGCAGGAGGAAGAGAAAGCTAAAGCTGCAGAGTCAGAGAATTCAGCATAGCTTGTCATGTTTTCACCGGTTTCCATCAATCAACGTGTATGTTCTCTTTCGCTAACAGTTTGACATATGATCAAATATTCCAATCTACCTGAAATCGTTTATCAGAAATGATGCGTATTCTTATAACAACTGTGGACAACTGCAAAATATTTTCGTGAATACGACAATACCATTATTTTGTATAACTGCTATTTCAATTTCCACTTGTGCCAAAAATGATCGTGCATTATGTAACTCAATGCAAAAACGTATATCATCAGTTGCAGGATCAACAAGATCTTTAACATTATGCATCTATATTGACAACTTTTGCATGTCGTATCAATATCGACAAGTAGTTGTTCAGTTACAAGTAAGCACTGGAACTATAGTGTTTGTTTGTTTTCTCCTTTGTGTTTATTCAAATATTATGCAATGAAAACTATATGCCACAATAGTTAATCAGAAGGGTACCTATATTTTCGTAGAGTCAGCTTTTACCCAAGCACGACTAGTTACAGAGTTCTAATGGGCTTTGTCCCATAAATTTCTAGTTTATATGCTGATGTTATCCAACATGTAGGCATCCGGTAACTCCCTAACGGCTAGAATCAAGGCCGGCAGACATTGACCCTAGCAAAAAAAAAAGAAGCAACCATCTAGCATGAACAATATATTGACGATTTCCTGACATTTGTTATAGTTTTCTGGTTTTGTCTCTTCATAAAAATTTCATTTTATTTCGAAAAAGTAGGGACATAAACGGCTGATTGCATATATGACCAATTCAGTACCCTGATGTATTCTATCTTGAGAATATTTGTAGTCAACTGGCAAACTTTAAGCGTAACATGTCAGCGACAGAAAGCTGCATATTTTATAACCAAGGGAAATATTCCGTCTACACTTTGTTGTTGACACTCCACAAGTAGCAATCTTGGATTTAATCAAGATTGTTTGATTTTGTGAGCAAGATGAGAATAATTCCATCAAAATATTTCAAGTTAACAACAAATTAAACAAAGTTCATTTAATTGTCAGACTATGAAGCATCTTAAAATGCCAAATGTCAACTCTTGGCGTACAGCCGTATACATAGACATAAGTGAGACCTGGTCCTCATCTAAAGATACTAAGTCGTCTGCAGGGATCAGAACAAGCGAATTCTGCCAAGTGTAGCTGCGTACAATATACGGTTAAACTTAGTTGCATTCAATATATGGTTTGAAGACTTTTAGTTACTAAAAGAACATCAAGATTCAACTTCTGAAAGGCGTTGGATCCGAAAATTCTTTGTAACAGACAACAATTCATTTGAAATCTTTTCGCTGTATTTATTCCTTAACTTCAAATTTTGACAACTATTTACCAAGAAATTCTTGATCCTTAACACAACATCTCAATATAGTAGACTAAAATCAGTTTACTTTCCGACTATCCCAATTTTAGCTATTTAGTGTCGAAGGATTATTTCAAACGATTATTCATATGTTAAAGCTTAGATAATCTTTTTGCTAAGAATTATTCTACATCTTTTGTTTAATCAATGCTCTCACATTATAAAATCCAATTAATAGACAAATATTTGGTTGATAATGGTAGTTTAATAGCATCATGCAGATTGGTTTATTCCTGCTGAATGGAATTTACAAGAATTTATATATTGATTAATTAGGATGACATTAACATAAGTCTCCAATGAAAGTTGTACCGGAATCTGTAGCAAGCTATAACATTTTATCTATAAAATATCTACATGGATATGTATTACGTACAAGCTTGGAATATGTATATTGATATCTATAACCAAAGATATGATGATGAAGCAACGATATTTCGTTGTAGCATTTGGAATTCCAATTTGTTATAAACAATTAGACCGCGAGGGGTTGCCCAAGTCTATATAAACTTGACTGTTAGTTTCCTTCTTGAGTGTCTCTTGAGATGGCAAAAGTATTTCCACCTTCACCCGAGATTTCTCCTAGGAGTCCATCCGCAAGGTTTCCTTCTCAAACCGAGAAAGGAGACCTCTCTGCTGTGGCGGAGGTACAGTTCTGTTCAATGACCAAAGAGGAAGATATCGATCTTTCTCCATCGATTGTGCAGAAGGATAGTCTCTTATCATCCTATGTTCTTTACTGAAGTTTCTGATAACCAAACAAAATGAACTATCGTACTGAATGGTTACGTTCTTTGTTGTTCTTGTCAATGCAACAGGGATTTGCCGAGTTCATTGGGACCTTCATACTTCTCTTGATAGGGTGCGCGTCAGGGTTCATTGACCAGAGGCACAACATAACTATAGTGGGCATAGCCCTTGCATGGGGCTTGGTCATAGTGGCCATGATATACACATTGGGACACATATCAGGGGCTCATTTCAATCCGGCCGTCACTGTTGCCTTTGCTGTCATCGGCAAGTTTCCTTGGAAACAGGTAAATATTGCGAAATATGGATGAATAAGTTATGATTGGTAACTGAAAAATGTTTACGTTCTTCTTGGGGGTTCAGGTTATTTTCTATGTGGTGGCTCAGTTGGTAGGTGCAATTCTTGCATGTCTGATACTCAAGTGGCTGTTTGACGGTGATCAGCCGATGGTGATGCAGACGCTCCCTGCAGTGAACACTGACGATCTCACCGTAGTCGTGTGGGAGATCATGACATCGTTTATCCTCATGTGGGTCATCTGTGGTGCTGCCTCTGATCCTAGAGCGGTATGAATCTGATTGCTTCTATTTTTCACATGCGCTATTACTAAATTAGAAAACAAAATCTATCACAAAATGTAAATTGTACAATTTTATTACTGAAGAGTAATTTTTTTAATTTTTTTTTTCTTGCTTCGATTACGTGACAGATCAAGGAGCTATCAGGAGCGGCCGTTGGAGCAGCCATCTTCCTTGATGTTCTCATCACCGGGTAAGCTTAAGCTTTACAATCAATATCATCATTTTGAGACTATTTTCTTCTCAAATATCTCGAGTGTCTGCAGTAAGATAACTGGAGCATCGATGAACCCCGCACGGAGCATAGGACCAGCAGTTGCAGTACGTAGCTTCCGCAAGCTCTGGATATACATAGTAGCCCCATTCATAGGTACCGTCGGTGCAGCGTTGCTGTACAATCTCCTCCGATCACCTGTTGGACTTCGGAACAACCAACTGAAGAATGTAACTGCAAAAATTAAGAGCACTCTCAATCCTGCTTATGATTCAGGTATCCTCTTGCTTGCTTATTTCTTATCACATTCTCGTGTTTTTGCTTATGTTCTTCGATCTCTCAATCACTTGTTCTCTTTTTTTTTTTTTTTTTTTTTTTTTTTTTTTGTCAGGGAAAGAAATGGAGCTTCCATAAACCTTATAATGTTTCTTCAGAGATTGCGGCTAATGAGACTGCCCACTCTCAATCATTTTCTTCCCTTCGTCGTGAAAATACCAAAATGATATTGTATTACTCATTAGTATGCGCTCATTGTAATGCAAACGAGCATTTCAATGCACTTTTTTTTTTTTTTGTGACACTTAAAATTTGAATATTGTCATTGTCCATTTATATGAATAACAGGTAAAGGTATTTTTATTTGAGAGAAAAGATAGATGGTCAGATGGTAAAAAGTGCGATGGAGTGACTGAAGTGTCGAGTTTGATGTTCTCTCTACATAAAACTATCTGTTTAAGACGACAACTTGGGAACCAGGACAATTAGTGTGCGCCCGAAACCGTAGTTTTCTTTTCCATTGCCATTGTAAGTCGATTACACCAAATAAAAAAAAAAAAAAAATTACAACCTTTGGATTCAGAAATCACTCTTATAATTTTTATGAGCTCTCTTCAGCAGCGAGAGAACATAGATGATTCGAACATCGGATATGTTGATTCAAGTTACATATATCTTGATTTATCTCAATCGATATTATATTCCAATTCACATTTTTGTTTAGTTTTTTTTTATTTTTCTTCCTCGAATTCCTTTTTTGTTCATGTATGACTTGTCACTATTTCATTTTTTATATATCCAATGTATCTGTTTCTAATTGAAATTTATATATCCAATGTATCTGTTTCCAATTGAAATGGATACGTATATGTATTTTCCTTGCAGAACCATGTCCGTGATTGGATAACGAACATGGATATCATAATGTATGTCCCATATCCGACTAATTTTTGTCCCTAGTGGCAACATATAGTAACAAGTTACATTTGCAGGACAAAATTTCATGATAATATATGTTCGGTAGATGATACTAGAAGTTTATTGTAAAACTCATTTAGTAGTTATCAGTCAGAAACTACTATCTTTGTACTGTCTTGTTTCAGATATGTCTTTGATAGATGGCTTGGGATATCTTCTCTAAGTCAGTTATATGCTGTTAATTATTACATCACTTCGTTGTCTCTGCTGAATCTTTGTGAGAGAGAGAGAGAGAGAGAGAGAGAGAATGTACATTCCTAAAATAATGACCAGAAGGGAGTTGACAACATCTATTATTGCATTCTTTTTTTGATCTATTGATATGTTTTATGTTCTTTCAAATTCTTGCTACTATATTGAAGTTGATAATTCCTCTTCTTGCTTCAGTGGCCTTGCAGCTAATAAATTATGCTACTCTCATTTGTACTTAACGAAACAAAATCCATCACGGACTTTATTTTGAGGTTTTTGCATTGAGCAACTGTCTTCTGTTGCATTCTATTAATGAGTGATAACAGAGCAACCATCACAGACTTCATTACAGACAAAAGTTTGCTGCATTACTAATTCTAAAAAGCATGCTTCTGTATTCAATTTGTTCAACTTTCATTTCAACTTGTTACTTTTTTGTGGATGGGTTGATTTCATATCATGCTCTTAACATTTTCTTTACTATCGTGGGCTTCCTATTTGGCTTGGATTTTACTCTTTTTTAGGTATTGTTATGGAGGCAAACGAATAGTTTCTGCCTCAAACCTTGAAGCAAAAAGATGCTACAGATCTCCTATGGTACTTCTTTTTACTCTTTATATATTACGTAGCCCATAAAAACAGCTACCTGCAGCTAGGGATGAGAATGTACGGATCTAAGGACTATTTTTTTTTTTTTTTTGTCTATCCTATTAAAAATTTGAGTTAGAAAAATAAAATTTTCATTATTAATGTAAAATTTTGGATTGGGTGGCTCAAAAATTGACTCTTGGACCCGTCCATTCTCATCCCTATCTGCAATAACTCTTCCACTTATTAAGTGCCCATATATAGTTGTATCAAAGTGAATAAATTCCTTAATATAAATTTATAAGAATCTGTCTTTCAAATTTGCATTATTTTCGGACTATGAACCCTCATCTTCGGCCTCTATATCCTCGTACCTTGAATGACTTTTTTCAATCACTTCTATCGCCTTTGAACTCAGGAGTTCATATCCTCGTAAGAGCTGCTAAAATACTTAGACTCATCGTCGTACTTCTCGTCCTCCTCTTTGTCACTATACACCTCTTCTTCTTTCCCTTTAACATTTTGTTTTCAAAGTATACTGCTAAGTCGCACTGGCACCATCACATACAAGACATTGCCCAACAAACGCAATGTAAAAGGGAACAACCGAGGTACACCGATGAGTGTCTCTTGAGGCCAGACAACAACTTCATCAAGGAAAGGCTAATGATGGAATATTCAAACCATGGCGGATGAGAAAGAGGAGCTTGAGAAGCCTTAGAAATGCCACAAGAGATGCAACAATTCCATTGTTGGAGAGGAAGGGAGGAGCCTGAATCTTGAGTATTGAGTTTCAAGTTCTACTACTACTACTACTGTATATTTAAACTTCTTACAGGAAATAATAGCAGTAGCAGTAGAATTGCAAGGGCAGTCCAGACATGTTAATATTGCAAATCAGAGACACCCAAATGGAAACCTTTCAAATAGATGAGATTTTACAGACAAGAGATGAAAATAGATCACCAAAATCAAAACTATGAAATATCAAGCAAATCAAACAAGAGAACACAAAAAAAATTTAACGTGGTTCGGAGCAAGTCCTACATCCACGGGCTAGATCAAGTCTTCACTATTTTATAATAAGTACAAATACAAATCTTATAACTTTCAAACTTCTCAAAGTTATAAAGAAGATTTCTCACTCTTCGAAGAAGTTGGCTAGACTCAAAAAGATTGCAAAATAGTTTGCAAAATCTCCTTCTAAAAGTCTTCCAAACACCCTTTTATATAATTTAGGTTTGACAACTTGTGAGTCCAAAACTAACACCAAATCCAAAGCCAATAAAGTCCGCCATCAATCCATCGATATGGGCTCCAGCCCGTATTGACCCTTCCTGCAGGATTTGCTACTCCCTTCAATGGTTTCACTGAAATATTGACAAAAAGCACCAGTTAATTCCTAACTTAATTGCAAAACTATAGATTCGAAAAAGGATTTTCAATTCAAGTAGAACTAGATATAAATACTATTACTGCTACTAATAATAATAGCTTTTTTGAGTAAAAATCAAATTAGAATCCTCAGCCTCACAAGAAGGAATAATAATAATAATAAAAAAGTATCCAAGTGGTGTGAGTGTTTGTTTTGAAGAATATGATGACAAGTAATTAATTGTTCCATCTAGTTAAAATAAATAAATAAATAAATAAACATTCAATTTGTGTTACTGCACTTATTCTTTCCAACATAAAAATTAAAAAGCAAATTACATTTAAGTTAGATTAGAAAATTCTATCACAAAAAATGTCCGAAAAAATAATGATAAAAAATAAAAGATAGTAATAAGAAAAACAAAGTAAATAAGCATTGGCCAATCTTACATGGAGGAAGGAGGACAAGAAATGTTTTTAAAATTATTAAACGACAAAATGATATATACATATAAATGGGAAAAAAAAACATAGACAAGAATTAATGCCTAACCTTCTCCACGATTACTGAAAATTCTGGAATGTGGCAAAGCAAAGGCCAGTATTGGCCGCCTTCAATACATTTTTCCTGCAGAGCTTCACTGCAGTGTAGAGTGAGTATCTGTAATGTGCTGTTTGTCCTCACCTCATTAACGACTCTCAACAGCCACTCCGGAAGGTACTCCTCCTCATTCAAAAATAGAGACAAGCTTTCAAGCACATCCAATTTCTCTACATGCTTTAGCATTGGACAGTCGAAAACTGCCATCAATCTTAGTGCTGGAAGATTTGAGATCCTTTCCAAACACTCACAATTCCAAACAAACAAATTTTCCAAGGAGGTGATATTCTTGATTTCTCTTAGGCTATCATCAAAGGTGATTTCACAACGCTTCAAGGCTGCAGCGTGTTGCAGGCCATCTGGAAGAGCTCTCAACTTGGGGCAAAAATCAATGTCCAAATGCTGAAGGCGAGGTAGCAGCTTGATGGGTTTCTTCATTCCTTCATCCACCTCATTCGCATCGCATATCCATTCCTCCCAATTATTCATCTCATCTATAATCAATTTTTCAAGCTTGGGAAAGGCTGTTGGTGTTGTCTTATGGCCGTGTCCATCCTCGGTATCGCAACCAAGAAGTTCAGGGCCAATGGTAACAACCTTAGACATTCCAGAGATACGAAGGAACCTCAAATGTGGCAATTGGCCTAATGGTGGAAGGTATTGACATGATGCACAATTTGAAAGATCCAAATCAATAAGATTAGGAAGCATGCTTATCCATAATGGAAAATTAAGCCCACTGAAATTACGGACATGAAGAATTTCTAGGCTTCGCGAAGGGGAAAGTTCTTCGAGAATCTGTTCATCTCCATCAGAAATTAATGACCGATCAGCATGGTGGTCCCACCCTAGCGTTAACTCCTTGAGATGAGGTTTATTAAATAGGGGCTGAATCCCTTTCATGATCCGTGCCCTCTCTAATTTAGCAATACAGATTTTTCTGAGCCGGGACATAGATTGCAACTCATCCAAATCACACCCATGTTGACAAGTTTGGCTTTCACTATTGCTATTATCATCTTCACCAACCACAAATCCTTGAAAGTCAGCGAGATGTTCCAGTTTTCCTATTCCGACTGGCAAGTGGCTAATTGGTGTGTTTAAAAGCTTAAGGCATCTTAAATTGCATAGCTGTGTAATGCTCTTTGGAAGGGTGTGTAAGCAGTCGCATCTTGAGATGTGCAAGAATTGTAGGTTGACAAGGCACCCAAGAGATTCTGGTAGCTGGGAGACCTCAGTGCCATCAAGATCAAGAAGTCGTAGATGTTGGAGATTTCTTACAGATTCTGGAATGCTCTCTATCCTGCTATCAGTAAGATCCAACACCCGGAAGTGTGTAAACCTTTGAAAAAGAACCTGTACTTGAATCTGCTTACAACGAACCATACGAAGAGTTCTCAAGCCTTTTGAATGTTCCACCGCATTTAGGACAGTTTCTGTTTCTTCCATATTGTAGATTGCTAGCCGATGTAGCCTCGATGAATTATTTTGAGGGAAAGGGAGCTTCAATACATTTGGATTGGTCGAGTCATGTCCATCAACAATATGGCTCTCATCCCGTGTTAGAAACAAAGCAAGTGATCGTGTCAAATCATGAATTCTCCACAGCTGTTGACCAACACCATAACTTAGGGGATGTAATAGACTTCTTCTTGTTAAATCATTGAAACAATCATCTGCAATAGCTTCTGGTAGAGAATTCTCCGGTGCTGTAATAAATCCTTCTGCTACCCACAACCTACAGAGGTCTCGTTGATATAATTTAAGATCTTCAGGCCATAGTGAGCAATAGAGAAAGCATTGCTTGAGCTGAGAGGGCAGATCTTCATAGCTGAGGTATAAGGCTCCCCTTACTTCTTCGGGAAGCTCCCCCGTTATAGACCACGCATGGCTTCTGTCCAGCTTTTCCCATTCACTGTTATTTCTTCTGTCTTTTGTTCTCAAAACCCCACCAACGGCTTTGATGGCGAGAGGAAGGCCATCACATTTCTTGACAATCTTCATTCCGACCCCATGCAAGTCCTGTATATCATCGTCGGCTCCATCTTCAAATACAGTTTTACATAGCAATGCCCATCCGTCATCAGCAGAGAGTTTTTGCACCTCACAGGTCTGAATAGCTCCCATGCTTCTAGCAACATTTACATTTCTTGGGGTAACGAGAACTCTACTGCCTGATGCAACTCCATGCCACAACGGAGTCCTCAGCAGATCCTGCCACACATCAGCCCTCCACACATCGTCAAGTACAAGAAGGAACCTGCTGCCTGAAAGGGCAGAGCTAACGCGAGGCAGGAGCTCCGCCTTAGTTGCAGCATCGATATTATCTTGTCCCCCACCTGCATCCCTTATTATCTGCTTCAGCAGTTCTATCTCTGAGTAATTCTGGGACACACACACCCACAGCTTCTTTGCGAAATGGGCTTGCACTTTCTGATGGTTGTATATTTTCTGAGCAAGCGTGGTCTTGCCGATCCCTCCTAACCCGACAATTGAGAAGACAGGCAAGCCTCCTCCTTGTGAATTCAGGAGCGACTCCACCAGTCCATCGGCAACTCGCTTAACTTCCGTTCCAACGAGATCAGGAGGGAGTAAAGGAGACGTCTGACGACGGTCCACCTGGGTCACAGCCACACTGGAGCCGCTGGTTGGAGGTAGGCTAAACATTGTCTTGTCCTTGGTGATCTCCTCAAGCCTCTGGTTCAGCTCTTCAATCTCCTTCCCAATCTCATGACGGACAGGAACGCCGGCCACAGTAGTAAAGCATGATGAAAAGCAAGAAAATCGACGTACCGCTTTCGAGGTGGACGGCAGTGGTGATGCCTCTCGCTGCTCCAGGAGTTGACGGCCCTTGATTCTGCAGAGGTCGATGATATCATCGGCGTCGTACATAACGTCCCTCAGCTTGGACAGCCAAATGTTGACGGATGGGTCTTGGATCCTTCTGCGCTCTGCTTCTTCAAGCACGGCTTTGATCATCTCCAGCTTCTCTTGAAGCCGTCGGAGGTCTTTCTCCACCCCCAATATCCTCCCCACCTCTTCGGTGGCCAGCTCCAGTAACACGTCCAGGAATCTCCCAACAAAGGCATCAACAATCATCGCCATTCTCCCTCTCTCTCAGTGTCTGTTTGCACTGCACTAGTGTTCCAAAAATTATTGTCTATGGATCTCGCATACAATTCAGAAGATGAGGATGATTCATTGCGCACATGCCTTGTTTTTTTCTGTCAGGGGAAATTCTAATTGAGCACCCCACTTGACTTAGTCGGCACCATTTCCACCGCGGTGCTCATCACTTTACCGTAGAATATCGTGCTCACTAAGTCAAGTGTGGTGCGCAGATAGAATGTCCCCTCTTTCGCTGGAATCTACTTTTCCAAATGGTTGACAGCCTTGCAGGCATATTCTCCGAATAATTCCACCTTACCAACTGTTCTTAATTGTAGGAAAATCTTTAAGGGTTATTGATCGAACCTCATGATCTTCTGAGGAAAAAATAAAAGGGTAATATATATATTTTTTGCATCAGGGCCACAGAGCTGCTGAAAGAAATATGGACCGTATTATTAACATTAGGGATGAAAACAAGCAGATCCATAGACAAATTCTTGACTAATTCTATTCAAAATTTTGAATTAACAGACAAAAATTTTTATTTTTAATTTAAAATTTTTAATAAGACGGACTGAAAATTTGCTTTGGGACTCGTCCATTCTCATATGTAGTAAAGATTACAGCAAGCACGTTGGGCATGCCTTATCTTTTTGAGCATGGACTTGGAGAGACTATAGATGGATGTTTGGTTGTTTACACTCGAAGGTGCTGCACTCCAATGGAATTTGCACCTTTGATCTCTTAGATGAGCTTTTCGTATATTTTGTTATTTTCTTTTGTGTATGTTATACAGTTCTAAGTAGCATGATGCAATACTTAGTTTCGTTACTGATTAGTTAAATACGGAAGCTTAACTGCATCCATTTATGTTAAGAGAAAACGACTTCAACCGAAACATACTATTGATAACTTCCTAGAAAGAAAACCTATTTCCCCTAAACACATAAATGAATAATTTAAATCGCGTTAAAATCCTAAAATGAGACCAAAATATATATATATATATATATATATACCAAATCTACTTCCGAATCCACTTTGTTCATATCCCTATTTGTACAAAAAAAAAAAAATCCCTTTGAATTGTTTGCACAAAGATAGAAAGGTGTCGTAAGGGGAAGAAATTAACTCTGGATGAGATACAAATCTTAATTCATCCTTCTAATTTGCACATATATCATAACAAATCCTATAAACTAATATCGGTCTTGAGGCACTTCAAACTTGTATAGTTTTCTAGTAAAACCATGCTATTTTATTTTAATTCAATCCTATGAACTAGCATTAGTTTCAGGACACATCAAACTTATATAGTTTTCTAGTAAAACCATACTATTTCGTTTTAATTCAATTTCAAAACCTATAATTTCTCTCTGGTTTGAGGGAAAACGAGAGAAAATAAAAGGAAAATGAGAGAAAATAAAAGAAGAAGAAGAAGAAGAGCTTGCTTTCTATTGTTTGATTGGGGAGAAAATTTAAAGAAAAGATTTAGAGAAAATTAAAAGAAAGTAATGTTACAAAACTTTCCTTCTCCTTTTTTCTTGCCTAATGGCCCAAACCTTTAAAAAAAAAAAAAAAAGGAAAAGAAAAAAAATGTTACTTTGTGCTTTTACAGTAGAGAGGCGGACCCAGACACTCGATTCAGGAGGACAAATTTATTCAGGAGTCGTGCTATCCATATGGCTCATCGAGTATAAGGGCAAACCCCCCTTTACAGAGGGTACCTGGCTTTGTTTCATAACAAATAAATTAGGCACAAGCTTTGTTTATTCTTTCACTGGAATGTCCTTTTTTTTTTTTTATGTTTATTAACAATTATCTTAGGTGGTGTCCAAGATCTGGATTTGTATATATTTTAAACACTAACTATTTTAATGAATGGTTGGAATAAACTAATTACATTTCGTATTAAGAAATGAATCCAAATCCAACCCATAATTATGATGAACATGAAAAAAAAAAATGATACACTTAGTGGAGCACATGCCTGTAGATATGAGAATTACCATTTCACTCCAAGATAAAGCAAAAAAAAAAAAAAAAAAAACTTTTGTTACTATAGCATAATTACAAACAATACAAGCTACTAATTCTTTCTGACAAAACTCTTTGTTTAACCTCTAATTCTATCATGAGAAATAAAACTAGAATCTGCGTGGCACACACTCATGGTCACCTACTGAGAACTATTATTTTTTTAAGCATAAACAGTGAGCTATAAACAAAACAGTTACTACAATGTTAGTAAGAGACCCCCTAGCAGAGGCTCTCAATGTTACGTTTTAATACATCTTAATACAACATTTCCACTCCTCCAACTCCCTACACTCCTCCTCCCCTTGGATCTCACTCTATGAAGCCCAATCCGCTTGTTCTGCAAGGCCTCCCTCGCCTTGTTCCTCCTCCTGCAAAATATCTAGAAATGGCCCAAGATCCGATCTTCTTCGCGTATCTCTCCTTAGAGGCCTAGTGGAGGGAGTGTTGCCTGCTTCATCATCACCTGCACATCCTGTCCAAAAAAGACTGTCATTATCAAATAATGACATATAATTGTTGCAAATTTAGATGTGATTATTAAATATTCTTCTATTTTTTTCTAGCCAAATATTCCAAACAATTGCCACCAAACTAGTTCTGATATTTACTTTTTATTGTTTTGTCATCCCTTTCCCTTTCCCAGCCCTATTGAGAACTATTATTATTGCAACTAATTTAGTTTGATATTCTGATTTCATATTACTTTGGTGATTTGTATAGGAGGAGATCCTTGACAAACTACTATCTCACACTGACAGGTTGAGGAAAGTGAGTCTTTAGTCGATAAGGCTGTTATTTTGGTGATTTCAGCAGAAGAAGATATTGTTGTACAGTAACAATCTAGCTATATATATATATATATATATATATATATATATATATATATATATATATATATATATATATATATATATATATTGTGATTTGAACAAAAACCATTGATGTTAGAGCTTCATTTGAGATTCGAAGTTTTCAAGCCAGAAGAGATTACTTTTGTATGTGTTGAATATTACTCATGCTAAGTGTATAGAATTGGCTTGTTCCTTCTATTTCTAAGTTACTAATGTATTACTCTCAGTCCTCATCAGAGTGGCTGTTCTGAGCCTGCAGTCACGAATGTTGGTCGGATCTCTATCTCCTCACCTCCAAAACCTCTCATGCCTCCAAGAACTCAATCCAGGCGACGATTAATCTCAGAATCCTCAACCTAACCACCAATTCTTTCGAAATGAGATTCCTTCTAACATATCAGCATGTAACCAACTGGAGCATCTGGACCTAGAATGGTAATAGACGTATCTATGGGCCAAATTTTGACTCTTCATATTCAAAATTTTGAATTAGAAAAATAAAATTTTCATTTTTAATTCAAAATTTTGTATAAGACGGGCCAAAAATTAACTGATGGACGCAGCCATTACCATCCGAACTTAGCACCAATGAGTTAGTGGGCTTGTGCGGGAAATTCTATTTGCGCACGGCATTTTACTCTTGGCGCCTTACTTTCTCTTTACACCAAACTCATATTTTGAAATACTACCATTTTACTTTCTGCGCCCAAAAGTTTTTTCAAAAATACCCCTCTTCTTTTTCTCTAACTCCTCACCCGTCCAATTCTATTTAGCAAAAATATATTTTGGTCGAGTATTAATATCCGACCAAGAAATATGCTAGTCGGGTATTAATACCCTACCAGCAAGTGAAGTTTCCAAAAAAAACTAATTAACTATAAATTTCAAACAAATACGTATAAAACCTAAAAAAAATTCAAATCGTACATTAGATTTGTTCTCTAACACCAATTGCATGTTAGAATTTTCCATTTACATAAGAAAACTCAAATACAAATTCCAAACTCAAATTTCACTTGTCACGGTGAAATCGAAGAATTTAAAATTCTTCTAATCTTTGTAGAAACGTTAATGTAAAAAATTCCGCTTCTCCATCAGCGCCATCACAGGGTTGGACTTCCTTCAGATTGCCTAGAATTAGCTGTATGGTACGATTTCGCTGTCCCTTTACAATCTATCATCTCTTACATTCGTAACTGCTGCAAGAAACCAATTGCATGGAAGCCTTCCACCATCATTAGGCCTCCTCCTTCCGAAACTCCAAACACTTCATGTTGGGGAAAACTGGCTGGCTTACAGGCCCCATTCCTTGCAGTGTTTAGCCCTTGATAGAAGGTATTTACGGTCCTTCATATCTCAAAACCGTAATGTGGGTAAGAGAGTAACAAATCTTTAAATCTATCCCAACACTCGAATAATAGTTCATTTTCTTTCTGATAAAACTTGAAAAGTTGCTTTCGCATATAATTTGTTCGATGTGAAGAAAAGATCTTCTTTAAGAATTTTTTTTGCATCCCATCTCATCTGCCTATTGAATTGGGACATGAGAAATATAGGTATATCTTGGCTTTATCTTTAAGAGAGAATAAAAGGAGTTTAAGTTTAAATTGCTATGCAGTTAGAGCAAACTTCTTCGAATTCTCGAAGGTGCAAATATAGGCTATCCAAATCCATCCAATGGAATTTAAGCAAAAGTTAAACTACTCCAGATTTAAGCTCAAAGTGTCTCACATTCAAAAGAAATGCAACGCATGATGGTTGGGTTGTCCTGTATCTTTTTCAAATTTTTTTGAATCATGATCTCTACCTTCTTAGTTACTTTATGATTAAATTTCGTATATTTTAAATTTCATTTATTCTTTCATCAAGTGGATACAAAGTATTTACTGAAATTCGTTAATTTTTTGTTTACTTGATATAATAGCAAATTAAAATTAAAATCCAAAAAATTGAGTATGAGTGGACCCTAGAGAATCGAGATCACAGTCTAAAGAAATTTTCTAAAAAAAAATTATTAAAGCTACTGAAGATGGACTGCAGTTCTCGGAACTGCGATTAGTGTGTACGAGACCAATGTGATGTCTGGATCAAGTTTCGACATTGTAGGGATAACAACTTCTCACAAGTTTGAAGAGTTTTGGAACAGTTTGGCCAACTGATAGTTATTTCACATTCGTGATGATATTCGGATCTTAGATCATTTGATGAAAGCTCAATTGTTAGTGGCTGGAAATTGAAAATTTGAAATCTTGCCAAGCTTGAGATTTGTTGCTTGTGACTCGATTTCAGCCATAACAGAGAGGCGCCATTAATGTGCCATCCATGGAGTCAATTATAGCCTGCAATAATGGCGCAATGCAGGGAACCCCACCCTCAATGGCGTGCCAGCCCTATCAATGGAGGGTTGTCTGTTTGAATTTTTGTGGAACTGTGCTAAACAAACTCTATTTGACTTAAAGTTGGGTCCGAACAATCCTAATCTTTTAAGGGAACTTCTAAAGGGGCACAACTTTTTTCCTAGTGAGCCCACTTTCATTTTAGTAAAGGGAAGAATTTCTTAGTGAGCACAATGGTATTCCGAAAATACTCTTAAACTATATATTCCTCATATCCCTCTTCTCACCTCATTTCTCGTCCAACTTCCCTAACCCAAAACCCAAACTTCCTCTTCCCTCTTCCCCCCACTTCCCTTATCCTCTCTATCATTTTTTCTACTCCTCCTTCCAAATCTCCTCTCTCTCCCATTCGTACACCTGGTGCCGCCGCCGACTCTGCTGCTGACCCCGCCGCCGCTTCCGGTGCCGCCGACTTCCCTCCATTAGTAGGTGAGTTTACCTAATTTAGTAATATTTATTTTTAAACTTAATTTTTTTTATTTTTAGATCAAACAACTCTTCATTGTGATTTTTTTGGGATGGAGAGGAGGAAGAGTGAAGGAACTAGCAAAATTGGTTCTAGCATTTTTTTGTTAATTTTGATTTTTAATATTTAAATTATAATTATGAAGAAAATATAATATTGTAATCGTAGTTGTAAAATATGCGAAAATTTAGTTATTTTTCTAATTATGGACGTTAATATTAAAATTTATTAGTTAATTTAGAAGTTTAATGGTATTGTCATAATGATTGATTAAGTAGCAAAAGATGGTTTCAGTGTCTTTAAACTTTAATATTACACTATCTTGCAGCAAAAAAATAAATAGAGAAATATGATATTTGTAGTAAATTATACTTTGTTACTACTTACTTACACATAGAAAATTTACTGTTTTGATAAAAAAATATCTATGAATGAAATATCTTTGTATTGCATAGATAGATCCTGCAGAATCTTCTCGCGTTCGACCAACTGCCTCGTTAAGGAGGAAGAAAGTAGCATCTCGACCACAAATCCAACGCCCGATACGAGAAAAAGAAATCGAAGTTACCGTATATACTGAATTAAATGTAGAAACTCCTAATTTGATCAGATATGATAGTGCAAGACTAGAAGAAGGGAATACTGATGCAGGAGGCTTTCAAGATGATCTTCAAGATGATCTTCATGAGTCAAATTACCGAAGTCCAGTTGATTTATTAGTACTGAATTAGTACGTGGGTCTTCATTATATCCATTGGTCAAATACTCCTACCAGTACATTAGCGCAAGCAGATGAACAAAGACAAGATCAATCCACTCCTGATGCACCCGATACGGCGTTTATGTCTAGAATCAGAAGTAGACGTCAACCCCCGAGGAAGATAAGGAGACAGTGATTAGATTATATTAGTTGTGTATTGATATGGATATTGTAAGGAACTTCAAGTGGCCGGTGTAATTGTTTTTTTCAAACATTTTGAAGAATTTATAGAATATATGGTTTTTGTTTGTAATGAACTCCATTATTTGCTTTTTGTTCGAGGAATATATACGCTACGTTTGTATTTGATCTTATTTCTTTAATTTGTATAAGATCTTGTTTGTTTTATACGTAGGGGACCTTGTTTATAATCTTCACTATATCATTGTATCAGTTATTGTATTGTTATATCATTATATCGGTGTATCAATGTATCATTGTATCATTATATCTGTGTATCAGGAGTATCATTGTATTTGTGTATCTGGTATCATTGTATCGGTGTATCAGTGTATCAGTATATCATTGTATCAGTGTATCGATGTATCAGTGTATCGGTGTATCATTGTATCTTTTTGCTTCCTTCACTATATTTTTGTAATAATGTATAATTAGTTGTTAATACAAGTCCTTAAAGTGACGTTAAATTGGGTAAACTAATAATATATCAGTTTATTAAATAAATAAAGTAGGTGAGGCAGCGACGGAGTAGCAGATCGGGTCAAACCCCTGTCCGAACTGTCAGTCCGAACAGGGGGGCCCTGTTCGGACTGATAGTCCGAACATGACTGGCCTGTTCGGACTGACAGTCCGAACAGGAGGCCCTGTTCGGACTGTCAGTCCGAATAGGGAGGCCTTGTTCAGACTGACAGTCCGAACAGGCCAGTCCCGTGCCCTTCCGTATCTAACGGCGATCTGGATTCCTTGGACTCGTCGATCGGGTGGCCGATCGATGCCTCATATCCTCTCGTGAAGAATTTGGCGCCGATGAGCTTGCGGTTGCAGGTGAAGTTGGAGGTACAAGAACCGGCCCAAGTGGACGGCACAGGGCCGAGGCCTGCGTCGTCGAAGCTCGAGCGATCGGTCGGGTAGATGCTGGTGTCGAGGACACCGACGACGACGTCGGAGGCGTAGTCGGAGTTGGGCCAGATGCCAGAGTCGGGGGCGAAGGAAGGAGGGGGTGTGGGTGATGTGAGGATATCAAGGCTGGTCGGGGGCGATGGAGAGGACGGAAGGGAGTTGGCATAGATGTTGGACTTGGGAGGGGGTGAGAATAGCTGAGAAGCCGGTGGTGGCGTATTCGTACGCGTAGAGTATGCGGGCCGGCGGGCGGCGGAGGTAGCGGGGGAGGGAGCGGAGGGTGCAGGAGTACCAGTGGGTGAGGGAGGGGGAAGCGGGAGAAGGAAATTTTTTACATGGCATACTTGATATTAATGGGAGTTATTAACTGGGCTCACTAGGAAAAAAAGTTGTGCCCCTTTAGAAGTTCCCATCTTTTAATGGTTTTTTTTAAAATAAAATTTGGGAGTTTCGGGCCCACCATTTTTCTCAGTGAGTCCACCTTAAAAATTCGCATTTTATAACAAAATTGTTCCTAAATTTTTAAAACCAATTTGCCCTCTCCTTCAACCTCTCCTTCAACCTCAGCTCTCCCTCTCCCTTTGCGCGAACTGCTGCAGATTTTTAATTTTTATTTTTTTAGAAGATTCAAATCCAACCACTTGATTTGTGCTGCAGTAGGTTGGAGAGGAGATGGCCGGCCCTAGAGAGGAGGAGAGGAATTTCTAGGACTAGTGGAGTTGGATTTTAGGGAAAGTTGGTGAGAGAATATAAAGAGAGTATTTTGGATATTTTCAGTATGCTCACTAGGAAATACCCTCTCTTTTTTAAAGAGATGATGGGCTCACTGGGAAAACTAGGCGCATTATAAAAAAAAAAAAGCAAAGGTGTGCTTCTCTAGAAACTCCCTAAAATTTTGGCACACAACAGTGTACATATTTGTTAATCCCCTTGAGTTTTTTTGAGAATTCTTCTTTGCACAAACCATTTTAGAATTATGTAATCTTCTTCTTTTTAAGAGATCAAATTGCAAATTTGACCAAATTTGTAACTACGTGCATAGTATAATTTGATTCGACTCATTGACAGTATAATTTGATTCGACTTATTCACGTAAAACTTACTCCGAGCCACATAAATTCTTGATATTCTCTGATTTAATTTATCTTCTCTTTAAACTTTCTATTTTTACAGTAAACCATAATTTTTCTATTTGAATTATTACTTGCACAATACAGTCACCTTCAGCTTGACTGCAACGTTCATAACATACTCTCTCGCCCACGTATCAGCGCATACGAATCCAGTGGCCATACTCCGCTTCACCATCCTCGGCCATTTCCCTTGAAAACAGATATCTTATCAACATCCAGACCGAAGAAAAATGAGTAATTTTCCAGTGGCAATATAAAATACTTCTACATCATCAAAATTTGATTCTTGCACTTCTATCAGTATATAATAGACAGTTGGTTTAATTTCGTCACTATAGTCTCCTTCATGTTTATGTTGATTGCTCGAATTCAAATTTGGAAATGAGCAAGAAATAAAAAAAAATCTGTAACATTAACTTAAACCATATTCAAATTATAAATAACTTGCGCATTTAATTAACTTGCGCATTTTCTTTTTTATTTCCAAATTCTCATATAACTCTGTTGAAGGAGAAAAGTCCAAGAAAAGAAAATAAAGCAGCAGTCTCCAACGTGAAGCTAGCTTCACAACTAGACTCATGCGAGGTTAGGCTTTAGCCTTCCGTTGGGAGCATGACACAAAGCTAAGAGTTAGCTTACTGTTCTGGACAAATGTGTAGCCATTAGCCTCGCGTTGATTGTTTAGAAACAGAATTTTAATCTGTTTTAACTGGGATTTGGGAGGATCTAATATCTAAATCAACTCTCATTAGAATACAAAATCTAGAGATCTCAATAATGATCAAATATTTGATTAGAATCATCATAAGTGTCTTTTGTCACTATCTCTAAGGAAACCCTCATAACCAATTCGTGCCTATAAATAGGCATTAAGAGGGACTTTGGAAAGATTATGCCAATTTGACAAAGAAGCTACGTGCAAGAGCACCAAAGTGACCCAACTAGCAAAGAGAGAGACCGACCGCTGCAAAAACCTACAAAATCTTGTAAAAGATAGAGACATTATATAAATCCTCTCGTTTGTTTTATTTAATTCTTTAATTGTAATCTTGAGAATTATTGTAATTTTTTTTTGAAAATCCATGGCAATGAAAGGAAGAAGCAATTGTAAAATGAATTTTATGATCGAGCAGATATAAATACAAACCAAGAGATGAAGAAATCTATGAACATAACAAACCATCAGATGGTCTAAACAAATACACATATCACTCTGAGAAAGATCTTTAGACATAAATTTCCAATAATCCTGAATTCTCCTTTTATGGGAAAAAAAACCATTACATAGATCAGTTCTATAATATCTCATACTGCACCAAGAAGCTATAAGAGAGAATGAACGTTCGTATCTTTTCTAAGAGAAGAACTATCATATTCATAGACTAAGTAACACAAAAAAATATATATATCGTAACTGTAATGGGGGTAGAGAACTCCCACCTAGGCATTTACCCACATGAGATCAATCTTTTTCCAATCAAAACTTCAGTTATATCTTACGGAGTTAAGAGAGACGGTACACTTACAAATGGATATAGACATCGTTAACAATATGCATGAGAGCGCTAAAGGAGTGTTGGATGCAGTTGCGTCTGAATAAATTTCCAATTATATACGCTTCCACCAAGAGAACGCCCTCATCATCTATTATTTACAAGAAGTAACTAAAATTACAGTTTAAGATTGAAAGCCGACAAGATCAGAATGAAGTTGAAACAAATCTAGAAGTGTGTAGGAAGTCTCAAAACTTTGAAAGATAACACTCAGAGTTTGCCAGAAATGAAGGTAGAGGACTCCTTTGAAGTTATAGTCATTTCCATTGTTTTGAATATGCAAATGGAGAATGGAGGTGTAGTCATGTAGGAAGCATGGATACTAGCATGGATTCGAATATGGATATGGATACGAATAGTGGAACACGACATCTGTGAAAAAATAAAGACATGGACGTGACAAGGATACGGAAAAATATTAATATAATATATATTCTACTATTGTTAACATAATAATTTTCTCGAAATATCTAAAACAAAAGCAGTGGCAATGTACGTTTCGTATCTCTTCATTCTTTTACAAAGGACAAATCTCGCCATCAATCATAAAAATATCTCTCTTTATCTTTCTTTATAGGCAAAAATATATTAAGAAAAAAATGGTGAAATCAGCGGGCCATGAATTAGCGTTGAGTATGAACGCAAAATATATTTTTTTCCCAGACATATAAACCAATTCAGACTTGTGTCCACAAAAAAATATTAAAGTATAACTTCATATAACTAACTAGATATCGGTAGATAATACCAATTTAGCAATCTTTTCAATTTTTTCAAACCATTTAATTATTTTTTCTAGACACAACGTATAAGAAGCACGAACATGATAATGACATAATATTTTTCCTTTATTTTATTAGACACGCCATGTGGTATTTCCAACACTATTTGTGACGTGCCTGTAACATGCCGGTATCAGACATGACATCTCCAGTAGCATGTCCATGTTTCTTAGACTTTCCCAATAACAAGATTCACAATGTCTAACGAATCAAAGCCGAGTCAGTCATCACTAACAAAGGGATGATTGACATTTAGGTGAGATTATGAAGATATGAATCTATATCTAAGTTAGAACTGGCTATCAAATAAAATTCTTCACCGAGTATTTTCTAGTGGCAAGTGAGGTAGTCGAACATGTGTTTTGAGAAAGAATTTGAATAAATGTAGTTGCAAGGATGTACCAAGCTGCTTGACCTACAAATTTACAGGATAGTAAGACCTAGTCAAGAGCCAGAAACTTTTTAAGCTATTCTTAGACTATCCAAATCTGAATCCGAATCTATTCTTATAGGATACAGGGAGAGAGGAGCTTGAAAGGGCACACCTAACTTTCTAAGGGTTTCCATGAAAGTTCACAAATATTACAGATTTGATATAATTTTTTTTTTTTTAAAGATAGGAGAGTAATGGAGCATTTGTATTGTGCTCCATTATAGGGAAAATAAAATAAAGTGCTAATATTAGATGAGTAACTTATCATTATATGTTTCATCTAATTTATCTTTAAATTGGAATAAAATAGTGGCTAAGGAAAAAATTTGTGTGAGTCAGGAATTTAATTAGATTCGTAATAGTTACATTTGTAATAAATACACAAGAAAATGTATTTATTTGGGAAATAAAATAAAGTAAAAAATGATTTGCTATTGCTGGGGATCAAACCTAAGGCATTCGCATGTGCGGTAGTAATACTCACCATTATACTACAACAACTTCATGAATAATGGAGCGAAAAAAAACTTATTTATAACTGTGGGCTTCTGTCCGGACTGAAAATAATTTCATCCGGGCTGGAAGTCCGGAAAACACCCTTCTGCCTAGACTTCCAGTCCGGATGAAATTTTTTTCGTCCGGACTGGTAGTCCGGACAGAAGCCCACTGTCCGAACTTCCAGTCCGGATGGATATTGGATCGTCCGTACTGCTAGTCCGAATAGTGGAGAGTAGTCCGGACTGTCAGTCCGGATTTTGAGTTTTTTTGGATTTATAATTTTTTCAATCCACACTGTTTCTAGGATTTTTGAGTAAGCAAAAGCCTAATAAAATTAATTTTTGAATTTAATTTGTAAGATAATTTAATATAATAGAAGATTTAATAGAATAGTTGTGGCTTTTAGGTTTTTTTTTTTTTTTTTGGTTAACTAATGTGTAGTTTGAAAAAAGAAGGAGAGAAGAGATCGAAGAAAAAGGCATTTTAGTCAAAAAAAAAAAAAAAAATCGCAGCCAATTTGAATAAAAAACCATAATGATGCTTATAATTAAGAAGAATCCCTCTTTGCTTTTTCTTCTTAAAATCGCAGCCACCACCAACTTGTTCAATCTAAAACCCTAACCCCATCTCCCAAATCCCATCCTATAGCTGAATACTTGGTAAGCTCATGTGGGTTCTTCTCCCAAAAGGCGGCCTCGGCCTCCAAAAAATGAGCATCCATTGACCAAGTCCACTCAGTCATGCATTTCTTCAAACACCCTGGCTTTGCGATACCTGCATCCGTAAACTCATCTCCAACCGTCCACGAATCCTCTCTGCGGATGTCGAGAAAACCCTTGGACCGAATCTCCAGACTCTTTGTGATATGGGTTTCGCCAAAGATGAGGTCCGAGTGCTCGTAGTCTCCAACCCTCAGTTCCTTGTCAACGCTTTGGCAATCTCCCACTTTGAATTCTGGCAAAACTTTCTAGGAACAAACGAGAGGAAGGCTCTTGTTAGAGTCTTTAGGAGGAATAAGAACATTATTAATTAGGACATTGTCTCCGGGATTGCTGCGAAGATTGCTCTTCTGACCGAACATGGTCTTTCCCAGACTGATATTATTAACATTCTGAGGTTGAGGCGGAATTTTATTGGACGGAGCTCCAAAATGATTGAGGCATTGCTCAAGAGAGGAAAAGAGTTGGAATTGCATTCCCAATCGTCATTTTGTCATCCCTCTCCAGTATTGGAAGCGAAGATGGGATTTTTCAAGGGATTTGCGTGGTGAGAGGAAGAGTTTCTCATTGCATTGAAGAGAAGAGTAGGCTGTGTTTCGTCTTAAATTGTTTCTAACGCTAAGTTTGGAGAAGAGGTTGATAACCTGATATTACATGATGGATATATTAGAGACAAATGGAATTGTTGCGAGAATGAGCTTTTATTCCGGTTTGTGCCTTCCTGAAAAGAAATTTGTGCATATAAATATTCTCTCGTACAAGGAACAACTGTTGAAAATCCATGAGACCTATCTTTGCAGCTTGTGCTAGTCAAATCCCAATTGGATTGATACCTGCAATATTGTCTGTTCTTTTTCAAGCCATAACTTACAGTAAGTGATTTGCTGGTGTCACAATATTGTGTTCTTTATGCAATCATGAGTGCCACAATGCATAAAGTATTAGTTGTTTGGTAATTTTATGAATTTTGGATAGTATCTTTCTACTTAGCATGCCTAATGGATCTCCAAATTTGTCATTATTTTTATAACTTACAGTAAGGATGCGACCTCTCAAAACTGTGAAACTGTTTCTAGGAACTTAGTAAGCTTATTCCACACTTAAATGATAATAAAGTTTCCAGTGGGATTTTCAGGTTTATTATCCTTATTGATTCGACATTTTTAAATTAAAATGTGTTTGTCCGGATGTTGCAATAGAAGAAACGACATGGAGTGTCATTGAATATCAATCATCTAAAAAATGAGTCTGGTCATACACGATTTTATGTATGTAAAAGTTTGAATGATCCAACTTTGTGTTTGCTTTTTTTGCCTTTGAACTAAGCTTTCTCTGTTCATCTTGTATCATCAACGAAGTTACTCAGCTTAAGCCATTTTACCCATTGTTGTAAAGAAGGTTTACAAGGCTCTTATGTGGCTGCATTAAAGTATGTCCTTTTAGACCAACTGATTGGGATTATGCACCCATAACATGTCGAAATTCTGAATAATCGAGTCCACGCAGATTTAGCGATCGAGTACCCGCTTTTATAGACAATTGTTCATATAGATATTTATCTAATCTAGCCCAGAAATTCGAACCAAATTCCAAACTCTATTTGGCAAAATCTTAAGATCTTGATCTTATTCCCAAAGAATCATTTTTTCTTCTTCTCTTCTGGGAGAGCGGTGGTGAGGCTACAACAACATAGAATATTTTCTTTACATTCCCTTAATCCTTTAAATCTCTTCTCTTTGTTATAATTTTTTAATAGGATTCTCATTTTCACAATATCTGCTCTCAATTTCTAGGATTTTTTGTTGGTGAAGCTTGCTAACATATGGCATTTGGTGAGTGCTTCAGAATTTACACAATTAGGTGCATGGATACTACACCAGAAATTAGGTTCTAACGTCAACATGAGCTGTATGGACATCAGTCTTATAGAAGTCCCTCAATGTAATTGATGTGATTCTGGATAAATCAGTACTAACTGGGGAGTGCCTTATCTTGGTCTTTACTTATCATTCGCCACATTCTCTACATTCTCTTAGTATTATCTTACTACTTGAAAATTCTATATAGTCAGTGTTCAAAATAATAACCGTTTTATGCGGGCAATTATGCACCCGCATAGTCATTTTTGGTTGCCAAGCACAGAGAAATCAAGCAAATAGCACTGTTCATACGGACAAGGCGATATGCGGCTTATACGCCTGCATAACCCGTATAAGATAGTTTAATCATTTTGCGGGTACGTGGGTTTACAACTTAAAAAAAAAAAAAAAAAAAATCAAACCCGGCCAATTACTTGTGTTTTTATTCCATAACAACAAAACCGAAAACCTGTTCCTAAAATTTCATTTCCGATGAAAATAAACCCCCAAAAAAACCGGGAGTTTCTAGATGGGCACAGCATATTTCCTAGTGAGCCCACTTAAAAGATCGTTTTATTTACCACTTTGCCATTATTTTTTTGGGTCAAAAATATCCTAGAAAATAGAATCTCTGGCTTCCTGATCCGGGCTAGCCAACCCGGATCAGTTTGGTTGATTCGGGGCTGATAGCCCGGATCAACCAATAACATCCGGGCTGGCTAGCCCGGATCAGGGAGCTAGAAATCTGGAACCCTGATCCGGGCTAGCCAGCCCGGATTAAGTCTTCCCATCCTGGCTAGCAGCCCCGGACAGGGAGCACAGGTCCGGGCTGGTTAGCCTGGATCAGAGGGTGAGCGAGAATAAGTAAAAATGATTAAACTCTCACATCATAACATGCGCATCTGGTGTAGTTGTTATCATAGTATCCTCTCATGGTATTGACCAGAGTTCGATTACCTGGATTTGCAATTTTTATTTCTTCTCTTTTATCACCATTACGTGTTATTGCCTTTTCCCACTGCAGTATACTCTTTGATGCAGAAATGAGAGTAAACATTGCTTGATATTGCCTTTTCCCACTAGAGTATACTTTTTGATGTAGAAATGAAAGTAAACAAAAATCTCAAACATGTATTAAACAAAGAAGTGAATAAAAAATATATGACATATGTCCAATAAGAGCCCGAGAAGTGCCCAAATTTTGAAAGTAATTACGGATTGTCAAAGAAGTTTGCATCCAGCACTTATCTAACATGGACAAAGTTTAATGAGAGAAGTGTCATTGCTATCTATTTATCCCGAGCCAAAGCGTCAAAATTCTCATTCATAATTCTTTGAAGATTTTTTCTCAAAATTTTATTTACCTTCAATAAAAAAAGCAAAGATGAAGAAACAGTAGCTGTAATCCAAGTTCCCGAAAGAAATCAAATTTAGGTATTTGTTTCTTCAAAATGAAAGTAAGAAAGACAAATAAACATGGAAGGGAACGAAAAACATGTAATTTTCATTTCTGGATGTAATTTTCATTTATGGATATAATGGTATAAACATGCCCGCGCACAAAGCACTGCTAACAACACAGACATAGAGAAGAAAAGAAAAGAAAATCAAAAAATAATAATAAAGAAGGAAAGAAGACCAACGGATATTTTTGTCCTTCTTTAATGGTGTATTCACTTTAAATATATCTTTAATTTACAAATTACAAATAATTCTACGAAACATGACAGATTCTAAAATTATTATCATCATTACAAGCTTCATATTTCTAGTATTTTGATCCACCAGCAACGAGATGAGACAAAGAAAATTGCAAGACGCTCGAACACCATCCGAAACCATCTTCTCAAAGAGCTAGCAAGCTTCACTCAGCTTCCTAACTTTAAAAAACTCATCCAGCAAATTGTTATAGATCACGGTATCAGCCCGCACACCATTATACTAAAACACCCGGCTCGCTTCCTCCACCAAGTACGTCTTGGTACACCCCTGGATCAGCGTCCGAAACAGTCCTAGTGTAGCGCCCAGCATCTCCCAACATCCAAACACATGTATCAACATGTTGTAACCGCGGCGATCAAACCGAAAGTTTCTCTTGGACAATTCGTCGAACAGGTCGCGGAAGTCTTCTTGCATGCCGGCTCTGCGGAGTGCGACGAGCAGGCGGGTGCTGGTGGCAGCGTCCGGGTGGTGATGCATCGACGACTGGAGTGTTTTCATAAATATGGAGAGGGCGAGGGAGAGCTGGGACTTGTCAATGAGCGCGAGGACGACGGAGCTGTAGGTTTGGGGAGTGAGAACGGCGCCGGAGTTTTGCTGCGCAATGTCGAGGGCGGCGAGGGCGTCGTCGAAGCGGGAGTGGCGGAGGATGGAGTTGAGGACGGTGGCGAATGTGGTGGGGTCGAGGGAGCGAGAGGGGATGGCGAGGTAAAGGGCGGGGAGGAGGTGGTCGATGTAGTTGGAGCGGGCAAGCGATCGGAGGAGGAAGGAGGGGGTTGAGGAGGGGAGGGGGGAGGGAGATAATGGTGACGTGGTATGGAGGAAGAGGGAGAGCTTGGTGGAGGGAAAGATGGAGGGGTGGCGCGGGAGGTGGAGAAGAATGGCGGAGGGGAGAGAGGGAGAGAGGGCGGAGGGGAGAGAGGGAGAGAGGGAGAAAGAGCGGAGGGGAGAAAGAGCGGAGGGATTTAGAGAGGAGGAGATGGTGAGGGTAAAGTGGGTATTTAGGTGTGCTCACTTGGAAAAAATGCGGGGAATTAGAAGGAGGGGTGTGCGCCCTAGGAAAAGTGGGCTCACTAGGAAAAAACCCGTGCCCATCTAGAAATTCCCAAAAAACCCTAGAAACCTCGCCTCTTCTTCTTCTCTGGTTCTCCCCGATCAAAACTCCCGGATCCTCGATCAATTCTTCCCATTCCCCGATCAATTCTCCTTTCTCTCCATCACTTCGTCTCAGTGAACGAATCAAACCCCCCCCCCCCCCCCCCCAATCGAATCCCTAAATCGATTCCTCTCGGTGATCAAATCCCCACTCAAATCCAACAATCGAACTAAACTCCCCGATGCCGAACTCGTCTCCATCGATCAGGGTTGTGGCTATTGGTGAACTCCTCTTCTCCGAGAGGAATTTTAGTATGTTTGAAGGGGTAAATGCTACAATTTTTTTTTTTTATAGAATTCATAAGTTTTGTTTAAATTTTTAGTTCTTTACAATTTACACTCTAAACTTCTCTCTTCTATTTGCAAAATATTAAAATATGTAAATATGTACTAAGAAGAACAAGCTAGATGCGTAAAAGTTGAATGATTTTGTCTTTTTGCAGTTTAATAAAAAGATGGTTGAAAAAGAAATGCAAAGAAAAAAATTATGGGAATAGTAAGGATGTGTTTGTAGCCCCCGATGATTCAAGAGTTTTGCACCGGAAGTACGCTTTTATTAGAGAGATAATGATGATGAACATAAGATCTTCCTTGGGTCTGGCCTTACATGGGATCTTGTCACAACAGCGAAGACAGATTTAAGAGGAGTAAAAGGACATTAAAAAGAGGAGTTGCAGAGGGAATGGGGCACAGGAGGGTTCGTCCAGTGCATTATTGATGAAGTCCCGGAAAAAGAATAGAGTAGTTTTAGAAGAAGAGGGTGGTGATGATGTCGATCTACATCTACAGAGGGAAGGAGAGCACAAGAGGGTTCGTCCAGTGCATTGTTGATGAAGTCTCCGAACAAGATCCAGATAGAGAAGTTTTAGAAAAAGAGGGTGGTGTTGATATTGATGAGGACTACGAGGATACTTCCAAGGAGGAGTTTGATGACAATGTTCGCTATGAAGATGATGATGAGGATGAGTAGAGTAGATAAAGTTGGAGGAGAATTTTGGTTGCCATAAATTTATCTTAATATTTTAAATTTGGATGTGAAACTAATGGCTTATATTCTTGGAAGAGTTGGATAACAATATTCTCTATGAAGATGATGATGAGGATGAGTAGAGTAGATAAAGTTGGAGAAGAATTTTGATTGCTATAAACTTGTCTTAATATTTTGAATTTGGATGTAAAACTAATGACTTATGTAGTTTTATGTGTGTGGATTGTTAGGTATGGTCAGAAGTTATCTGTGTTATTTAGTTCACTAATACTTTATTTCTAACTGTTTTTTAACTTCAACAAGTTTTTAATTGTATTTTGAATATTTTAACTTTTATTGATTCTCATTCTTTTCTATCTGTAGGTGAGTATCGAATTTGATTCATTTGTTGATGTATTGTTTAATCTATTACATGACGAGTAAATAGATAAGTCCTACTTTTTTAATTTCTTATGTAATGTCAGTTTATCTATGATTTTCTATGCTTGAGAGTTAATGTTTATCATTTTTTAATGCTTTTTCCTATGTTTTTTAGTTTAATTTTATACTAAATATATCATGTTTAAGTATGATTATATTTATATATTAAAATATTTATATTCCGCATAATTCCGCATAATCCATTTAATCTCCGTAGAATCCATTTATGCATTATGCGCTTCCGAACTGCACGCATAATGAAAACGTATTTTAGAACATTGCATATAGTCGTAGTTCAACAACTAGACTTATCTATGTAGCTTGCCTATTCATTGACGTGGTAGCAGTAGAAATAATAACACATCCAAAAAAATTCGGTATCTTTTTCCAGTTACATCCTGTGTAACAATAAGATCTTTTATGTATTTGTTACTTTACGTGAACAATTATTCCTCTCTAAGCTTGATAATATATGGAGTCATGGAGTCCTAGACTGTTTTTCTTGTTACATTATTGAGTTTCAATACTGTTGGGAATGGGAATGAATTAGACTCCACCAAATGTTGGATTTCCTTAAGTGTAGGGATTGAGTTTTTGTTAAAAGCCTGACTGTTATAAAACAATCTGAGCATTGCTGGCATTTTTATTTGGGTTTTTGGTTGAGAATTCAAAGGGGAAAAAAAAAAGAAATGAAATTGGAATCTGTATAACCAGGTGCCATTTGTTTTGCAATGAATTGGAAGCTAGTACATGGTGATCATTATTTGTGTTATTTGGTGCCTGTGCATTTAACTGGGGATAGGGAAGTTAACTGGTTTGTTGAATCCCTTTGGTGTCACTAGTTGAGATTTCAGAAGCAACATTAACAATTATTTGAGGGTGTGCCAGTTGTAGAGCAATTGCTACTATTTGTCCATTTTATTTGGTGAACCTTTCTTGAACATGACTATTTTTATTGTTAATTGGAAATGCTTTTGTTTTTTCTAGGATATATAGTATGTTTCTAAAGGTTTCCATTTAATATTTTGAACTCGATATTCGCATTGGCCGATGGTTTGTGGTATTAGAATTTGGAAATCAGCAAACATCATATGCATCGTATCTGCAATATTGGATGTAGAGGTAAATATCAGTAATATTGCCAATATTGGTTATAATAGTGTTTCATTGTATTGGATACCTCAAAATCTAATATAATATTCACGACATATATCAGTTTCGGCTTATATTTAGAGCCTTCATTTACAAAGTCCGAGAAATTTTAGTTATTTTTTGTTGAGTTAGGGCCTCGTTGTACTGATTCTTTTGGATGGAACTGAGGTTACTGGTAGTTATGGGTATTTTGCATTTTGTGACGGTTAATGAATGCCATGTGAGTCCATCTCTAAAATGCTCTCTGTTGAATAGCCTTAATTTTGGGAGGATATGCAGTAATCACTATCTGCAGGTGAACACTCATTTAGTTGTTCATGATCTTATCAAATTCAGGCAGATCTTATATAACATCTTTGATCTTTTTTTCTCTCTGTTTCCATGAATTTATGTTATAAACCATGATAACATGCTGGCCTACAGTTTGTTTTATGTTAGGATGTGTTTGGTTGTTTTTTTATAGTTGGAACACCATATAGTCCCAGCTCTACTCTAGGTTTTTGAATACTCAGATAGGGCACTTGCCTAACCAGAGCTCTATGTGGCTCCTCCTATGAGCACTTGTTCAAGTGTTCTTGGGAAAAAAATATGATGTTACAGCCTACAATAGCATTTTAGGCATGAAAAGATGTAGTTGGAGTTGCATTGAAAATGAATTTGGAACAACTCATGACATATTCCAGAAGTTATTTAGTCAATTGTTATAAAAAATTTGAAAATGATAATTGCCAGTTAGTGTCTCTTTAACAATTAAACCATATAAGTTTATCATCCAAATATGTGTGGTGCAGCTCCAACAACACTGTAGTTGGATCTACAATCATCCAACTAAAGACACCCTATGGCTGGTTCCAGAACTTGTGATAGAAACAGTGATGCAAAACTATCAACTTCAAAGTCCTAGTTATCTATCATCCTATGTAGCATTGATACTTTGAAGGAGGAGCCATACCCGTATCATATACGTATAAGATATTTGGACACTTCGATACTTGACATCTTGGATACTCTTTTTGGCGCAACCAAAATTTGCAGCATATTGTAAATTAATGGAGATATATTAGAGACTAAAAAGTTGAAAATTTAATAAATGATAGGTTGACTATCCAGGAAGACTGCATTATAGTATATAAAACTTTTCTGGTAAAGAATATAATGGTGCACACAATTACTGCTTCTGAAACTATATCTGGTATTTTCAAGACATTGAATGTTAACAGACATGTACGTGTATTTACTTTAATAGCCTAAATTTAATTATTAAGATTACATGCCGTCTCCTAAATGGTTGTCATTATGATAACTAAATGACTTAGCTTCCTTTAGCTGATAAATTATTTAAGGGGTTTTTACATATCTGTCCCTTCAATATTTAAAAATTAGAATTTAGTCCCCCAAATCTTTATATTTATAATTTAGTCCCCAAATCCTTTAAGTTACCTTACTTTATTCCTCCAGCCATATTTTTGATCTGAATTTTCCGTTATACCCCTGAGTTACTTTACTTTAGTCCTTCCTTTTTTCTTCCTCCTCTCTTCCTCTTCTTATTGAGTTCCCCTCTCATTCTTTTCCTTTCTCTCTCTCTCTTCCCTCTTCTTATTGGATTTCTCTCAGTTACTTCACCTAAGAGATTAACTGGTAGGGGAGAGAGAGGAGAAGAATTGAGAGGTGAATCCAATAAGAAGAGGAAGAGAAAATGAAAGGCTAAAATGAAGTAACTTAGGAGTATAACGGGAAATTTGGGCCAAAAATATGGCTGGAGACTAAAGTAAGGTAACTTAAAGGATTTGGGAGACTAAATTATAAATATAAAGATTTGAGGGACTAAATTCTAATTTTTAAAGATTAAGGGACAGATATGTAAAAACCCCATTATTTAAATAAAGATAATGTGCAAGTATTAGGGAGCTTTAGATGCAGATACAAAAGTTTAGTTTTACTTGTGTGTTTGAAGTGATGAACTCCACAGTACTGTGTTTAAAGTTTTATCCTTTTATTGTTTGTCCCAAATCAAGATTAAGGAGGAGGGTTGTGGTAGGACTGTGATAGCTATTGTAAAATATTTTCACATATTATGATGTGAGCTATAAATTGAATTTTATTAGGGTGTTCCCTATCAGATGGCGTGCTACATTGGAGAGAAGGATTGTCAATGTAATTGATCCGATGTGATTCTTTTTTGGTTCATATAGCCTAACTCAAGTACTTGGGATAAAAGGCCTGGTGGTGGTTGTTGTTATTGTTGTTGTTGTTTGAAGTGATACATAGATATGAGTACTTCTGTGCAAATTGCCAACAAAAATAAATAAATAATTTTAATACATTGAGATGACACCAACAAAGAAATGTACGAGTAACTTTATCTCTATGCTGTTCCACAGAGAAGAAGAAGAAGAAGAAGAAAAGAGCATGAAAAGAGGGGAGGAAATAAATTGAAAGATATTTGCAAATTAGAGAAGTAACTTTATCTTTGAATAAATTTCAAAAAATATTAATGTCTCATCTGATTATGAATGAATTTTAGGGATTGATACTTGCTGCCATTTTTAACTTTTGGAGCTAATTTGTTTCCGTAGCTGCCTTTTTGTTATTTTTTGTTATTCTTGTTACCTAGAAATAAAATTTTGAATCTCAATAATTATGGTAGCTTCTTCTTTCCCCAAAAATTAGATTTTGAAGCTAGTGAAATAATTTTAGTTGGGTGTTTTATTCAATATTCATTTGTCGAATGATTTTTATTGTTGTAGAATCAATTGGTGACATGTTAAAAAGGAAGGAAAAGGGGGGAAGAACTGCACCTGACTGTGAGATATTAGTAAATTAACTCAAATGTATAGAGTAACCGTTGTATGTAATTAAAGGTACAAAGTCTAAAGTCATGTCGATTCTACAACCAATGTTTAAAAAAGCGATAACAGTAATGTAACATTTTGTCTCTGTTGGGTTATATCATATGTAACGTAACGCGTAAAGTAGGTTATGCAATTTATTATTTATTTAATAAAAAAAATATAAAACTATATAAAATAATTTATATAAATGAAAAAATAAATTTAAAGCTTCTAAAAAAGAATATAAAAATATTTTCTAACACAAAATTAATTTTCTAATAAGTTTCAGAAAAAGATTTCAAATTTATTTTCAGTTATTATCCAAGTTGTAATATTCATCTTATTTCATTTGTAATTGTTTGATTTAGTTCAATTGAGATTTCAATAGAATCAACTGCAAGTATGAGAACTTCCAATAACTAGAGAGAAATTACAACAAGTAAATAAGAAAGCAATTGTAAATTAACAATTTAGCAATTTCACAAACAATCAAATAAGTAAACAATAAGTAATCAAGGTGCTAACAAGTAACAAAATTGCAAAAATTAGCTAACAATCAAAACAAATAATCAAATAATAATATTGAAATTATTAAAAAAAAAATAATAGCAAATAACGTAACATAACATAATTTAACGTAATGTAACGTAAATTAATGTAAAATAACATAAAAAAAATACACGGTTACATTGCATCGAGTTATTTTCGTCTGGTAGATAACATTGGGTCTCTGTTAGGTATTACAACGTAATATAATGCTTCCATAAAGTGTTATTTTCAACATTGACTACAACATAACAATGATTCACTGATGATGTTACATATTCTTCTTCTTTGTTTTGCTTGTTATTTATACGATTTCATTTGAAATTCATAATAGTAGGGTCCTTGAGAAAGTTGTTAAAGCTATTCTAGGCTTTCTCGTATTTTGGTTATCTTGAATGCTCGAAAGTGCACAATTCAAGTAAATGAGATCAGTGACAAGTAATTATTTATGTGAATGTCTCTGGTCGATCGAGTAATAGTGAACTGATGGTGTAATCAATGTGTAATTAGAGTTTATGGCTTTTGGCAGTTTAAATACTTTACTTTGAGCAATTATAAGCTCCAATAGGGATGCCTATGGAAAGCAAATTCAATGAATTACATGTGGACTACAGGACCAGACAACTATAAAAATCACATGATTACATGAACACATGACCACATGATCAATGGTTACTTGAATACATGACCACAGACTGCATGACCACGTGATAACATGACCTTATGATCACATGGCTACATAGTAACATGACTACATAATCACACGACTATATCTATATGGTCTCATTTAGATTATTATGCCAATAGGATATGAAAATGGTCATATATGGATTATATCATTAAGGAATGCATTAGGTACCTATAAGAGTACAACAAACTTTGTCTATTCTTATAAACACGGTACATGTAATTGCAAAGTTATATAGGTTACGTGTATACACATCCAAAGCAAGTTTGTCAAAAAAATTGTCATACTAATTGACATACTTAGATATGCAAAAACTTCCATTTATATGTTAAAATTTTATACTCTTAGTTGAAAATTATGTTGACCATGATCTGATATACTAAATTCGACAATTTGTATTAAATCAATGAATCCATTATTACTAACACATTAACCAAAGTTTAATTATGGCTGTAATTTTAATATAAGCTTGATGTAATTTTCTTGATTTTACTGTAATATTAAAGACAACTATGCAGTAGCTTTTCAACCTATTAAGTGCCCATGTATAGTTGTATCAAATTGATTTTTTAATCATATAACTTCATAATATAAATATTTAAGAATCTGTCTTTCTACTTAATAAATGGGAAATGTTTTTCACTTTATTAGATAATTTACTAGGATTCTAATTTTCTCTTTGTTGGCAGTGAAAATTTCTAAGTTAAAAGGATTTTCCACAACAGAACGCGGAGCTAATTCAATAGCCCCGCGTTTGGTTATATTAACCCTGCGTTTGAATAAAACGCGGAGATGTTTAATAGCTCCGCGTTGATTCCGCAGTCTGGCTTGTATTAGCCTCGCGTTTGAGTAAAACGCGGAGATGATCAATAGCTCCGCGTTAGCTCCGTGTTTTGGTTATTTAGAGTCGCGTTTTGATGCGATTAAAGCTCCGCGTAAGCAGATAACCAGAATCTCAAATTGATTGAGATTATGATTCTGGGCTTATCCAAATACCCGAATCAAGTCTAATCAGAATTCCATCAAAACTAAGATATTTGATTGGAATCCTTGATGAATGCGAGTTCTATTTAGATAGAAACTCTTGCATTAACCTGGGGCTATAAATACCTTCCTGGTGAAACCCTAGGGGGATCTTTCTTTTCGGCATCGGAAGTCTCCTATCGATCCTTTGGCAATTCAAGTACGCGAGAGAGCCTTGAAGCCTTTGCTGATCATCTTCTGAAATCTTGGAGAATTCAAGTTACGCACAGAGCCTTGAGTTCGTGAAGATCAGAGAAAGTCACCATTTTCTTTCTGGAGTTCTTGAGAAGTTCGAGTTACGCGAGAGAGCCTTGAACAAATCAAAACCAGAGAAGATCGTCTATATTCGGCCGATATCTTTAAAAGAGAAGATTTCAACGTACCGATTGTCCAAAGGAGCTGCTTGACAGATCCCATCGCCACAGATCCCACAAACTATTGTAAAAGAGAGAGATTGAAATATAAAATCCTCTCGTTTGTTCTTTTTATCTCTTTGTTCACTTTCATTGTAATTTAAGTTAATTCAATGGGAGGAAGCGAAGGAACTTTTGCGACGAACAAACTGGCGACCACAGTGGGAGCCATCTCTTTCACTGATGAAGAGATTGTGGCGCAATCGGACGTTGACTTGATCGGATCCGAAGTAGACACGCTGGTCGTTGAAATCGACCAGCAGAAGTACGAGGAGTTCCTCTCCTCCGGATCAGGTGACTTGGATGAGACACGGCACTATCGCCGTATGTACTCCAATACCCGAGTGACGGGTAGAAAGGTATCCACCGAGAGACGGGGATCCTTGGAGACTACGGTTATAGCGCCGGAGTCCACACAAGAAATCCTAGTCGAGGAAGAGCTTCCGATTGCCGAAGAAGACGTGGGAACTGGACTGACCAGGACCCAACTCCGGAACAGGAACCGGAGAGCGAGGCGTAGAGCCCTCAAAGCCCGCCTTAGACGCGGAGCTAACTCTAGAGGACGCGAGGCTATGGTCCCTCGCAAATTGGCTCGCGCTACCCTCGAGACCAATCTCTACCGCGTTAAACGCGAAGATACAACTTGCCTTAAAAGCAAGGAAAAGCCAGCGTGTGATTTTCCACCCGAGGCTGGTAATACTGGCGAGTTACGCAAAATTCCTGACGAGAGACGCGAAGCCAGTGATACTTGCAATAAACGCAAGACTTCTGACACCCATAAGGAACGTGAGGATGATTGGCAGATAGTTGTCAGTCGTAAAAACCGCACTAAGTGCGAAGTTATGATCTGCGTTAATCGCAAAGATAAGCCAGCGTGCAAGAACTTCCCCTCACGCAGGGCTATTATTCCAGAAGCTAAACTTCCAAGGACACACCAAGCCAGCAAGAAACGCGAGGCTAGTATGGATAAGCGCGGAGCTATTCTTCAGGCCCGCAATATGAAACGCGAGGCTATTCCTAAGCCACGCGAGGATCGGTTCGACCCCAGAGTCAGGGTTGATCAATCAAAGAAACTTCAGTGGATTCCTAAACACTCTCAAGAGTTGAATGGACCTCCTGATTCCATGGCTAGAAACACTGACCTCAGGGAGCATCTCTCTAAAAAGAGAGGCATAGACCAACTTCAAGTTGAACATAGTTGCCATTGCCAGCAACTTATGACAGCAGTATCAGCCGTGATGAATAACTGTGGCTGCAGCAAGAACAAGATATCTGTGTTCGACCGATTAAATGAGTCAAACCAGAATCCTGCTAAGAAGACAAGAACCACTCCCCTGAAACAAGGGAGAGCTGTAACTTCCAACATGGTAGGAAAAGGGAAGAAAATTGCATAGACGGATGATGATTCAGAATCGAGCGATGATGAACTTCATCGTATTACCCGACTAAGATCAGGAGCCGTTCGACCCCGAAATTATAAAAAGCTCGCAGGGGGTTCTTACGACGAGGACAGCGATAATTCCGCTATAGCCTCGCCTCCATCCTCTACATCGTCTCGACTGCAGAAGTCAGTATCGCACATGGCAGATAAATCTGGTGATATCAATCAGAGATTTGAGGCTCAAGAAAGAATGATTCGAGAGCAACATAAAACGATTGAAGACCTTAAGATGTTACTTTTAAAAGTTGTTGAAGATAATGCTAAACAGGGCAAGAAGACTCCAAATGAAGAAGAACAGGAGGAGAAAGCCCACTCGATTCATGAGGAAGAAGATAGATTTTCTTTCCATGATCCGCATGAAGAAAAGCTTGAAAAATTACAGAATCAACTCGAAACCTTGATGCGTAAAAAAGAGTTGAAGGAGTCAGGAGTCTCTAGACCATATCCAGCAGAATGGGATGTGGTACCCTATCCTCCAAAGTATAAGCCGCTCAAGTTGGAGCCCTGTGACGGGAAGGGATCGCCCAGTCAGCACATCTATTATTTCTTGTCCTAAGTAGGACACTTAATGGGTAATGATCCCATCATGACCAAAGTATTTGCAAGTACTTTGCGAGGGCCTGCCTTTACTTGGTTTATGCAGCTGCCCCAAGGTACTATTAATACCTGGTTAGATGTTGAGAAATTATTTCTCTCACGTTTCTTCGAGAATGACACCGAGATTACGGTTCATTCCCTCCTTGCAACTAGGCAGGGGGAACAAGAAGCGGTTAAAGATTTCATAGAAAGGTTCCGGGAGAAGTCCGTACATTGTAAACCCGGAATGATCCAGGAAACTCTAGTCGAAACCTGTCGACACAACTTTAAGACCAATGTGCTCCTCAAAATGGGGGCCGTAGAGTCTAAGACTTGGAGGGACCTGCTCAAACAAGGAGAGTAAGCTGAAGACTTGATTCGCCGAGTTGAAGAGTCCCGCGGGCCAAGAAGTGCTGGGGGTAGTAAATCATATACCCAAAACAACAGCAACAAGAATAAAGGGAAGGCAGTAATGTCATCAGAAACTGCTCCTCAGAAAACCAGTCCTCCGCCAGAGCCGAAATCTCAAGGTCAGTGAGGGTCAAGGCAAATTAGACCGCAGCAAGAAAGGAATTACACTTTCAAAGCTGAACAGACACCAGTCCTCTTTCACCTGCCCCAAAAGAAGGGAATGCTAAAACTTCCGGAGAATAAGAAGTCAGAAGACGTTGGTAAGACAAAAGATCCCAACTACTGTCTCTATCACAGGAATGTTGGACACCCCACCCGGGATTGTTTTCCCCTTAAGAACAGGATCCAAGCACTAATAGAAGCTGAGGTTCTGACGCTTAAGGAAGAGCAGAAGAAGGTCACTGCCAATATGACAATTATAGTGGTTGGAACCCACGAGTTTCCCGCAGGAGTGACCCCAATCCCTAAGGGTAAGATGGTCACGAAGAATCTTGATCCGCACAACAAAGCCCAAGAGGGACTTGTCCCCGTAACAACCCAAAGAGGGGAAGTTATGTGGGTTCACCCCGACTTGCTGGAAGATGAACAATGGACTACTTCAGGAGGTCAAGAGAAGAAACGGGTTGTCAATGCCATTTCTGCAGATATAAAGAAAGAATATATAGCTTCGGGGGCCTTCACAGATTCTGAAGAAGAACCCGAAACTATGGCCACCCATCAAGATGGGGCAGGCCCTTCCGGTACTCTATCTGGAAAGACATATCTTAAGGACTACACTAGAGTGGATCCAAAAGATATCTATGCAGAACTCGTAAAGCCTGCGAAGCAGAAAGGACTTCGTTTCCAGAAGAATCCTACCAGAGATGAAGGAGCCAAAGAAACTCCTTTCGAATTTGACATAATTGCACAGTTGGCTAATATCCCAGCGCGAGTGACGCTTTACGAATTGTTGAGATTATCAAAATCAACACGTGAAGCTCTAAGAGAGGCCTTGGCAGACTCTGAGTCGTTTCTAGCTCAGATTATCGAGCCGGCCATCGAAGAGCGGGACTCTTGTCCCCACTGTCATCAAGTGAGGAGGCAAGTCCCACAAATCATCTCTCCAGAAGACATGCAGGTGAGGAATATAAAGCATAATAGGCCTTTATATTTCACTGGATATGTCGGGTCCACAAAAGTGGACCGAATTCAGATTGATCCAGGTTCTGCACTCAGCGTCGTGCCCAGTAGATTGATGCAGCTGTTGGGGATTTCCCTTCATCGCTTGACACCTACACACACTACCATCTATGGATTCAACGCTAATAATAGCCATCCTCTTGGTAAGATCCGATTGCGGTGTCAAATTGGAGACTTGAAAACGGATGTTACATGCTACGTAATTGATGCTGATACCTCCTACAATATTTTATTGGGGCGACCTTGGATCCACTCTCATATGATAGTTCCGTCGACTCTTCACCAGTGCATGAAATATTGCGATGAGGAAGGAGAGGTCTGGATACTAATTGCTGACACGCAGCCATTCAAAGGGTTGGAAAATTACTTCACAGATGCTGCACTCTACAAGCTAGCACATGAAGCCTCCAATGACAGTCTTAGCAAGTCTCCAAGGCCCGACGACAGTGGCAATGAAGCCGACACTGAGTACGAGCTCCTTGGAGAAGATGATGGGGGTGATTACGAAATCAACCCTCACCTAGATCTTAGCTTAGGTCTTGATAATATAGTGGATGTAATAGAAAGTGAATGGGTTATTAATGAAAATGTAAAGTTAGTCTACGAGCATGCTGTAGCTACTGAGTCTGAGCCCTCTTGTACCTCCACCGAAGCGGATGGCCTGACCGAACTTGAAGTTCTGGCGACATACCATTTGCCCCTCAGGCCTTCCCTTCTCTCTCAATTAAAAATAACCGAGGATCAAGGGCACTTCTTTGAAGTGCCTCCCCGACAGAAGTCCCAAAGGCCGATCATGTTCGGCAAAGTGGCCACGTCGCCTCGACAGAGACAAAGTAGTGAAAGTGATGAACAAACATCACCTCAATTTCACTTATATGAGCAAAGGTCCCAACAGATGATGGAGAAAATGGGATATAATTTTACCCAGAAGCCGGGATTAAACTTTGGAAAAGGGCAGCGAAATCTCATACTCTCGTTTAGACCGAGAGGAAAGAGCCCTGATTATTATCAAAAGACCCGCAGGGGGATGGGCTATGTATCTACCCCACCTTCGTCACCATTAAATGATGAAGAGAGTTCTTCGGCCAAAGAAGAAACATCTTCACCAGATCATGATTCAGATATAAGCACCGGTGCTTGGTTTCAATCTTTGACGATCAATATGGTTTCAGCCGCGCCAGAAAGCGACGAGGAACCAATTGACATTCAAGATGACGCTTGGGCTAAGCACATGGATACTCTCTGGGATGTCCGCTTTGAACAGCGTGACCCGCCTACAGAAGACAAATTAATACAGGTTAACATGGGAACGGAAGAAAATCCGAAACCCATTTTCATAAGCGATACACTAACTCCTTTAGAAAAAGAGGAACTTATATCCCTTATCAAAGAGTATATAGATGTGTTCGCATGGAGTTATGAAGATATGCTTGGGCTTGACCCTCAAATTGCCACACACCGGTTAAATATAAAAGAAGATGTCAAACCTGTTAAACAGCAACAGAGGCGTGTTCGACCGGAATTGATGGAGGCAATAGTTGCTGAGGTCAACAAGCTTATACAATCCGGGTTCATCCGTGAAGAACAACACCCAGACTGGGTGGCAAACATAGTGCCAGTTCGCAAAAAGAATGGCAAAATCCGAATATGCATTGACTTTCGAGATCTGAACGCTGCATGTCCCAAGGATGAATTTCCACTCCCCATCACCGACGTGATGATCGATAATACTTGCGGTTATGAGAGGATGTCCTTTATGGATGGCTTCTCAGGCTATAACCAAATCAAGATGCACCCGGATGATGAAAAGCATATAGCTTTCAGAACGCCACAGGGGGTATACTGTTATACGGTGATGCCATTCGGATTAAAGAATGCAGGTGCCACTTACCAACGCGCAATGAGCGCCATATTCAAAGAACACCTACGCAGAACAGTGGAGTGCTATGTGGATGACTTAGCAGTTAAAAGCAAAGACAAAGAAGATCATCTTCACGATTTAAGAGTGGTCTTCGATCTTATGTGGAAACATCACTTGAAGATGAATCCTACCAAGTCGTTCATGGGGGTATCCAGCGGGAAGTTTCTAGGGTTCGTAATAACTTCAAAAGGAATTTTCCTCGACCCGAAAAAGGTAAAAGCGATTAGCGAAATGCCGCCTCCCCGCAATCTTAAGGAATTAAGGGGATTACAAGGAAAGCTCGCTTATATTCGACGCTTCATATCCAACTTATCTGGACGATGCCAACCATTCTCCAAACTTATGAAGAAGGGAGTGTCCTTCATATGCGATGAGGCATATCAGCAGGCATTTGATGACCTCAAGGAGTACCTTACTAAGCCTCCTGTACTAATGGCACCAGCCCCTGGGCAGCCCTTCCTTATATATGTAAGGGCCATGGATAATGCTTTAGGAGTATTACTTGCTCAATATAATGAGCACGGCCATGAACATGCCCTCTACTATTTAAGTAGAACAATGATTGGGGCCGAACAACGATATACCCCGATTGAAAAAGAATGTTTAGCCCTAGTGTTTGCTGTTCAGAAAATGCGACACTACCTTTCGGGGCAAACAATTCATGTCATATCACGGGTTAATCCCCTGAAGGTTCTGATGACAAAACCGGGATCCTTAAATGGCCGATTGGCAAAATGGGCGCTCTTACTATCGCCCTATGACATACATTTTGTCCCTCAAAAGGCCATGAAGGGACAGGCAATCGCTGATTTCCTTGCAGACCATCCAATTTGGTCCAAATTAAAGCAGACATCAGAAGTCAACACAGTTACCGGAGAACAACCTTGGCAAATGTTCTTTGATGGTGCCGCGAGACGATCTGCTGCTGGAGTGGGGGTTGTACTAATATCCCCACATAAACATATATTGCCTAACGGTTACTCATTAACAGAACCGTGCACTAATAATGTAGCGGAGTACAATGCGCTTATTATCGGCTTAAAAATAGCTCTGCAACTGGGGGTGAACCATCTAGAGGCATATGGAGATTCTAAGCTCATTGTCAATCAGATGACAGGTGAGTATGAAGTCAGACATGAAGCCCTCATCCCCTATCATCAGCTAGCTATTGAGCTAGTAGGATATTTTGAACAATTCTACATATATCACGTATCTCGAAACGAGAACGTTTATGCAGATGCTCTTGCCGCATTAGCCGCAACGCTGGCAATCCCGCCAGGTGAAGCTAAAAGCATCACCATTGGTAGTAGAGAACTCCTCCACCCAGATGTGGTATTTCAAGCCGAAGAGGTATGCCAGATTGGCTTAAAGTTAGAACCCCGTGATTGGCGATTTCCATTTGTGGATTATGCCTTACATGGGATATTACCAGAAGATCCTAAGGAAGCCACCTCAATAAAGAGGAAGGCCCAAAGATTTTATTATGACCATAAGCTTCAAACTTTGTATAGAAAGTCAAAAGGTGGTCTATTGCTACGCTGCATATCGAAAGCAGAAGCAGAACAAGTGCTGAAAAAAACACATGATGGAATATGTGGAGCTCATCAGCCCGGTCCCAAACTTGGAGACCGTATAAGAAGGCTGGGGTACTACTGGCCGAGCATGGTTACGGAAGCAATGTCATACGCTAAACGATGTCATGCATGCCAAATACATGCCAATTTTATTCATCAACTCCAAGAATACTTGCACAATACCGTCGCAAGCTGGCGATTTGAAGCCTGGGGAATGGACATTGTAGGGCCAATAACTCCCCCGTCATCCAGAGGACATCGGTTTATTCTTGCAATAACCGATTATTTTTCAAAATGTGCAGAAGCCATGCCCATGAAAGAGGTGAAAACGACAGATGTGATCAAGTTCGTCAAGCATCATGTCATTTACCGCTTTGGCATCCCCCGACGGATTATTCATGATAATGGTCCGCAATTCATTAGTCAGGGGTTCTCCAGATTCTGCAATAAGTTCAGAATCAAAGATATTGCTTCAACGCCATATAACCCCGCGGCTAATGGGTTAGCTAAAGATTTCAACAAGACGATTATTAAACTCCTTCGGAAGTTCGTCTCTTCCAATAAACGAGATTGGGATGAAAAGCTAGGAGAATGCATGTGGGCTTATCGCACCACCGTTCGCACCCCGACTAAAGCTACCTCGTTCTCTTTGGTTTACGGAAGTGAGGCTGTCTTGCCTCTTGAAATCCAGATACCATCATTAAGAGTGGCTTTAACCACAAAGATGACGACAGAAGAACGCCATCAGCAAAGATTGCAAGAACTAGAGGCGTTAGATGAAAAACGTCTCAGGGCTCAACAACAAATTGAGTTGTATCAAGCCCGAATATCTCAAACGTTCAATAAGAACGTCAAACCAAGGACCTTTAAACAAGGAGACTTGGTTCTGGCTGTTAAGAGGCCAATGGTGCTAACCCACAAGACTAAGGGTAAGTTTGAACCCAAGTGGGAAGGACCGTTCATTGTGGAGACAGTATACTCCAGTGGAGCCTATCGCTTAATGAATCAAGATGGCGACAGGATGATGATGCCGATCAATGGCAAATTTCTGAAGAAATACTATTCTTAGTATCCCTGGAGATACGAGTCTTCTCTTCTTAGGCATGCGCAGTTTGGCGCCTCTGACCTAAACCTGGTGCGTTTGGTTCTCAAGTTTGAACCACCTCCAGTCTCTTTTCCTAGGCATGCACAGTTTGACGCCTCTGACCTAAACCCTGGCGCGTTTGGTTCTCAAGTTTGAACCACCTCCAGTCTCTTTTCTTAGGCATGCGCAGTTTGGCGCCTCTGACCTAAAACTGGTGCGTTTGGTTCTCAAGTTTGAACCACCTCTAGTCTCTTTTCCTAGGCATGCGCAGTTTGGCGCCTCTGACCTAAACCCTGGCGTGTCTGGTTCTCAAGTTTGAACCATCTCCAGTCTCTTTTCCTAGGCATGCGCAGTTTGGCGCCTCTGACCTAAACCCTGGCGTGTCTGGTTCTCAAGTTTGAACCACCTCCAGTCTTTTTCTTAGGCATGCGCATTATGCGCCTCTGACCTAAACCCTGGCGTGTCTGGTTCTCAAGTTTGAACCACCTCCAGTCTTTTTCTTAGGCATGCGCATTATGCGCCTCTGACCTAAACCTGGTGCGTTTGGTTATCAAGTTTGAACCACCTCCAGTCTCTTTTCTTAGGCATGCGCAGTTTGGCGCCTCTGACCTAAACCTGGTGCGTTTGGTTCTCAAGTTTGAACCACCTCCAGTCTCTTTTCCTAGGCATGCGCAGTTTGGCGCCTCTGACCTAAACCCTGGCGTGTCTGGTTCTCAAGTTTGAACCACCTCCAGTCTCTTTTCCTAGGCATGCGCAGTTTGGCGCCTCTGACCTAAACCCTGGCGTGTCTGGTTCTCAAGTTTGAACCACCTCCAGTCTTTTTCTTAGGCATGCGCATTATGCGCCTCTGACCTAAACCTGCTGTGTTTGGAGTACCCAGTTCAAGTTACGCGAGAGAGCCTTGAACCGCCTCCAGTTTGGTTCTCAAGTTTGAACCACCATCAGTCTTTTTCTTGGGCATGCGCAATTTGGCGCCTCTGACCCAAAACATGGTGTGCTTAGTTCTCAAGTTTGAACAGCCCCCAATCTTCTTTAAGGCATGTGTAATTAAGCGCCTCTGACATAAAAAGTATGAATTGCCCAACGCCAACTAGGCAATGAGAAGAGAACGAGTTTCTCGCCAACCCATCATATTGGGGTAAAAGTATGAATTGCCCAACGCCAACTAGGCAATGGGAAGAGAACTAGTTTCTCGCCAACCCATCATACTAGGGTAAAAAGTATGAATTGCCCAACGCCAACTAGGCAATGGGAAGAGAACGAGTTTCTCGCCAACCCATCATACTAGGGTAAAAGTATGAATTGCCCAACGCCAACTAGGCAATGGGAAGAGAACGAGTTTCTCGCCAACCCATCATACTGGGGTAAAAGTATGAATTGCCCAACGCCAACTAGGCAATGGGAAGAGAACGAGTTTCTCGCCAACCCATCATACTGGGGTAAAAGTATGAATTGCCCAACTAGGCAATGGGAAGAGAACGAGTTTCTCGCCAACCCATCATACTAGGGTAAAAAGTATGAATTGCCCAACGCCAACTAGGCAATGGGAAGAGAACTAGTTTCTCGCCAACCCATCATACTGGGGTAAAAGTATGAATTGCCCAACGCCGACTAGGCAATGGGAAGAGAACTAGTTTCTCGCCAACCCATCATACTGGGGTAAAAGTATGAATTGCCCAATGCCGACTAGGCAATGGGAAGAGAACTAGTTTCTCGCCAACCCATCATGCTGGGGTAAAAGTATGAATTGCCCAACGCCAACTAGGCAATGGGAAGAGAACTAGTTTCTCGCCAACCCATCATACTAGGGTAAAAATATGAATTGCCCAACGCCAACTAGGCAATGGGAAGAGAACTAGTTTCTCGCCAACCCATCATACTGGGGTAAAAAGTATGAATTGCCCAACGCCAACTAGGCAATGGGAAGAGAACTAGTTTCTCGCCAACCCATCATACTGGGGTGAAAGTATGAATCGCCCAATACCGATAAAGTAAAGGGAAGAGGAAAAGTTTGGCATTTAAGCCCAAACGTAGTCCTCGACAACTTACCATGTTGAGGGAAATAACATGGCTAGCCCAACTCAAACGGTAGTTGGTAAAGGCTAATCAAATCCGTTAATAGCTGGGGGTTTGCTAAAAATCCCATATTAAACTTAATTTTTTTTATTTCGGTTCAAGAAATCGAGCATAAACGATACCGAGATAAATCGTTTTGACGACAGGTTATTTGTTAGGCAAGCAAATCTGTTTTGAAGCCGGCAAATAAAAGAGTCAAAAGAATCATCTTTATTAAAAAGGTGAAGATACAAAAAGAATTTCAAAGAAACATCGTAAAGTTATCTCTCTCCTGTTTACGAAGTTCTTATTACAAGGAAGATAAAAGTGTAAAGAGAGATGAAACTATTGGCCTCCCAGAAGTCTCAATTGGTTTATTGTCTCGTCCAAATTTCTACGATGAGAAGCCTCCACGGTTTGCTGAGCTTGCCTACGCAACTCATCATCACTTATTGTAAGTTGTTGCTGACGAGATTCTTCTATGGCACGATTTCTGGCCATTTCTTCCTGCTGAATCTGCTCCTGCTGGATAAGCAACATCTCCCATTTCTTGACAGATTCTCCTAATCGGAGTTCATTTTCTATCAAGGTGGCCCGAGCTCTCGCAATCGTCTCCTAGGCTTTAGAGATGGCCGCCTGACCTTCTTCAATTCCAAAGTTTACCCTCTGCAGGTCGCCAATAACGGATTCCCGACTAGCCTGGAGCTCTGTCAGTTCCTGAGACCATATCTCCTCCTGCTGCCTTAAAATATGTCTTTGAGATAAGGATTCTGCTCGAAGCCGCGCCAGCTCTATCTCAGTGATCGCCTCCACATCCGCCTGACGGAGTGTGTGTAGCGTGGTCACCTGCTCTTCTAAGGCTGCAAGGCGAGCCCGGTATGGAGCTGCTCGATCTTGTCCACCGAATTCTTCAACATTCCCTAGATAGCGGAATAACAGTGGACGTGCGAAATTGAAGAAATCGTGACCGGCAAGAACCACCTCGACACATCTTCTCAACAAACGCATAAAATCCTCGACAGTGCAGCTGAAAAGTTCTTCAAGAGGATTTGCAGTGTCAATAGGCAAAGCAGGTAATGCCAAGAAAGGTGTCGTAGGCAAGGGAGCAGTAGTTGCTGGAATTGGAGAAGAAGAAGCCCGTCCTTGCATTAAATTCATAATATGGGGGACCAGTAGAGTCAGTGCAGATCTGGAAGAACTGGAGACCCCAGACGAAGTACCGACAGTACAAATCACTTGGGTACCCCCACCAACAGGAAGAGAAGATGGGATCACTTCGCCTGAAGCTCCTCCGGTGGGAGAAGCATCTTCGAACGAGAATTTCAAATTATTATCCTCCCCTGCTGGAAGGCTTGAAGTTGGAAGAGTTGCAGGTATCTCAGCAGCCACGACAACAGATGATGTTAAAATCGCTAACTGAGAGGGCACGCCAATGACTGTGGGAAATGTCTCAGTGGAACAGACTGGCATTGGAGACGGCATGCTAGGAGAAGGTGTAGCCTCATTAGCAGCAGCTGCGATAATAATCTCAGTTCTCTCGTCACTTCCCAATTCGTCAATTGGGGGAATTAAAGAGGAAACAGAGGCAGGAGCCGGTGTGGAATAATCAGCCGCAAACTCACCAGCAGAGCTACCCACACCACCAACAGAGCCAGAATGGTCCATTCTATCGTCAGACTCTACTTAGGTAGTCGAGTGCATTGGCGAAAGAAGTTGATCACCTGCATTTCAGAAGACCAGAAAGCAGTGTTACGTTAAAATAAATAACGGGCAAAAGATAAAATGCTAAAGGCCATACCAGGCGATACAAGTCCAGTTGTCGGACTTGAAGGGGGAGCCATTGTCGTTTCCAGCAATGTACCCGTCTCGCTACCCGTTAGTTGCGCCCCAGGTTCTGCTACAGGCTCTACGGCCGAAGGAGCTGAAATCTCAGCAACACTTGGAGCTTTGGCAGGTTCATCCTCCCTTGCCAACGCTGGGGGTACAGCTGAAGCTAACAAGTCGGAAGCAAGTTTGATAGCCACTTCTTGGGGGGCTATCAAAGTTTTCTGTGCCAGTTTTTACTTCTTACCCGGCCTTTTCTTTAAAGTGTCGCGGCGTTTGAGAGTTGGACTCAGGGAACGACTGACAACAGGCTGAGGAACTCCACCAGCACCAGCATTGTCGTCATCATCACCGGCATCATCGTCTGATTCGCTGACATCCGAAGGCTCAGCCGCAGCGCCAAGGAATTCTTCCATTCCTTTTATCCTTACCCTAGAAGCACCCTGGCGGCTAATATAGAGGGCTTCAATCTCTTTGCAACAACTGTGATTGAGAGAGAAGCCGGGCACGTCAGCATTCGCAATATTAAACCAATTGCAGGAGCTGAGGGTCATGGCCAATTCTGGCACCTTCTGAGGCAAGGAGAATTCAGCCTCGATCCCGCCCGCTGCAAAATGGAACCAGCCACGAGCGCCTTCGTATAAATTCCCCTCGTGAGCGAGATCTTTATTTGGATTGCCCACATAGAGTTGAGAATATCCAAACTGGCGAGCAAAGCGACTCGGAGTATATGGCTCGATCTGACACTGGAGATCTTGACGATATACCAAGTGTCCGGGACGGATGTTGAGAAGCCACCAGAACGCTCCTGCAGATAAAGTAGTGAACTTATCTGCTCCCATGGCATCCTTCAGCCTCGTCCCATATCCTCCGCCGGGAAAGTCAGGAAAACACCGGAAGATCTCATAATTCTGAAAGCTACGAAGAGTCTTCCGAATCTGGAACATATAATTCTGCCTCCAGGAAGAACGTTCATACAGTTCTACAAGGAAGCACTTTTCGCCCGAACGATGCTCCGGTGCACTCATTAAGGAGGGACAGTGTAAGACAAGCCACGCCATCAAATAGGTGTAGGGAATCTCCACCCTAGGGTTTGGAGTTTTCGGCTGGGCAGTCTCTTTCGACTTGCCCTTTCCTTTCCCCTTGACTTTAATAGTAGGGAGGAAATCACGACAGAGCACCCTAAGTCCATATTGCAAATTGCATACCGTGGCGGGAAGGAGTCCAAGGGATCGGCCATATGCGAGAAGAATCGCTGGATATACCACGGTCACTGCAATCGCTTCCTTGGGCAATGACGGCACGACGCATCTTTTGAGCCACAGCATCAGAAACCCAGCAATGAGACCTCTGTTGGAAATCGAAAACTGGGCTTGATAGTGATAGTTCTTGAATGAAGTGCCAGGACCGTATCCATTCTCATTCGATTCAGTGGTATAATATAATAGATGGCGGCCCTTAGCAATACGGTGATCAATCTCTGAGCCATAGATGGGTGGATGACCATGGATAATGGCCGAGCTATCCTTAGAATTTAAGTTGGCAAAGAGATATTCGGCCCACTTCTTGTGGCCAATACCATGATTACGCGCACCCGTCAAGTCAGCGCAGATATGATAATGGCACATCATCTCCCAGTATGTGGCATGGATGCGCTCATCCCTCGCCAGTAGCATGTTCAGCTCCTCGGTGGTAGGGATATACTCCTCGTAAGGGACTTCGCCCATCGAGAGCCCAGAAACCTCAAACATCTCGTGGAGAGCGAACCCTAGCTCACCCACTGGAGTAAAGAAAGTACAGGTTTCAGGGTTATACATCTCCAAAAGGCAGTAAAAGTGATAAGCACTCTGGGGAAATCCGAATTGGACGTTTCTGATGGCTTTATACAAGCAATATCCTTTAAAATGGGCTCGTGGGAATCCAACATGTACTGAACAAGGCGGGCCCACCACATATTGTTAGAAGAATGAACCCAGCCAGACATTCTGAAGTCACTAGCCGGGTACTGACCATCCTTCGCCAAGAACTCACTTAAGAAAGTTCGGGCACGAGATGGGACTTCTCCCACTGGAAGCTCCTTGCCAAATCGGCATGGAAGCAAGCCAGTAATGCATCTGGGGGAACCATCTTGATAAACCCCTTTTGCACCAAATTTGCCCGTTGGGACGCCATCTTGCTCTTGAGTCAGTCCCCACTTTAATTCCCGAGGCATTGCCAGCCTCTGAAGATAGACCAGAGGATAGCTACGATCCATTCTAGGCAAAAACATCAACATTTCGCCTGAGTTATATAGCCAAACACGTTCCCCTTCAGAAAGGATCTCATCTGATTGATCCATCTGGTCTCCAAAGAGGAAGGCGGATTTCTCCATCGCCTCTCTATTCACAGTTTCGAAGGCTGCGTCAGTTATGATTTCTCGCGCAGTGGTGGGGTGGTACTTGATCAGCTTCTCCTTGCGTTCCTTCGGGTCTGGCTTGTATGAGGGCAGGATGGTAGTGAAACGGAATTGGCCCGAGGGATCAGAACCCCCAGCAAAGCCGAAGTAGTTCTTGTGGGGAAGAGATTCCATCGAATATCCTACTGTAAAAAGAAAGCAGAATGAGAGAAGTTTCTCTAGGGCAGAAAATTTCTCTAAGTATGGACGCGCGAAGCTAAAAATTAGAACGCGCGAAGTTAAGAATAGCGCCGCGCGAAGCTAAAGATTAGACCGCGCAGAAATAGCCTCGCGTTTTTAGCGCGACTGCTACTTAAAATAGCCTCGCGTTTTTAGCGCGACTGCTACTTGAAATAGCCTCGCGTTTTTAGCGCGACTGCTACTCAAAATAGCCTCGCACTTCAAAACGCGTGGATGACGCTATAACTTCGCGTAAGAAGAAAGTTAGAGACTTTTCTTCTTCTCCAAGCCTTACGGCAGGAGTACGGCGATCTCGCCGATAAAAGAGTTGATTGATCAGTTAAATTTAAGCCAAATCACTCTAGAAATGTTCTAAAGAGTCTCGATGGAGAGATTCTTACCCCCGATAGGAGAAATGTGGGCTGGCGCGTCGCTGCCTTGGCCGCCGCCACCACTGCTTGCGTCAGTCGCCGATGATGGAGCCGCTCGAGAAGTAGCACGAGTTTTGGGTGCCATTGCTGAGGAAAATCGACTGAAAATCTGGAAAAACTCGGTCGGAAGAAGATCGGGTCGCCTGAACTCTGATCGCCTGAATCTCTAAGTATCTGAAAAATTCTCAAATAGAATGAGAAGGATAAGAAATAGAGATTTCTTTTAAATGAAAGGAACCGCCTCTTGGAATTCGGCGCGAATCTCGGAGAAAGTGACTGGTCAGTTACTCTCCAACACGCGAAACTATTGTAAAATAGCTTCGCGCGATTATGGAAATGCGAAGTTGTTTAACTCCGCGCAACTATATAAAACGCGAGGATAGCCTGTGCCTTAGCTTCGCGTTTTCATAAAAAAAAAAACTTAGATTTTTGACGAGTACAATTAGGCGCTTCCATCTAAGGGAAAAATGATCATTATCCGATCATTTGGATTAGTAGTCTAAGTTACGCAGAAGTGCCTTAGATTATTTTACCAAAATTATTAACCATCTGTTTGTTGAGCAAGCAAGTTTATTGAAGCCAACAGATAGAGAGGAAAATAATTTATCTTTATTCATAAAAGAAGAGATTACAAAGAAGGAGTTATAGCTCTCCCAAAAGCTTTTACATGATCAACTCATCAAATAACCAAACAGTAAGATTTCTCTACGGGGTGTTGAAGCTCAGTTCCCTAGTTCACATGCAAAAGAACAGTAAGATTTCTCTACGGGGTGTTGAAGTTCAGTTCCCTGGTTCACATGCAAAAGATCTCCTCTGCAAATGTCAATTAGGATTTGTCATCCGAAATGAAGCATGAGAGGAAAGGAGAGTGCTGCACTGAAGCGCAATTCTGAACTGCAAGTGCTGCAATTTTGCACTGCAAGTGCTGCAGCTGCTTATTTAGAGCTCCTTCAGGAGTTTATCTCTCGGAGCCAGAGCTTGAAACCTGCAACTATGTTGTAAAGCTTATGCTTCTGACTTCCTTAGAGTCACTTCTGCTGATGAAGATCGATGGACCCACATACATTCCTCTTCAGAAAGGATTGAACTTACTGCAAAAGGAACAGAGTTTCCAAAAGAGTGAAAACGCGGAGCTAAGCTAACTCCGCGCACAGTTGAAGAAATAGCCTCGCGCTTTAAACGCAGAGGATGATGCGATAACTTCGCGAAAAGGGGGACAAGATTTCTTTCTGCTCTTTCCTTCTCTTTCAAATTCATCGCGACTGCTAATCAAAGATAGTCTCGCAATTCATAGCGACTGCTAATCAAAGATAGCCTTGCAATTCATAGCGACTGCTAATCAAAGATAGCCTCGCGGATTCATTGAGACTACTAGTAAAGCCCCGCGTTTCAAGCGCAGGGACGACACAATAAAACGGCGATCTCGCCGACAAGACAAAGTAATCGTCCAGAATAAACCAAGCCAAAATATCTCAGAATGGTTCTTAGAAAACCAAGAGATGAGGTTTTTACTTTCGGAAGACGCTGCATAGACTGGTTCGCTGTTGCGTTTACCTTCATGGCTGCTGCCATTAACGCCGGCCAACTTGCGAAAAGCCAAACTCCTCTAGAGAGACATCCTATGGAGAATTGAACTAAAATCAGTTGAAGATCATTCGTGAGTCACTCGAGTTCTCAGAAATTCTTCGGATGAGATGAAGAAGAAGATGAGCCGGGAGCTCTATTTAAACAGAATTTCCGTCGCTTGGTATTCGGCGTGGAAACTCAGGGTAATTAATGACACAATTACTCATTTCACTGAAGACGAAGTGAAGCTGATTAGCTCCGCGTAAGTGAGCAGATAACGCGAGATAGACTTGGTATTCTAAATCCGCGTTTTCAGTTTGAAGATCCAAAATATTTCAAAATCTGCTGAAATCTAAGCCATTTTGAAAACTTTGGAGGGGGTTCTGTTGGCAGTGAAAATTTCTAAGTTAAAAGGATTTTCCACAACAGAACGCGGAGCTAATTCAATAGCCCCGCGTTTGGTTATATTAACCCTGCGTTTGAATAAAACGCGGAGATGTTTAATAGCTCCGCGTTGATTCCGCAGTCTGGCTTGTATTAGCCTCGCGTTTGAGTAAAACGCGGAGATGATCAATAGCTCCGCGTTAGCTCCGCGTTTTGGTTATTTAGCGTCGCGTTTTGATGCGATTAAAGCTCCGCGTAAGCAGATAACCAGAATCTCAAATTGATTGAGATTATGATTCTGGGCTTATCCAAATACCCGAATCAAGTCTAATCAGAATTCCATCAAAACTAAGATATTTGATTGGAATCCTTGATGAATGCGAGTTCTATTTAGATAGAAACTCTTGCATTAACCTGGGGCTATAAATACCTTCCTGGTGAAACCCTAGGGGGATCTTTCTTTTCGGCATCGGAAGTCTCCTATCGATCCTTTGGCAATTCAAGTACGCGAGAGAGCCTTGAAGCCTTTACTGATCATCTTCTGAAATCTTGGAGAATTCAAGTTACGCACAGAGCCTTGAGTTCGTGAAGATCAGAGAAAGTCACCATTTTCTTTCTGGAGTTCTTGAGAAGTTCGAGTTACGCGAGAGAGCCTTGAACAAATCAAAACCAGAGAAGATCGTCTATATTCGGCCGATATCTTTAAAAGAGAAGATTTCAACGTACCGATCGTCCAAAGGAGCTGCTTGACAGATCCCATCGCCACAGATCCCACAAACTATTGTAAAAGAGAGAGATTGAAATATAAAATCCTCTCGTTTGTTCTTTTTTATCTCTTGTTCACTTTCATTGTAATTTAAGTTAATTCAATGGGAGGAAGCGAAGGAACTTTTGCGACGAACACTCTTAAGCAGTATAGATGCAGCCTTCTGTCTTTTCTCCAGGAGCCTTCTGCAAATACGTTTACTCTTGATGTTATTGTTCTTTCGGAAGGATAACAAAGCCCTTAATTTCATTATTTGTTGACCTGCGGGTTACAAAAGTCTTACATATGTTGATTTTTTTTTTTAAAATATCTTAAGAGACTATATTGCAAATTCATTTAAAATGTTTATATAAACTTACATGGAAAGATCGTATGGCCTACTTACTAACCAACAATATCCAACGATATTTGGTTTCGGCTAATTTCTTGTCAAGTTGGAGGCCTCTTTTGACGCTGCTTGCTCATCTTTCCAGGACCTTTGGATATGTTCTTATTTTGATTTCCTCATACGATATTAATTTTCAAGGTGTGCCTATAATGTGGGGTTCCATAAAGACCTATTCACATACTTGAGGCAGGGTTTGTTCAATATGTGGAGACCAAAGGATCCACCATCAAAGACAAGGAGAAAAACAAGAGGATGAAGGGACAATCAAGCCACGCAACATGTAAGAGCTAAACCTAGATGTAGTTGAGGCAGCAAGTTTGATTGATTATAAGAGGAATGGAGTAAGAGGTAGATAAATACTTTATAATCAATGGATCTCTAATGGAATTGTACGTTACTGAATATGGGGTGGGATGACAATCTGCTTGTAAAGGAAAATTGCAACTCTTCTATGAATTGTTACTGGGATCATTCAAGACTACCTTTTCTTTTTTTTTTCTTTTTTTTGCTCAGGTTCTGAAATCACATGAAAATGTATAATCTTATCATGCATAGTATGCGTATATATGAACAAAATTATCACCAGAAGCTTGTATAATGAAATAAACTGCAATTATCTAAATTTTGACATTAAAATTTTCTTTCTCAGATTGCTCTAGAATTTGACAATAAAATTTCTAGCTAATATTGCTACTGTTGCCAATGCTATCATAGGCGATATTGTTGAGAGATTAAGCACTCTTGCTCCCTTGTTCTCTTATCTCGTCATTATTCTCGCTACTATCATTCCCTTCCTCATCATTATCTTTGCTATTGTGTTCACTTCTCTCTTCACTATTGCCTTCACTTCTCTCTGTTCCTTGATTTTCAACTCCATCTTCATCCACCTCTTTATTGTAGTCTTCTTCTTTCAAACATCTTTGCTATTGTATTCACTTCTCTCTTCACTATTGCCTTCACTTCTCTCTGTTCCTTGATTTTCAACTCCATCTTCATCCACCTCTTTATTGTAGTTTTCTTCTTTCAAACTTGAATCATTTTTGGACTATGAATCCTCATCTTCGGTCTCTATATTCTCATAACTTGAATCACTTTTTTTAATCACTTCCCATCGCCTTTGAACTCAAGAGTTTATATCCTCGTAAGAGCTGCTAAAATACTTAGACTCATCTCGTACTCCTCTCTGTCACTGTACCCCTCTCCTTCTTTCCCATTGACATTTTGTTTTCAAAGTATACTGCTAAGTCACACTATTACCATCACATATAAGACATTGCCCAACAAACACAACATAGAAGAGAACAACTGATACAAGTAACTAGTATTTGCTCTGTACATCGATGAGTGTCTCTTGAAGCCAGACAATAGCTTCATCGAGGAAAGGCTTATGATGGTAAATTCAAACCATGGCATCATCGAGAAAAGGCGTATGATGGAAAATTCAAACCATGGCAGACAAGGAAGAGGAGGGAGGCCTTAGAAATGCCACAAGAAATATAACAATTCCATTGTTGGAGAGGATGAGAGAAGCCCGAATCTTTAGTATTGAGTTTCAGGCTCTGCTACTGCTGTTGTATATTTAAACTTCTTGTAGGGAATAATAGCAGTAGTAGTAGAATTTCAAGAAGAGTCTAGACATATTACTGTTGCAAATCAGAGACACACAAATGGAAGCCTTTCAAATAGATGGAATTGTACCAACGAGATGAAAATAAATCATCAAAATCAAAAATATAAAATATCAAGCAAATCAAATAAGAGAACACAAAAAAAATTAACATGGTTCGGAGCAAGTCCTATGTCCACAGGCTAGATCAAGTCTTCACTATTTTATAATAAGTACAAATACAAATCTTATAGCTCTCGAATTTCTCAAAGTTATAAGAAGATCTCTCACGCTCAAGAAGTCGGTTAGACTCCAAAAGATTGCAAAGAGTTTTCAAAAGCTCCTTCTAAAGCACCCTTTTATAATTAGGTTTGACAGCTCGCAAGTCCAAAACCAGCACCAAACCCAAAGCCAATAAAGTCTGCCATCAATCAGCCAAAGCACCCATCGATAGGGTGTCCAACCCGTATTGACCCTTCGCTGCAGGATTTGCTACTCCCTTCAATGGTTCCTCTGAAATATTGACAAAAAGCACCAGTTAATTCCTAACTTAATTGCAAAATTAAAGATTCGATAAAGGATTTTCAATTCAAGTAGAACTAGATATAAATACTACTACTACTAATAATAATAATAGCTTTTTTGAGTAAAAATCAAATTAGAATCCTCAGCCTAACAAGAAAACAAAGAAAACTCATACAAGAAGTATCCTCGTGGTGTGAGTGTTTGTTTTGAAGAATATGAGGACAAGTAATTAATTGTTCCATCTAGTTTAAAAAATAAAAAATAAACATTCAATTTGTGTTCCTGCACTTATTCTTCCCAACATAAAAATCAAGCAAATTACATTTAAGTTAGATTAGAAAATTCTAACACAAAAAAATGTACGAAAAATTAATGATGAAAAATGAAAGATAGTAATAAGAAAAACAAAGTAAATAAGCATTGGTCAATCTTACATGGAGGAAGGAGGACAAGAAATGTTTTTAAAATTATTAAACGACAAAATGATATATATAAGTGGGAAAAAAAAACATGGACAATAATTAATGCCTAACCTTCCTCAAGATTACTGAAAATTCTGGAATGTGGCAAACCAAGGGCCAATATTGGCCGCCTTCAATACATTTTTCCCGCAGAGCTTCATTGCATACTAGAGTGAGTGCTTGTAATGTGTTGTTTGTCCTCGCCTCATTAACGACTCTCAACAGCCACTCTGGAAGGTACTCCTCCTCATCCAAATATAGAGTCAAGCTTTGAAGTATGTACAATTTCTCTACATACTTTAACATTGGACAGGAGGTAACTGTCATCTCCCTTAGTGCTGGAAGATTTGAGATCCTTTCCAAACACTTACAATTCCAAACATACAAATTTTTCAAGGAGGGGATGTTCTTGATTTCTCTTATGCTACCAGCTTTCCAGATTTCACAACGCTTCAAGGCTGCAGCATGTTGTAGGCCATCTGGAAGAGCTCTCAACTTTTGGCAGCAAGAAATTCTCAAATACTGAAGGCGTGGTAGCGGCATGATGGGTTTCTTCGTTCCTTCATCCACCTCCTTCACATTGCATATCCATTCCTCCCAATTATTCATACGTTGTATAGTCAAATTTTCAAGCTTGGGGAAGGCTGTTGGTGTTGTCTTATGGCCATGTCTATCCTCGGTATCGCAACGACGAAGTTCAGGGCCAATGGAAACAACCTTAGGCATTTCTGTAATATAAAGGAATCTCAACTGTGGCAATTGGCCTATTGGTGGAAGGTTTTGACATGATGCACAACCCCAAAGTACCAAAGTAGTCAGATTAGGAAGCATGCTCATCCACAATGGAAAATTAAGCCCATTGAAGTAACGGACATAAAGAGCTTCTAGGCTTTGCGAAGGGAAAAGTTTTTCGAGAATCTGTTCATCTCCATCAGAATTCGATGACCGACCACGAGGGTAGCTCCATTCTAGTTTTAACTCTTTGAGATGACATTTATCAGATAAGGGCTGAATCCCTCTCCTGATCAGTACCCTCTCTAATCTAACAATAAATATATTTCTGAGCTGGGACATAGATTGCAACTCATCCAAACCTCACCCATGTTGACACATTTGGCTTTCACGATCACTATTATCGTCTTCACCAATCACAAATTCTTGAAAGTCAGTGAGATGTTCCAGTTTTCCTATTCCGATCGGCAAGTGGCTAATTGGTGTGCCTAAAAAGTTAAGGCATCTTAAATTGCATAGCTGTGTAATGCTCTCTGGAAGGGTGTGTAAGTCGCTACATCTTGAGAGGTTCAAGAATTGTAGGTTGATAAGGCACCCAAGAGATTCTGGTAGGTGGGAGACCCTAGTGCCATAAAGATTAAGAAGCCGTAAATGTTGGAGATTTCTTATAGATTCTGGAATGCTCTCTATTCTGCTCTGAGCAAGATCCAACACTCGGAGGTATGTAAACCTTTGAAAAAGAACCTGTACTTTAATATGCTCACAATTAACCATACGAAGAGTCCTCAAGCTTTTTGAATCTTCCACCGCATTCAGGACAGTTTCTGTTTCTTCCATTTTGTAGATTGCTAGCCGACGTAGCCTCGACGAATTCTTTTGAGGGAAAGGGAGCTTCAATGCATTTGGATTGGTCGAGTAATGTCCATCAACAATATGGCTCTCATCCCGTGTTAGAAACAAAGCAAGTGACCGTGTCAAATCATGAATTCTGCATAGCTGTTGACTAATATCATTACTTTGGGGATGTAATAGACTTCTTCTTGTTAAATCATTGTAACAATCCTCTGCAATATCTTATGGTAAAGAATTCTCCGGTGTTGTAATAAATCCTTCTGCCACGCACAACGTACAGAGGTCTTTTTGATATAATACATCATCTTCAGGCCATAGTGAGCAATAGATAAGGCATTGCTTGAGCTGAGAGGGCAGGTCTTCATAGCTGAGATACAAGGCTCCCCTTACTTCTTCTGGAAGCTCTCCTGTTACAGACCACGTATGGCTTCTGTCCAGCTTTTCCCATTCACTCTTGTTTCTTCTGTCTTTTGTTCTCAAAACCCCACCAACGGCTTTGATGGCGAGAGGAAGGCCATCACATTTCTTGACAATCTTCATTCCGACCCCATGCAAGTCCTGCATATCATCGTCGGCCCCATCTTCAAATACAGTTTTACATAGCAATGCCCATCCGTCATCATCAGAGAGTTTTTGCACCTCATAGGTCTGAATAGCTCCCATGCTTCTAGCAACATTTATATTTCTCGTGGTAACGAGAACTCTACTGCCTGATGCAACCCCATGCCCCAACGGAGTCCTCAGCAGATCCTGCCACACATCAGCCCTCCACACATCGTCCAGTACAAGAAGGAACCTGCTGCCCGCAAGGACAGAGCTAACGAGAGGCTGGAGCTCCGCCTTAGTTTCAGCATGGATATTATCTTGTCCCCCACCTGCAACCCTTATTATCTGCTTCAGCAGTCCTATCTCTGAGTAATTCTGGGACACACACACCCACAGCTTCTTTGCGAAATGGGCTTGCACTTTCTGATGGTTGTATATTTTCTGAGCAAGCGTGGTCTTGCCGATCCCTCCCAATCCGACAATTGAGAAGACAGGTAAGCCTCCTCCTTGTGGCTTCAGAAGCAACTCCACCAGTCCATCTGCAGCTCGCTTAACGTCCGTTCCTACGAAATCAGGAGTGAGTAAAGGAGACGTCTGACGAGGGTCCACCTGGGTCACAGCCACAATGGAGCTGCTGGTTTGTGGTAGACTAAACCTTGTCCTGTCCCCGGAGATCTTCTCAAGCCTCTGGTTCAGCTCTTCAATCTCCTTCCCAATCTCATGACGGAATGGAACACTGGTCACAGTAGTAAAGCATGACGCAAAGAAAGGGAATCGACAGCATACCTCTCCCTCTCCCTCCAGGAGTTGACGGCCCTTGATTCTGCAGAGGTCGATGATATCATCGGCGTCGTACATAACATCCTTCAGCTTGGACAGCCAAATGTTGACGGATGGCTCTTGGATCCTTCTGCGTTCTGCTTCTTCAAGCACGGCTTTGATCATCTCCAGCTTCTCTCGAAGCCGTCGGAGGTCATCCTTCACCCCCAATATCCTCACCACCTCTTCGGTGGCCAGCTCCTGTAACACGTGCAGGCATCTCCCAACAAAGGCATCAACAATCATCGCCATTCTCTCTGTGTGTGTCTGTTTGCACTGCACTAGTGTTCCAAACAATTTACTGTCTATGGATCTCACATATAATTCTGAAGATAAGGATGATTCCATACGCACATGCCTTATTTTTTCTGTCAGGGCAAATTCTAAATGAGTCCCCCACTTGACTTAGTCAGCACCATTTCTGCCGCGGTGCTCATCATTTACCGTAGAATGCCGTGCTCACTAATTCAAGTGTGGTGCGCATTTAGAATTTCCCCTCTTTCGAATGGAGTCTCCTTTTCCAAATGGTTGACGGCCTTGCAGGCATATTCTCCGAATAATTCCTTACAACTCTTAATTGTGGCTTTGCATCACTGTCACGTCACCATAACCATTCTTAATCACGTCACCATAACCATTCTTAAAGTTAATATGCAGAACTTTCTATGGCCCACACTAACGAACAACTAATCCAATAAATTTGCTGGAAATTGTGGCTTTGCATCACTGTCACATGTCACCATAACCATTCTTAAAGTAAAAATGCAGCAGAACATTCAATGACGCAGACTAACGAACAGCTAATGCGATAAATTTGCTGGAATTTTTTTTTTGTTTATTAACCATTACGCTGACTGGTGTTCTGGATCCTCATGCAGACTTAACATAGTTGCATATAGTTTTAACCACTCACTAGTTCAATGAACTAAGTACCCTTGACTTGAGATTCAAAGGTCATCAAGCTAAAGAAGAAGTTAGCCTAGTTGACGTGATGATCAGGCTTGATATTCAAGTTTATGCATTTCAAGCTGTGGTGATGGAAGAGGCAACAACTTGCAATGACGGGAAGTTTTCAAGCCAAAGAAGATATTACTTTTTTATGTGTTGAATACTATTCATACAAGGCCAGTAGAATCGGCTTGTTCCTTCTATTCCCAAGTTATTACATCTGTATTACTCCCAGTCCTTAACAGATTACTTGCTTGTAGGAAATTATTTTGTGACTGTAGATGGAACCTTATGGTCTTTTGAGGGGAAAAAAAGTGTAATATATATATATATATATATATATATATATATATATATATATATATATATATATATATATATATATATTTTGCATCAGGGGTCATGGAAAAGGGATTTAAGAGCATGTCCCTTCACCTTATGTTCGCCGGTTAATTTATTGCTTTAGCCATGACTCGATAGCTATTATCTCGTGTTATTGTTAAATGGGGACTGAGCCAAGAAACTACAAGAGAATTAGTAAACGTTACCTACTGATATCGATCAATCACCCAAACCCAGAAGGCTTATTTCTCATAAATAAATAGCAATACAAGATTCTACTAATTCACTGTTATTACCCCATGAATTTGTTTCAAGAGTTAGCAGACCACTAGAGGGATTCTATTCCCATGACGAAACCATACGAAACTGCAAGTCTATTCCTCCCGAACATCAGGAATAATATTCGTTGCCAGCGAGCTAATGAAACGAAGCCAACCTTCAGCAATTGATTAGCAACCCGAAGCACCGCGATAGCCACATTGCTGCTGAAAGAAACATGAGCCGTACTGTAAACATTAGGGATGGAAACAGACTGATCATATAGGTACTAAAAAATTAGAACAATCACCTGAAACAAAAACGCTAGATATCCACGTTCGGGAGAATGCATCAAGGAGTGCACCTAGAGAGCACACACTAAGGAGTATGCGTCTAGCATAGAGGAACGCGCATCAAAGAGCACATGCCTCCCAAACGAACACTTCCCCGAAGCGCACTTGATGACACTACACAACAAAATTCAAGTTGAGTCTAAGTCCTAATTCAAACGAATGATACTAATTAAAAAGTAAAGTTTGAAGGAAAAAAATTTAGTCACATCCAACTTAGCATATAAAATAAATATATTCATGGCTACTTAAATTACAATGTATATGAGGATTTAAAGATTTAAAATCTGCATAATTATTCCAAAAGTTAGGAGATTAAGAATTAATAAATAATGTTATTTTGTTAATTGCAATGAAAGTGCAAAACAGAAATTTCAAACTTATTTTATTGTCACCAAGAACTAAGAATTACAAAGTCAATATCTTCAAATATTTAATAACATATTTCTTGATTTCTCGAAAAAGAACTAGTAAGCTAATTACATTTTCTAAATATTAAATGTGGATAATATGTAGGCTTCATTTTTGAGGAGGTGTTGTGGAGAGGAGTTATGCATCCTAACTCATATAATCAAACATATTCTGGGAGTTGGCTAATTCTAGATTTTGGCAGGAACCATAACTCATCTCCTCCAAAAAGCAGGGTATTATTTGCATAGTAATTTTATAAAAATGCCATGGCTGCCCTTGGAATGGAACTCTCCTTTATTCATGTGCTTTTGGGTGAGCTTGGCAGGAGTTGGGCCATAACTCTTGCCTGCTCTTGCCAAATGAGGCCACTAAGTGGACAAAAAGTAAACATTTACATATGAGAATACTGAAGAGAAAGATGATAAATGGTGCTTTCTCAAGCTTAAATTTTTGGATCAAATTGGTTCTCAAATTTGCGTTTAGGCCCATCATGCTCTCGATTGGACCCGTCGTTCTCCCCAACAATTGGCATCAGAACCCAAATTCGGACCAACTTGTTATCGGGTCAATGGTCCAGGTTATGGCCTAAGGGAGAGTGAAGACGATATTTGAAACCTGAATTGATCAAGTTACCTTTGGGGTTGATTTTTCACATGTCTACTCTCCACGTTGATGGTTGCCAAAGTTAACTTGGTCGGGTTAACTTTGGATTTGGTTTCCTACGTATCTGTCTCCACGTAGATGGTTGCCAAAATTAAGTTGGTATACTCACTATGAAGGGAGAGATTATTAGTGGTTCATATGTGAGTATAGTCCCACATCGGATAGGATAAAGAAAGTCTATGAGTTTAAATACAAAGTTGGAGTTTTAACCTAACAGTTTAATTTTTTGGATCAAACTGGTTCTCAGATTTATGTTTAGGCCTATCATGCTTACGTTTCTTCCCAACATGTTCAACTCTCCATGACTGGGAGGTTTCTTTCCTGGTTTTTTTTTTTTTTTTTCCTGTTGGACCATGGAGTATCTTTTATAGTGTCTTTAGTTATCTTGGTAGGACAACCTTGCTACATCTGCTTGTTCGCAGCAAAATTCTGTTGTTGCTTTCCTTCCATTGAATAAGTTTGGATTACAATGAAAGAGAACAAGAAAAAGAACAAACGAGAGGATTTTATATTTCAATCTCTCTCCTTTACAATGTTTTGCGTGTGATCTGCGGCGATGGGAACTATAGTAGCTCCTTTGGACGATCAGGCGTCGAAACTCTTCTCTGTCGAAGATGGCGGCCGACTGTAGAACTGATCTCTTCTGGTCTTCACGAATCCAAAGCTCTGTGCGTAACTTGAATTCTCCAAGAGGAAGAGATCTCCGAAAACTTCTGATGCCAAAAAGAAGACCGATGATCAAAAAGATTGATCTATTATATATTGATCCTCTCTAAAGTCTCCTCAAAGAGGGTATTTATAGACTTTAGTGGTTATGAGAGTTTCCACAGGAATAGGAATCAAGATATCCAAAGGAATAGGAATCAAGATATCCAAAGGAATAGGAATCAAGATATTTGTATTCATCAAGGATTCTAATCAAATATTTAATATTGATTTAAATCTCTTGATTTGGAATTCTGATTGGACTCAATTTGGGTATTGGATAAGCCCAAATCTCAATCACAATCAATTTAGGATTCTAATGAAATCTGCTCACGCGGAGTAAACGCGAAGCTAAATTCATCAGAACGCGGAGTTATGGATTAGCTCCGCGTTTTGCTCAAACGCGAGGCTAAAATAGCCAAACGCAGGGCTGCGGAGTTAGCTCCGCGTTCTGTTGTGGAAAATCCTTTTAACTTAGAAATTTTCACTGCCAACATAACCCCCTCCAAAGTTTTCAAAATGGCTTTAGAACTTAGCAAATTTTGAAATACTTTGGATACTTAAACTGAAACGCGGAGTTAAAATGCCAAGTTTATCTCGCGTTTAGTTCACTTGCGCGGAGCTAAATAGCTTCGCATTTCAGTGAGTAACTGCTCATTAATAGCTCTGTAATTACTCTTGCTCTGACTTTCTTCTACGCGAAGTTATCGCGTCATCCTCGCGCTTGAAACGCGGGGCTATTTCTTCAGCTGTACGTTGAGTTAGTTTAGCTCTGCGTTTTCATACTTAGAAGATTTTTCAAATTTTGTCGAACTCCTGATTCTTCTTTTGCAGTGAATCAGATTCAGTCTGATGACTTGCTGATATCTCTGGCCAGTGTGGAGTGTAGCTTTTCCCTGATATATCTTTAAAGGCTAGCTGTGCACCGATTTTTGTCAGCAAAAGTAACTCTAAGGAAGTCAGAAGCATATGATTTACATCATAATTGCAGGTTTCAAGCCCTGGCTCCAAAAGATAAACTTTTTACAAGAACTCTGCGGCAGCTCAAACCTATAGAGATGATCATCTAAAGGCTTGTAGCATGTCAAATCCAACTTGTGTATCTTCATTAGGCTTCCTGTAGCAGTATATTCAGATAATCCACTAAAAACTTTAAACAGATCATAGTTGATATTTGCAGAGGAGATCTTTTGCATGTGAAACAGGGAATTTCAACACTCCAAGGAGGCTTGATGTCGGATTATTGAACCTTTTGGGAGAGCTATAACTCCCTCTTCTTCTGTAATCCTTTTCTTTTATGAAGTAAAGGTAAATATTTTCCTCTCTATCTGTCGGCTTCAAGAATTTGCTTGCTCAACAAATAGATGGTTTATTATTTTGGTTAAACAATCTAAGGTCCATTTGCGTAACTTAGATTTGTTAATACCAAGGTAATCGGCTAAAAATCACCAAATTTTGGCAGAGGCGCCTAATTGCGCATGCCTGGTAAGAAAGAAGTTCAAGTGCTTATCTGCGTAACTTGAACAAGTGGAGGCGGTCCAAGGCTCTCATGCGTAACTTGAACTGGGCACACCAAGATGATCGGGTAAGGATCATTTAATTTCGGCAGAGGCGCCTAATTACACATGCCTAGTCAAAGTGCTCTCACGCGTAATTTGAACGGAAATGGGAATAATTCAAATCATACTGTCAGAGGCAAAAGTTTAACATGACAGGTCCACGGAATTTTTAGCAAACCCCCAGCTATCAACGGATTTAATTAGTATTTACCAATCGCCGTTTGCGTTGGGCTAGCCATGCTATTCCCCTCAGCATGGTGAGTTGTCGAGAAATTAATTTCCTCTCCCCTTTGCCTTTAATCAGCATTGGGTAGTTAATTTCATAATTTTACCCCCAGTATGATAGGGTTGGCGAAGAACTTGATCTCCTCTTCCCTCTGCCTTAACAGCATTGGGCAATCGAATATTTTTATTTATAGCACCAAATTAGCCATTCCAATGGCTATTGAGAATAGCAGAAGCATGATATTTATCATCATCAATATTTTCGGCACCCCCAGCCAAATCCGGCTGTTAACCAATGAGGACGATTTTGTCACAGCTGTGGTTCAGAGCATATCCAAAGGGCTAGCTTACAAGTGCAGGCTGCCCACGCTTGGTGTCGATATTGGCTTTCCTACTGGTACAGGGATTGCTTTGGTAGAGAACTTATTGGTTTCAACTACCAAAGTTGTCATATTTGCAGAAACTTTCTTTTGATCCTCTTTAAGTGTGAGAACTCCGCTTCTATCAATGCCTGAATTCGGTTCTTAAGAGGATAACAATTCTTAGTTGGGTGCCCGACGTTCCGATAGTACAGGCAATAGTTAGGGTCGTTGGTTTTACCAACGTCTTCCGGTTTTTCATTTTCCGGATGTTTTAGCAAGCCTTTTCTGAGGAGGAGATGGAATAGAGTACCAGTCTGCTCAGTCTTGAATGTATAAATTTTATCTTGGCGGGGCTTATTCTGACCTGCACCTCTCGGATTCTGAGGTTTTGGTTTTGGTTTTGGATCTGCAACTAATGCCATCACAGCTTTTCCTTTATTTTTATGATTCTGTGGATATGGCCTGTTATGCACAGAGTTTCTCGTGCTACGAGATTCCGCAATCCGACTAATTATATCTTCCGCTTGCTCTCCTTGCCTTAGCAGATCTTTCCAAGTTCTGGACTCTACAGCTCCCATTCTTATCAGTACGCCAGTCCTGAAGTTATGATTGCAGGTTTCTACCAGGGTTTCCTGGGTCATACCGTATTGACAATATACGGATTTTTCCCTGAAGCGTTCAATAAAACTTTTAACCGTTTCTTCTTCCCCTTGTTTCGTTGCAAGGAGGGAATGCACCGATATTTCGGTATCATCCTCAAAGAAACGTGCCAAGAACTGCTTCTTGACATCATACCACGCATTTATGGTTCCCCGGGGCAACTGCATAAACCATGTAAAAGCAGGCCCTCGCAGGGTGCTCGCAAATACTTTGGTCATTACGGGATCATTTCCCATTAGATGACCTGCCTGCGATAAAAAGTAATATAAGTCCTGGTTTGGGGACCCCTTCCCGTCATATGACTCCAACTTGAGCGGTTTATACTTTTCGGGATACGGTGTCAAATCCCATTCAGGTGGATATGACCTTAAAACCCCCGATTCCTTCAGTTCCTTCTTGTGTATCAAGGCATCAAGTTGGCTTTGCAATTTTTCGATCTTTTCTCCATGAGGATCATAGAAAGAGTATTTGTCATCATCCTCATATATCGAATAACCCTTTTCTTGTTTAGTATCTTCACTTGTCTTAGGTGGCGGTGCCGAAGAAGTTTTAGCCATATCATCGGCTATTTTCTGGGTATTTCCGATCACTTTTAGAAGCATTAGTTTGAGGTCATCAATGGCCTTCTGCTGACCTCGAATCATCTGCTCTTGGGCTTCCATTCTCTAGTCAGTGTCATCGGACCTGTCCACCATATGTGATGCTGATTATCGTGGTCGGGAAGATGCACGAGATTTTGGGGAAGTTATAGCTGAATTGTCGCTATCATCATCATAAGATCCTTTTGAAAGTTTCTTATAATTTCGAGGAGCGACAGCACCTGATTTGAGCCGGGTAAAATGATGAGGTTCTTCATCGTCTGCATCTGACTCATATTCTTTCTCTATAATCTTTTTGCCTTTACCGATCATATTTGAGGTCACTGCGTTTAATTCTTTTTCTTTAATTTTATATCTCAGATCACTCTTTCTCCTCTTCGGAGTATCTTGACGAGACTCAGCTATTCTGTTAAATACAGACACTCTCTTTTTAGTACAACAGCAATTATCCAATATAGCATATATGGCTGTTATGAGCTGCTCACAATGACATGTTGAGTGTAGCTGAGCTTGAGTCATATTTCTTATTTTTGTCAAGTAATTTCTGAGATTGGTGACCTTGGAAGATGATGAATCGTGCGGGCCACCTGGTTGTTGAGAGGGTTTAGGAACCCATTGAACCCTCTTGAGATTACTGGAGTCCAGTTCTGATCCATTGATGCGAGGGTCAGTCTTATTTCTGTAGTTAATTGGATCTGTGCGAGGCTCAAAAATAGCTTCGCGTCTCTTCTCGGCGGGCTCAGAAATAGCTCCGCGTTTCTTCATTTCGCGGGGCTGAGAAATAGCTCCTCGTTTCATTTCGCGGGGCTGAAGAATAGCTCCGCGTCTTGTCATGCCAGCCTCGCGTTTCTCGCTGGCTTGGTGTGTCTTCTGAAGTCTAGCCTCTGGAATGGTAGCCCCGCGTGAAGGGAAGTTCTTGCACGCTGGCTTATTCTTGTGATTAACACAAGTCATAACTTCGCGTCTAGCGCGATTTTTACGATTGACGACAATCTGTCAATCATCTTCGCGATCCTTGCGAGTGTCAGGAATCTTGCGTTTATCGCAAGTACTATTGGCTTCGCGTTTCTCGCTAAGCTCAGTATTAGCCTCGCATGGAGAATCACACGCTGGCTGTAAGGAATTTTTATCCCCGCGTTCCTCGCGAGTATTAAAAATCTTGCGTTTCTCGCAAGTGCTACTAGCTTCGCGTTTATTGCTAAGTCCAGTAGTAGCCTCACATGGAAAATCACATGCTGGTTTTAAAGAGATTTTATCCTCGTGTTCCTCGCTAGTGTAAGAAGTCTTGCGTTTATCACAAGTATTACTAGCCTCGCGTTTCTTGCTTGGCTCAGTATCAGCCTCGCGTGGAAAATCACACGCTGGCTTTAAAGAATTTTTATACTTGCGTTTCTCGTGAGTGTCAGATATTTTGCGACTAGCGCAAATCTCACTGGCTTCGCGTTTCTCGCTAGGCTCAGCAATAGCCTCGCGTGGAAAATCACACGCTGGCTTTGAGGAAAGTTTATACTCGCGTTTCTCGCGAGTGTCGGAGTTTCTGCAACTCGTGCAAATATTGCTAGCTTCGCGTCTCTCGCTAGGCTTAGCAATAACCTCGCGTGGAAAATCACACGCTGGCTTTTCCTTGCTTTTAAGGCAAGTCATCACTTCGTGTTTAACGCGATAGATGCTGGTCTCGTGATTAGCGAGAGCCAGTTTGCGAGGGACCATAGCCTCGCATCCATTAGCCTCGCGTTTAAGGCGGTCTTTGAGGGCTTTACGCCTTGCTCTTCGATTTCTGTTTCGGAGTTGGGTTCTGGTCAATCCAGTTCCCATGTCTTCTTCGGCGATAAGGAGGTCATCCTCTGCCAGGATTTCCTGCCCGAACACCGACTCTATGGTCGCGGTCTCCACGGATCCCCGTTTCTCAGTGGATTCCTTTTTACCCGTCGCTCGGGTACTGGAGCGCAAGCGACGATAGTGTCGTGTGTCGTTCAGGTTACCTGATGATCCAGAGGAAAGGTATTCCTTATACTTCAGATGGTCGATTTCAACGATGAGCATATCTACGTCGGATCCGATCCTATCGACGTCCGATTGCGCCACAATCTCTTTTTCGATGAAAGAGACGGCTCCCACTGTGGTCGCCAGTTTGTTCGCAGCAAACTTCGTTTGTTGCTTTCCTTCCATTGAATTCAACTTAGATTACAATGAAAGAGAACAAGAAAAAGAACAAACGAGAGGATTTTATATTTCAATCTCTCTCTTTTACAAAATATTGCATGGGATCTGTGGCGATGGGAACTATAGCAGCTCCTTTGGACGATCGGTACGTCGAGTTCTTCTCTATCGAAGATGGCGGCCGACTGATCTCTTCTGTTCTTCACGAATTCAAGGCTCTGTGCGTAACTTGAATTCTCTAAGAGGAAGAGATCTCCGAAAACTTCAGATGCCGAAAAGAAGACCGATGATCTGATGATCTATTATTAATTGATCCTTCCTAAAGTCTCCTCAAAGAGGGTATTTATAGACTTTAGTGGTTATGAGAGTTTCCATAGGAATAAGAATCAAGATATCCAAAGGAATAGTAATCAAGATATCCAAAGGAATAGGAATCAAGATATTTGTATTCATCAAGGATTCTAATCAAATATTTAATATTGATTTAAATCTCTTGATTTGGAATTCTGATTGGACTCAATTTGGGTATTGGATAAGCTCAAATCTCAATCACAATCAATTTAGGATTCTAATGAAATCTGCTCACGCGGAGTAAATGCGGAGCTAAATTCATCAGAACGCGGAGCTATAGATTAGCTCCGCGTTTTGCTCAAACGCGAGGCTAAAATAGCCAAACGCGGGGCTACGGAGTTAGCTCCGCGTTCTGTTGTGGAAAATCCTTTTAACTTAGAAATTTTCACTGCCAACACTCATGCGGAGTAAATGCGGAGCTAAATTCATCAGAACGCGGAGCTATGGATTAGCTCGGCGTTTTGCTCAAACGCGAGGCTAAAATAGCCAAACGCGGGGCTGCGGAGTTAGCTCCGCGTTCTGTTATGGAAAATCCTTTTAACTTAGAAATTTTCACTGCCAACATAACCCCCTCCAAAGTTTTCAAAATGGCTTTAGAACTTAGCAAATTTTGAAATACTTTGGATACTTAAACTGAAACGCGGAGTTAAAATACCAAGTTTATCTCGCGTTTAGTTCACTTACGCGGAGCTAAATAGCTTCGCGTTTCAGTGAGTAACTGCTCATTAATAGCTCGGTAATTACTCTTGCTCTGACTTTCTTCTACGCAAAGTTATCGCGTCATCCTCGCGCTTGAAACGTGGGGCTATTTCTTCAGCTGCACGCGGAGTTAGTTTAGCTCTGCGTTTTCATACTTAGAAGATTCTTCAAATTTTGTCGAACTCCTGATTCTTCTTTTGCAGTGAATCAGATTCAGTCTGATGAGTTGCTGATATCTCTGGCCAGTGTGGAGTGTAGCTTTTCCCTGATATATCTTTAAAGGCTAGCTGTGCACCGATTTTCGTCAGCAAAAGTAACTCTAAGGAAGTCAGAAGCATATGATTTACATCATAATTGCAGGTTTCAAGCCCTGGCTCCAAAAGATAAACATTTCACAAGAACTCTGCGGCAGCTCAAAGCTATAGAGATGATCATCTAAAGGCTTGTAGCATGTCGAATCCAACTTGTGTATCTTCATTAGGATTCTTGCAGCAGTATATTTAGATAATCCACTAAGAACTTTTAACAGATCATAATTAACATTTGCAGAGGAGATCTTTTGCATGTGAACCAGGGAATTTCAACACTCCATGGAGGCTTGATGTCGGATTATTGAACCTTTTGGGAGAGCTATAACTCCCTCTTCTTCTGTAATCCTTTTCTTTTATGAAGTAAAGGCAAATATTTTCCTCTCTATCTGTCGACTTTAAGAATTTGCTTGCTTAACAAATAGATGGTTCATTGTTTTGGTAAAACAATCTAAGGCCCATTTGCGTAACTTAGATTTGTTAATACCGAGGTAATCGGTTAAATATTACCAAATTTCGACAGAGGCACCTAATTGCGCATGCCTGGTAAGAAAGAAATTTAAGTGCTCATCTTCGTAACTTGAACAAGTGGAGGCGGTCCAAGGCTCTCATGCGTAACTTGAACTGGGCACACCAAGATGATCGGGTAAGGATCATTTAATTTCGGCAGAGGCGCCTAATTGCACATGCCTAGTCAAAGTGCTCTCACACGTAACTTGAACGGAGATGGGAATAATCCAAATCATACTGTCAGAGGTAAAAGTTTAACATGACAGGTCCACGGGATTTTTAGCAAACCCCCAGTTATCAACGGATTTGATTAGTCTTTACCAATCGCCGTTTGTGTTGGGCTAGCCATGCTATTCCCCTCAGCATGGTGAGTTTGTCGAAAAATTGATTTCCTCTTTCCTTTGCCTTTAATCAGCATTGGGTAGTTTATTCATACTTTTACCCTCAGTATGATAGGGTTGGCGAGGAACTTGATCTCCTCTTCCCTCTGCCTTAACAGCATTGGGCAATCGAATATTTTTATTTATAGCACCAAATTAGCCATTCCAATGGCTATTGAGAATAGCAGAAGCATGATATTTATCATCATCAATATTTTCGGCACCCCCAGCCAAATCCGGCTGTTAACCAATGAGGACGATTTGATTGCAGCTGAGGTTCGAAGCATACCCAAGAGGTCAGCTTGCAAGTGCAGGCTGCCCACGCTTGGTGTCGATATTGGCTTCCCTACTGGTACAGGGATCGCTTTGGTAGGGAACTTATTGGTTTCAACTACCAAAGTTGCAATATTTGCAGAAACTTTCTTTTGATCCTCTTTAAGTGTGAGAACTCCGGCTTCTATCAATGCCTGAATTCGGTTCTTAAGAGGATAACAATCCTTAGTTGGGTGCCCGATATTCCGATGGTACAGGCAATAGTTTGGGTCGTTGGTTTTACCAACGTCTTCCGGTTTTTCATTTTTCGGAAGTTTTAGCAAGCCCTTTCTGAGGAGAAGATGGAATAGAGTACCAGTCTGCTCAGTCTTGAATGTATAAATTTTATCTTCACGGGGCTTATTCTGACCTGCACCTCTCGGATTCTGAGGTCTTGATTTTGGATCTGCAACTGAGGCCATCACAGCCTTCCCTTTATTTTCAGGATTCTGTGGATATGGCATGTTATTCATAGAGTTTCTCGTGCTACGAGATTCCACAATCCGACGAATTATATCTTCTGCCTGCTCTCCCTGCCTCAGCAGATCTTTCCAAGTTCTGGACTCTACAGCTCCCATTCTTATCAGTATGTCAGTCCTGAAGTTATGCTTGCAGGTTTCTACCAGGGTTTCCTGGGTCATACCGTGTCGACAATACACGGATTTTTCCCTAAAGCGTTCAATAAAACTTTTAACCGTTTCTTCTTCCCCTTGTTTCGTCGCAAGGAGGGAATGCACCGATATTTCGGTATCATCCTCAAAGAAACGTGCCAAGAACTGCTTCTCGACATCATACCAAGCATTTTTGGTTCCTGAGGGCAACTACATAAACCATGTAAAAGCAGGCCCTCGCAGGGTGCTCGCAAATACTTTGGTCATTACGGGATCATTTCCCATTAGATGACCTGCCTGCGATAAAAAGTAATATAAGTGCTGGCTTGGGGACCCCTTCCCGTCATATGACTCCAACTTGAGCGGTTTATACTTTTCGGGATATGGTGTCAATCCCATTCAGGTGGATATGGCCTTGAAACCCCCGATTCATTCAGTTCCTTCTTGTGCATCAAGGCATCAAGTTGGCTTTGCAATTTTTTGGTCTTTTCTTCATAAGGATCATAGAAAGAGTATTTATCATCATCCTCATGTATCGAATGACCCTTTTCTTGTTTAGTATCTTCACTTGTCTTAGGTGGCGGTGCCGAAGAAGTTTTAGGCATATCATCGGCTATTTTCTGGGTATTTCCGATCACTTTTAGAAGCATTAGTTTGAGGTCATCAATGGCCTTCTGCTGACCTCGAATCATCTGCTCTTGGGCTTCCATTCTCTGGTCAGTGTCATCGGACCTGTCCACCATATGTGATGCTGATTTTCGTGATCGGGAAGATGCACGAGATTTTGGGGAAGTTATAGCTGAATTGTCGCTGTCATCATCATAAGATCCTTTTGAAAGTTTCTTATAATTTCGAGGAGCGACAGCACCTGATTTAAGCCGGGTAAAATGATGAGGTTCTTCATCGTCTGCATCTGACTCATATTATTTCTCCATAATCTTTTTGCCTTTGCCGACCATATTTGAGGTCACTGTGTTTAGTTCTTTTTCTTTAATTTTGTATCTCAGATCATCTTTTCTCCTCTTTGGAGTATCTTGATGAAACTCAGTTATTCTGTTAAACACTCTCTTCTTAGTACAATAGCAATTATTCAATACAGTAGATATGGCTGTTATGAGCTGCTCACAATGACATGTTGAGTGTAACTGAGCTTGAGTCATATTTCTTATTTTTGTCAAATAATTTCTGAGATCGGTGACCTTGGATGACGAAGAATCGTGGGGGCCACCTGGTTGTTGAGAGGGTTTAGGAACCCATTGAACCTTCTTGAGATTACTGAAGTCCAGTTCTGGTCCATTGACGTGACTATCAGCCCTGATTCTATAGTCGGGTTGATCTACGCGGGGCTTAGAAACAGCTTCGCGTTTTGGAACGCGGGGCTGAAAATTAGCTTCGTGTTTTGGAACGTGGGGCGGAAAAATAACTCCGCGTTTTGCTACGTTAGCCTTGCGTTTTACGCTGGCTTGGCGTGCCTTCAGAAGTTTCTCTTCTGGATTTTTAGCCCCGCGTGGAAGAAAATTCCTGTACGCTGGCTTATTCTTGTGATTAACACAAGTCATAACTTCGCGTCGCGATTTTTACGATTGACGACAATCTGCCAATCATCTTCGCGATCATCGCGAGTGTCAGGAATCTTGCATTTATCACAAGTACTATTGGCTTCGCGTTTCTCGCTAGGCTCAGCAATAGCCTTGCGTGAAGAGTCACACGCTGGCTGTAAGGAATTTTTATCCCCGCGTTCCTCGCGAGTATTAAAAATCTTGCGTTTCTCGCAAGTGCTACTAGCTTCGCGTTTATTGCTAAGTCCAGTAGTAGCCTCGCATGGAAAATCACATGCTGGCTTTAAAGAGATTTTATACTCGCGTTTCTCACGAGTGTCAGAAATTTTGCGACTAGCGCAAATCTAACTGGCTTCGCGTTTTTCGCTAGGCTCAGCAATAGCCTCGCGTGAAGAGTCACACGCTGGCTTTGAAGAATTTTTATACTCGCGTCTCTCGCGAGTGTTAAGTATTTTGCGACTAGCGCAACCCCTACTGGCTTCGCGTCTCTCGCTAGGCTCAGCAATAGCCTCGCGTGAAGAATCACACACTGGCTTTTCCTTGCTTTTAAGGCAAGTTGTATCTTCATGTTTAACGCGGTAGAGACTGGTCTCGCGGGTAGCGCGAGCCAGTTTGCGAGGGACCATAACCTCGCGTCCTCTGGTGTTAGCTCCGCGTCCAAGGCGGGCTTTGAGGGCTTTACGCCTCAGTCTCCGATTCCTGTTTCGGAGTTGGGTTCTGGTCAATCCAGTTCCCATGTCTTCTTCGGCGATAAGGAGGTCATCCTCTGCCAGGATTTCCTGCCCGAACGCCGGCTCTATGGTCGCGGTCTCCACGGATCCCCGTTTCTCGGTGGATTCATTTTTACCCGTCGCTCGGGTACTGGAGCGCACGCGACGATAGTGTCGTGTGTCGTTCAGGTTACCTGATGATCCAGAGGAAAGGTACTCCTTGTACTTCAGATGGTCGATTTCAACGACGAGCATATCTACGTCGGATCCGATCCTATCGACGTCCGATTGCACCACAACCTCTTTTTCGATGAAAGAGACGGCTCCCACTATGGTCGCCAGTTTGTTCGCAGCAAAATTCTGTTGTTGCTTTCCTTCCATTGAATAAGCTTGGATTACAATGAAAGAGAACAAGAAAAAGAACAAACGAGAGGATTTTATATTTCAATCTCTCTCTTTTACAATGTTTTGCGTGGGATCTGCGGCGATGGGAACTATAGTAGCTCCTTTGGACGATCCGGCGTCGAAACTCTTCTCTGTCGAAGATGGCGGCCGACTGTAGAACTGATCTCTTCTGGTCTTCACGAATCCAAAGCTCTGTGCGTAACTTGAATTCTCCAAGAGGAAGAGATCTCCGAAAACTTCTGATGCCAAGAAGAAGACCGATGATCAAAAAGATTGATCTATTATATATTGATCCTCTCTAAAGTCTCCTCAAAGAGGGTATTTATAGACTTTAGTGGTTATGAGAGTTTCCATAGGAATAGGAATCAAGATATCCAAAGGAATAGGAATCAAGATATTTGTATTCATCAAGGATTCTAATCAAATATTTAATATTGATTTAAATCTCTTGATTTGGAATTCTGATTGGATTCAATTTGGGTATTGGATAAGCCCAAATCTCAATCACAATCAATTTAGGATTCTAATGAAATCTGCTCATGCGGAGTAAACGCAGAGCTAAATTCATCATAACGCGGAGTTATGGATTAGCTCCGCGTTTTGCTCAAACGCGAGGCTAAAATAGCCAAACGCAGGGCTGCGGAGTTAGCTCCGCGTTCTGTTGTGGAAAATCCTTTTAACTTAGAAATTTTCACTGCCAACACTGCTTTCTCATCATATTTTTTTAATTTAATTTTCTAGCTCAAACATCTATGTCATGTGCCTTACTGACTGCTGCTGCTTTTACAAATAAAAATATTTTGTAAACGTCCTCTTGACATAATGATCAGAAGGAAGTTAACAATACCCATTATTGCACTCTCTCTTTGGTCTCTGAATATGTTTTATGTGCTTTCAGATTCTTGCTGCTATATTGAAGTTGATAATTCTTTTTCTTGCTTCAGTGGCCTCACAACAAATAGAATATACTGCTCTCAGTTGTACTTAACAAGTTGATAATTCTGGAAAGCATGTTTCTGTATTGAATTTGTTGAACTTCCTTTTCAACTTGTTACTCTTTTTTGGATGGGTTGGTTTCATATCATACTCTTAACATTTTCTTTACTATTGGGGACTTCTTAATTGATTTGGATTTTACTCTTTTTTTAGGTGTTGTCATGGAGGCAAAAGCTCAGTTGGTTAGAATTCTTGATCGAGTTAGAAGTGACGTGGAAGGAAGCTCTCTGCACCAGCTATAACCAATACATCCGGAGAAGGCATACGAATAGTTTCTGCCTCAAACCCTGAAGCAAGAGATGCTGCAGATCTCCTGAGGTACTTCCTTTTGCTCGTTATACACTCATAGCCCATAAAAATAGCTACTTGTTAGGAATGAGAACGGGTAGGTCCAATGGCTAAACATATGGACACAAAATGCGATATCTTTTCACACCCGAGCTTATTCCCATGAACAATGCTTTCTTGGCTCTTGGATCCAACTTAGACTCCTTTACATAATAATAAGCAGTGGACCAAACATATGTAAGGAATCATAATCATAAGCAGGTTTTCAGACCATACCTCAATCGGTGTCTTACCTTCAATCGCAGCTGATGGTAATTGATTAATGAGATGATATGCATAAGTCACTGCCTCAGCCCAAAATCCCTTGCTTAACTTAGCATTAAGCAACATATACCGAACCTTCTCCAGCAAAGTCCTGTTCATGCGTTCTACCACCCATTTTGTTGTGGTGAATCTGTATTGTTGAAGTGTCGAGCAATACCTTCATCTTAGCAAACTTTCAGAAACGGGTCGTTTTTATACTCACTACTGTTATCTGATCTAAGCTTCTTTATCTTCCTGCCGGTCTGAGTCTCAATTATCTTTTTCCATTTCAGAAAAATTTCCAACACTTCATCTTTAGTCTTCATCAGATACACCCAAACTCTTCTAGAGTAATCATTAAAAAAAAGTAACAAACTAATGCATACCTCCCAAACAAGGTATTCTAGTAGGACCCAAAATATCAGAGTAAATATAGTCCGAAATTCCTTCAGTATTATGGATGGTGGTGCCAAACTTTACTCTTGTCTTTTTTCTCATGATACAATACTTACAGAAATCTAATTTACAGGTTTTTGCACCTTTTAGCAGGTCTTTCTTCATTAAATTCTACAAAACTGCATGACCAAGTCGCATGTGCCACAACATAGTTGTTTCTACATATGTATCCTCTTCAGAGACTGTAACTGCTGATCCAATAACTGTACTACGCTGAAAGAAATATAGGTTATTCTTTCTTGTACTTTTCATCACCAAAAGTGCTGCTGAAGTGACTCTGAGAACTCCATCTTAGATAGATATAGTGAAACCTTATGCTTATAACTCTCCCAAAGAGATGAGATTCTTCTTCAAATCCAGTGCATACCGAACATCTGTCAAAACTCTTATCGATTCATCATGATTTTTTAAACGGATTGAATCTATCACAGTTATCTTGTAAGAGCTGTCGTTGCCCATAAAAACAGCTTCTCCATCAAACTCTTCAAAATTGAAGAACCACTCCTTGTAAGGACACATATGATAGGTGCATCCAGAATTCTAAATCCACTCATCAGAATAAGAAACTAAAGGTAGACCAACCAATGCAAAATCTGAGTCATCATCTTCACACTTTACTACACATGTATCAGAATCAGTCTTGCCCTTATTTTTCTTCTTCAACTTTGGATAACTTTTCTTCCAATACCTTTTCTTATGACAAAAAATACATTCATCTTTATCAGGTCTGTCTCTTGATTGGGATCTACCTCTCTGATTGGATTTAAGACTATGAGATCAGCGGCAATATACGCCTCAGCTGTATTATACCCATGCTTTTTCTAATGTTTCTTCCTGATCTCAGAATTGTACAATGCATTGTATACCTCATCAAAAGTTACTTTATCCTTACCACGAAAGAGAGTAGTGACAAGGTGATCATACTTATCAGGAAGAGAAGTCAACAATAATAATGCTTGATCTTCATCTTCAACAGTCACATCCAAATTTAACAAATCTGCTATTAATTTATTAAAAACAGTAATGTAATCATTGATAGATGTACTTGGTTGATACTGAAAACGGAATAATTTCTTCTCAAATAGAGCCGAGTCCCACTGCTCTTTTTCATAAACTTATTCTCCAGCTTATCCTACATCTTACTTGCAGACATCTTTCTCATGAAATAATACTTTTGTTCCCTTGTGAGACAAGATCGAATGGTACCATATGCTTGGCGATTGATTCTTTCTCATTTTTTATCAGTTGTCTTATCTGGCTTCTTGTCTTCCAGAGCAATTTCCAACTCTTACTGATAAAGAATATCCAAAACTTCGCGCTGTCACATACCAAAGTTGTTGCAGCCATCAAACTTTTTAATTTCGAACTTTGCATTAGTTACAATAATCTTAACTAATGTAGACGAAAAACCTTCTGCCATTTTTTAATAATTTGCCAAGGTCGAACCCTCGGCTCTGATACCACTTGTTGCGTAAAACAGATATGTTACCCACACAAATAGACACCCAAAATAGTGAGCAAGATGAGAATAATTCCATCAAAATATTTCAAGTTAACAACAAATTAAACAAAGTTCATTTAATTGTCAGACTACGATGCATCTTAAATATTGCCAAATGTCAACTCTTGGCGTGTGTGTGTCTATATATATATATATATATAGAGAGAGAGAGAGAGAGAGAGAGAGAGAGAGAGAGAGATAAGTGAGACCTGGTCCTCATCTGGAGATATTAAGTCGTCTGCAGGGATCGGTGCAAGCGATTCACGTACAATATATGGTTAAATTAAGAATATCAAGATTCAACTTCTGAAAGGCGCTGCATCAAAAAATTCTTTGTAATGGACAACTGTTCATTTGAAATCTTTTTGCTGTATTTATTCCAAAACTTTAATTTTGACAGCTATTTACCAAGAAATTCTTGATCCTTAACGTGACATCTCATATACATTAGACTAAAATCAGTTTACTTTGGGACTATCCCAATTTTAGCTATTTAGTGTCGAAGAATTATTTCAAACGACTATTCATATTTTAAAGCTTAGATAATCTTTTTGCAAAGAATTATTCTACATCTTTTGTTTAATCAATGCTTTCACATTATAAAATCCAATTAATAGACAAATATTTGGTTGATAATGGTAGTTTAATAGCATCATGCAGATTGGTTTATTCCTGCTGAATGGAATTTACAAGAATTTATATATTGATTAACTAGGATGACATTAACATCAAGTCTTCAATGAAAGTTGTACCGGAATCTCTAGCAAGCTATAACATTTTATCGATAAAATATCTACATGGATATGTATAACGTACAAGCTTGGAATATGCATATTGATATCTATAACCAAAGATATGATAAAGCAACGATATTTTGTTGTAGCATTTGGAATTCCAATTTGTTATAAACAATTAGACTGCGAGGGGTTGCCTAAGTCTATATAAACTTGACTGTATAAAAACTTGACTGTTAGTTTACTTTTGGTAGAAGTGTAGACTGCCTTCTCTTGAGTGTCTCTTGAGATGACAAAAGTATTTCCACCTTCGCCGAGATTTCTTCTAGGAGTCCATCCGCAAGGTTTCCTTCTCAAAACGAGAAAGGAGACCTCTCTGCTGTGGCGGAGGTACAGTTCTGTTCAATGACCAAAGAGGAAGATATCGATCTTTCTCCATCGATTGTGCAGAAGGCATAGTCTCTTATCATCCTATGCTCTTTAATGAAGTTTTTGATAACCAAACAAAATGAACTATCGTACTGAATGGTTACGTTCTTTGTTGTTCTTGTTAATGCAATAGGGATTTGCCGAGTTCATTGGGACCTTCATACTTCTCTTCGTAGGGTGCGCGTCAGGGAAAGAAATGGAGCTCCCATAAACCTTATAATGTTTCTTCAGAGATTGTGGCTAATGAGACTGCCCACTCTTTCTACAATAACGTAGACGATAGATCCTAGAGAAGGCATTGTCTTCCCTTGGTCGTGAAAATACCAAAATGTTAAATACTGTATTACTCGTTAGTATGCACTCCATTTAAATGCAAACGAGCATTTCATTGAACTCTTTCTTTTTTTTTTTTTTTTTTTTTTTGACACTTAAAATTTGAATATAGTCATTATCCATTTATATGAATAACAGGTAAAGGTATTTTTATTTGAGAGAAAAGATAGATGGTAAGATGGTAAAAAGTACGATGGAGTGACTGAAGTGTCGAGTTTGATGTTCTCTCTACATAAAACTATCTATTTAAGACGACAACTTGGGAACCAGGAGAAATAGTGTACGCCTGAAACCGATAGTTTTCTTTTCCATTGCCATTGTAAGTCAATTACACCAAATAAAAAAAAAAAAATTACAACCTTTGGATTCAGAAATCACTCTTATCTTTTAATTTTTGTGAGCTCTCTTCGGCAGCGAGAGAAATAGATCCTATCTTCCATAGACGATCCGAACATCAGATCTGTTGATTCAAGTTACATATATCTTGATTTATCTCAATCGATATTATATCCCAATTCACATTTTTGTTTAGTTTTTTTTTTCTCGAATTCCTTTTTTGTTCATGTACGACTTATCACTATTTCATTTTTTATATATCCAAGCTGTATCTATTTCCAATTGAAATGGATACGTGTATGCATTTTCCTTGCAGAACCATGTCGCTGATTGGATAACAAACATGGATATCATAAAGTCCCATATCCGACTAAATTTTGTCCCTAGTGGCAGCATATAGTAACAAGTTACATCTGCAGGGACAAAATTTCATGATAATATATGTTCGGTAGATGATAATAGAAGTTTATTGTAAAACTCATTTAGTAGTTATCATTCAGAAACTACTATCTTTGTACTGTTTTGATTCAGATATGTCTTTGATAGAAGGCTTGGTATATCTTCTCTAAAACAGTTATATGTTGTTAATTATTGATCACTTTGTTGTCTCTGCTGAATCTTTGTCAAAGAGGGAGAGAAAAACAAATGTACATTCCTAAAATAATGACCAGAAGGGAGTTGACAACACCTATTATTGCACTATTTTTTTGATCTATTGATATGTTTTAATGTTCTTTCAAATGCTTTCTACTACATTGATGTTGATGATTCCTCTTCCTGCTTCAGTGGCCTTGCAGCTAATAAAATATGCTACTCTCATTTGTATTCAACGAAACAAAATCCATCACAAACTTTATTTTGAGGTTTTTGCGGTGAGCAACTATTCTCTGCTGCGTTCTATTAATGAGTGATAACAGAACAACCATCACAGACTTCATTACAGACATAAGTTTGTTGTATTACTAATTCTAAAAAGCATGCTTCTGCATTCAATTTGTTCAAATTTCATTACAACTTGTTACTCTTTTGTGGATGGGTTGATTTCATATCATATTCTTAACATTTTCTTTACTATCGTGGACTTCCTATTTGGCTTGGATTTTACTCTTTTTTAGGTGTTGTTGTGGAGGCAAACAAATAGTTTCTGCATCAAACCTTGAAGCGAAAGATGCTACGGATCTCCTATGGTACTTCTTTTTACTCTTTATACACTACGTAGCCCATAAAAAATAAATAACTACTTGTTTAGGGATGAGAATGTATGAATTTAAGGGCTAATTTTTTGTCTATCCTATTAAAAATTTAAGTTAGAAAAATAAATTTTTTTATTATTAACGTAAAATTTTGGATTGAATGGCTCAAAAATTGACTCTTTGACCCATCCATTCTTATCCCTACCTGCTATAGCTCTTTCACCTATTAAGTGCCCATGTATAGTTGTATCAAAGTGAATCTTTTTTACTATAAAACTCCATTATATAAATTTATAAGAATCTGTCTTTCAAACTTGGATCGTTTTCGGACTATGAATCCTCATCTTCGGCCACTCTCCTCGTAATTCGAAACACTTTTTCCAATTACTTCCATCGCCTTTGATCTCAGGAGTTCATATCCTCGTAAGAGCTGCTAAAATACTCAGACTCATCGTCGTACTTGCCGTCCTCATTGTCATTGTACACCTCTCCTTCTTCCCCTTTAACATTTTGTTTTCAGAGTATATTGCTAAGTCGCACACCTCTCCTTCTTTCCCTTTAACATTTTGTTTTCAGAGTATATTGCTAAGTCGCACTGGCACCATCACATACAAGACAATGCCCAACAAATGCAATGTAGAAGGGAACAACTGATCCAAGTAACTAGTGTTTGCTCTGTACATTGATGAGCGTCTCTTGAGGCCAGACAACAACTTCTTCGAGGAAAGGCTAATGATGGAAAATTCGAACTATGGCAGATGAGAAAGAGGGGGGAGGCCTTATAAATACCATAAGAGATGCAACAATTCCATTGTTGAAGAGGATCAGAGGAGCCTGAATCTTGAGTCAGTTTCAGGTTCTGCTACTGCATATTTAAACTTCTTGTAGGAAGTAATAGCAGTAGCAGTATAAGAGAATCCAGACATGTTAATATTGCAAATACGAGACATGTAAATGAAAGCCTTTCAAATAGATGGGATCTTACCGACAAGAGATGAAAATACATCATCAAAATCAAAACTATGAAATATCAAGCAAATCAAATAAGAGAACACAAAAAATTTAACATGGTTCGGAGCAAGTCCTACGTCCACGGGTTAGATCAAATCTCCACTATTTTATGATGTATACAAATACAAATCTTATAACTCTCAAATTTCTAAAAGTTATAAGGAAAATTTCTCACTCTCAAGAAGATGGCTAGACTCCAAAAGATTGCATAAGAGTTTTCAAAAGCTCCTTCTAAAAGTCTTCCAAATAAAGTATGCCATCAATCGGTCAAAGCCCCTATCGATGGGGTCCAACCCGCATTGACCCTTCGCTGCAAGATTTGCTACTCCCTTCAATGGTTCCTCTGAAATATTGAGGAAAAGCACCAGTTAATTCCTAACTTAATTGTGAGACTAAAGATTCGAGAAAGGATTTTCAATTCAAGTAGAACTAGATATAAATACTACTACTACTAATAATAATAGCCTTTTTGAGTAAGAATCAAATCAGCCTAACAAGAAAACAAAGAAAACTCATACAAGAAGTATCCAAGTGGTCTGAGTGTTTGTTTTTGAAGAATATGAGGACAAGTATATAATTGTTCCATCTTTTTTAAAAAAAAATAATATTAAACATTCAATTTGTGTTCCTGCACTTATTCCTCCCAACATAAAAATTAACAAGCAAATTACATTTAAGTTGGATTAGAAAATTCTAACACAAAAAAATGTCCTTAAAATTAATGATGAAAAATGAAAGATACTAATAAAAAAAACGAAGTAAATATGGAGGAAGGAGGACAAGAGATGTTTTTAAAATTATTAATCGATAAACTGATATATAAATGGGAAAAAAAAAATGGACAATAATTAATGCCTAACCTTCCTCATGATTAAAGCACGGAAAATTCTGGAATGTGGAAAGCAGGGGCCAGTATTGACCGCCTTCAATACATTTTTCCCGTAGAGCTTTATTGCAGCGTAGAGTGAGTGCCTGTAATGTGTTGTTTGTCCTCGCCTCAAGAATGACTCTCAGCAGCCACTCTGGAAGGTACTCCTCCTCCAAATGTAGAGACAAAGCTTTGAAGCATGTCCAATTTCTCTACATACTTTAACATTGGACAGAACTCAACTGTCATCTCCTTTAGTGCTGGAAGATTTGAGATCCTTTCAAAACACTTACAACTCCGAACAATCAAATTTTCCAAGGAGGGGATGTTCTTGATTTCTCTTAGGCTATCAGCAATACTGATTTCACAACGCTTCAAAGCTGCAGCATGTTGCAGGCCATCTGGAAGAGCTCTCAAATTGGGGCAGTCAAAAATAACCAAATGCTGAAGGCATGGTAGCTGCTTGATAGGTTTCTTCATTCCTTCATCCTCCTCCTTCGCATCGCATACCCATTCCTCCCAATTATTCATCCCTTCTATAAACAATTTTTCAAGCTTGGGGAAGGCTGTTAGTGTTGCCTTGTGGCCGTATTCATCCTCGGTATCGCAGCCAAGAAGTTCAGGGCCAATGGTAACAACATTAGGCATTCTACAGACAATAAGGATCTCAACTGTGGCAATTGGCCTAATGGTGGAAGGTATTGACATGATTTACAATTCTTAAGTATTAAAGTAGTCAGGTTAGGAAGCATGCTTATCCACAACGGAAAATTAAGCCCACTAAAGTAACGGACATGAAGAGCTTCTAGGCTTGGCGAAGAGGAAAGTTCTTCGAGAATCTGTTCATCTCTATCAGAAATCAATGACCGATCAGCATGGTAGTTCCATCTTAGTTTTAACTTCTTGAGATGACGTTTATTAGATAAGGGCTTAATCCCTCTCCTAATAAATACCCTGTCCCTCTCTAATATATCAATATGGATATTTTTGAGTCGGGACATAAATTGCAACTCATCCAAACCACACCCATATTGGCTTTCATGATCGCTATTATCGTCTTCACCAACCACAAATCCTTGAAATTCAGTGAGATGTTCCAGTTTTTCTATTTCGATCGGCAAGTGGCTAATTGGTGTGCCTCTAAGGTCAAGGCATCTTAAATTGCATAGCTGTGTAATGCTCTGTGGAAGGGTGTGTAAGCAATCGCAACATGAGAGGTTCAAGAATTGTAGGTTGATAAGGCACCCAAGAGATTCTGATAGCTGGGAGACCTTAGTGCGCTTAAGATTAAGTCATAGATGTTCGAGATTTCTTATAGATTCTGGAATGCTCTCTATCTTGCTACCATTAAGATCCAACACTCGGAGGTATGTAAACCTTTGAAAAAGAACCTGTACTTTAATCTGCTCACAATCAACCATACGAAGAGTCCTCAAGCCTTTTGAATCTTCCACCGCATTTAAGACAGTTTCTGTTTCTTCCATATTGTAGATTGCTAGCCAACGTAGCCTCGACGAATTCTTTTGAGGGAAAGGGAGCTTCAATGCATTTGGATTGGTCGAGTCATTTCCATCAACAATTTGGCTCTCGTTCCATGTTAGAAACAAAGCAAGTGATCGTGTCAAATCATGAATTGTGCACCACATCTGCTGATTAAATTTATCACTTATGGGACGTAATAGACTTCTTCTTATTAAATCATGGAAACAATCATTTGCAATATCTTCTGGTAGAGAATTCTCAAGTGCTGTAATAAATCCTTCTGCCACCCACAACCTACGGAGGTCTTCTGTATATAACACAGCATCTTCAGGCCACAGTAGAGAAAGCATTGCTTGAGCTGAGAGGGCAGATCTTCATAGCTGAGGTACAAGGCTCCCCTTACTTTTTCGGGAAGCTCCCCCGTTACAGACCATGTATGGCTTCTGTCCAGCTTTTCCCATTCACTGTTGTTTCTTCTGTCTTTTGTTCTCAAAACGCCACCAACGGCTTTGATGGCGAGAGGAAGGCCATCACATTTCTTGACAATCTTCATTCCGACCCCATGCAAGTCCTGTATATCATCGTCGGCCCCATCTTCAAATACAGTTTTACATAGCAATGCCCATCCGTCCCATCCGTCATCATCAGAGAGTTTTTGCACCTCATAGGTCTGAATAGCTCCCATGCTTCTAGCAACATTTATATTTCTCGTGGTAACGAGAACTCTACTGCCTGATACAACTCCATGCCCCAACGGAGTCCTCAGCAGATCCTGCCATACATCAGCCCTCCACACATCGTCCAGTACAAGAAGGAACCTGCTGCCTGCAAGGGCAGAGCTAACGAGAGGCAGGAGCTCCGCCTTAGTTTCAGCATGGATATCTTGTCCCCCACCTGCACTCCTCATTACCTGCTTCAGCAGTCCTATCTCTGGGACACACACACCCACAGCTTCTTTGCGAAATGGGCTTGCACTTTCTGATGGTTGTATATTTTCTGAGCAAGCGTGGTCTTGCCGATCCCTCCCAATCCGACAATTGAGAAGACAAGTAGTAAGCCTCCTCCACCTTGTGAACTCAGGAGCGACTCCACCAGTCCATCGGCAGCTTGCTTAACTTTCGCTCCTACTAAATCAGGAGTGAGTAAAGGAGACGTCTGACGAGGGTCCACCTGGGTCACAGCCACACTGGAGCTGCTGGTTTGAGGTAGACTAAACATTGTCCTGTCCCTGGAGATCTCCTCAAGCCTCTGGTTCAGCTTTTCAATCTCCTTACCAATCTCATGACGGAATGGAATGCTGGTCACAGTATTACAGCATGATAAAAAGAAAGGGAATCGACGATGGCGTACCGATTTGGAGGTGGACGGTGGTGGTGATGCCTCTCCCTGCTCCAGGAGTTGACGGCCCTGCAGAGGTCGATGATATCATCGGCGTCGTACATAACGTCCCTCAGCTTGGACAGCCAATTGTTGACGGATTTGTCTTGGATCCTTCTGCGCTCTGCATCTGCAAGCACGTCTTTGATCATCTCCAGCTTCTCTTGAAGCCGTCGGAGGTCTTTCTTCACCCCCAATATCCTCACCACCTCTTCGGTGGCCAGCTCCTGTAACACGTCCAGGCATCTCCCAACAAAGGCATCAACAATCATCGCCATTCTCCCTCTCTCTCTCTCTCTCTCAGTGTCTGTTTGCACTGCACTAGTGTTCCAAACAATTATCGTCTATGGATCTCACATATAATTCGGAAGATAAGGATGATTCCCTACGCACATGCCTTGTTTTTTCTGTCAGGGGAAATTCTAAATGAGTGCCCCCCCTGACCGAGTCAGCACCAATTCCGCCGCGGTGCTCATCACTTTACCGTAGAATGTCGTGCTCACTAAGTCAAGTGTGGTGCGCAGTTAGAATTTCCCCTCTTTCGCTGGAATCTACTTTTCCAAGTGGTTGACAGCCTTGCAGGCATATTCTCCGAATAATTCCACCTTACCAACTCTTTAGTTGTAGGAAAATCTTTTAGGGTCATTGATCGAACCTCATGATCTTTTGAGGAAAAAAAATAAAAAGTTTAATATATGTTTTTTTGCATCAGGTGCCAAGGAAAAGAGATTTAAGAGCACGTCCCTTCACCTTATGTTTATTAGCTTTTCCTCCCTCTCTTATTTTTGCGATTCTCGTCTTCTTCTGCTTTTATTTTATGTACTATTCATTAGTTAATTTATTATTTTTGCCATGACTCGATAACCATTATTTCGTGCTATTGTTAGATAGATAACTGAACCACGAAACTACAAGAGAATTAGTAAATATTACCTACTGATGCCGATCAATCATCCAAACCCTGAAGGCTTATTTCTCGCAAATAAATAGCAATATAAGATTTTACTAATTCACTGTCATTACCTCATATTACCTCATGAATTTGCTAGAGGAATTCTATTGCCATGACGAAACCATATGAAACTGCAAGTTAATGAAACGAAGTCAACCTTTAGCATTTGATTAGCAATCCGATGCACTGCAATAGCCACAGAGCTGCTGAAAGAAATATGGACCGTACTATTAACATTAAGGATGAAAACAAGCAGATCCATAGGCAAATTCCTGATCCATTCTATTCAAAATTTTGAATTAACAGACAGAAATTTTTATTTTTAATTTAAAATTTTTAATATGACAGACTGAGAGAGATTACAGCAAGCATGTTGGGCATGCCTTTTCTTTTTGAGCATGGACTTGGAGAGACTATAGATGGATGTTTGGTTGTTTACACTCGAAGATGCCGCCCTCCAATGGAATTTGCACCTTTGATCTCTTAGATGAGCTTTTGGTATATTTTGTTATCTTCTTTTATGTATGTTATATAGTTCTAAGTAGCATGATGCAATACTTAGTTTCGTTACTGATTAATTAAATACGGAAGCTTAACTGCATCCATTTATGTTGAGAGAAAATGACTTCAACCGAAACATACTATTGATAACTTCCTAGAAAGAAAACCTATTTCCTCTAAACACATAAATGAATAATTTAAATCGCATTAAAATCCTAAAATGAGACCCAAAAAAAAAAAAAAAACCAAATCTACCTCCGAATCCACTTTGTTCATATCCCTATTTGTACAAAAAAAAAAAAAAAAAAAAAAAAAAATCCCTTTCAATTGTTTGCTCAAGGATCAGATACAAATCTTAATTCATCCTTCTAATTTGCACATATACCATAACAAATCCTATGAACCAATATCGGTCTTGAGGCACTTCAAACTTGTATAGTTTTCTAGTAAAACCATGCTATTTTATTTTAATTCAATCCTATGAACTATTATCAGTTTCGGGACACTTCAAACTTATATAGTTTTCTAGTAAAACCATACTATTTCGTTTTAATTCAATTTCAAAACCTATAATTTCTCTTCGGTTTGAGGGAAAATGAGAGAAAATAAAAGGAAAATGAGAGAAAATAAAAAAATAGAAAAGAAGAAGAAGAAGAAGAGCTTGCTTTCTATTGTTTGATTGGGGAGAAAATTTAAAGAAAAGATTTAAGCTGTGTTTGGATTGAGGGAAAATGAAGGAAAATAAAAGAAAAGGAAAGGAAAAGAGAAAAGGAAAGAAAAGAATATGAAAATTGGTTTCCTTTTTTATGTTTGGTTAGAAAGAAAATGAAAAAGAAAATTCCAAGGAAATTCTAAAACAATGCAGTTTTTTTATATTTGGTTGCTCAATAGAAAATTAAGAGAAAAATATAATTCTAATTAAACTATAGAAAATTTTAATATTAATTTACATATTTGTGATATAATTTTTAATTTTTAAATAATTAAGCATATAATAACCAAAGGGTCCAAACTTCACAAAATTTAAAAATATTTTGGAACTAAAATTACAAGAAAATTTCTGCAAAAATTTCTCTCCCTTTTTCCTTTTACTCTCAACTTTCCTTTTCTTTCATTTTCTCCTGGGTTTGAAGAAGAAAAGAAAAAAGAAAAAAAATCTAATACATTTTTTTTCACTTTCTTTCCTTTTTATTTTCTCTCCAATTTTCCTTCTAGCCAAACAGTGGAAAGCAACTTTCCTTTTCCTTTTCTTTTCTTTTCTTTTCCTTCATTTTCCCTTAATCCAAACACAGCCTCAGAGAAAATTAAGAGAAAGTAATGTTACAAAACTTTCCTTCTCTTTTTTTCTTGCCTAATGGCCCAAACCTTAAAAAAAAAAAAAAAAAAAAAGGAAAAGAAAAAAAAAAATGTTACTTTGTGCTTTTATCGTAGAGAGGCGGACCCAGACACTCGATTCAGGAGGACAAAGTTATTCAGGAGTCATGCTATCCATATGGCTCATCGAGTATAAGGGCAAATCCCCCTTTACCGAGGGTACCTAGCTTTGTTTCATAAAAAAGAAATTAGGCACAAGCTTTGTTTATTCTTTCATTGGAATGTCCTTTTTTTTGTTTATTAACAATTATCTTAGGTGGTGTCCGATCTGGATTTGTATATATTTTTAAACACTCACTGTTTTAATGAAAGGTTGGAATAAACTAATTACATTTGGTATTAAGAAAAGAATCCAAATCCAGCCCATAATTATGATGAACATAAAAAAAATGACACACTTAGTGGAGCACATGCCTGTAGATATGAGAATTACCATTTTCACTCCAAGATAAAGCAAAAAAAAAAAAACTTTTGTTACTATAGTATAATTACAAACAATACAAGCTACTAATTCTTTCTACCAAATCTCTTTGTCTAATTCTTTCTGACAAATCTCTTCGTTTAACCTCTAATTCTATCATGAGAAATAAATCTAGAATCTATGTGGCACACACTCATGGTCACCTACTGAGAACTATTATTTTTTTAAGCATAAACAGTAAGCTATAGGCTCCTATATTCCATTAATTAGTGATTAACAAAACAATTAATACATAGATAACTACTACAATATTAGTAAGAGACCCCCTAGCAGAGGCTATCAATATTACGTTTTAATACATCTTAATACAACATTTCCACTCCTCCAACTCCATACACTCCTCCCCTTGGATCTCACTCTATGAAGCCCTATCCGCTTCTCCTGCAAGGCCTCCTTCGCCTTGTTCCTCGTCCTGCAGAATCTCTAGAAATGGCCCAAGATCCAGTTTTCTTCGCACATCTCTCCTTGCGGGCCTAGTGGGGGAAGTGTTGCCTCTTTCATCATCACATGCACATCCTGCCCAAAAAACACCGTCATTCTCAATATTGGCATATAATTGTTGCAAATTTAGATGATGATTATTAAATATTCTTCTATTTCTTTCCAGCCAAATATTCCAAACATTTGCCAAAGAAGAGAAGAAGTTAGCCTAACTGATGGGAAGTTTTCAAGCCAGAGAAGAGATTAATTTTGTATGTGTTGAATATTACTCATGCTAAGTGTATAGAATTGGCTTGTTCCTTCTATTTCTAAGCTACTAATGTATTACTCTCAGTCCTTATCAGAGTAGGTGTTCTGAACCTGCAGTCACGAATGTTGGTTGGATCTCTATCTCCGCACCTCCAAAACCTCTCGTACCTCCAAGAACTCAATCTAGGCGACAACTAATCTCAGAATCCTCAACCTAACCACCCATTCTTTCGAAAAGAGATTCCTTCCAACATATCAGCATGTAAACAACTGGAGTATCTGGACCTAGAAATGGTAAGGGATATGTCCATGAGTCAAATTTTGACCCTTTCTATTCAAAATTTTGAATTAGAAATACAAAATTTTCATTTTTAATTCAAAAATTTGTATAGGGCGAGCTAAAAATGGACCCATGGACGCATCCATTACCATCCGATCTCAGCACCAATGTGTTAGTGGGCGAGTGCCAACTGAGCTCACCACATTATCAAAGTTATATATACCCTGATTCTGCATGTCAATAATCTCACGGGGAGTATTCTTGACTCCATCGGCGCTATCACAGGGTTGGACTTCCTTCAGATTGCCGAGAATCAGCTGTATGGTACGATTCCACTGTCCCTTTACAATCTATCATCTCTTACATTCGTAACTGTTGCAGGAAACCAATTGCATGGAAGCCTTCCACCATCATTAGGCCTCCTCCTTCTAAAACTCCGAACACTTCATGCATGTTGGGGAAAACTGGCTTACAGGCCCCATTCCTTGCAGTGTTTAGCCCTTGATAGAAGGTATTTACGGTCCTCCATATCTCGAAACCGTAATGTGGGTATGAGAGTAGCAAATCTTTAAATCTATCCCAACACTCGAATAATAGTTCATTTTCTTTCTGATAAAAGTTGAAAAGTTGCTTTCGCATATAATTTGTTCGATGTGAAGAAAAGATCTTTTTTAAGAAATCTTTTTGCATCTCATCTCATCTTCCTATTGAATTAGGACATAAAAAATGTAGCTATATCTTTGCTTTATCTTTAAGGAGAATAAAAAGAGTTTAAGCTTAAATTGCTCTGAAGTTAGAGCAAACATTTTTGAATTCTCGAAGGTGCAAATATAGGCTATCCGAATCCATCCAAAGGAATTTAAGCAAAAGTTAAACTACTCTAGATTTAACCTCAAAGTGTCTCATATTCAAAGGAAATGCAACATATGAAGGTTAGGTTGTCCTGTATCTTTTTCAAATTTTTTGGATCATAATCTCTACCTTCTTAGTTACTTTATGTTTAAATTTCATATATTTTGAAGTTCATTTGTTTCTTCATCAAGTGGATGCAAAGTATGCATGAAAACCATTAATTTTTTGTTTACTTAATGGAATAGCAAATCAAAATTAAAACCCAAAAAGTTAGGTATAAGTGAACCCTAGGGGATTGAGATCACAATCCAAAGAAATTTTCTACAAAAAATTATTAGAGCTAGTGAAATGGACCGCAGCTCAGGTAACTTACATTATGTGGCAGCTCATTTTCATATATGTGTGTGTAATATGTAAACATATGTATAATATGTATACAAATGCTAGTGCTATTTGTAGTTCTATATATTGAAAGGTGTGGATAAGACCCGATATCTCTCATGCCGTTAGCAAGGTGAGAAGGTATATGCATAATGCTAGTAAAAGACATTGGTAAGTGGTAAAGTGGACTTTACGGTATATTTTGGGTACTCTAGATATTGGTTTGAAGTTGGAGAAAGATAAATATCTTAGTCAGTTGATGGTATTTGTGGATTCTGACTTTGTTGATGAATTGGATAAGCATCATACTACCACATATTATACATTTACTCTTGCTAGAGGCCCAATTAGTTGGAGGTCGACTTTATAGTCTAATCAGGCTTTTTCTACTACGAAGGAAAAGTATATGATAGTAACAGAGGCTTTCAAGGAGACAATTTGCTTCTATGTATAATTGATGACTTGGGTGTTTTTAAGGAACATAAAAATGTTCATCACTATTAAGTTGACAAAGAAGTATATCATTTAAGGATAAAACACATTGGATGAAGACAATAGCCTTTTGAGGGAAATTGGCACTATAAATAACCCTGCTGATAGGTTGACCAATGTGATGTCTGGATCAAGTTCCAACGTTGCAGGGACTAAACAATTTCTTGCAAGTTTGAAGAGTTTTGGAACGATTTGGCCAACTAATATTTATTTCACATTCGTGATGATGTTATTCGGTTCTTAGATCATTTGATTAAATCTCATTTGTTAATACTCTAAGTTGCTGGAAATCGGAAATTTGCAATCTCGACAAGGTTGAGATTTGTTGCCTGTGAGTCAATTTTAGCCATAACAAAGAGGAGTCAGTTATAGCCTGCAATAATGGTGCAATGTAGGGAACCCCACCATCAATGGCGTGTCAGCCCCATCAATGGAGGGGCGTGCTATTCGAATTTTTGAGGAATTATGCTAACCAAACTCTATTTGACTTAAAGTTGGGTCCGAGCAATCCTAATCTTTTAATGGTTTTTTTTTAAAAATAAAATTTGGGAGTTTCTAAAGGGGCACACCATTTTTCCTAGTGAGTCCAATTTATAATTTTGTATTTATAACAAAATTATCCCTAAATTTTTAAGACCAATTTGTCATCTCCTTCAACCTCAGCTCCCCCTCTCCCTCTGCGAGAACTGCTGCAGATTTTTATTTTTTATTTTTTTGGAAGATTAAAATCCAATCCACTTGATTTGAGCTACATTGGATTGTGGGGAGTTTTGCAGTAGGTTGGAGAGGAGGTGGCCGGCCCTAGAGAGGAGGAGAGGAATTTCTAGGGTTAGTGGAGTTGGGTTTTAGGAAAAGTTTGTGAGAGAATGTAGAGAGGGTATTTTAGGTATTTTCAGTATGCTCACTAAGAAATACCGTCTCTTTTTTAAAGAGATGGTGGGCTCACTAGGAAAAAAAAAAAGGTGTGCTTCTCTAGAAACTCCCTAAAATTTTGGCATACAACAATGTACATATTTGTTCATCCCCTTGCGTTTTTTGAGATTTCTTTTTTGCACAGACCTTTTTAAGAATTCTGTAATCATCTTCTTTTCCAGAGATCAAATTGTAAATTTGACCAAATTTATAATTACATGCATTATCAATAATGCATTATCAATAGTATAGTTTGATTCGGCTCGTGGGCAGAAAACTTGCTCCGAACCACGTAAATTTTTGATGTTATCTGATTTGATTTATCTCCTCTTTAAAGTTCCTATTTTTACACTAAACCATAATTTTTCTATTTGAATTATTACTTCCGCACAATACGGTCACTTTCAGATTGACTGCAACATTCATGACACACTCTCTCGCCCACGTATCAGCGCACACGACTCCAGTAGCCACCCTCCGCTTCACCATCCTCGGCCATTTCCCTTGAAAACAGCTATCTTAACAACATCCAGACCGAAGAAAAATGAGTAATTTTACAATCGCAATAGAAAATACTTTTACATCATGAAAATTTGCTGAAATCATATTCATGCACTTCTATCAGTGTATAATAGATAGTTGGTTTAATTCCTCACTATAGTTTCCTTCATGTTTATGTTGATTGCTCGAATTCAAATTTGGAAATGAGCAAGAAATAAAAAAAATCTGTAACATTAACTTAAACCATATTCAAATTATAAATAACTTGCGCATTTTCTTTTTCATTTCCAAATTCCAACTGTTGAAGGAGAGAAGTCCAGGAAAAGAAAATGAAGCAACAGTCTCCAACACGAAGCTAGACTAGTAGCTTTGTGGCTAGACTCTCACGCGAGGCTAGGGCCTTAGCCTTGCGTTGAGAGCACGACACAAAGCTAAAAGTTAGCTTTGTGTTCTGGACAAACACAAAGATGTTAGCCTCGCGTTGACTATTTAGAAACAAAATCTTAATCTGTTTTAACTGGAATTTGGGAGGATCTAATATCTAAATCAAATCCCAATAGGCTACAAAATCGAAAGATCTCAATCATGATCAAATATTTGATTAGAATCATCATAAGTGTCTTTTGTCATTATCTCTAAGGAAACCCTCATAACCAATTCATGCATATAAATAGACATTAAGAGGGACTTTAGAAAGATCTACCAATTTGACAAAAGAAGCTACGTGCAAGAGCACCAAAGCGATCCGACCAGCAAAGAGAGAGACCAAATGCTGCAAGAACCTACAAAATCTTGTAAAAGATAGAGACATTATATAAGACCTCTCGTTTGTTTTTTTTTAATTCTTTCATTGTAATCTGGAGAATTATTGTAATTTTATCTTGGAAAATCCATGGCAATAAAAGGAAGAAGCAAATTCCACCAAAATCAAACTCATCAAATCAAATATAATCGTTCATAACGAGAAAATTTTTTGCATCTCATGAACCAATGTAGCTGATCAATTTCCGAATGTTCTTCCAAGCCAACAGCTGGGTTTTCTGTAACTGTTATGGTACCATCACCATTTATTGTAAGTGCATATAAACATTTCAAAGTGAGCATCACAGTCTGTAAATGAATCAAAGCTGAGAAATATCAGAGATTGTAGCAAGTCAGCATTGTCTTGATTCATTATCAGTTAACAATAACAACTCGAGGTCCACTCCAAATCCTAATCTCCCAATTTATTATAATGTAAAATGAATTTTATGATCGAGCAGATATAAATACAAACCTGGAGACGAAGAAATATTGGATATAATAAACCTTCAGATTGTCTAAACAAATACACATATCACTCTGAGAAAGATCTTTAGACATAAATTTCCAATAATCCTGAATTCTCCTCTTATGGGAAAAAAAAAAAAAAAAAAAACATTACATAGATCAGTTCTACAATATAGATCAGTTCTACAATATCTCATACTGCACCAAGAAGCTACAAGAGAGAATGAATAATACACTTTCATTCATCACTTGTTCGTTCATATCTTTTCTAAGAGAAGAACTATCATATTCATGTAACACAAAAAAAATATATCGTAACTGTAGTGGGGTAGAGAACTCCCACTTAGGCATGTACCCACATGAGATCAATCTTTTTCCAATCAAAACTTCAGTTATATCTTATGGAGTTAAGGGAGACGGTACACTTGCAAATGGATATAAAGATAGTTAACAATATGCAAGAGAGAGCTAAAGGAGTGCTGGATGCAGTTGCGTCTGAATAGATTTCCAATCATATACACTTCCACCAAGAGAACGCCCTCAACATCTATTATTTACAAGAAGTAACTAAAATTACAGTTTAAGATTGAAAGCCGACAAGATCAGAATGAAGTTGAAACAAATTGAAAACTGTGAAGGAAGTCTCGAAACTTTGAAAGATAACACTCAGAGTTTGCCAGAAATGAAGGTAGAGAACTGCTTTGAAGTTATAGTCATTTCCATTGTTTTGAATATGCAAATGGAGAATGGAGGTGTAGCTATGTAGAAAGAATGGACACGAGCATCGATTCGAATATGGATACAAATACAAATATGGGACACGACACTTGTAAAAAATAAGGACTTGGACATGACAAGGACACGGAAAAAATATTAATAAAATATATATTCTACTATTTTTAACATAATAATTTTACCGAAATATCTAAAACAAAGGCAGCGGTAATGTACGTTTATATCTCTTCATTCTTTTACAAAGGACAAATCTCGCCATCGGTCATATAACTATCTCTCTTCGTCTTTCTTTATAGGCAAAAATATATATTAAAAAAAATGGTGAAGGCAGCGGGCCATGAATTAGCGTAGAGTATGAATGCAAAATATTTTTTTTTTTCAGACGTATAAACCGAATAAGACTCTTGTCCACAAGAAAATATTAAAATATAACTTTATAAAACTAATTAGATATAGGTAGATATTACCAATTTTGCAATCTTTTTTATTTTTTCAGACCATTTAACTCTTTTTCTAGACACAACCCACAAGAAGTACCGACATAACAATGACACAATATTTTTCTTTTATTTTATAGGATACACCATGTGGTATATCCAACACTGTTTTTGACGTGCCTGTAACATGCTCTCCAGCGGCGTGTCCATGTTTCTTAGACTTTCCCAATAACAAGATTCACAATGTCTAATGAATCAAAGCCGAGTCAATCATGTGACTAACAAAGGGATGATTGACATTTAGGTGAGATTATGAAGATGTGAATCTATATCAAAGTTAGAACTGTCTATCAAATAAAATTTTTCACCGAGTATTTCCTAGTGGCAAGTGAGGTAGCCGAACATGTGTTTTGAGAAAGAATTTGAATAAATGTAGTTGCAAGGATGTATCATATGTTTGGGGCAAGAAATAACAATGGATGCAAATTCTAGATCACCTTATAATTGCAAAAGACTGGACGGCTATGATACTTCGATATCGAGTAATATTCGTATCTCAATGTCAAAATTAGTATAATGACTGACTTGCATATAATGAATCAAGAGTCTACTTAATTATATTGATGCCTACTTATGCCAGACTGCAGAAATGTGTATATTAAATACTATATAAAGAAAAAAAAAATTAGGGATATGCAGATTGATTTATTACCAAGCAATTGCAAAATATCTATACAGCAAATATATGGTACAAGCACGTAGGATTCTAACCGTCGATAAAAATACATCATTCTATAAGAGAAAAGGGAGGAAAGTCGATTTACCATTATAAATCTACCCGATAGCATTTGGCTGCACGGCATTCTCCACCTCCCAACTCCTTGTTCTGTCATGTAAAATTTATGTATGTCCGAAAAATATTCTTGCAGTATCACCATACAAAGGTTGTAGATAAACTGCTGAAATCAAGTGAGAAAAAGATTTCAAATTTATTTTCAGTTATTATCCAAGTTGTAGTTTATACTTTGTAATATTCATCTTATTTCATTTGTAATTGTTTGTTTAAATTCTATTGAGATTTCAATAGAATCAACTGCAAGTATGAGAAATTCCAGTAACTAGATAGAAATTATAACAAGTAAATAAGAAAGCAATTGTAAATTAACAATTTAGCAATTTCACAAACAATCAAACAACTAAATAATAAGTAATCAAGTTGCTAACAAGTAACAAAATTGCAACAATTATCTAACAATAAAAACAAATAATCAAATAACAATATTGAAATTATTAAAAATAATAACAACAAATAACGTAATATAACATAATTTAACGTAAATTAACGTAACGTAAAATAACATGACACCGAGTTATTTTCTTCTGGTAGATAATGTTGGGTCTCCGTTAGGTATTATAACGTAATATAACGGGTTCCATAAAGTGTTATTTTCAATATTGACTACAACATAACAATGATTCACTGATTATGTTACATATTCTTCTTCTTTGTTTTGCTTGTTAGTTATATGATTACATTTGAAATTCATAATAGTAGTGTCCTTGAGAAAGTTGTTAAAGCTATTCTAGGCTTTCTCGTATTTTGGTTATCTTGAATGCTCGAAAGTGCACAATTCAAGTAAATGAGATCAGTGACAAGTAATTATTTATGTGAATGTCTCTAGTCGATCGAGTAATAGTGAACTGATGGTGTAATCAATGTGTAATTAGAGTTTATGGCTTTTGGCAGTTTAAATACTTTACTTTGAGGCAATTATAAGCTCCAATAGGGATGCCTATGGAAAGCAAATTCAATGAATTACATGTGGACTACAGGACCAGACAACTATAAAATCACATGATTACATGAACACATGACCACATGATCAATGGTTACTTGAATACATGACCACTGGACTGCATGACCACGTGATAACATGACCTTATGATCACATGGCTACATAGTAACATAACTACATAATCACATGACTATATCTATATGGTCTCATTTAGATTATTATGCCAATAGGATATGAAAATGGTCATATATGGATTATATCATTAAGGAATGCATAAGCCATTTTAGGTACCTATAAGAGTACAACAAACTTTGTCTATTCCCTACTAGTAAAATTTCTTCTTATAAACACGGTACATGTAATTGCAAAGTTATATAGGTTACGTGTGTACACTTCCAAAGCAAGTTTGTCAAAAAAATTGTCATACTAATTGACATACTTAGGTATGCAAAACCTTCCATTTATATGTTAAAATTTTATACTCTTAGTTGAAAATTACGTTGACCATGATCTGATATACTAAACTCGACAATTTGTATTAAATCGATGAATCCATTATTACTAACACATTAACCAAAGTTTAATTATGGCTGTAATTTTAATATAAGCTTGATGTAATTTTCTTGATTTACTGTAATATTAAAGATAACTATGCAGTAGCTCTTCAACCTATTAAGTGCCCATGTATAGTTGTATTAAATTGATTTTTTAATCATATAACTTCATAATATAAATATTTAAGAATTTGTCTTTCTACTTAATAAATGGGAAATGTTTTTCACTTTATTAGATAATTTACTAGGATTCTAATTTTCTCTTAAGCGGTATAGATGCAGCCTTTTGTCTTTTCTCCAGGAGCCTTCTGCAAATACGTTTACTCTTGATGTTATTGTTCTCTCGGAAGGATAACAAAGCCCTTAACTTCATTATTTGTTGACCAGCGGGTTACAAAAGTCTTACATATGTTGATATATTTTTTTTAAATATCTTAAGAGACTATATTGCAAATTAATTTAAAATGTTTATATAAACTTACATGGAAAGATCGTATGGCCTACTTACTAACCAACAATATCCAACGATATTTGGTTTCGGCTAATTTCTTGTCAAGTTGGAGGCCTCTTTTGACGCTGCTTGCTCATCTTTCCAGGACCTTTGGATATGTTCTTATTTTGATTTCCTCATACGACATTAATTTTCAAGGTGTGCCTATAATGTGGGGTTCCATAAAGACCTATTCACATACTTGAGGCAGGGTTTGTCCAATATGTGGAGATCACCCCCCCCCCCCCCCCCCCCCCCCCCCCCCCCCCCCCCCCAAACATGCAGACCCGCTACTGAAAGAGCCTGAGAAGAAGAAAGGATCCACCATCTAAGACAAGGAGAAAAACAAGAGGATGAAGGGACAATCAAGCCACGCAACATGTAAGCTGGACAATAGCTTACATGTTGAGTGTCTCTTGAAGCTGGACAATAGCTTCATCGAGGACAGGCTTATGATGGAAAATTCAAACCATGGCATCATCGAGAAAAGGCGTATGATGGAAAATTCAAACCATGGCAGACAAGGAAGAGGAGGAGACCTTAGAAATGCCACAAGAGATATAACAATTCCATTGTTGGAGAGGATGAGAGAAGCCTGAATCTTTAGTATTGAGTTTCAGGCTCTGCTACTGTTGTTGCATATTTAAACTTCTTGTAGGGAATAATAGCAGTAGCAGTAGAATTTCAAGAAGAGTCTAGACATATTAATGTTGCAAATTAGAGACACACAAATGGAAGCCTCTCAAATAGATGGGATTGTACCAACAAGATGAAAATAAATCACCAAAATCAAAAATATAAAATATCAAGCAAATCAAATAAGAGAACACAAAAAAAATTAACATGGTTCGGAGCAAATCCTACGTCCACAGGCTAGATCAAGTTTTCACTATTTTATAATAAGTACAAATATAAATCTTATAGCTCTCAAATTTCTCAAAGTTAATAAGAAGATCTCTCACTCTCAAGAAGTCGGTTAGACTCCAAAAGATTGCAAAGAGTTTTCAAAAGCTCCTTCTAAATCACCCTTTTATAATTAGGTTTGACAGCTCGCGAGTCCAAAACCAGCACCAAACCCAAAGCCAATAAAGTCTACCATCAATCGGCCAAAGCACCCATCGATAGGGTGTCCAACCCGTATTGACCCTTCGCTGCAGGATTTGCTACTCCCTTCAATGGTCCCTCTGAAATATTGACCAAAAGCACCAGTTAATTCCTAACTTAATTGCAAAATTAAAGATTCGATAAAGGATTTTCAATTCAAGTAGAACTAGATATAAATACTACTACTAATAATAATAATAATAGCATTTTTGAGTAACAATCAAATTAGAATCCTCAGCCTAACAAGAAAACAAAGAAAACTCACACAAGAAGTATCCTCGTGGTGTGAGTGTTTGTTTTGAAGAATATGATGACAAGTAATTAATTGTTCCATCTAGTTTAAAAAATAAAAAATAAACATTCAATTTGTGTTCCTGCACTTATTCTTCCCAACATAAAATTCAAGCAAATTACATTTAAGTTAGATTAGAAAATTCTAACACAAAAAAATGTCCAAAAAATTAATGATGAAAAATGAAAGATAGTAATGAGAAAAACAAAGTAAATAAGTAATGGCCAATCTTACATGGAGGAAGGAGGACAAGAAATGTTTTTAAAATTATTAAACGACAAAAATGATATATAAATGGGAAAAAAATTGGCAAGAATTAAATCCTAACCTCCCTCATGATTAATGAAAATTCTGGAATGTCGCAAAGCAAGGGCCAGTATTGGCCGCCTTCAATACATTTTTAAGCTTCATTGCAGTGCAGAGTGAGTGTCTGTAATGTGTTGTTTGTCCTCGCCTCACGAACGACTCTCAACAGCCACTCTGGAAGGTACTCCTCATCCTCCTCCTCATCCAAATCTACATTCAAGCTTTGAAGCATGTTCAATTTCTCTACATGCTTTAACATTGGAGTCAAGCTTTGAAGCATGTTCAAATTCTTTACAAACTCTAACATTGGACAGCAATACTGAACTCTCATCTCCTTTAGCGCTGGAAGATTTGAGATCCTTTCCAAACATGTACAATCCCTGACATACAAATTTTTCAGGGAGGGGATGTTCTTGATTTCTCTTAGGCTAATAGCAGACACTATTTCACAATACATAAAGTATTAGTTGTTTGGTAATTTTATGAATTTTGGATAGTATCTTTCTACTTAGCATGCCTAATGGATCTCCAAATTTGTCATTATTTTTAAATCTCTGTCGATTTATTATCTCTTAGCCATAAAATCTATAACTATTTCCTTAACGGCAATAAAGGATGCGACCTCTCAAAACTGTGAAACTGTTTCTAGGAACTTAGTAAGCTTATTCCACACTTAAATGATCATAAAGTTTCCAGTGAGATTTTCAGGTTTATTATCCTTATTGATTCGACATTTTTAAATTAAAATGTGTTTGTCCGGATGTTGCAATAGAAGAAACGACATGGAGTGTCATTGAATATCAATCGTCTAAAAAATGAGTCTGGTCATACACGATTTTATGTATGTAAAAGTTTGAATGATCCAACTTTGTGTTTGCTTTTTTTGCCTTTGAACTAAGCTTTCTCTGTTCATCTTGTATCATCAACGAAGTTACTCAGCTTAAGCCATTTTACCCATTGTTGTAAAGAAGGTTTACAAGGCTCTTATGTGGCTGCATTAAAGTATGTCCTTTTAGACCAACTGATTGGGATTATGCACCCATAACATGTCGAAATTGTTGGCAGAGAAAATTTCTAAGTTAAAAGGATTTTCCACAACAGAACGCGGAGCTAATTCAATAGCCCCGTGTTTGGTTATATTAACTCTGCGTTTGAATAAAACGCGGAGATGTTTAATAGCTTCGCGTTGATTCCGCAGTCTGGCTTGTATTAGCCTCGCGTTTGAGTAAAACGCGGAGATGATCAATAGCTCCGCGTTAGCTCCGCGTTTTGGTTATTTAGCGTCGCGTTTTGATGCGATTAAAGCTCCGCGTAAGCAGATAACCATAATCTCAAATTGATTGAGATTATGATTCTGGGCTTATCTAAATACCCGAATCAAGTCTAATCAGAATTCCATCAAAACTAAGATATTTGATGGGAATCCTTGATGAATGCGAGTTCTATTTAGATAGAAACTCTTGCATTAACCTGGGGCTATAAATACCTTCTTGGTGAAAACCTAAGGGTCTTCTTTTTGGCATCGGAAGTTTCCTATCGATCCTTTGGCAATTCAAGTACGCGAGAGAGCCTTGAAGCCTTTGCTGATCATCTTCTGGTCCGGCAATTGAGATGATTTTCTGAAATCTTGGAGAATTCAAGTTACGCACAGAGCCTTGAGTTCGTGAAGATCAGAGAAAATCACCATCTTCTTTCTGGAGTTCTTGAGAAGTTCGAGTTACGCGAGAGAGCCTTGAACAAATCAAAACCAGAGAAGATCGTCTATATTCGGCCGATATCTTTAAAAGAGAAGATTTCAACGTACCGATCGTCCAAAGGAACTACTATAGATCCCATCGCCACAGATCCCACAAATATTGTAAAAGAGAGAAATTGAACTATAAAATCCTCTCGTTTGTTCTTTTTATATCTTGTTCACTTCTATTGTAATTCAAGTTAATTTAATGGGAGGAAGCGAAGGAACTTTTGCGACGAACAAACTGGCGACCACAGTGGGAGCCGTCTCTTTCACTGATGAAGAGATTGTGGCGCAATCGGACGTTGACTTGATCGAATCCGAAGTAGACACGCTGGTCGTTGAAATCGACCAGCAGAAGTACGAGGAGTTCCTCTCCTCCGGATCAGGTGACTTGGATGAGACACGGCACTATCATCGCATGTACTCCAGTGCCCGAGTGACGGGTAGAAAGGTATCCACCGAGAGACGGGGATCCTTGGAGACTGCGGCTATAGAGCCGGAGTTCACACAAGAAATCCTAGCCGAGGATGAGCTTCCGACTGCCGAAGAAGATCTAGGGACTGGACTGACCAGGACCCAACTCCGGAACAGGAACCGGAGAGCGAGGCGTAGAGCCCTCAAAGCTCGCCTTGGACACGGAGCTAACTCTAGAGGACGCGAGGCTATGGTCTCTCGCAAATTGGCTCGCGCTACCCGCGAGACCAATCTCTACCGCGTTAAACTCGAAGATACAACTTGCCTTAAAAGCAAGGAAAAACCAGCGTGTGATTTTCCACGCGAGGCTGGTAATACTGGCGAGTTACGCAAGATTCCTGACACTCGCGAGAAACGTGAGTATAAAGATTATTCAAAGCCAGCGTGTGATTCTCCACGCGAGGCAATTACTGTGCCTAGCGAGAGACGCGAAGCCAGTAAGGGTTGCGCTAGTCGCAGAATATCCAACACTCGCGAGTTACGCGAGTATAAAAATTATTCAAAGCCAGCGTGTGATTCTCCACGCGAGACTATTACTGTGCCTAGCGAGAGACGCAAAACCAGTGATAGTTGCAATAAACGCAAGACTTCTGACACCCACAAGGAACGTGAGGATGATTGGCAGATAGTTGTCAGTCGTAAAAACCGCGCTAAGCGCGAAGCTATGATCTGCATTAATAGCAAAGATAAGCCAGCGTGCAAGAACTTCCCTTCACGCGGGGCTATTATTCCAGAAGCTAAACTTCCAAGGACACACCAAGCCAGCGAGAAACGCGAGGCTAGTGTGGATAAGCGCGGACCTATTCTTCAGGCCCGCAATGTGAAACACGAGGCTATTCCTAAGCCACGCGAGGATCGGTCCGACCCCAGAGTCAGGGTTGATCAATCAAAGAAGCTTCAGTGGATTCCTAAACACTCTCAAGAGTTGAATGGACCTCTTGATTCCATGGCTAGAGGCACTGACCTCAGGGAGCATCTCTCTAAGAAGAGAGGCATAGACCAACTTCAAGTTGAACATAGTTGCCATTGCCAGCAACTTGTGACAGCAGTATCAGCCGTGATGGATAACTGTGGCTGCAGCAAGAACAGGATATCTGTGTTCGACCGATTAAACGAGTCAAACCAGAATCCTGCTAAGAAGACAAGAACCACTTCCCTGAAACAAGGGAGAGCTGTAATTTCCAGCATGGTAGGAAAAGGGAAGAAAATTGTAGAGACGGATGATGATTCAGAATCGAGCGATGATGAACCTCATCGTATTACTCGACTAAGATCAGGAGCCGTTCCGCCCCGAAATTATAAGAAGCTCGCAGGGGGTTCTTACGACGAGGACAGCGATAATTCCGCTATAGCCTCGTCTCCATCCTCTACATCGTCTCGACTGCAGAAGTCAGCATCGCATATGGCGGATAAGACTGACGATATCAATTAGAGATTTGAAGCTCAAGAAAAGATGATTCGAGAGCAGCAAAAGATGATTGAAGGTCTTAAGAGCATGCTATCGAGATTCGTGGAAGATAATACCAAAAAGGGCAAAGAAACTCTGAATGAAGAAGAACAGGAAGAGAAAGCCCACTCGATGCATGAGGAAGAGGATAGACTTTCTTTCCATGATCCGCATGGGGAGAAGATAGAAAAGCTCCAGAATCAACTCGAAGCTTTAATGCGTAAAAAGGAGTTAAAAGAAGCAGGGGTCTCAAAACCGTATCCTCCTGAATGAGACATGATACCTTACCCACCGAAGTATAAGCCGCTCAAATTAGAGCCATACGACGGAAAATTGATCGCCCAGCCAGCATATATATTACTTTTTATCCCAAGCAGGACACTTAATGGGTAATGATCCCATCATGACCAAAGTATTTGTAAGTACTTTGCGAGGGCCTGCCTTCACCTGGTTCATGCAGTTGCCCCCAGGTACTATTAATACCTGGTTAGATGTTGAGAAATTATTTCTCTCACGTTTCTTCGAGGATGACACCGAGATTACGGTTCATTCCCTTCTTGCAACTAGGCAAGGAGAACAAGAAACGGTTAAAGATTTCATAGAAAGGTTCCGGGAGAAGTCCGTACATTGTAAACACGGAATGATCCAGGAAACTCTAGTCGAGACCTGTCGGCACAACCTTAAGACCAATGTGCTCCTCAAAATGGGGGCCGTAGAGTCTAAGACGTGGAGGGACCTGCTCAAACAAGGAGAGCAAGCTGAAGACTTGATTCGCCGAGTCGAGGAATCCCGCGGACCAAGAAACGCTGGGGGTAGTAAGCCATATACCCAAAACAACAGCAATAAGAATAAAGGGAAAGCAGTCATGTCGTCAGAAGCTGCTCCTCAGAAAAACCGGTCCTCCGCCAGAGCCAAAGCCTCAAAGTCAGCGAGGATCAAGGCAAATCAGACCGCAACAAGAAAGGAATTACACTTTCAAGGCGGAACAGACGCATATCCTCTTTCACCTGCTCCAGAAGAAGGGAATGCTAAAACTTCTGGAGAATAAGAAGCCAGAAGATGCGGGTAAGACTAAAGATCCCAATTACTGTCTTTATCACCGGAATGTTGGGCACCCTACCAGGGATTGTTTTCCCCTTAAGAACAGAATCCAAGCACTAATAGAGGCTGGAGTTCTGACGCTTAAGGAAGAACAGAAGAAAGTCACTGCCAATATGGCAACCATAATGGTTGGAACCCACGAGTTTCCCGTAGGAGTGACCCCAATCCCTAAGGGTAAGATGGTCACGAAGAATCTTGATCCGCACAACAAAGCCCAAGAGGGACTTGTCCCCGTAACAACCCAAAAGGGGGAAGTTATGTGGGTTCACCCCGACTTGTTGGAAGATGAACAATGGACTACTTCAAGAAGTCAAGGGAAGAAACGGGCTGTTAATGCCATTTCTGCAGATATAAAGGAAGAATATATAGCTTCGGAAGCCTTCACAGATTCTGAAGAAGAACCCGAAACTATGGCCACCCATCAAGATGGGGCAGGCCCTTCCGGTACTCGATCTGGATAGACATATCTTAAGGACTACACTAGAGTGGATCCAAAAGATATCTATGCAGAACTCACAAAGCCTGCGAAGCAGAAAGGACTTCGTTTCCAGAAGAATCCTACCAGAGATGAAGGAGCCAAAGAAATCCCAGCGCGAGTGACGCTTTACGAATTATTGAGATTATCAAAATCAACACGTGAAGCTCTAAGAGAGGCCTTGGCAGACTCTGAGTCGTTCCTAGCTCAGATTGTCGAGCCGGCCATCGAAGAGCGGGACTCTTGCCCCCACTGTCATCAAGTGAGGAGGCAAGTCCCACAAATCATCTTCTCTCCAGAAGACATGCGGGTGAGGAATATAAAGCATAATAGGCATTTATATTTCACTGGATATGTCGGGTCCACAAAAGTGGACCGAATTCAGATTGATCCAGGTTCTGCACTCAGCGTCGTGCCCAGTAGATTGATGCAGCTGTTGGGAATTTTCCTTCATCGCTTGACACCTACACACACTACCATCTATGGATTCAACGCTAATAATAGCCATCCTCTTGGTAAGATCCGATTGCGGTGTCAAATTGGAGACTTGAAAACGGAGGTTACATGCTATGTAATTGACGCTGATACCTCCTACAATATTTTATTGGGGCGACCTTGAATCCACTCTCATATGATAGTTCCGTCGACTCTTCACCAGTGCATGAAATATTGCGATGAGGAAGGAGAAGTCCGGACACTAATTGCTGACAAGCAGCCATTCAAAGGGTTGGAAAATTACTTCACAGATGCTGCACTCTACAAGCCAGCACATGAAGCCTCCAATGACAGTCTTAGCAAGTCTCCAAAGCCCGACGACAGTAGCAATAAAGCCGACATCGAGTACGAGCACCTTGGAGAAGATGATGGGGGTGATTACGAAATCAACCCTCACCTAGATCTTAGCTTAGGTCTTGATAATATAGTGGATGTAATAGAAAGTGAATGGGTTATTAATGAAAATGTAAAGTTAGTCTACGAGCATGCTGTAGCTATGAGTCTGAGCCCTCTTGTACCTCCACCGAAGCGGATGGCCTGACCGAACTTAAAGTTCTGGCGGCATACCATTTGCCCCTCAGGTCTTCCCTCCTCTCTCAATTAAAAGTAACCGAGGATCAAGGGCACTTCTTTGAAGTGCCTCCCCGACAGAAGTCCCAAAGGCCGATCATGTTCGGCAAAGTGGCCACGTCGCCTCGATAGAGACAAAGTAGTGAAAGTGATGAACAAACATCACCTCAATTTCACTTATATGAGCAAAGGTCCCGACAGATGATGGAGAAAATGGGATATAATTTTACCCAGAAGCCGGGATTAAACTTTGGAAAAGGGCGGCGAATCCCATACCCTCGTTTAGACCGAGAGGAAAGAGCCCTGATTATTATCAGAAGACCCGCAGGGGGTTGGGTTATGTATCTACTCCACCCTCGTCACCATTAAATGATGAAGAGAATTCTTCGGCTAAAGACGAAACATCTTCACCAGATCATGATTCAGGTATAAGCACCGGTGCTTGGTTTCAATCTTTGACAATCAATATGGTTTCAGCCGCGCCAGAAAGCGACGAGGAACCAATTGACGTTCAAGACGATGCCTGGGCCAGGCATATGGACACTCTCTGGGATGTCCGCTTCAAACAGCGTGATCCGCCCACAGAAGACAAATTAATACAGGTTAACATGGGAACGGAAGAAAATCCGAAACCCATTTTCATAAGCGACACACTAACTCCTTTAGAAAAAGAGGAACTTATATCCCTTATCAAAGAGTATATAGATGTGTTCGCATGGAGTTATGAAGATATGCCTGGGCTTGACCCTCAAATTGCCACACACCGGTTAAATATAAAAGAAGATGTCAAACCTTTTAAACAGCAACAGAGGCGTTTTCGACCGGAATTGATGGAGGCAATAGTTGCTGAGGTCAACAAGCTTATACAATCCGGGTTCATCCGTGAAGAACAACACCCAGACTGGGTAGCAAACATAGTGCCAGTTCGCAAAAAGAATGGCAAAATCCGGATATGCATTGACTTTCGAGATCTGAACGCTGCATGTCCCAAGGATGAATTTCCACTCCCCATCACCGACGTGATGATCGATAATACTTGCGGTTATGAGAGGATGTCCTTTATGGATGGCTTCTTAGGTTATAACCAAATCAAGATGCACCCGGATGATGAAAAGCATACAGTTTTCAGAACGCCACAGGGGGTATACTGTTATACGGTGATACCATTCGGATTAAAGAACGTAGGTGCCACCTACCAACGTGCAATGAGTGTCATATTCAAGGAACACCTGCGCAGAACAGTGGAGTGCTATGTGGATGACTTAGCAGTCAAAAGCAAAAACAGAGAAGATCATCTTCATGATTTAAGAGTGGTCTTCGATCTTATGCAGAAACATCATCTGAAGATGAATCCTACCAAGTCGTTCATGGGGGTATCCAGCGGGAAGTTTCTGGGGTTCATAATAACTTCAAAAGGAATTTTTCTCGACCCTGAAAAGGTAAAAGCGATTAGCAAAATGCCGCCTCCCCGCAATCTTAAGGAATTAAGGGGATTACAAGGAAAGCTCGCTTATATTCGACGCTTCATATCCAACTTATCTGGACGATGCCAACCATTCTCCAAACTTATGAAGAAGGGAGTGTCTTTCATATGGGATGAGGCATGTCAGCAGGCATTTGATGACCTCAAGAAGTACCTTACTAAGCCTCCTGTACTTATGGCACCAGCCCATGGGCTGCCCTTCCTCATATATGTGAGGGCTATGGATAATGCCTTAGGCGCATTACTGGCTCAATATAACGAGCACGGCCATGAACATGCCCTCTACTATTTAAGTAGAACAATGATTGGGGCCGAACAGCGATATACCCCAATTGAAAAGGAATGTTTAGCCCTAGTGTTTGCTGTTCAGAAAATGCGACACTACCTTTCAGGGCAAACAATTCATGTTATATCACGGGTTAACCCCTTGAAGATTCTGATGACAAAATCAGAATCCTTGAATGGCCGATTGGCAAAGTGGGCGCTCTTACTATCGCCCTATGACATACATTTTGTCCCTCAAAAGGCCATGAAGGGACAGGCAATCGCTGATTTCCTTGCAGACCATCCAATTTGGTCCAAATTAAAGCAGACATCAGAAGTCAACACAGTTAGTAAAGAGCAACCTTGGCAAATGTTCTTTGATGGCGCTGCCAGACGATCTGCTGCTGGAGTGGGGGTTGTGCTAATATCCCCACATAAACATATATTGCCTAACGGTTACTCATTAACAGAACCGTGCACTAATAATGTAGCGGAGTACAATGCGCTTATTATCGGCTTAAAAATAGCTCTGCAATTGGGGTGAACCATCTAGAGGCATATGGAGATTCTAAGCTCATTGTCAATCAGATGACAGGTGAGTATGAAGTCAAACATGAAGCCCTCATCCCCTATCATCAGCTAGCTATTGAGCTAGCAGGATATTTTGAACAATTCTACATATATCACGTATCTCGAAACGAGAACATTTATGCAGATGCTCTTGTCGCATTAGCCGCAACGCTGGCAATCCCGCCAGGTGAAGCTAAAAGCATCACCATTGGTAGTAGAGAACTCCTCCACCCAGATGTGGTATCTCAAGCCGAAGAGGTATGCCAGACTGGCTTAAAGTTAGAACCCCGTGATTGGCGATTTCCGTTTGTAGATTATGCCTTGCATGGAATATTACCAGAAGATCCTAAGGAAGTCACCTCAATAAAGAGGAAGGCCCAAAGATTTTACTATGACCATAAACTTCAGACTTTATATAGAAAGTCAAGAGAGGGTCTGCTATTACGCTGAATATCGAAAGCAGAAGCAGAACAAGTGCTGAAAGAAACACATGATGGAATATGTGGAGCTCATCAGCCCGGTCCCAAACTTGGAGACCGTATAAGAAGGCTAGAGTACTACTGGCCGAGCATGGTTACGGAAGCAATGGCATACGCTAAACGATGTCATGCATGCCAAATACATGCCAATTTTATTCATCAACCCCAAGAATACTTGCACAATACCGTCGCAAGTTGGCCATTTGAAGCCTGGGGAATGGATATTGTAGGGCCAATAACTCCCCCGTCATCCAGAGGACATCGGTTTATTCTTGCAATAACCGATTATTTTTCAAAATGGGCCAAAGCCGTGGCCATGAAAGAGGTGAAAACGACAGATGTGATCAAGTTTATCAAGCATCATGTCATTTACCGATTTGGCGTCCCTCGACGGATCATTCATGATAATGGTCCGCAATTCATTAGTCAGGGATTCTCCAGATTCTGCAATAAGTTCAGAATCAAAGATATTGCTTCAACGCCATATAACCCTGCGGCTAATGGGTTAGCTGAAGCCTTTAACAAGACGATCATCAAACTCTTTCGGAAGTTCGTCTCTTCCAATAAACGAGATTGGGATGAAAAGCTAGGAGAATGCCTGTGGGCTTATCGCACCACCGTTCGCACCCCGACTAAAGCTACCCCGTTCTCTTTGGTTTACGGAAGTGAGGCTGTCTTGCCTCTTGAAATCCAGATACCATCATTAAGACTGGCTTTAGCCACAAAGATGACGACAGAAGAATGCCATCAGCCAAGAACTAGAGGCGTTAGATGAAAAACGTCTCAGGGCTCAACAACAAATTGAGTTGTATCAAGCCCGCATAGCTCAAACGTTCAATAAGAACGTCAAACCAAGGATCTTTAAGCAAGGAGACTTGGTTCTGGCTGTCAAAAGGCCAATGGTGCTAACCCACAAGACTAAGGGTAAGTTTGAACCCAAGTGGGAAGGACCGTTTATTGTGGAGACAGTATACTCCAGTGGAGCCTATCGCTTAATGAATCAAGATGGTGACAGGATGATGATGCCGATCAATGGCAAATTTCTAAAGAAATACTATTCTTAGTACCCCTGGAGATACGCGTCTTCTCTTTTTCTTAGGCATGCGCGTTGTGCGCCTCTGACCTAAACCTGGTGCATTCGGTTCTCAAGTTTGAACCACCATCAGTCTTTTCTTGGGCATGCGCAGTTTGGCGCCTCTGACCCAAACCTGGTGCGTTTGGTTCTCAAGTTTGAACCACCATCAGTCTTTTCTTAGGCATGCGCATTGTGCGCATCTGACCTAAACCTGGTGTGTTTGGAGTACCCAGTTCAAGTTACGCGAGAGAGCCTTGAACCGCCTCCAGTTTGGTTCTCAAGTTTGAACCACCATCAGTCTTTTCTTGGATATGCGCAGTTTGGCGCCTCTGACCCAAACCTGGTGCGTTTGGTTCTCAAGTTTGAACCACCATCAGTCTTTTCTTAGGCATACGCATTGTGCGCCTCTGACCTAAACCTGGTGTGTTTGGAGTACCCAGTTCAAGTTACGCAAGAGAGCCTTGAACCTCCTCCAGTTTGGTTCTCAAGTTTGAACCACCATCAGTCTTTTCTTGGACATGCGCAGTTTGGCGCCTCTGACCCAAACCTGGTGTGCTTAGTTCTCAAGTTTGAACAGCCCCCAATCTTCTTTTAGGCATGTGTAATTAAGCGCCTCTGACCTAAAAAGTATGAATTGCCCAACGCCAACTAGGCAATGGGAAGAGAACTAGTTTCTCGCCAACCCATCATACTTGGGTAAAAGTATGAATTGCCCAACGCCAACAGGCAATGGGAAGAGAACAAGTTTCTCGCCAACCCATCATACTGGGGTAAAAGTATGAATTTCCCAACACCAACTAGGCAATGGGAAGAGAACGAGTTTCTCGCCAACCCATCATACTGGGGTAAAAGTATGAATTGCCCAACGCCAACTAGGCAATGGGAAGAGAACTAGTTTCTCGCCAACCCATCATACTGGGGTAAAAGTATAAATTGCCCAACGCCAACTAGGCAATGGGAAGAGAACAAGTTTCTCGCCAACCCATCATACTGGGGTAAAAGTATGAATTGCCCAACGCCAACTAGGCAATGGGAAGAGAACGAGTTTCTCGTCAACCCATCATACTGGGGTAAAAGTATGAATTGCCCAATGCCAACTAGGCAATGGGAAGAGAACGAGTTTCTCGCCAACCCATCATACTGGGGTAAAAGTATGAATTGCCCAACGCTAACTAGGCAATGGGAAGAGAACGAGTTTCTCGCCAACCTATCATACTGGGTAAAAGTATGAATTGCCCAACGCCAACTAAGCAATGGGAAGAGAACGAGTTTCTCGCCAACCCATCATACTGGGGTAAAAGTATGAATTGCCCAACGCCAACTAGGCAATGGGAAGAGAACGAGTTTCTTGCCAACCCATCATACTGGGGTAAAAGTATGAATTACCCAATGCCAACTAGGCAATGGGAAGAGAACTAGTTTCTCGCCAACCCATCATACTGGGGTAAAAGTATGAATTGCCCAACGCCAACTAGGCAATGGGAAGAGAACGAGTTTCTCGCCAACCCATCATACTGGGGTAAAAGTATGAATTGCCCAACGCCAATTAGGCAATGGGAAGAGAACTAGTTTCTCGCCAACCCATCATACTGGGGTAAAAGTATGAATTGCCCAACGCCAACTAGGCAATGGGAAGAGAACTAGTTTCTCGCCAACCCATCATACTGGGGTAAAAGTATGAATTGCCCAACGCCAACTAGGCAATGGGAAGAGAACGAGTTTCTCGCCAACCCATCATACTGGGGTAAAAGTATGATTGCCCAACGCCAACTAGGCAATGGGAAGAGAACTAGTTTCTCGCCAACCCATCATACTGGGGTAAAAGTATGAATTGCCCAACGCCAACTAGGCAATGGGAAGAGAACGAGTTTCTCGTCAACCCATCATACTGGGGTAAAAGTATGAATTGCCCAATGCCAACTAGGCAATGGGAAGAGAACGAGTTTCTCGCCAACCCATCATACTGGGGTAAAAGTATGAATTGCCCAACGCTAACTAGGCAATGGGAAGAGAACGAGTTTCTCGCCAACCTATCATACTGGGTAAAAGTATGAATTGCCCAACGCCAACTAAGCAATGGGAAGAGAACGAGTTTCTCGCCAACCCATCATACTGGGGTAAAAGTATGAATTGCCCAACGCCAACTAGGCAATGGGAAGAGAACGAGTTTCTTGCCAACCCATCATACTGGGGTAAAAGTATGAATTACCCAATGCCAACTAGGCAATGGGAAGAGAACTAGTTTCTCGCCAACCCATCATACTGGGGTAAAAGTATGAATTGCCCAACGCCAACTAGGCAATGGGAAGAGAGCGAGTTTCTCGCCAACCCATCATACTGGGGTAAAAGTATGAATTGCCCAACGCCAATTAGGCAATGGGAAGAGAACTAGTTTCTCGCCAACCCATCATACTGGGGTAAAAGTATGAATTGCCCAACGCCAACTAGGCAATGGGAAGAGAACTAGTTTCTCGCCAACCCATCATACTGGGGTAAAAGTATGAATTGCCCAACGCCAACTAGGCAATGGGAAGAGAACGAGTTTCTCGCCAACCCATCATACTGGGGTAAAAGTATGATTGCCCAACGCCAACTAGGCAATGGGAAGAGAACTAGTTTCTCGCCAACCCATCATACTGGGGTAAAAGTATGAATTGCCCAACGCCAACTAGGCAATGGGAAGAGAACGAGTTCTCGCTAACCCATCATACTGGGGTAAAAGTATGAATTGCCCAATGCCAATTAGGCAATAGGAAGAGAACTAGTTTCTCGCCAACCCATCATACTGGGGTAAAAGTATGAATTGCCCAACGCCAACTAGGCAATGGGAAGAGAACTAGTTTCTCGCCAACCCATCATACTGGGGTAAAAGTATGAATTGCCCAACGCCAACTAGGCAATGGGAAGAGAACTAGTTTCTCGCCAACCCATCATACTGGAGAAAAAGTATGAATTGCCCAACGCCAACTAGGCAATGGGAAGAGAACGAGTTTCTCGCCAACCCATCATGCTGGGGTAAAAGTATGAATCGCCCAATACCGATAAAGTAAAGGGAAGTGGAAAAGTTTGGCATTTAAGCCCAAATATACTCCTCGACAACTCACCATGTTGAGAGGAATAACATGGCTAGCCCAACTCAAACGGTAGTTGGTAAAGGCTAATCAAATCCGTTAATAGCTGGGGGTTTGCTAAAAATCCCATATTAAACTTTAATTTTTACATCGGCTCGAGAAATTGAGCATAAACGGTACCGAGATAAATCGTTTTGACGACAGGTTATTTGTTGGGCAAGCAAATCTGTTTTGAAGCCGGCAAATAAAAGAGTCAAAAGAATCATCTTTATTAAAAAGGTGAAAATACAAAAAGAATTTCAAAGAAACATCGTAAGGTTATCTCTCTCCTGTTTACGAAGTTCTTATTACAAGGAAGATAAAAGTGTAAAGAGAGATGAAACTATTGGCCTCCCAGAAGTCTCAATTGGTTTATTGTATCGTCCAAATTTCTACGATGAGAAGCCTCCACGGTTTGCTGAGCTTGCCTACGCAACTCATCATCACTTATTGTAAGTTGTTGCTGACGAGATTCTTCTATGGCACGATTTCTGGCCATCTCTTCCTGCTGAATCTGCTCCTGCTGGACAAGCAACATCTCCCGTTTCTTGACAGATTCTTCTAATCGGAGTTCATTTTCTATCAAGGTGGCCCGAGCTCTCGCAATCATCTCCTGGGCTTTAGAGATGGCTGCCTGACCTTCCTCAATTCCAAAGTTTACCCTCTGCAGGTCGCCAATAACGGATTCCCGACTGGCCTGGAGCTCTGTCAGCTCCTGAGACCATATCTCCTCCTGCTGCCTTAAAATATTTCTTCGAGATAAGGATTCTGCCCGAAGCCACGCCAGCTCTATCTCAGTGATCGCCTCCACATCCGCCTGACGGAGTATGTGTAGCGTGGTCACCTGCTCTTCTAAGGCAGCAAGGCGGGCCCGGTATGGAGCTGCTCGATCTTGTCCACCGAATTCTTCGATATTTCCTAAATAGCGGAGTAACAGTGGACATGCGAAGTTGAAGAAATCATGGCCAGCAAGAACCATCTCGACACATCTTCTTAACAAATGCATAAAATCCTCGACAGTGAAGCCGAAAAGTTTTTCAAGAGGATTTGCACTGTCGGTAGGCAAAGCAGGTAATGCCAAGAAAGGTGTCATAGGCAAGGGAGCAGTAGTTGCTGGAATTGGAGAAGAAGAAGCCCGTCCTTGCATTAAATTCATAATATGGGGGACCAGTAGAGCCAGTGCAGATCTGGAAGAGCTGGAGATCCCAGACGAAGTACCGTCAGTACAGATCACTTGGGTAACCCAACCAATAGGAAGAGAAGATGGGATTACTTCGCCTGAAGCTCCTTCGGTGGGAGAAGCATCTTTGAACGAGAATTTCAAATTATTCTCCTCTCCTGCTGGAAGGCTTGAAGTAGGAAGAGTTACAGGTATCTCAGCAGCCACGACAACAGACGACGTTAAAATCGCTGACTGAGAAGGCACGCCAACGACTGTGGGAAATGTCTCAGTGGAGCAAACTGGCGTTGGAGATGGCATGCTAGGAGAAGGTGTAGCCTCATTAGCAGCAGCTGCGATAATAATCTCAGTTCTCTCGTTACTTCCCAATTCGTCAATTGGGGGAATTGAAGAGGAAACAGAGGCAGGAGCCGGTGTGGAATAATCAGCCGCAAACTCACCAGCAGAGCTACCCACACCACCAACGGAGCCGGAATGGTCCATTCTATCGTCAGACTCTACTTGGGTAGTCGAGTGCATTGGCGAGAGAAGTTGATCACCTGCATTTCGAAAGACCAGAAAAGCAGTGTTACGTTAAAATAATAACGGGCAAAAGATAAAATGCTAAGGGCCATACCAGGCGATACAAGTCCAGTTGTCGGACTTGAACGAGGAGCCATTGTCGTTTCCAGCAATGTACCCGTCTCGCTACCCGTTAGTTGCGCCCCAGGTTCTGCCACAGGTTCTACGGCCGAAGGAGCTGAAATCTCAGCAACACTTGAAGTTTTGGCAGGTTCATCCTCCCTTGCCAACGCTGGGGGTACAGCTGAAGCCAACAAGTCGGAAGCAAGTTTGATAGCCACTTCTTGGGGGGCTATCAAAGTTTCATGTGCCAGTTTTTGCTTCTTACCCGGCCTTTTCTTTAAAGTGCCGCGGCATTTGAGAGTTGGACTCAGGGAATGACTGACAACAGGCTGAGGAACTCCACCAGCACCAGTATTGTCGTCATCATCACCGGCATCATCGTCTGATTCGCTGACATCCGAAGGCTCAGCCGCAGCGCCAAGGAATTCTTCCATTCCTTTTATCCTTACCCTAGAAGCACCCTGGCGGCTAATATAGAGGGCTTCAATCTCTTTGCAACAACTACGATTGAGAGAGAAGCCGGGCACGTCAGCATTCGCAATATTGAACCAATTGCAGGAGCTGAGGGTCATGGCCAATTCTGGCACCTTCTGGGGCAAGGAGAATTCAGCCTCGGTCCCGCCCGCTGCAAAATGGAACCAGCCACGAGCACCTTCGTATAAATTCCCCTCGTGAGCGAGATCTTTATTTGGATTGCCCACATAGAGTTGAGAATATCCAAATTGACGAGCAAAGCGACTCGGAGTATATGGTTCGATCTGACACCTGAGATCTTGACGATACACCAAGTGTCCGGGACGGATGTTGAGAAGCCACCAGAACGCTCCTGCAGATAAAGTAGTGAACTTATCTGCTCCCACGACATCCTTCAGCCTCGTCCCATATCCTCCGCCGGGAAAGTCAGGAAAACACCGGAAGATCTCGTAATTCTGAAAGCTACGAAAAGTCTTCCGAATCTGGGACATATAATTCTGCCTCCATGAAGAACGTTCATACAGTTCTACAAGGAAGCACTTTTCGCCCGAACGATGCTCTGGTGCACTCATTAAGGAGGGACAGTGCAAGACAAGCCACGCCATCAAATAGGTGTAGGGCATCTCCACCCTAGGGTTTGGAGTTTTCGGCTGGGCAGTCTCCTTCGACTTGCCCTTTCCTTTCCCCTTAACTTTAATAGTAGGGAGGAAATCACGACAGAGCACCCTCAGTCCATATTCCAAATTGCATACCATGGCGGGAAGGAGTCCAAGGGGTCGGCCGTATGCAAGAAGAACCGCTGGATATACCACGGTCACTGCAATCGCTTCCTTGGGCAATGACGACACGACGCATCTTTTGAGCCACAGCATCAAAAACCCGGCAATGAGACCTCTGTTGGAGATCGAAAATTGGGCTTGATAGTGATAACTCTTAAATGAAGTACCGAGACCGTATCCATTCTCATCGGATTCAGTGGTATAATATAATAGATGGCGGCCCTTAGCAATACGGTGATCAATCTCTGAGCCATAGATGGGTGGATGATCATGGATAATGGTCGAGCTATCCTTAGAATTTAAGTTGGCAAAGAGATATTCGTCCCACTTCTTGTGGCCAATACCGTGATTACGTGCACCTGTCTGGTCGGCGCAGATATGATAATGGCACATCATCTCCCAGTACGTGATGTAGATGCGCTCATCCTTCGCCAGTAGCATGTTCAACTCATCGGAGGTAGGGATATACTCCTCGTAAGGGACTTCGCCCATCGAGAGTCCAGAAACCTCAAACATCTCGTGGAGAGCGAACCCTAGCTCACCCACTGGTGTAAAGAAAGTACAGGTCTCAGGGTTATACATCTCCAAGAGGCAATAAAAGTGATAAGCACTCTGGGAAAACCCGAATTGGACATTCCTGATGGCTTTATACAAGCCAATATCCTTTAAGATGGGCTCGTGAGAGTCCAGCATGTACTGAACAAGGCGTGCCCACCACATGTTGTTAGAAGAATGAACCCAGCCAGGCATCCTGAAGTCGCTAGCCGGGTACTGACCATCCTTCGCCAGGAACTCACTTAAGAAAGTTCGGGCACGAGATGGGACTTCTCCCACTGGAAGCTCCTTGCCAAATCGGCCTAGAAGCAAGCCAGTAATGCATCTGGGGGAACCATCTTGATAAACCCCTTTTGCACCAAATTTGCCGGTTGAGACACCATCTTGCTCTTGAGTCAATCCCCACTTTAATTCTCGAGGCGTCGCTAGTCTCTGAAGATAGACCAGGGGATAGCTACGGTCCATTCTAGGCAGAAACATCAGCATTTCGCCTGAGTTATATAACCAAACATGCTCCTATTCAGAAAGGATCTCATCTGAATGGTCCATCTGGTCTCCAAAGAGGAAGGCGGGTTTCTCCATCGCCTTTCTGTTCACATCTTCAAAAGCCGCATCAGTTATGATCTCCCTCGCAGTGGTGGGATGATATTTGATCAACTTCTCCCTGCGATCCTTCGGGTCTGGCTTGTACGAGGGCAGGATGGTAGTGAAACGAAATTGTCCTGAGGGATCAGAACCCCCAGCAAAGCCGAAGTAATTCTTGTAGTGAAGAGATTCTATCGAATACCCTACTGCAAAAAGAAAGCAGAGTGAGAGAAGGTTCTATAAGACAGAAAAATTCTCTAAGTATGGACGCACGAAGCTAAACATTAGAACGCGCGAAGCTAAGAATAGCGCTGCGCGAAGCTAAGGATTAGACAGCGCAGAGGTTAAAATAGTCTCGCGTGCGACTGCTACTTAAGATAGCCTCACGTTTTTAGCGCGACTGCTACTTAAAATAGCCTCGCGTTTTCAGCGCAACTGCTACTTACAATAGCCTCGCGTTTTCAGCGCGACTGCTACTTAAAATAGCCTCGCGCTTTAAACGCGAGGATGACGCGATAACTTCGCGTAAGAAGAAAGTCAAAGACTTTTCTTCTTCTCCAAGTCTTACAGCAGGAGTACGGCGATCTCGCCGGTAAAAGAGTTGATTGGTCAGTGAAAATTAAGCCAAATCACTCTAGAAATGTTCTAAAGAGTCTCGATGGAAAGATTCTTACCCCCGATGGGCGAAATGTGGACTGGCGCGTCGCTGCCTTGGCCGCCGCCACCACTGCTTGCGCCAGTCGCCGATGATGGAGCCGCTCGAGAAGTAGCACGAGTTTTGGGTTCCATTGCTGAGGAAAATCGACTGAAAATCTGGAGAAACTCGGTCGAAAGAAAATCGGGTCGCTTGAACTCCGATCACCTGAATCTCTAAGCTTCTGGAAAATTCTCAAATAGAGTGAGGAAGATAAGAAATAGAGATTTCTTTTAAATGAAAGGAACCGCCTCTTGGAATTCGGTGCAGATTTCGGAGAAAGTGACTAGTCAGTTACTCTCTAAAACGCGAAGCTATTAGCCTCGCGCGATTTTTGAAACGCGAAGTTGTTCTACTCCGCGCAGCTTTACAAAACGCGAGGATAGCCCGGTGCCTTAGCTTCGCGTTTTCATGGAAAAACTTAGATTTTTTACAAGTGCAATTAGGCGCTTCTATCTAAGTTAAAATGATCCTTAACCGATCATTTGGATTAATAATCTAGGTCGCGCAGAAGAGCCTTAGATTATTTTACCAGAATTATTGACCATCTGTTTGTTGAGCAAGCAAAATTATTGAAGATAACAGATAGAGAGGAAAATAATTTGCTCTTTATTCATGAAGCAAGAGATTACAAAGAGGGAGTTATAACTCTCCCAAAAGCTTTTACATGATCAACTCATCAATAACCAAACAGTAAGATTTCTCTACGGGGTGTTGAAGCTCAATTCCCTAGTTCACATGCAAAAGATCTCCTCTGCAAATGTCAATTAGGATCTGTCATCCAAAATGAAGCACGAGAGGAAAGGAAAGTGCTGCACTGAAGCACTGCAATTCTGAACTGCAAGTGCTGCAATTCTGCACTGCAAGTGCTGCAGCTCCTTATTTACAGCTCCTTCAGGAGTTTATCTCTCGGAGCCAGAGCTTGAAACCTGCAACTATGTTGTAAAGCATATGCTTCTGACTTCCTTAGAGTTACTTTTGCTGATGAAGATCGATGGACCCACATACATTCCTCTTTAGGAAGGACTGGACTTACTGCAAAAGGAACAGAGTTTCCAAAAGAGTGAAAATGCGGAGCTAAGCTAACTTCGCGCACAGTTGAAGAAATAGCCTCGCGCTTTAAACGCAGAGGATGATGCGATAACTTCGCGTAAAGGGGGACAAGATTTCTTTCTGCTCTTTCCTTCTCTTTCAAATTCATAGTGACTGCTAATCAAGGATAGCCTCGCAATTCATCGCGACTGCTAATCAAAGATAGCCTCGCAATTCATAGCGACTGCTAATCAAAGATAGCCTCGCAATTCATCGCGACTGCTAATCAAAGATAGCCTCGCGGATTTATTGAGACTACTAGTAAAGCCCCGCGTTTCAAGCGCAGGGATGACACAATAAAACGGCGGTCTCGCCGACAAGATAAGCAATCGTCCAGAATAAACCAAGCCAAAATATCTCAGAATGGTTCTTAGAAAACCAAGAGATGAGGTTTTTACCTTCGGAAGACGCTGCATAGACTGGTTCGCTATTGCGTTTACCTTCACGGCTGCTGCCATTAACGCCGGCCAACTTGCGAAAAGCCAAACTCCTCTGGAGAGACATCCTATTGATGAAAATATATGGAGAATTGAATGAAGATCAGTTGAAGATCATTCGTAACTCACTCGAGTTCTCAGAAATTCTTCGGATGAGATGAAGAAGAAGATGAGCCGGGAGCTCTATTTAAACAGAATTTCCGTCGCTTGGTATTCGGCTTGGAAACTCAGGGTAATTAATGACGTAATTACTCATTTCACTGAAGACGAAGTGAAGCTGATTAGCTCCGCGTAAGTGAGCATAACGCGAGATAGACTTGGTATTCTAACTCCGCGTTTCAGTTTAGATATCCAAAGTATTTCAAAATCTGCTGAAGTCTAAGCCATTTTGAAAACTTTGGAGGGGGTTCTGTTGGCAGAGAAAATTTCTAAGTTAAAAGGATTTTCCACAACATAATGCGGAGCTAATTCAATAGCCCCGCGTTTGGTTATATTAACCCTGCGTTTGAATAAAACGCGGAGATGTTTAATAGCTCCGCGTTGATTCATCAGTCTGGCTTGTATTAGCCTCGCGTTTGAGTAAAACGCGGAGATGATCAATAGCTCCGCGTTAGCTCCGCGTTTTGGTTATTTAGCGTCGCATTTTGATGCGATTAAAGCTCCGCGTAAGCAGATAACCAGAATCTCAAATTGATTGAGTTTATGATTCTGGGCTTATCTAAATACCCGAATCAAGTCTAATCAGAATTCCATTAAAACTAAGATATTTGATGGAAATCCTTGATGAATGTGAATTCTATTTAGATAGAAACTCTTGTATTAACTTGGGGCTATAAATACCTTCTTGGTGAAACCCTAAGGGTCTTCTTTTTGGCATCGGAAGTTTCCTATCGATCCTTTGGCAATTCAAGTACGCGAGAGAGCCTTGAAGCCTTTGCTGATTATCTTCTGGTCCGGCAATTGAGGTGATTTTCTGAAATCTTGGAGAATTCAAGTTATGCACAGAGCCTTGAGTTCGTGAAGATCAGAGAAAATCACCATCTTCTTTCTGGAGTTCTTGAGAAGTTCGAGTTACGCGAGAGAGCCTTGAACAAATCAAAACCAGAGAAGATCGTCTATATTCGGCCGATATCTTTAAAAGAGAAGATTTCAACGTACCGATCGTACAAAGGAACTACTATAGATCCCATCGCCACAGATCCCACAAATATTGTAAAAGAGAGAGATTGAACTATAAAATCCTCTCGTTTGTTCTTTTTATATCTTGTTCACTTCTATTGTAATTCAAGTTAATTCAATGGGAGGAAGCGAAGGAACTTTTACGACGAATAGAAATTCTGAATAATCGAGTCCAGGCAGATTTAGCGATCGAGTACCCGCTTTTATAGACAATTGTTCATATAGATATTTATCTAATCTAGCCTAGAAATTCGAACCAAATTCCAAACTCTATGTGGCAAAATCCTAAGATCTTGATCTTATTCCCAAAGTACCATTTTTTTCTTCTTCTCTTCTAGGAGAGCGGTGGTGAGGCTACAACAACATAGAATATTTTCTTTACATTCCCTTAATCCTTTAAATCTCTTCTCTTTGTTATAATTTTTTTAATAGGATTCTCATTTTCACAATATCTGCTCTCAATTTCTAGGATTTTTTGTTGGTGAAGCTTGCTAACATATAGCATTTGGTGAGTGCTTCAGAATTTACACAACCAGTTGCATGGATACTAGTCCAGAAATTAGGTTCTAACGTCAACATGAGTTGTGTGGACATCAGTCTTATGGAAGTCCCTCAATGTAATTGATGTGATTCTGGATAAATCAATACTAACTGGGGAGTGCCTTATCTTGGTCTTTACTTATCATACTCCACATTCTCTTAGTATTATCTTACTGCTTGAAAATTCCATATAGTCAGTGTTCAAAATAACCGTTCTATGTGGGCAATTATGCACCCGCATAGTCATTTTTGGTTGCCAAGCACAGAGAAATCAAGCAAATCGCTCTGTTTATGCGGACAGGGCGATATGCAGCTTATATGCCTGCATAACCCGCGCAAGATAATTTAATCGTTTTGCGGGTACGTGGGTTTACATCTCTTAAAAAAAAAATTCAAACCCCGCCAATTACTTTTTATCCCATAACAACAAAACCAAAAACATGTTCCTAAAATTTCATTTCTGATGAAAATAAACCCCAAAAAAACCCTAGAAACCTTGCCTCTTCTTCTGCTCTTGTTCTCCCCGATCAAAATCCCGGATCCTCAATCAATTTTTCCCAGTCCCTGATCAATTCTTCTTTCTCTTGATCACTTCGTTTCAGTGAACGAATCCCCCCATCGAATCCCGATATCAATTCCTCTCAGCGATCAAATCCCCACTCAAATCCACCAATCGAACTAAACTCCCTGATGCCGAACTCATCTCCGTTGATCAGGGTTGTGGCTGTTGGTGAACTCGTCTCCTCCTAGAGGAATTTCAGTATGTTTGAAGGAGTAAATACTACAAAAAAATTTTTATTCATAAGTTTTATTTAAATTTTTAGTTCTTTACAATTTACGCTCTAAACTTCTCTCTTCTATTTGCAAAATATTAAAATCTATAGATATATATATATATATACTAAGAAGAACAAGCTAGATGCGAAAAGGTTGAATGATCTTGTCTTTTTGCAGTTTAATAAAAAATGGTTAAAAAAGAAACGCAAAGAAAAAATATGGGAATGGTCAGGATGTGTTTGTAGCCCCCAATGATTCAAGAGTTTTGCACTGGAAGGATGCATTTATTAGAGAGAGAGAATGATGATGAAAATAAGATCTTCCTTAGTTCTGGCCTTATATGGGATCTTGTCACAGTGGCGAATGGGGCTAATGAAGACAGATATAAGAGGAGCAAAAGGACATTAAAAAGAAGAGCCGTAGAGGGAATGAGGGCACAAGAGGGTTCGTCCAGTGCATTGTTGATGAAGTCCCGAAATAAGATCCAGATTGAGTAGTTTTAGAAGAAGAAGATGGTGATGATGTCGATCTACATAGGGAAGGAGAGTACAAGAGGGTTCATCGAGTGCATTGTTGATGAAATCTCCAAACAAGATCCATATAGATAAGTTTTAGAAAAAGAGGGTGGTGATGATATTGATAAGGACTACAAGGATACTTCCAAGGAAGGAGTTGGATGACAATGTTCGCTATGAAGATGATGATGAGGATGAGTAGAGTAGATAAAGTTGGAGGAGAATTTTGGCTGCCATAAATTTATCTTAATATTTTAAAATTGGATGTAAAACTAATGGCTTATGTACTTGAAAGACTTGGATAACAATATTCTCTATGAAGATGATGATGAGGATGAGCAGAGTAGATAAAGTTGGAGAAGAATTTTGATTGTCATAAACTTGTCATAATATTTTGAATTTAGATGTAAAACTAATGACTTATGTAGTGTTATATGTATGGATTGCTATATATTGTCAGAAGTTCTCTATGTTATTTTGTTTGCTAATACTTTATTTCTAACTGGTTTTTTTTTTTTACTTCAACAAAGTTTGTATTATATTTTGAATATTTGAACTTTCATTGATCCTCATTTTTTTCTATCTGCAGGTGAGTATCGGATTTGATTCATTTGTTGATACACCATTTAATCTATTACATGACGAGCAAAGAGATGAGTCCTACTTTTTAATTTCTTATGTAATGCTAGTTTATACTACTCAATATATGCATGTTTAAATATTATTATATTTATATATTAAAATATTTATATTCCGCATAATTCTGCATAATTTATTTAATTTCCGTGGAATCCATTTATGTATTATGCAATATTGAAAACAACACGTTATGAAATCTGTTATATTGCATTACGTAATCTAACGGGACCCCAACGCTACGTAACAATTGAAAATACCTCAGTGCACTGTGACAGTACATTTTTTATATTATTTTACGTTATATTATGTAACGTTATATTAAGTTACGTTATTTATAATTATTTTTTTTAGAAATTTCTATATTGTTGTTGATTATTTTTTTTATTAGCGAATTGTTGTAATTTTCTTGATTAGTTGTTAGCTTGTTTGATTACTTGTGGAATTTCTAAATTGTTAATTTGCGATTATTTTCTTGTTCGTTTGTTATAATTCTTCTTCGGTTACTGAAATATCTTACTTATTGATTTTATTTAATTTTCAACTGAACTGAAATCAGCAATTATAAATAAGATAAATTGAATATTACAAAATTTAAATTACAACAATGCTAATAATTAGAATTGAAATAAAAAATTAAAATCTTGTTATCTTGTTTAAATGATGACTGGAATTACGGTTGGAAACTTAATATAATTTATGAAGATAAATGTGAAAATTATTATAAAACTTAATATAAAATTAGAATAGATTATGTATTACAAAATGGTTTTATATTCTTTTTTTAATATTTTAAATTTATTTTTGAATTTATAAAAATTATTTTACATAGTTTTATATTTATTTTTAATTAAATAAATAGAAAATTACATAACTTATGTTATGTGTTACGCTATGTGCGACATAATCTAACGAAGACAAAACATTACGTTATCATTATCGCTATTTTAAACATTGGTATTATGTGCTTCCGAACCGCACCATAATGAAAACATATTTAAGAATATTGCATATAGTCGTGGTTCAACAACTAGACTTATCTACGTAGCTTGTGTATTCATTGACGTGGTAGCAGTAGAAAGAGTAACACATCCTAAGAAATTCGGTATATTTTTCCAGTTACATCCTGTGTAACAATAAGATCTTTTATGTATTTGTTACTTTACGTGAACAATTATTCCTCTCTAAGCTTGATAATACATGGAGTCATGGAGTCCTAGACTGTTTTTCTTGTTACATTATTGAGTTTCAATACTGTTGGGAATGGGAATGAATTAGACTCCACCAAATCTTGGATTTCCTTAAGTGTAGGGATTGAGTTTTTGTTAAAAGCCTGACTGTTATAAAACAATCTGAGCATTGCTGGCATTTTTATTTGGGTTTTTGGTTGAGAATTCAAAGGAAAAAAGAAATGAAATTGGAATCTAGTACACGGTGATCTTTATTTGTGTTATTTGGTGTCCGTGCATTTAACTGGGGATAGGGAAGTTAACTGATTTGTTGAATCCCTTTGGTGTCACTAGTTGAGATTTCAGAAGTAACATTAACAATTATTTGAGGGTGTGCCAGTTGTAGAGCAATTCCTACTCTTTGTCCATTTTATTTGGTGAACCTTTCTTGAACACGACTATTTTTATTGTTAATTGGAAATGCTTTTGTTTTTTCTAGGATATATAGTATGTTTCTAAAGGTTTCCATTTAATATTTTGCACTCGATATTAGCATTGGCCGATGGTTTGTGGTATTAGAATTTGGAAATCAGCAAATATCATATGCATCGTATATGCAATATTGGATGTAGAAGGAGGCCATCTCGCCTTAGTACACAGGGTAGGGCCGCTCGTGGAGAAGACAACATACTAGTTTAATGAAGTGCATTTTTTGGAATGTTAGAGGGTTGGGAAACCCGGTCAAACGGCGAATGGTTGCGGAAGTAATACGCACTAATAAGATTGATATTGTGTGTATGGAGGAGACAAAACTATCTGATCCTGACCCTCGGATTTTGGGTTCAATTGCTTCTGGGAAATTTTACAATTTTTGTATTTTGAATGCAAGGGGAGCATCAGGTGGAATCCTAATTGGGATCAATAAAAAATACCAGATTCTGAACTTCTGGGCAGGAGAATATTCTCTGACAGTAAGGGTAAGAAGTCCAATGGATGGATGGGTCCAAATGGTAACCGCGGTGTACGGACCAAATGCGAGTGATTTGCGGTCGCAATTTTGGCAGGAACTTACATCAATCCGAAGTACTTACAATGACCCGTGGATTATAGGAGGAGATTTTAATATCACTAGATTTGCATGTGAACGGAAAGGGGAAGATCGGTCACACAAAGATAGGCAGGAGTTCAATAACCTCATTAATCAACTGGATCTCATAGATTTACCATTGTCGGACCGGCTATTCACATGGTCAAATATGAGGCTTAATCCAGTCATGGCTAAGTTGGATAGAGTGTTAGTCTCGGATACTTGGGAAGCAAAATTTCCCTTAGCAGAGATTTGCTCCCTTCCGCGACCGACTTCAGACCACACACCAATATTACTTACAGCTGGAGAGAGGGAACAAAAATCACAGAAGCGTTTTCATTTAGAACGTTGGTGGTTGGAATATAGGGAAGTACATGACCTGATTAAAGAAAGTTGGGGTCATCAAACAAGAGCCAGAGATGCGGCAGAAAATATCTGCATCAAACTGCGTCGTTTACGAAAGGTATTATGGAGATGGGAAATGCGCTTTCGAAGAGAAGGGAAGAGTGAAAAGGATGACATTTTGAAGGAGATGGACAATTTACATAAAGTGGAAGAGAGCCGCAATTTGTCATTGGATGAGAACAGCAGAATTCTACATCTAAGGAGAAAGCTTGAAGAAATATATAAGAGGGAGGAATTACGATGGAGGCAGAGAGCTCATGCTAATTGGCTGAAAGATGGGGATGCAAATACTGCATTCTTTCATAGATGGGCAAATATGCGGCATAGAAATAACAAAATACATCAGCTGACAGTGAAGGATAGTCAGGTTAGAGGGGATGCACTGCAGGAACATGTTTACCATCATTTTAAGCGACTGTTTGGCAGGGCGAACACATTTCGTGTTCAACTGAAAGAGGAAGCATGGGAGAAGGAGGTGAATCTCTCAGATCTTGAAGAGGAGTTTCGGGAGGAGGAGATTAAAAGAGCAGTATGGGAGTTAGGCCAGGATAAGGCACCAGGCCCTGACGGCTTTCCTCTATTCTTTTTCAAATTATTTTGGGAAGACGTCAAGAGGGATTTAGTTTGGTTAATGGACGAGGTATTCCGAGGGATAAGTAGACTGGATAGAATCAACTACTCGGTCATTACCTTAATACCGAAGAAGTGTTCACCGGGACAAATTGGTGATTACAGACCGATTGCATTGTTGAATAGCACTATTAAGATAGTGTCGAAAGTTCTGGCTAATAGATTAGCACCGAAACTCCAGCTATTGATAAAGGACTATCAAACGGGTTTTATTGCCGGCAGAAATATTTTAGAAGGGGTGGCTACGACATATGAGGTCATCCACCAGTGCAAGAAAGCCGGAATAAAGGGTTTCATATTGAAGCTAGATTTTGAAAAAGCATACGATATGGTGGATTGGAACTGCCTGATAGAGACTCTCAAATATAGGGGATTTGGAGCGAAATGGAGACTATGGATTGAAGCTTGGTTATATTCCGGAAAAACACAGGTAATGGCAAACGACACAATAGGAAAAGAAATACTTCTGAAAAGGGGTCTAAGGCAAGGCGATCCCCTATCCCCTCTATTATTTGTCTTAATAGCAGATGGTTTGAACTCTATGCTTCAGAAGTTGAAGAAGAAGGAAGAGATAACAGGTCTCCCAGGGGCTCCCAATATGTCCTTTGTTAATTTACAATATGCAGATGACACGTTGATTTTTGGAAATGGTAGTCTACGAGAGGCTTTAATCATAAAATGGGCTCTCTGCTGTTACGAAGCTTGGTCAGGTCTAAAAATAAACTTTGCTAAGAGTTCTCTGATTTGTTTGGGAGCAAGAAACTTGTCCATGCAACTAATCAGGGAGGTATTTCGCTGTAAGGAGGAGCGGTTTCCGATCACATACTTGGGAATTCCGGTGACATCAGGAAAACCCTCGACAAAGGATTGGCTTCCCCTTTTGGATTGTTTTGAGAAAAAGTTGGAAGGTTGGAAAGGAAAATACATGTCATTGGGTGGGAAGGTTGTGATGCTCAACGCGGTACTCTCCTCGCTTCCTCTTTATTTAATGTCCTTTTTTATAATGCCAAGATGGGTGCGAGAGAAAATTGACCGGATCAGGAAAAGATTTCTTTGGAATGGAGTAGATGCATCATCCAACAAATATCACCTAGTGCCATGGGGACAAGTGTGTCGGCCAAAAGAGGAGGGCGGCTTAGGGGTCATTGATCTCAAGACTTTTAATTTGTCTCTTATGACCAAATGGTGGTGGCATCTAATCACACGGAGCCAAGGCTCACTTCAGAAGTTACTTCTTAACAAGTATGGCCCGAAGGGAGGTACGTTGTATGGGGAACTAAAGAATAAACATAATACTTCGGCCTTTTGGAAGGGGATGCTAAAAGTAAGACATCTAATTTGTCACAGCTTGGAGTACAAACTGGGAAATGGGAACAAGATAGCCTTCTGGCATGACAGATGGTGTTCGCAACTCCCTCTAAAGACATTATACCCAGACGTCTTTCAAAAGGCCAATGATAAAAATGCCAGGGTTTGTGACTATTGGGGCCGCTCAAGATGGAGATGGAATTCAACGGCATTATCGGGACACGATTTTGCAAGAATTAGACTCCTTAAACAGTCACTGATTGATTTAGCCCCCGCTCTTTCAGAAGATGATAGACCAATTTGGAGATGGGAGAAAAATGGTAACTTCACAGTGAAATCCACATACCGGCACTTTATAACCGGTGGACTTATCTCTGCAAATACTGCGTGGATTTGGAGAGCTAAGTGCCCTCAGAAGGTCAGACTTTTTCTTTGGCTAACTTGTAAAGATGCTCTCCTGACCTGGCCAAAATTACAAAAAAGAGGCTGGATTGGCCCCAACATATGTCTCTTATGCAAGAGGGATGAAGAATCAAGCGAACACATTGTATGTAACTGCTCGTTCGCTAAAAATTCATGGGAGGCGTGCGCCAGGGCATTAGACTTGAACATCGGAACTGCTATAGATGAAACTATCTGGAGGAACCTTGATGGAGGGGAAAATGATAGTCATAGGCTTCGAAGTGCTATTGCGGCATTTTGCTGGAATATGTGGAGAGAACGAAACAATAGATTATTTAATGACAAGTATCATTCTATTGAGTACTGTGTGAGACTCATTATTCATGATTTCATTATTTGGACAGGTGTTCCTTCAGATGAGGAGAGACTTCACTTATCAAGTGGCTCTTCGGGAAATGACACTCAGCCAGATGAGGAGTAGGGATCTCTATCAGAAGCGCAAGGACGGATGGACTGACTATGAAATGCCACTTTTGCAGGATCATTGTATTTGTATTTTTACTTTGTTATGCTACTTTCCTTTTTAGTACTTTTTTGGACTTTTGCTTTGTAAGCTTATTATCGGGCCACTACTTCTGTGGATCCGGAATACTTTTTGTTCTATTATTCTCTCTTTAATGGAACGCGGAGGGGCACACCCCGCCGTTTATCGTCAAAAAAAAAAAATATTGGATGTAGAGGTAAATATCAGTAATATTGCCAATATTGGTTATAATAGTGTTTCATTGTATTGGATACCTCAAAATCTAATATAATATTCACGACATATATCAGTTTCGGCTTATATTTAGAGCCTTCATTTACAAAGTCCGAGAAATTTTAGTTATTTTTGTTCAGTTAGGGCCTCGTTGTACTGATTCTTTTGGATGGAACTGAGGTTACTGGTAGTTATGGGTATTTTGCATTTTGTGACTGTTAATGAATGCCATGTGAGTCCATCTCTAAACTATATGCTCTCTGTTGAATAGCCTTAATTTTGGGAGGATATGCAGTAATCAATATCTACAGGTGAACACTCATTTAGTTGTTCATGATCTTATCAAATTCAGGCAGATCTTATATAACATCTTTGATCTTTTTTTCTCTCTGTTTCCATGAATTTATGTTATAAACCATGATAACATGCTGGCCTACAGTTTGTTTTATGTTAGGATGTGTGTGGTTGTGTTTTTTATAGTTGGAACACCATATAGTCCCAGCTCTACTCTAGGTTTTTGAATACTCAGATAGGGCACTTGCCTAACCAGAGCTCTATGTGGCTCCTCCTATGAGCACTTGTTCAAGTATTCTTGGGAAAAAAAATATGATGTTACAGCCTACAATAGCATTTTAGGCATGAAAAGATGTAGTTGGAGTTGCATTGAAAATGAATTTGGAACAACTCATGACATATTCCAGAAGTTATTTAGTCAATTGTTATAAAAAATTTGAAAATGATAATTGCCAGTTAGTGTCTCTTTAACAATTAAACCATAGAAGTTTATCATCCAAATATGTGTGGTGCAGCTCCAACAACACTGTAGTGGATCTACAATCATCCAACTAAAGACACCCTATGGCTGGTTCCAGAACTTGTGATAGAAACAGTGATGCAAAACTATCAACTTCAAAGTCCTAGTTATCTATCATCCTATGTAGCATTGATACTTTGAAGGAGGAGCCATACCCGTATCATATACGTATAAGATATTTGGACACTTCGATACTTGACATCTTGGATACTCTTTTTGGCGCAACCAAAATTTGCAGCATATTGTAAATTAATGGAGATATATTAGAGACTAAAAAGTTAAAAATTTAATAAATGATAGGTTGACTATCCAGGAAGACTGCATTATAGTATATAAAACTTTTCTGGTAAAGAATATAATGGTGCACACAATTACTGCTTCTGAAACTATATCTGGTATTTTCAAGACATTGAATGTTAACAGACATGTACATGTATTTACTTTAATAGCCTAAATTTAATTATTAAGATTACATGCCGTCTCCTAAATGGTTGTCATTATGATAACTAAATGACTTAGCTTCCTTTAGCTGATAAATTATTTAAGGGGTTTTTACATATCTGTCCCTTAAATATTTAAAAATTAGAATTTAGTCCCCCAAATCTTCATATTTATAATTTAGTCTCCCAAATCCATTAAGTTACCTTACTTTAGTCCTCCGGTCATATTTTTTATCCGAATTTCCCGTTATACCCCTGAGTTACTTCACTTTAGTCCTCCCTTCCTTCTTTCTCCTCTCTTCCTCTTCTTATTGGGTTCCCCTCTCATTCTTTTCCTTTCTCTCTCTCTCTCTTCCCTCTTCTTATTGGATTTCTCTCGGTTACTTCACCTAAGAGATTAACTGGTAGGGGAGGGAGAGGAGAAGAATTGAGAGGGGAATCCAATAATAAGAGGAAGAGAAAATGAAGGACTAAAGTGAAGTAACTTAGGAGTATAACGGAAAATTTGGGCCAAAAATATGGTTGGGGACTAAAGTAAGGTAACTTAAAGGATTTGAGGGACTAAATTATAAATATGAAGATTTGAGGGACTAAATTCTAATTTTTAAAGATTTAAGGGATAGATATGTAAAAACCCCATTATTTAAGTATTGGGGAGCTTTTGATGCAGATACAAAAGTTTAGTTTTACTTGTGTGTTTGAAGTGATGAACTCCACAGTACTGTGCTTAAAGTTTTATCATTTTATTGTCTGTCCCAAATCAAGATTAAGGAGGAGGGTTGTGGTAGGACTGTGATAGCTATTGTAAAATATTTTTACATATTATGATGTGAGCTATAAATTGAATTTTATTAGGGTGTTCCCTATCAGATGGCGTGCTACATTGGAGAGAAGGATTATCAATGTAATTGATCCGGTGTGATTCTCTTTTGGTTCATGTAGCCTACCTCAAGTACTTGAGATAAAAGGCCTGGTGGTGGTTGTTGTTATTGTTGTTGTTGTTTGAAGTGATGACATAGATATGAGTACTTCTGTGCAAATTGCCAACAAAAATAAATAAATAATTTTAATACATTGAGATGACACCGACAAAGAAATGTACGAGTAACTTTATCTCTATGCTGGTCCACAGAGAAGAAGAAGAAGAAGAAGAAGAAGAAGAAGAAGAAGAAAAGAGCATGCAAAGAGGGAAGGAAATAAATTGAAAGATATTTGCAAATTAGAGAAGTAACTTTATCTTTGAATAAATTTCAAAAAAATATTAATGTCTCATCTGATTATGAATGAATTTTAGGGATTGATACTTGCTGCCATTTTTAACTTTTGGAGCTAATTTGTTTCCGTAGCTGCCTTTTTGTTATTTTTTGTTATTCTTGTTACCTAGAAATAAAATTTTGAATCTCAATAATTATGGTAGCTTCTTCTTTCCTTAAAACTTAGATTTTGAAGCTAGTGAAATAATTTTAGTTGGGTGTTTTATTCAATATTCATTTGTGGAATGATTTTTATTGTTATAGAATCAATTGGTGACATGTTAAAAAGGAAGGAAAATGGGGGAAGAACTGCACCTGACTGAGAGATATTGAGAGATATTAGTAAATTAACTCAAATGTATAGAGTAACCGTTGTATGTAATTAAAGGTACAAAGTCTAAAGTCATGTCGATTATACAACCAATGTTTAAAAAAGCGATAACAGTAATGTAACATTTTGTCTCTGTTGGGTTATATCACATGTAACGTAACGCGTAAAGTAGGTTATGCAATTTATTATTTATTTAATAAAAATAAATATAAAACTATATAAAATAATTTATATAAATGAAAAAATAAATTTAAAGTTTCTAAAAAAGAATATAAAAATATTTTCTAACACAAAATTAATTTTCTAATAAGTTTCAGAAAAAGATTTCAAATTTATTTTCAGTTATTATCCAAGTTGTAATATTCATCTTATTTCATTTGTAATTGTTTGATTTAGTTCAATTGAGATTTCAATAGAATCAACTGCAAGTATGAGAACTTCCAATAACTAGAGAAAAATTACTACAAGTAAATAAGAAAGCAATTGTAAATTAACAATTTAGCAATTTCACAAACAATCAAATAAGTAAACAATAAGTAATCAAGGTGCTAACAAGTAACAAAATTGCAAAAATTAGCTAACAATCAAAAAAAATAATCAAATAACAATATTGAAATTATTAAAAAAATAATAGCAAATAACGTAACATAACATAATTTAACGTAATAATTTAACGTAATGTAACGCAAATTAATGTAAAATAACATTAAAAAAATACACGGTTACATTGCATTTGTTTTCGTCTGGTAGATAACATTGGGTCTCTGTTAGGTATTACAACGTAATATAACGCTTCCATAAAGTGTTATTTTCAACATTGACTACAACATAACAATGATTCACTGATTATGTTACATATTCTTCTTCTTTGTTTTGCTTGTTATTTATATGATTTCATTTGAAATTCATAATAGTAGTGTCCTTGAGAAAGTTATTAAAGCTATTCTAGGTTTTCTCGTATTTTGGTTATCTTGAATGCTCGAAAGTGCACAATTCAAGTAAATGAGATCAGTGACAAGTAATTATTTATGTGAATGTCTCTAGTCGATCGAGTAATAGTGAACTGATGGTGTAATCAATGTGTAATTAGAGTTTATGGCTTTTGGCAGTTTAAATACTTTACTTTGAGGCAATTATAAGCTCCAATAGGGATGCCTATGGAAAGCAAATTCAATGAATTACATGTGGACTACAGGACCAGACAACTATAAAATCACATGATTACATGAACACATGACCACATGATCAATGGTTACTTGAATACATGACCACTGGACTGCATGACCACGTGATAACATGACCTTATGATCACATGGCTACATAGTAACATAACTACATAATCACATGACTATATCTATATGGTCTCATTTAGATTATTATGCCAATAGGATATGAAAATGGTCATATATGGATTATATCATTAAGGAATGCATAAGCCATTTTAGGTACCTATAAGAGTACAACAAACTTTGTCTATTCCCTACTAGTAAAATTTCTTCTTATAAACACGGTACATGTAATTGCAAAGTTGTATAGGTTACGTGTGTACACTTCCAAAGCAAGTTTGTCAAAAAAATTGTCATACTAATTGACATACTTAGGTATGCAAAACCTTCCATTTATATGTTAAAATTTTATACTCTTAGTTGAAAATTACGTTGACCATGATCTGATATACTAAACTCGACAATTTGTATTAAATCGATGAATCCATTATTACTAACACATTAACCAAAGTTTAATTATGGCTGTAATTTTAATATAAGCTTGATGTAATTTTCTTGATTTACTGTAATATTAAAGATAACTATGCAGTAGCTCTTCAACCTATTAAGTGCCCATGTATAGTTGTATTAAATTGATTTTTTAATCATATAACTTCATAATATAAATATTTAAGAATTTGTCTTTCTACTTAATAAATGGGAAATGTTTTTCACTTTATTAGATAATTTACTAGGATTCTAATTTTCTCTTAAGCGGTATAGATGCAGCCTTTTGTCTTTTCTCCAGGAGCCTTCTGCAAATACGTTTACTCTTGATGTTATTGTTCTCTCGGAAGGATAACAAAGCCCTTAACTTCATTATTTGTTGACCAGCGGGTTACAAAAGTCTTACATATGTTGATATATTTTTTTTAAATATCTTAAGAGACTATATTGCAAATTAATTTAAAATGTTTATATAAACTTACATGGAAAGATCGTATGGCCTACTTACTAACCAACAATATCCAACGATATTTGGTTTCGGCTAATTTCTTGTCAAGTTGGAGGCCTCTTTTGACGCTGCTTGCTCATCTTTCCAGGACCTTTGGATATGTTCTTATTTTGATTTCCTCATACGACATTAATTTTCAAGGTGTGCCTATAATGTGGGGTTCCATAAAGACCTATTCACATACTTGAGGCAGGGTTTGTCCAATATGTGGAGATCACCCCCCCCCCCCCCCCCCCCCCCCCCCCCCCAAACATGCAGACCCGCTACTGAAAGAGCCTGAGAAGAAGAAAGGATCCACCATCAAAGACGAGGAGAAAAACAAGAGGATGAAGGGACAATCAAGCCACGCAACATGTAAGAGCTAAACCTAGATGTAGTTGAGGCAGCAAGTTTGATTGATTATAAGAGGAATGGAGTAAGAGGTAGATAAATGCTTTATAATCAATGGATCTCTAATGGAATTGTACGTTACTGAATATGGGGTGGGATGACATCTGCTTGTAAAGGAAAATTGCAACTCTTCTATGAATTGTTACTGGGATCATTCAAGACTACCTTTTCTTTTTTTTTTTTCTTTTTTTTGCTCAGGTTCTGAAATCACATGAAAATGTATAATCTTATCATGCATAGTATGCGTATATATGAACAAAATTATCACCAGAAGCTTGTATAATGAAATAAACTGCAATTATCTAAATTTTGACATTAAATTTTCTTTCTCAGATTGCTCTAGAATTTGACAATAAAATTTCTAGCTAATATTGCTACTGTTGCCAATGCTATCATAGGCGATATTGTTGAGAGATTGAGCACTCTTCCTCCCTTGTTCTCTTATCTCGTCATTATTTTCGCTACTATCATTCCCTTCCTCATCATCATCATCTTTGCTATAGTATTCACTTCTCTCTTCACTATTGCCTTCACTTCTCTCTGTTCCTTGATTTTCAACTCCATCTTCATCCACCTCTTTATTGTAGTCTTCTTCTTTCAAACTTGAATCATTTTTGGATTATGAATCCTCATCTTCGGTCTCTATATCCTCATAACTTGAATCACTTTTTTTAATCATTTCCATCGCCTTAGAACTCAAGAGTTTATATCCCTGTAAGAGCTACTAAAATACTTAGACTTGTCTCGTGCTCCTCTCTATCACTGTACCCCTCTCCTTTCCCATTGACATTTTGTTTTCAAAGTATACTGCTAAGTCGCACTATTATCATCACATATAAGACATTGCCCAACAAACGCAACATAGAAGAGAACAACTGATACAAATATCTAGCGTTTGCTCTGTACATCGATGAGTGTCTCTTGAAGCTGGACAATAGCTTCATCGAGGACAGGCTTATGATGGAAAATTCAAACCATGGCATCATCGAGAAAAGGCGTATGATGGAAAATTCAAACCATGGCAGACAAGGAAGAGGAGGAGGCCTTAGAAATGCCACAAGAGATATAACAATTCCATTGTTGGAGAGGATGAGAGAAGCCTGAATCTTTAGTATTGAGTTTCAGGCTCTGCTACTGCTGTTGCATATTTAAACTTCTTGTAGGGAATAATAGCAGTAGCAGTAGAATTTCAAGAAGAGTCTAGACATATTAATGTTGCAAATTAGAGACACACAAATGGAAGCCTCTCAAATAGATGGGATTGTACCAACAAGATGAAAATAAATCACCAAAATCAAAAATATAAAATATCAAGCAAATCAAATAAGAGAACACAAAAAAAATTAACATGGTTCGGAGCAAATCCTACGTCCACAGGCTAGATCAAGTTTTCACTATTTTATAATAAGTACAAATATAAATCTTATAGCTCTCAAATTTCTCAAAGTTAATAAGAAGATCTCTCACTCTCAAGAAGTCGGTTAGACTCCAAAAGATTGCAAAGAGTTTTCAAAAGCTCCTTCTAAATCACCCTTTTATAATTAGGTTTGACAGCTCGCGAGTCCAAAACCAGCACCAAACCCAAAGCCAATAAAGTCTGCCATCAATCGGCCAAAGCACCCATCGATAGGGTGTCCAACCCGTATTGACCCTTCGCTGCAGGATTTGCTACTCCCTTCAATGGTCCCTCTGAAATATTGACCAAAAGCACCAGTTAATTCCTAACTTAATTGCAAAATTAAAGATTCGATAAAGGATTTTCAATTCAAGTAGAACTAGATATAAATGCTACTACTAATAATAATAATAATAGCTTTTTTGAGTAAAAATCAAATTAGAATCCTCAGCCTAACAAGAAAACAAAGAAAACTCATACAAGAAGTATCCTAGTTGTGTGAGTGTTTGTTTTGAAGAATATGAGGACAAGCAATTAATTGTTCCATCTAGTTAAAAAAATAAAAAATAAACAGTCAATTTGTGCTCCTGCACTTATTCTTCCCAACATAAAAATCAAGCAAATTACATTTAAGTTAGAATAGAAAATTCTAACACAAACAAATGTCCGAAAAATAAATGATGAAAAATGAAAGATAGTAAAAAGAAAAACAAAGTAAATAAGTATTGGCCAATCTTACATGGAGGAAGGAGGACAAGAAATGTTTTTAAAATTATTAAACGACAAAATGATATACAAATGGGGAAAAAAAAACATGAACAAGAATTAATGCCTAACCTTCCTCATGATTCAAGCACTGAAAATTCTGGAATGTCACAAAGCAGGGGCCAGTATTGCCCACCTTCAATACATTTTTCCCGCAGAGCTTCATTACAGTATAGAGTGAGTGCCTGTAATGTGTTGTTTGTCCTCGTCTCACTAACGACTCTCAACAGCCACTCCGGAAGGTACTCCTCCTCATCCAAATATAGAGACAAGCTTTCAAGCATGTCCAATTTCTCTACATGCTTTAACATTGGACAGGAGTTAAATATCATCTCCCTTAGTGCTGGAAGATTTGAGATCCTTTCCAAATATATACAATCAGAGACATTCAAATTTTCCAAGGAGGGGATGTTCTTGATTTCTCTTAGGCTATCAGCACGCCTGATTTCACAATGCTTCAAGGCTGCAGCATGTTGCAGGCCATCTGGAAGAGCTCTCAACTTGGGGCAATCCTCAATTTCCAAATGCTGAAGGTGAGGTAGCGGCTTGATAGGTTTCTTCGTTCCTTCATCCACCTCCTTCGTATCGCATATCCATTCCTCCCAATTATTCATCCCTTTTATAATCAAATTTTCAAGTTTGGGAAAGGCTGTTGGTGTTGCCTTGTCCTCGGTATCGCAACCAAGAAGTTCAGGGCCTATGGTAACAACCTTAGGCATTGTGCAGATATGAAGGAATCTCAGTTGTGGCAATTGGCCTAGTGGTGGAAAGTATTGACATGATGCACAATTTAAAAGATCCAAAGTAGTCAGGTTAGGAAGCATGCTCATCCACAATGGAAAATTAAGCCCACTAAAGTTGTAGACACAAAGAAGTTCTAGGCTTGGTGAAGGGGAAAGTTCTTCGAGAATCTGTTCATCTCCATCAGAAATTAATGACCGATCAGCATGGTGGCTGCACTCTAGCATTAACTCTTTGAGATGGGGTTTATCAACTAGGGGCTGAATCCCTCTCCTGATCAGTACTCTCTCCAATTTAACAATATGGATATTTCTGAGCTGGGACATAGATTGCAACTCATCCAAACCACACCCATGTTGGCTTTCACGATCGCTATTATTATCTTCACCAACCACAAATCCTTGAAAGTCAGTGAGATATTCCAGTTTTCCTATTCCAATCGGCAAATGGCTAATTGGTGTGTTTCTAAGGTTAAGGCATCTTAAATTGCATAGTTGTGTAATGCTCTTTGGAAGGGTGTGTAAGCAGCTGCATCTTGAGAGGTTCAAGAATTGTAGGTTGATAAGACAGCCAAGAGATTCTGGTAGCTGGGAGATCTTAGTGCCATCAAGATCAAGAAGTCGTAGATGTTGGAGATTTCTTATAGATTCTGGAATGCTCTCTATCCTGCTATCAGTAAGATCCAACACTCGGAGGTATGTAAACTTTTGAAAAAGAACCTGTACTTTAATCTGTGCACAACGAAGCATATGAAGAGTCCTCAAGCCTTTTGAATCTTCTACCGCATTTAGGACAGTTTCTGTTTCTTCCATATTGTAGATTACCAGCCGACGTAGCCTCGACGAATTATTTTGAAGGAAAGGGAGCTTCAATGCATTTGGATTGGTCGAGTCATATCCATCAACAATATGACTCTCATCCCGTGTTAGAAACAAAGCAAGTGATCGTGTCAAATCATGAATTCTACACAGCTGTTGACTAATATCATTACTTTGGGGATGTAATAGACTTCTTCTTGTTAAATCATTGTAACAATCCTCCACAATATCTTCTGGTAAAGAATTCTCCGATGCTGTAATAAATCCTTCTGCCACCCACAACCTACAGAGGTCTCGTTGATATAATTCATGATCTTCAGGCCATAGTGAGCAATAGAGAAAGCATTGCTTGAGCTGAGAGGACAGATCTTCATAGCTGAGGTATAAGGCTCCCCTTACTTCTTCGGGAAGCTCCCCCGTTACAGACCACGTATGGCTTCTGTCCAGCTTTTCCCATTCACTCTTGTTTCTTCTGTCTTTTGTTCTCAGAACCCCACCAACGGCTTTGATGGCGAGAGGAAGGCCATCACATTTCTTGACAATCTTCATTCCGACCCCATGCAAGTCCTGTATATCATCGTCGGCCCCATCTTCAAATACAGTTTTACATAGCAATGCCCATCCGTCATCAACAGAGAGTTTTTGTACTTCATAGGTCTGAATAGCTCCCATGCTTCTAGCAACATTTATATTTCTCGTGGTAACGAGAACCCTACTGCCTGATGCAACTCCATGCCCCAACGGAGTCCTCAGCAGATCCTGCCACACATCAGCCCTCCACACATCGTCCAGTACAAGAAGGAACCTGCTGCCCGCAAGGACAGAGCTAACGAGAGGCTGGAGCTCCGCCTTAGTTTCAGCATGGATATTATCTTGTCCTCCACCTGCAACCCTTATTATCTGCTTCAGCAGTCCTATCTCTGAGTAATTCTGGGACACACACACCCACAGCTTCTTTGCGAAATGGGCTTGCACTTTCTGATGGTTGTATATTTTCTGAGCAAGCGTGGTCTTGCCGATCCCTCCCAATCCGACAATTGAGAAGACAAGTAGTAAGCCTCCTCCACCTTGTGAATTCAGGAGCGACTCCACCAGTCCATCGGCAGCTCGCTTAAATTTCGCTCCTACGAGATCAGGAGTGAGTAAAGAAGACGTCTGAAGAGGGTCGACCCTGGTGGCAACCGCATTGGAGGTGCTGGTTTGTGGTGGACTAAACATTGTCCTGTCCCTGGAGATCTCCTCAAGCCTCCGATTCAGCTTTTCAATCTTCTTGCCAATCTCATGACGGAATAGAACGCTGGTCACAGTATTACAGCATGATAAAAAGAAAGGGAATCGACGATGGCGTACCGATTTGGAGGTGGACGGCAGTGGTGATACCTCTCCCCCCAGGAGTTGACGGCCCTTGATTCTGCAGAGGTCGATGATATCATCGGCGTAGTACATAACATCCTTCAGCTTGGACAGCCAAATGTTGACGGATGGCTCTTGGATCCTTCTGCGCTCTGCTTCTTCAAGCACGGCTTTGATCATCTCCAGCTTCTCTTGAAGCCCTCGGAGGTCATCCTTCACCCCCAATATCCTCACCACCTCTTCGGTGGCCAGCTCCTGTAACACGTCCAGGCATCTCCCAACAAAGGCATCAACAATCATCGCCATTCTCTCTCTCTGTTCGCACTTGCAGTAGTATACGGTCAAACAGCTATTGTCAATGGATCTCACATGCAACTCAGCAGATAAGGTCCGCAAGGATGATTCATTGCGCACATGCTTTGTTCATTCTGTCACAGGAAATTCTAAACAAGCACCATACTTGACTTTGTGAGCACCATTTTCAGCAGTGATGTTCATCACTTACTGTAGAATTCGGTGCTCACTAAGCCAAGTGGTATGCGCATTTAGAATTTCGCTGGAGTCTACTTTTCCAAATTGTTGACGGCCTTGCAGGTATATTCTCCGGATAATTCCTTACAACTCTGTATTGGGGGGCTCTTTGCGTCACTGTCCCATGTCACCGTAACCATTCTTGAAGTTAATTAGAAGCAGAACTTTCAACGACGCAGACTAACGAACAACTAATTAATCCGATAAATTTGCTGGAAATTGTGGCTTTGAATCCCGGTCACATGTCACCATGACGCGACCATTCTTAAAGTAAATATGCAGAACTTTCAATGACGCAGACTAACGAACAACTAATCCTATAAATTTGCTGGAAACTTTATTTATTTATTTTTTTTGTTTATTAACCATTAAACTGAGATGGTGGATCTGGATCCTATGCAGACTTAATATGGTTGTACATATATATTTTTAATCGCTCACTATTTCAATGAACAAAGTACCTTTGAGATTCAAAGGTCATCAAGTTAAAGAAGAAGTAAGCCTAGATGACGTGATGACCAGGCCTGTTATTCCAGTTCATGCATTTCAAGCGGTGGTGGTGGAAGAGGCAACAACTTGCAATGACGGGAAGTTTTCAAGCCAAAGAAGAGAGAACTCTTTTTTATGTGTTGAATATTATTCATACTAGGCGTATATAATCGGCTTGTTCCTTCTATTCCTAAGTACTAATGTATTGCTTCCAGGCCTTATCAGATTACTTGCATGTAGGAAATTGTTCCGGGGCTATAGAACGAACCTTATGGTCTTTTGAGGGGAAAAAAAAGTGTAACGCGCGCGCGTGTATATATATATATATATATATATATATATATATATATATATATATATATATATATATATATATATATATATATATATATATATTGTTTTGACAGTGAAAATTTCCAGATAAATGGAGTTTTCTATAACAGAATGCGGAGCTAACTCAGTAGCTCCGCGTTTGGCTATTTTAGCCTCGCGTTTGAATAAAACACGGAGCTATTCAATAGCTCTGCGTTCTGGTTTCTTAGCTCCGCGTTTTGATGCGATTAGCTCCGCGTGAGCAGATAACCAGAATCCTAAATTGATTGTGACTAATTTGGGCTTATCCAAATATCCAAATTAAGTCCAATCAGAATTCTAAATCAAAAGATTTAAGTCAAAACTAAGATATTTGATTAGAATCCTTGATGAATACAATTTCTATTTAAATAGAAACTCTCATATTAACCTAAGTCTATAAATACTCTTTTAAGGAAGCCCTATAGATTTTTTTCACATCTTAGAGAATTCGAGTTACGCGTGAGAGTCTTGAATTCGTGAAGACCAGAGAAGATCAAGAAGAGTCGTCCGTCATCTTCAAAAGAGAGAAGATTATCGTCGTCAGATCGTCAAAAGGAACTACTAGTTACATCCCATCGCTACGAGATCCTACGTTTTATTATAAAAGAGATCAATAAATATAAATCCTCTTATTTGTTCTTTTTCTTGTTCACTTTCATTGTAATTAAGTTTTTTCAATGGAAGGAAAGCAAATTTCTGCTGCGAACAAACTGACGACTACAGTGGGAGATATCTCTTTTACAAAAGAAGAGATCGTTGCGCAATCTGACTTCGAGAGCATCGGATCCGACGTGAACATCCTAGTCGTAGAAATCGACCAGCAGAAGTACGGGGAGTATCTCTTCTCTGAGTCAGTAACCTGATCGAAATGCGACGCTATCGTCGCGTGCGCTCCAATACCCGAGGATCCACCATTAATCGGGAATCCGTGGAGACCGCGGCCATAGAGCCGTTGTTTGGACAGGAAACCTTAGCAGAGGATGACCTCTTTACTGCCGAAGAAAGTTCGGGAACCGGATTGACTAGAATCCAACTACGAAATAGAAATCGGAGAGTTAGGCGAAAGGCCATCAAAGCCCACATTGAACGTGAGGCTAACTTTACAAAACGCGAGGATATAGTCTCTTGCAAACTGGCTCTCCTCCTTAAGGTCCTCTCCTCTTCACTTCTCTCCCTTTTAGCTTTCGGTTTGGTCTTGGAAACTGCAATTGGTTGGTACAGGAGAATCACTCGAGTTCTATTAAGTATCAAATAAAGCTCAAACGGCAGTAAGACATTGCTACTTCGCGCCGTTTAAATCCAGGAAGAAATGTAACCGACGTCAAAAAGGTGGCTATGGGAGGTTTGGCATCCCCAAAAACCTGTATCCATGTCCTTAGTAAGAGACTCAAATCACAGTATAGGTTTCAGTAATATAAAGTATACTGTCGTGTAAGTAACTTCACTCCCAGTCTCCAAACTGCTAGACAAGACCTCTTCTTTTTTTTTTTTTTTATAAAAACTTAATTTTTATTATTATTATATATATATTTAATATATCAAGATTAATACTTTATCACACTGTTATGAAGTGATTTAAGACCATACATATATATATTGGAGTATATATTTAATACATCAATATTAATACGCGATCACACTAAGTTTTATCAAGTAATTTAAGACCCTACAGATACATAATGGAATCATATACTTTCTCTCTTTCTATCACCTCTCCATTTATCCGCATCCCTTTAATATTTTTTTCTTTAAAATCCATAATCGGATTTATCACTTTGAAAACCAGATTTCAGGTTGCACCAAAACCCGCAAAACAAAAAGTAAAAGACCTTAACAGGAAGATGGGGAATTTCTACAACCAAATAATAGGGATGTTAAGTTGACCATGTCAAACAGAAGTTAGCCTGACCCTGAGAAAAAAAATTTTCGGCTAGCTAATATTCAATTATTTATCACAAATTGACAGATTCTTCTCAGTCACTCACTCGTGTTTTAGTAAATGAGCTATGTTCGGGATTCAGCAGGTAAACAGAATTAGAAAGAATGAGTGCCATCAAAACATCTCAAAAACTGAGCCAGGACGAACTGCTTCCATGAAATGGAAACTTTGCAGTCACGGGTGACAACTACCAACAACTTTAACTGTACACATGGATATTCAGATTCAACAGTATTAATAATCTAGTGATAAAAATAACAAGAAGCAATCGATTTAATATTTCAGCAAAAAAAATTAGAATATACAATAAATACAGTCCTAGGTTTATAATCTGAACGTCCCACCATCCTAAGATGAGACGAATTTGGTTATCATTGAAGGCAATAGCCTAAACAATCATAATAGTGGCTTCCCATATAAATTTGGAGCAATATTGTGGCCTTCTATTTTTTTTTTTTTTTTTCTTTTTTTCATGGACAATATTTTCAGCATAGGATGAATGAATTATATGTTATGAATAATAGATTGTAAAAATCTTGGCCAACATGGAGTGACCAGCAGACCATAATAGTCAGACTCAGATCATATGGATCAAGTTCAAGCTTCATGAAAATGACAAGAACAATGTAGTCAATTGATTCACTCGATAATATATGCACTGAGGAACAGGTTCTCTTACTCCAAAATGGTGAGGGTTTTCTTCTTGGTGTTGATGAGCTGATGGTCCCAAGGGAGGCCCTGGTACAGAGGACGATGATGGACTGGAGTCAATACACTCCGCTTTGTGATTTTCACAATATCTAACTAGATTGTCATGCTGCAAGAGATTACTTCGCAGAATAGAGGTATCCTACAAAATCAGCAGGCAGAAAAAGGAATGGTGAACATATCACACAAAAATATCATTCATCTAAAAAATTAGTCTGGTCATACACGATTTTATGTATGTAAAAGTTTGAATGATCCAACTTTTTGTTTGCTTTTTTTGCCTTTGAACTAAGCTTTCTCTGTTCGTCTTGTATCATCAACGTATTTACTCAGCTTAAGCCATTTTACCCATTGTTGTAAAGAAGGTTTACAAGGCTCTTGTGTGGCTGCATTAAAGTATGTCCTTTTAGACCAACTGATTGGGATTATGCACCCATAACATGTCGAAATTCTGAATAATCGAGTCCACGCAGATTTAGCGATCGAGTACCCGCTTTTATAGACAATTGTTCATATAGATATTTATCTAATCTAGCCTAGAAATTCGAACCAAATTCCAAACTCTATTTGGCAAAATCTTAAGATCTTGATCTTATTCCCAAAGTACCATTTTTTCTTCTTCTCTTCTAGGAGAGCGGTGGTGAGGCTACAACAACATAGAATATTTTCTTTACATTCCCTTAATCTTTTAAATCTCTTCTCTTTGTTATATTATTTTAATAGGATTCTCATTTTCACAACATCTGCTCTCAATGTCTAGGATTTTTTGTTGGTGAAGCTTGCTAACATATAGCATTTGGTGAGTGCTTCAGAATTTACACAATCAGGTGCATGGATACTACTCCAGAAATTAGGTTTTAACGTCAACATGAGCTGTATGGACATCAGTCTTATGGAAGTCCCTCAATGTAATTGATGTGATTCTGGATAAATCAATACTAACTAGGGAGTGTCTTATCTTGGTCTTTATTTGTCATACTCCACATTTTCTTAGTATTATTTTACTATTTGAAAATTCTATATAATCAGTGTTCAAAATAATAACCATTTTATATAGACAATTATGCACCCGCATAGTCATTTTTGGTTGCCAAGCACAGAGAAATCAAGCAAATAGCACTGTTCATGCAGAAGGGGGAACATGCGGCTTATATGCCTGCATAACCCGTATAAAATAGTCTAATCATTTTGCGGGTACGTGGGTTTACAACTTAAAAAAAAAAAAAATCAAACCCGGCCAATTACTTGTGTTTTTATTCCATAACAACAAAACCAAAAACCTGTTCCTAAAATTTCATTTCCGATGAAAATAACCCCCTAAAAAAACCCTGGAAACCTCGCCTCTTCTTCTTCTTCTCTGGTTCTCCCCGATCAAAACTCCCGGATCCTCGATCAATTTTTCCCATTCCCCGATCAATTCTCTTTTCTCTCCATCACTTCGTCTCAGTGAACGAATCCCCCCATCGAATCCCTAAATCGATTCCTCTCGGTGATCAAATCCACCAATCGAACTAAACTCCCCGATGCCGAACTCGTCTCCATCGATCAGGGTTGTGGCTATTGGTGAACTCCTCTCCTCCGAGAGGAATTTTAGTATGTTTGAAGGGGTAAATGCTACAAATTTTTTTTTTTTTATAGAATTCATAAGTTTTATTTAAATTTTTAGTTCTTTACAATTTACGCTCTAAACTTCTCTCTTCTATTTGCAAAATATTAAAATATGTAAATATGTACTAAGAAGAACAAGCTAGATGCGAAAAAGTTGAATGATTTTGTGTTTTTGCAGTTTAATAAAAAGATGGTTAAAAAAGAAATGCAAAGAAAAAAATTATGGGAATAGTAAGGATGTGTTTGTAGCCCCTGATGATTCAAGAGTTTTGCACTGGAAGGACGCTTTTATTACAGAGATAATGATGATGAACATAAGATCTTCCTTGGGTCTGGCCTTACATGTGATCTTGTCACAACAGCGAAGACAGATTTAAGAGGAGTAAAAGGACATTAAAAAGAGGAGTTGCAGAGGGAATGGGGCACAGGAGGGTTCGTCCAGTGCATTATTGATGAAGTCCCGGAATAAGATCCGGATAGAGTAGTTTTAGAAGAAGAGGGTGGTGATGATGTCAATCTACATAGGGAAGGAGAGCACAAGAGGGTTTGTCCAGTGCATTGTTGATGAAGTCTCCGAACAAGATCCACATAGAGAAGTTTTAGAAAAAGAGGGTGGTGATGATATTGATGAGGACTACAAGGATACTTCCAAGGAGGAGTTTGATGACAATGTTCGCTATGAAGATGATGATGAGGATGAGTAGATTAGATAAAGTTGGAGGAGAATTTTGGTTGCCATAAATTTATCTTAATATTTTAAATTTGGATGTGAAACTAATGGCTTATATTCTTGGAAGAGTTGGATAACAATATTCTCTGTGAAGGTAATGATGAGGATGAGTGGAGTAGATAAAGTTGGAGAAGAATTTTGATTGCTATAAACTTGTCTTAATATTTTGAATTTTGATGTAAAACTAATGACTTATGTAGTTTTATGTGTGTGGATTGTTAGGTATGGTCAGAAGTTATCTGTGTTATTTAGTTCACTAATACTTTATTTCTAACTGTTTTTTTAACTTCAACAAATTTTTTATTGTATTTTGAATATTCTAACTGTTATTGATTCTCATTCTTTTCTATCTGTAGGTGAGTATCGAATTTGATTCATTTGTTGATGTATTGTTTAATCTATTTCATGACGAGTAAATAGATAAGTCCTACTTTTTTAATTTCTTATGTAATGTCAGTTTATCTATGATTTTCTATGCTTGAGAGTTAATGTTTATCATTTTTTAATGCTTTTTCCTATGTTTTTTAGTTTAATTTTATACTACTCAATATATGCATGTTTAAGTATGATTATATTTATATATTAAAATATTTATATTCCACATAATTCCGCATAATCCATTTAATCTCCGTGGAATCCGTTTATGCATTATGCGCTTCCGAACTGCACGCATAATGAAAACGTATTTTAGAACATTGCATATAGTCGTAGTTCAACAACTAGACTTATCTATGTAGCTTGCCTATTCATTGATGTGGTAGAAGTAGAAATAATAACACATCCAAAAAAACTCGGTATCTTTTTCCAGTTACATCCTGTGTAACAATAAGATCTTTTATGTATTTGTTACTTTACGTGAACAATTATTCCTCTCTAAGCTTGATAATATATGGAGTCATGGACTCCTAGACTGTTTTTCTTGTTACATTATTGAGTTTCAATACTGTTGGGAATGGGAATGAATTAGACTCCACCAAATCTTGGATTTCCTAAAGGGTAGGGTTTGGGTTTTTGTTAAAAGCCTGACTGTGATAAAACAAACTGAGCATTGCTGGCATTTTTATTTTTGTTTTTGGTTGAGAATTCAAAGAAAAAAAAGAAATGAAATTGGAATCTGTATAACCAGGTGCCATTTGTTTTGCAATGAATTGGAAGCTAGTACACGGTGATCATTATTTGTGTTATTTGGTGTCCGTGCATTTAACTGGGGATAGGGAAGTTAACTGATTTGTTGAATCCCTTTGGTGTCACTAGTTGAGATTTCAGAAGTAACATTAACAATTATTTGAGGGTGTGCCAGTTGTAGAGCAATTCCTACTATTTGTCCATTTTATTTGGTGAACCTTTCTTGAACACGACTATTTTTATTGTTAATCAGAAATGCTTTTGTTTTTTCTAGGGTATGTATATATTCTTAAAGGTTTCCATTTAATATTTTGAACTCGATATTCGCATTGGCTGATGTTTTATGGTATTAGAATTTTGGAAATCAGCAAATGTCAGATGCATCGTATGTGCAATATTGGATGTAGAGGTAAATATCAGTAATATTGCCAATATTGGTTACGATAGTGTTTACATTATATTGGATACCTCAAAATCTAATATAATATTCACGACATATATCAGTTTCGGCCTATATTTAGAGCCTTCATTTACAAAGTCTGAGAAATTTTGGTTATTTTTGTTGAGTTAAGGCCTCCTTGTACTGATTCTTTTGGATGGAACTGAAGTTATTGGTAGTTATGGGTATTTTGCATTTTGTGACTGTAAATGAATGCCATGTGAGTCCATCTCTAAACTCTATGCTCTCTGTTGAATAGCCTTAATTTTGGGAGGATATGCAGTAATCACTATCTACAGGTGAACACTCATTTAGTTGTTCATGATCTTATCAAATTCAGGCAGATCTTATATAACATCTTTGATCTTTTTTTTTCCTCTCTGTTTCCATGAATTTATGTTATAAACCATGATAACATGCTGGCCTACAGTTTGTTTTATGTTAGGCTGTGTTTGGCTGTTTTTTATAGTTGGAACACCATATAGTTCCAACTACATCAAAATCGGAAGTAGATGGAGTAGGATAGACATTTAGGTATGGAGTTACAAGGAATGAAATAAAAATTCAAAGTTTTAATCCCAGCTCTACTCTAGGTTTTTGAAAACTCAGATAGGGCACTTGCCTAACCAGAGCTCTATGTGGCTCCTCCTATGAGCACTTGTTCAAGTATTCTTGGGAGAAAAAAAAAATGTTGTTACAGCCTACAATAGCATTTTAGGCATGAAAAGATGTAGTTGGAGTTGCATTGAAAATGAATTTGGACCAACACTTCTCATGTGCATGCAAAATGAGGAACAACTCATAACATATTCCAGAAGTTATTTAGTCAATTGGTATAAAAAATTTGAAAATGTTAATTGCCAGTTGTCTCTTTAACAATTATACCATAGAAGTTTTATCATCCAAATATGTGTGGTGCAGCTCCAACAGTACTGTAGTTGGATCTACAATCGTCCAGCTAAGGACACCCTATGGCTGGTTCCAGGACTTGTGATTGAAACAGTGGTGCAAAACTATCAACTTCAAAGTCCTAGTTATCTATCATCCTATGTAGCATTGTTTTAAATATCGGCCGGTTTTCTCTACAAACGAGACGTTATAGCCATTTTTATATCGCTTATCGTTGTTGACCGGTATGGGCCAATATATCGGCCATGTGGCTATATATCGGCTGGTATCCAGTATGATAAATACCGACCGGTATGAGCCAATATCGATTTTTTTGTTAACGGGTTTGGGTTGCGCTTGAAACCCGTTTACCCTTTCGACCCGACCCGATAGGAAAAAAATAAAATCCGCTTCTCTCGCGTACTCCCCCAAATCCATCGCTCGCGAACCCTAATCTACCGTTCTTCCTCGACTTCCCTCTCCTTCTCCTCGATCGATCGAACGGTCGCAACTCAAAATCCACCCAAAAAAGACATAAAAACTGCCCAGCGAGACGTTGAGAGTTATCTCCTTTGATTGATTTTCGCTAAAGAAAGTTCGGCAGCCCGATTTGCCCTAAAACAACTTCGCCGGCCTCTCGACTTCTTTCAACTCCTATTGCTTAGCTTCCAGCAGTATCAACGAGGAGCTTGGTCATCAGTGCCTCACTGGTAAAGTAGTAAGTTCAGCTAGCCCCAAATTTCTTTTCTTTATAAATATTTTGTTTTGATTGTCATATGTGTTTAAGGATTTAGGTGCTTAAAATTTGAGATAATTTGGTTGTTTGCACACATTGATTGGGTGGAGTTTCACTATTTCAGTCAGTGAATCAAATTCACTGATTCACTCCGAATCAGTGAATCGATTCACTGATTCGGAGCGAATCAGTGAATTTGATTCACTGACTGAAAGGGGAGTGGATGAAACAGTAAAATTAGAATTTAGAAGTTAATTTGTTTGAACAGTGATAGTTTAATTAGAATTTAGAAGTTAATTTGTTTGATAATTTGTTGAGTGATGAGTAATTACTAATTAGAAGTGAATTTGAATGAGAATTTTCGTACTGAAAATATGTAGCAATATAGTATATTTTAATTAGGATATTTAATTGTGTGCATATATTTTAATTATGTATTGTAGAAACACTTTTTTTTTTATCTTGAAAACTTATTTTTCTTAATTTTATGATTATATGTCGCTTTGTGCATATGCGAATGTTCTAAACGGTATTTGCAAATTCGTAAGTTGAATGCAAATAAGCCAATGTAAATGCTATAAACTTGTTTTATGTGTTTTAATATGTTATATATAGCCAATTATATGATTATTTTTTAACCGGTATGATACCGATATGACACTCCGGTATAGAGTCATATCGCGATATCTCGTCCGGTATCCGGGAACCAGTATGTAATTTGACTGACTGGTATGGGACCGGTATTCGATATTTAGAACACTGCTATATAGCATTGATACTTTGAAGGAGGAGCCATGCCTGTATATGTATAAGATATTTGGACACTCCGATACTTGACTTAATTAATCTTGCATACTATTTTTGGCGCAACCAAAATTTGCAACATATTGTAAATCGTAATGGAGATGTATTAGATACTAAAAAGTTGAAATTTAATAAATGATAGGTTGACTATTCAGGAGGATTGCGCTGTAGTATATAAAACTTTTCTGGTAAAGAATATAATTGTGCACACAATTACTACTTCTGAAACTAGATCTCATATTTCCAAGACATTGAACGATTAACAGACATGTACACGTATTTACTTTAATATCCTAAATTTAATTATTAAGATTGCATGCCGTCTCCTAAATGGTTGTCATTATGATAACTAAATAACTTAGCTTCCTTTTGCTGATAAATTATTTAAGTGGCTTTTACATATCTGTCCCTTAAATTTTTAAAAATTAGAATTTAGTCCCCCAAATCTTCATATTTATAATTTAGTCTTCCAAATCCTTTAAGTTACCTCACTTTAGTCCTCCAGTCATATTTTTGACCCGAATTTCCCGTTATATCTTTGAGTTACTTCAGTTTAATCCTTCCTTTCTTTTTCCTCCTCTATTCCTCTTCTTATTAAGTTCCCCTCTCAATTCTTCTCCTCTCTCTTTCTTCCTTCTTCTTATTGGGTTTCCCTGAGTTACTTTACCTTAGAGATTAACTGGGAGGGAAGAGAGAGAGGAGAAGAATGAAGAGGAGAATCCAATAAGAAGAGGAAGAGGAAAGGAAGGAGTAAAGTGAAGTAACTCAGGGGTATAATAGAAAATTTAGGCGAAAAATATGACTGAAGACTAAAGTAAGGTAACTTAAAGGATTTGTGAGGCTAAATTATAAATATAAACATTTGAGGGACTAAATTCTAATTTTTAAGGATTTAAGGGACAGATATGTAAAAACCTTATTATTTAAATAAAGATAATGTGCAAGTATTAGGGAGCTTTAGATGCAGATGCAAAAGTTTAGTTTTACTTGTGTGTTTGAAGTGATGAACTCCACAGTACTGTACTTAAAATTTTATCCTTTTATTGTCTGTCCCAAATCAAGATAAAGGAGAAGGATTGTGGTATGACTGTGATAGCTAGTGTGAAATATTTTCACATATTATGATGTGAACTATAAATTAAATTTTATTAGGGTGTTCTCTACCAGATGGCGCGCTACATTGGATAACGAAGCCCTTAACTTTATTATTTGTTGACCAGTGGGTTACAAAAAGTCTTAGCGTCTGTTGATATATATATATTTTTAAATATCTTAAGAGACTATATTGCAGATTCATTTAAAATGTTTATATAAACTTACATGGAATGATCATATGACCTACTTCCTAACCAACAATATCCAATGATATTTGGTTCCGGCTTATTTCTTGTCAAGTTGGAGGCCTCTTTTGATGCCGCTTGCTCATCTTTCCAAGACCTTTGGATATGTTCTTATTTTGATTTCCTCATACGACTTTAATTTTCAGAGTGTGCCTGCAATGTGGGGTTTCATAAAGACCTATTCACATACTTGAGGCATGGTTTGTCCGATATGTGGAGGACCCCTTCATGGCGGACCTGCTGCTGAAAGAGCTTGGGAAGAAGAAAGGATCCACCATCAAAGACAAGGAGAAAAACAAGAGGATGAAGGGACAATCAAGCCACGCGACATGGAAGAGCTAAACCCAGATGCAGTTGAGGCAGCAAGTTTGATTAATTAGAAGAGGAATGGAGTAAGAGGTAGATAAATGCTTTATAATCGATGGATCTCTAATGGAATTGTACGTTACTGAATATGGGGTGGGATGACATCTGCTTGTAAAGGAAAATTGCAACTCTTTTATGAATGGTTGCAGTGATCATTCAAGACTGTACCCTTTTTTTTGCTCAGGTTCTGAAATCCCCATGAAAATGTATAATCTTATCGTGCATAGTATTCGTATATATGAACAAAATTGTCGCCAGAAGCTTGTACAATGAAATAAACTGCAATTATCTAAATTTTGACACTAAAATTTTCTTGCTCAGATTGCTCTAGAATTAGACAATAAAATTTCTAGCTCATATTGCTACTATCGCCAGTGCTACCATAGGCGATATTGTTGAGAAATTGATCTCTCTTGCTCAATGTAAATAGTGATTGGTAAAGACACACCAAATCCGTTTGTAACTGGGGGTTTGCTAAAAATTCAATGAACATGTCATGTTAAGTTCTTATCTCTGACAGCAAGATTTAGACTATAACCATCCAGGCTACTTTGATATGCTTAACTCTATCATGTTAAGTTTTTACATCTAACAGCAAGATTTGAACCACCGTTCACATCGCGATAAACCGTTTCTTTTATAATTCTGACCTGATCATCTTAGCGTGTGCAATTAAGCGCCTCCGCCAAAGTCCCAGGCATGTGCAATTAGGTACCTCTGCTGAACCCGATAATCATGACCCGATCATCTTGGCGTGTGCAATTAAGTGCTTCCGTTAGAATCCTAGGTATGTGCAATTAGGCGTCTCTGTCGAACCCGATGATCCTAACCCGATCATCTTGGCATGTTGCAGTGAAGACACGAAGATAAAGAGTGGCTTAACTTTGCGTTTAGTTGTCAAATAACTAAATTGAAGATCCAGAATATTTCAAAATTTGCCAATTATAGTAATTTTGAAAACTTTGGAGGGGTCTTGTTGGAGGAGAAAATTTCAAGAAAAGAAGAGAAGAAATAGCTCCGCGACTAGCTACGTGCGAAGCTATTAACTAGTTTCGCGTCGGCCATAAGTTTAGCGTCACGTTGAAGTAAAACGCGAAGCTAAACCCTTAGTTTCACGTCCAGAAGGTTTAACTTTGCGTGAGTAAAATATCAAAATCCTTAATTGATTTTGATTAAGATTTGGGATTATCTAATACCCGAATTGAGTCTAATCAGAATTCAAAATCAAGAGATTTAGTCAAAATCAAATATTTGATTAGAATCCTTGATGAATACAAAGATTTTCTATTCCTATCCCTAAGTAAACTCTCATAACCAACTAAAGTCTATAAATAGCTTTTTTGAGGAGACTTTAGAGATCTTTTTGAAGTTAAAGTTACGTGTTAGAGTCTTAAATTCATTGAGATCAGTAGAGGGAGAGTTAGGGCCGGCCATCATCTTCTTCAAAGAGAGATCTTCATGTCTGATAGTCAACAGATTCTACTAGATAGCTCACATCGCCATACTAGAACCCACTTTTATTGTAAAGGAGAGTGATAATTTATAAATCCTCTAATTTGTTTTTTTCTATTGTTCTTCTTTCACTGTAATTATCATAATCAATGGAAGAAAACAAGATTTTTGTGGAGAACAGTGTACATATAGCGTAACATACAACGTAGGTTATGTGATTTTTTTTAAATTTATTATTAAAATAAATATATAACTGTCCACAATAATTTTAATATATAGGAAAACTAGTTTTTAAAATATAAAAAAATAATGATCATTTTGAAAATTGTCATAACCTAGTCTAACAAATTATGGTAATATATTAATACAATGAACAATCAAAATTATAAAATGTCAATTCTCACACTTATACTTCATAACATAGAAGTTCACAAGAACCACAACCACAACAAGTATATTGATGTTACCATAATGATATAGCTTAATGTCAACTACAAAATAAGGTAATCAAAAAATTCAAGGATTCTAATTATATAAGTAATATAAAATAAACTAGTCATCTCATAAAATCCTCTCATGAATGTCAAACATCAGTATTGAGTTTGACCGTTGACAACATCCTGATCAACTGGGGAGTGAAGGAGAGATTCCCACTTGGGGATTGTGAAATCCAAACGGGCAAGGTCTCAATCGGTAAAAAGAGTAGTTATCGGGGAGGGGAGTCCTGTTGGAAAATGATATCACCTGTTGGAAAAACAAAACTTTTTTGCTAAGAAGCTGCATTTATCTGAAGCACCTGCGGGTACTTCAGTTGAGCTCATGAAGTTCATCTGTTGGGAATCATACTAAATCATTTGACATGAGAAATACCACAAGTTGGTCCACAGCCTCATGCTAAGAAGCTGTATTTGATTCACGTCCCCATGTTCAACTCTCCATGACTGGGAGGTTTCTTTACTGGTTTTTTTTTTTTTTTTGGACCATGGAATATCCTTTATAGTGTCTTTAGTTATCTTGGTAGGACAACCTTGCTACATCTGCTTTCTCATCTCATTTTTTTTTTTTAATTTAATTTTCTAGCTCCAACATCTATGTCAAGTGACTCACTGACTGCAGCTTTTATTAATAAAAATATTTTGTAAACGTCCTCCTAACGACATCAGAATTTGCGAGATATATATTTGCAGTATGTGTGTGTGTGCATGCGCGTGCATGAGTGGGTGTGCATGTGCGTCTCCTTTTCATGTTTGGATCAGTGTTAATTTTGAAAATTTTCAAGCTAGTGTTGTATTGTTTGTTGACCTGAAACAGTTGTCAGAAATGTCTTTTAATTTTTAGTTAGTCCTAAGTTTCTAAAGGAGTGTGGCACTGTGACTGTTCAATTGTTGATTGGCTTAAGACACATTTAAGCTCCCTTGCATGGATACTGCACAGTTGATATATCCATTTCTAATACCAAGCGGATATTTTATACTTAGTAGATAGTTGTAGGCTGCTTTCTATAATTTGCAACATTGTTTGGAGACATAGGACACCTTATCACTGTCTCACTGACTAAAAACTCAAGAATGGAGTTCATGAATCATATAGTTCACAATTAAATTTGATTTGCAGATGCATACACTTTTCATAACAAAGGATGTGAACGATAAAGACTACCAGAATTTGGCATGCTACTTTTTGGTAAACTGGCTGCAATGTCTTCTTGGCCATTGCTGTATTACTGTTTTACTAATTTATTATATGCTAGTATATCAATACATATCCATGTGACAATCCATATCTCGAATTTTGAATTGTTTGGACTTGGGATATTGCATACCTACATATATGAATCATGTCGCGTCTGCATCCTGTATCTAGATCAAAGCATCACACTATAGCATGTAAGGGTTGCAGGTAGGGGTGCACATGGATCATACTATAGCATGCAAGGGTTGCAGCTAGGAGTGAAAACTTCTACAAATATATCCATATCCATATATGGATACGAAAATCCACTGATAAAGATATAGGTAATTTTTTTCAAAGCCGGATATGGATCCGGATATATTGGGGAGAAAAATTCAGATATGGATATATGAAAAAAAGATCTGGATAGTGGATATTATAGAAAATTATTCCTATACACATTGTTTGATGTTGATTTATATTAAGCTTACTAGCTTTTATAAATACAACAAAACCCAATATCTTATGTAAAATTTCCATGCCCAAAGTTCAATATACTCTTAACTCATAGTAGTAATGAATAATTATTTTCACTTCGTACAATAAATAATCATCAAACCGTCTGTAAAGCTATAAAGAAAATGGAGATCTTAAATTGAGGGCTCAAATTTGACATTTTAACATTGGTATTATCCATTTATATAAAACTTAAAATAATCTTTAGGATTTTTTAAAATAATATCATAAAAATAAATGTACGTTGATTTATCTCACTCGAGGTTATATCCCAATTCACATTTTTGTTTAGTTTTTCTTGAATTCCTTTTTTGTTCATATATGATTTTTATCCATATTCCATTTTTTTATATATCCAATCTGTATCTGTTTCGGATTAAAGTGGGTACATATATGCATTTTCCTTACCGAGCCATGTGCGTAATTGGATGACGAGTACAGATATGATAAAGTCCCATATTGGACTCTTTTGCGCCCCTAGTGGCAGCACATAGTTTCAATTTACATCCACAGGGACAAAATTTCATGATAATAGATGTTCGGTAGATGATAATAGAAGTTTGTTGTAGAACTTGGTTAGTAGTTATCAGACAGAAGCTATTGTTTATGTACTGTCCTGGTTCTGAAAAGTGTTTGATGGATGGTTTGGGATGTCTTCTCTAAGGCAGTTATACGCAGCAAATAGAATATGCTACTCTCAGTTGTACTTAACAAAACAAAACCCATCACAGACTTCATTATAGACATAAGTTTGCTGCGTTGTTAATTCTGAAACGCCTGGTTCTGTATTCAATTTGTTGAACTTTCATTTCAACTTGTTTCTCTTTTGTGGATGGGTTGGTTTCATCTCATACTCTTAGCATTTTATTTACTATCGTGGACTTCCTAATTGATTTGGATTTTACTCTCTTTTTTTAGGTGTTCTCATGGAGGCAAAAGCTCAGTAGGTTAGAATTCTTGATCGAGTTAGAAGTGACGTGGAAGGAAGCTCTCCGGCTCCAGCTATAACAAATACATCCGGAGAAGGCAAACGAATACTTTCTGCCTCAAACCCTGAAGCGAGAGATGTTGCAGATCTCCTGAGGTACTTCCTTTTGCTTGTTATACACTACATAACCCATAAAAATAGCTACCTGCAGTTAGGTATAATATAAGAATGGACAGGTCTTTTTTGTTCGTGGTATTCAAAATTTAAGTTAGAAAAATAAAAATTTTATTTTTAACTTAAAATTTTGGATAAGACGGACCAAAAATTGGCTCTTAGACCCACCCATTCTCATCCTACCTATGGTAGCTCTTCCACCTATTAAGTGCCCATGCATTGTTATATCAAAGTGAATCTTTTGATCATAAAACTCCATAATATAAATTTGTAAGAATATGTTTATCTACTTAATAAATGGGAAACGATTTACACTTTATTAGATAATATAATAAGAATAATAATGATACTAATTTTCTCTTAAGCGGTGCAGGTGCAGCCTTTTGTCTCCTCTCCAGGAGCCTTCTACAAATACCTTTACTCTTGATATTATTGTTCTCTCAGAAGGTTGACAAAGCCCTTAACTTCTTTATTTGTTGACCATAGATATGTTGAATTTTAAGGCGGTGCTTATTTTTTTAAATATCCTAAGAGACTATTTGCAGATTCATTTAAAATGTTTACATAAACTAACATGGAGAGATCGTACGGCCTACTTACTAACCAACAATATCCAATGATATTTGGTTCCGGCTTATTTCTAGCTTGTCAAGTTGGAGGCCTCTTTTGCCACTGCTTGCTCATCTTTCCAAGACCTTTGGATATGTTCTTATTTTGATTCTCTCATACGACATTAATTTTCAGGGTGTGCCTACAATATGGGATTCCATAAAAACCTATTCACATACTTGAGGCATGGTTTGTGCGATATGTGGAGATCGCCCTCATGCAGACCCGCTGCTAAAAGAGCCTGAGAAGAACAAAGGATCCACCATCAAAGACAAGGAGAAAAACAAGAGGATGAAGGGACAATCAAACCACGCAGCATGGAAGAGCTAAACCCAGATGCAGTTGAGGCAGCAAGTTTGATTGATTAGAAGAGGAATAGAGTAAGAGGTAGATAAATGCTTTATAATCAATGGATCTCTAATGGAATTGTATGTTACTGAGTATGGGATGGGATGACATCTGCTTGTAAAGGAAAATTGCAACTCTTCTATGAATGGTTACAGTGATCATTCAAGACCTTACCTTTTTTTCTCCCTCAGGTTCTGAAATCCCATGAAATTATATGTATTTCTTGCTCTGTAATGTATAATCTTATCATGCATAGTAATATATGAATAGAATTATCGCCAGAAACTTGTACAATGAAATAAACTGCAATTATCTAAATTTTGACATTAAATTTTCCTTGCCCGGATTGCTCTAGAATTTGACAATAAAATTTCTAGCTCATATTGCTAATGTTGCCAATGCTACCATAGGCAATGTTGTTGAGAAATTGATCTCTCTTGCTCCCTTGTTCTCTTATCTCGTCATTATTTTCGCTACTATCATTCCATTCCTCATCCTCATCTTTGCTATCGCCTTGACTTCTCTCTTCGCTATCGCCTTCACTTCTCTCTGTTCCTTGATTTTCAACTCCATCTTCATCCACCTCTTTATTGTAGTCTTCTTCCTCATCTTCTTCTTTTAAACTTGAATCATTTTCGGACTATGAATCCTCATCTTCTACCTCTATATCCTCGTAACTCGAATCGCTTTTTTCAGTCACTTCCATCGCCTTTGAACTTGGGAGTTCATATCATCGTAAGAGCTGCTAAAATACTCAGTCTCATTGTCGTACTCATCATCCTCCTCTTTGTCCCCGTACTCCACTTCTTCTCTCACTTTTGACATTTTGTTTTCAAAGTATACTGCTAAGTCGCACTGCCACCATCACATACAAGACATTGCCCAACAAATGCACTGTAGAAGAAAACAACTTATACAAGTAACTAGTGTTCGCTCTGTACATCGATAAGTGTCTCTTGAGGCTTAACAACAGCTCCATCGAGGAAAGGCTTATGATGGAAAATTCAAACCATGGCGGACGAGAAAGAGGAGGGGGGCCTTAGAAATGGCATAAAAGATGCAACAATTCCATTGTTGGAGAGGATGAGAGGAGCCTAAATCTTGAGTATTGAGTTTCAGGTTCTACTACTGCTACTGTATATTTAAACTTCTTGCAGGGAATAATAGTACTAGCAGTAGAATTGCAGGGAGAGTCCAGACATATTAATATTGCAAATCAGATATACGCAAATGGAAGCCTTTCAAATAGATGAGATTTTACTGATAAGAGATGAAAATAAATCACCAAAATCAAAACTATGAAATATCAAGCAAATCAAACAAGAGAGCACAAAAAATTTTAACGTGGTTCAGAGCAAGTTCTACGTCCACGGGCTAGATCAAGTCTTCACTATTTTATTATAAGTACAAATACGAATGTTATAACTCTTAAATTCCTCGAAGTTATAAAGAAGATTTCTCACTCTCAAGAAGTTGGCTAGACTCCAAAAGATTACAAAAGAGTTTTCAAAAGCTCCTTCCAAAAGTCTTCCAAACACCCTTTTATAATTTAGGCTTGACAGCTCCCGAGTCCAAAACCAACACCAAACCAAGCCTATAAAGTCTGCCATCAATCAGCCAAAGCACCCATCGATGAGAGGTCCGACCCACATTGACCCTTCGCTGTAGGATTTGCTACTCCCTTCAATGGTTCCTCTGAAATCTTGACAAAAGCATCAGTTAATTCCTAACTTAATTGCGAAATTAAAGATTCGAGAAAGGATTTTCAATTCAAGTAGAACTAGATATAAATATTACTGCTACTAATAATAATAATAGCTTTTTTGAGTAAGAATCAAATTAGAATCTTCAGCCTAACAAGAAAACAAAGAAAACTCACACAAGAAGTATCCCAGTGGTGTGAGTGTTTGTTTTGAAGAACATGAGGACATGTAATTAATTGTTCCATCTAGTTAAAATAATAAAAAAATAAACATTCAATTTGTGTTCCTACACTTATTCATCCCAACATAAAAATCAAGCAAATTACATTTAAGTTGGATTAGAAAATTCTAACATAAAAAATGTCCGAAAATTTAATGATGAAAGATAGTAATAAGAAAAACAAAGTAAATAAACATTGGCTAATCTTACATGGAGGAAGGAGGATAAGAAATGTTTTTAAAATTATTAAATGACAAAATGATATACAAATGGGGAAAAAAAACATGAATAAGAATTATTGCCTAACCTTCCTCATTCACTGAAAATTCTGGAATGTGGCAAAGCATAGCCAGCTAATGCAATTTTCAGTCCTTCAATCCTGTCAAGGACTGAAAATTCTGGAATGTGGCAAAGCAAGGGCCAGTATTGGCCACCTTCAATACATTTTTCCTGTAGAGCTTCATTGCACCATAGAGTGAGTGCCTGTAATGTGCTGTTTGTCCTCACCTCACGAACGACTCCCAACAGCCAGTCCGGAAGGTCCTCCTCCTCACCCAAATATAGAGACAAGCTTTCAAGCATGTCCAATTTTTCTACATGCTTTAGCATTGGACAGCTGAAAACTATCATCTCCCTTAGTGCTGGAAGATTTGAGATCCTTTCCAAAGACATACAAGTTATGACATTCAAATTTTCCAAGGAGGGGATGTTCTTGATTTCTCTTAGACTATAAGCTTCCTGGACTTTACATTGCTTCAAGGCTACAGCGTGTTGCAGGCCATCTGGAAGAGCTCTCAACTTGTCGCAAAAAAAAATTTCCAAATGCTGAAGGCATGGTAGTAGCTTGATGGGTTTCTTCTTTCCTTCATCCCACTCCTTCGCATCGCATATCCATTCCTCCCAATTATCCAACTCATCTATAATCAATTTTTCAAGCTTGGGGAAGGCTGTTGGTGTTGTCTTATGGTCGTGTCCATCCTCGGTATCGCAACCAAGAAATTCAGGGCCAATGGTAACAACCTTATCAATTTTGTAGATCCGAAAGAACCTCAACTGTGGTAATTGGCCTAATGGTGGAAGGTGTTGACATGATGTACAATTTGAAAGTTCCAAAGCAGTCAGATGAGGAAGCATGCTTATCCACAATGGAAAATTAAGCCCACTAAAGTTATAGACATGAAGAGCTTCTAGGCTTGGCGAAGGGGAAAGTTCTTCGAGAATCTGTTCATCTCCATCAGAAATCGATGACCGATCAACATGGTGGCTCCACTCTAGCATTAACTTCTTGAGATGACGTTTATCAAATAGGGGCTGAATCCCTCTCTTGATCCGTGCCCTCTCTAATCTAGCAATATGGATATTTATAAGCCGGGACAGAGATTGCAACTCATCCAAACCACACCCATGTTGATACACTTGGCTTTCACGATCGCTATTATCGTCTTCACCAACAACAAATTCTTGAAAGTCAGTGAGATGTTCCAGTTTTCCTATTCCGATCGGCAAATGGCTAATTGGTGTGCCTCCAAGGCTAAGGTATCTTAAATTGCATAGCTGTGTAATGCTCTTTGGAAGGGTGTGTAAATAGACGCAATTTGCAAGGCTCAATAATTGTAGGTTGATAAGGCACCCAAGAGATTCTGGTAAGTGGGAGACCGTAGTGCCATGAAGACTAAGAACTCGTAGATGTTGGAGATTTTTTATAGATTCTGGAATGCTCTCTATCTTGCTACCAGTAAGATCCAACACTCGGAGATGGGTACATCTTTGGAAAAGATCCTGAACTTTAATCTGCATATAATTAAGCATACGAAGAGTCCTTAAGCCTTTTGAATCTTTCACCGCATTTAGGACAGTTTCTGTTTCTTCCATATTGTAGATTGCTAGCCGACGTAGCCTCGACGAATTTGCAAGGATCAATGCATTGGGATTGGTCGAGTCATTTCCATCAACAATACGGCTCTCATCCCGTGTTAGAAACAAAGCAAGTGATCGTGTCAAATCATGAATTGTGTAGGAGATGATATCCTTAAGAACATCCCTTCGGGATTGTAACAGACTTCTCATCCTTAAATCATGGAAACAATCATCTGCAATATCTTCTGATAGAGAATTCACCGGTGCTGTAATAAATCCTTCTGCCACCCACAACCTACGGAGGACTTCTTGAGATAATTCACAATTCTCAGGCCACAGTGAGCAATAGAGAAAGCATTGCTTGAGCTGAGAGGGCAGATCTTCATAGCTGAGGTACAAGGCTCCCCTTACTTCTTCAGGAAGCTCCCCCATTACAGACCATGCCTGACTTCTGTGCACCTTTTCCCATTCACTCATGTTTCTGTCTTTTGTTCTCAAAACCCCGCCAATGGCTTTGATGGTGAGAGGAAGGCCGTCACATTTCTCAACAATCCTCATACCGATCTCATGCAAGTCCTGTATATCATCGTTGGCCCCATCTTCAAATACAGTTTTACATAGCAATGCCCATCCGTCACCAGCAGAGAGTTTTTGCACCTCATAGGTCTGAATAGCTCCCATGCTCCTAGCAACATTTATATTCCTCGTGGTAATGAGAACTCTACTGCCTAATGCAACTCCATGCCCCAACGGAGTCCTCAGCAAATCCTGCCAAACATCAGCCCTCCACACATCGTCCAGTACAAGAAGGAACCTGTTGCCTGCAAGGGCAGAGCTAAGGAGAGGTAGGAGCTCCGCCTTAGTTTCAGCATGGACATCTTGTTCCCCACCTGCACTCCTTATTATCTGCTTCAGCAATCCTATCTCTGAGTAATTCTGGGACACACACACCCACACCGTCTTTGTGAAATGGGCTTGCACCCTCTGATGGTTGTATATTTTCTGAGCAAGTGTGGTCTTGCCGATCCCTCCTAACCCGACAATTGACAAGACACGTGAGCCTTCTCCTTGTGAACTCAGGAGTGACTCCACCAGTCCATCGGCAGCTCGCTTAACTTCTGTTCCTACGAAATCAGGAGTGAGTAAAGAAGACGTCTGACGAGGGTCCACCTGGGTCACAGCCACACTGGAGCTGCTGGTTTGTGGTAGACTAAACCTTGTCTTGTCCTTGGAGATCTCCTCAAGCCTCTGGTTCAGCTCTTCAATCTCCTTCCCAATCTCATGACGGAATGGAATGCTGGCCACAGTAGTAAAGCATGATGAAAAGCAAGAAAATCGACGTACCGCTTTGGAGGTGGACGGCAGTGGTGATGCCTCTCCCTGCTCCAGGAGTTGACGGCCCTTGATTCTGCAGAGGTCGATCATATCATCGGCGTCGTACATAACGTCCCTCAGCTTGGACAGCCAAATGTTGACGGATGGGTCTTGGATCCTTCTGCGCTCTGCTTCTTCAAGCACGGCTTTGATCATCTCCAGCTTCTCTTGAAGCCCTCGGAGGTCTTTCTCCACCCCCAATATCCTCACCACCTCTTCGGTGGCCAGCTCCTGTAACACGCCCAGGCATCTCCCAACAAAGGCATCAACAATCATTGCCATTCTCTCTCTCTCTCTCTCTCTCTCTGTGTGTGTGTGTGTGTTTGCACTTGCACTAGTGTACGTTCAAACAGCTATTGTCTATGGTTCTCACATAAAATTCAGAAAATAAGGATGATTCACAAAAGAAAATGAGGCACATGCTTTGTTTATTCTTTCACTCACTGGAATCTCCTTTTTCCAAGGGTAATGATCATACATGCTTCGTTTATTCTTTCTTTCACTGAAATCTCCTTTTTCCAAAAGTAACGACCATGGTGAATAAACTTATAAGCTACTAATTAATAGTTGACCGCATTGCAGGTTCATTCCCCGAATAATACTTCCGCACCTTACAACTACTCTCCTTCACCTTGGGCTCTTAATTGTGGCTTTGCATCGCTGTGACCTGCATTCAGGAGGAGATCCTTGACAGACTGCTGAGGAAAGTGATTCTTTAATTAGTAGATATCGCTGTTATTTTGGTGATTAATTTGAGCAGAAGATCAAGATATCGTTGTACAGTAACAATCTAGCTATATGGTGATGGGAACAAAATCTATTGATGTTAGCTAGACCTTCATTTGGGAGTCGAAGCTCATCAAGTTAAAGGAGTTAGTCTAGTCAACGCGATGACCAGGTCTGACTGACATTCAAGTTCATGCATTTCAAGCGGTGGTGGTGGTGGAAGAGGCAACAACTTGCACCGAAGGAAGGGTTTCAAGCCAAAGAAGAGAGAACCTTTTTTTATGTATTTAATACTACTCATACAAGGCATATAAAATCGGCTTGTTCCTTCTATTCCTAAGTTATTAGTGTATTACTCCCAGTCCTTATCAGATTACGTACTTGTACTTGCATGTAGGAAATTGTTTTGGAGCTATAGATCGAACCTTATATTCTTTTGAGGGAAAAAAACAAAAAATTGTAATATATATATATATATATATATATATATATATATATATATATATATATATATATATTCTTGCATCAGGGGTCAGGGATTTAAGAACATGCTTATTAGAATCATCTACTAGCTTCTCATTGCTCTCTTGTTTTCGCAATTCTCATCTTTAACTTTTATTTTCTATGCTATTTGTCGGTTTATTACTTTTGCCATGCAGGACTCAGTTATTATCTCATGCTATTGTTAAATGGAGAACTAAACCACAAAACTACAGGAGAATTAGTAAATATTACACCATTACCTATTGATGTCAATCAATCACGCAAACCCTAAAGACTTATTTCCGCAAATAAATAGTAATACAAGATTCTACTAATTCACCATCATTACCACATGAATTTGTTTCTGGAGTTAGTAGACTACTAAAGAGATTCTATTGCCATGACGAAACCATATGAAACTGCGAGTCTTTTCCTCCCAAATGTCGGTAATAGTACCCGTTGCCTGCGAGCTAATGAAACGAAGTCAACATTTAGCATTCGATTAGCAACTTGGTGCACCGCAATGGCCACAATACTACTGAAAGAAATATGAGCCATATTATTAACATTAGGGATGAAAACATGCGGATTCATGGGCAAATTCCTGACCGACTCTATTCAAAATTATGAAATTATGAATTAATCGACATAAATTTTTATTTAATTTAAAATTTTTAATAGGACAAACTGAAAATTTGCTCTGGGACTCGTCCATTCTCATCTTACAACGAGCGTGTTGGGCATGCCTTTTCTTTTTGAGAATGGACTTGGAGAGACTATAGATGCATGTTTGGTTGTTTACACTGGAAGAAGCTGCCGCCCTCCGATGAAATTTGCACCTTTGATATCTTAGATGAGTTATTTTCTTCTATGTATGTTATACAGCTCTAGGTAGCACGATGTAACTCTTTGTTTCGTTACTGATTAGTTAAATACAGAAGCTTAGCTGCACCCATTTATGTTAAGAGAAAACGACTCCAACCGAAACATACTATTGATTACTTCCGAGAAAGAAAACCTATTTCTTCGAAACACATAAATGAATAATTTAATCCCGAAAACAAATGCCAAAGCTACCTCCGAATCCACTTTGTTCATATCCCTATTTGTTATATATATATATATATATATATATATATATATATATATATATATATATCCCTTTCAATTGTTTGCAGGAAGATAGAAAGGTGTCATGAGGGGAAAAAATTAACTCTGAATGAGATACAAATCTTAATTCATCCTCCTGATTTGCACATATATCATAACAAATCCTACGAGCCAATATCGGTTTTGGGGCACTTCAAACTTATATAGCTTTCTAGTAAAACTATGCTATTTCGTTTTAATTTAATGGGAGGACAGAGTTATTGCGGAGTCGTACTATCCAGACGGTTTAAGAGGTGAATTGCTCTTGCCGAGGGTACCTAACTTTGTTTCATAAAATAAAAAAAAATTAAAAAAAAAAAATTAGGCACAAGGTTTGTTTATTCTTTCACTGGAATCTCCTTTTCCAAAGGTGAAGATCACGGCGAATTACTTTAGACTTTCGGCTCTTAATTGTGGCTATGCATCACTGTCACACGCCACCGTAGCCATTATTAAAGATATTATTCTTTTGCCACCATAGGGAATTTCTAACAGAGCACACCACTTTTGCAGTGAGCACAATAGAGAAAGTTGGCCTAAATTACAAGTTTGTCATTGGATTTTCTTGAACAAGTATGCCTTTGTCTTCAACCACCGGGCTACCCTCTCTAACTCAAACACAAACTAGTTAAATTTTTTTTCAAATTAAAATCAACCTAAAACTTTAAACCCTTTCTTTAATTCTGATACAAACTTAATATCGTTGTATATATTACTAATCACTCAGTATTTTAATTAATGATTGGGATAAACTAAGCACATTTTGTATTGAGAAAAGAAACCAAATCCAACCCATAATTATGATGAACTTGAGAAAAAAAAAAATGATACACTCTTGCCTAATGGCCCTAACCTTTTTTAACAAAATGAAAAGAGAAAAAATGTTACTTTGTGTTATTACTATACAGGGACGGACCAAACACTCGATTCAGGAGGACAAGGACAGACTTATTCAGAAGTCGTGCTACCCGGACGGCTCGTTGAGTTAAAGGGGGTGAATCCCCTTGAGGGTACCTAGCTTTGTTTCGTAAAAAAAAAAAAAAAAATTAGGCAGCTTTCTTTATTCCTTCACTGGAATCTCCTTTTCCAAAGGTGATGATCATGGCGAATAACTTTAGACTTTCGGCTCTTAATTGTGGGTTTGCATCACTGTCGCATGCCACCATGACCATTCTTAAAGGTAATATTCTTTCGCCACCATAGGAAATTTCTAACGGAGCACACCACGTTTCTCAGTGAACACACTAGAGAAAGTTATCCTAAATTACAAGTTTGCCATTGTTTTTTTTTTTTTTTTTTGGCAAGTATGCCATTGTCTTCAACGAACAGCTTCCCCTCTCTAACCCAAATACAATCAAGTTAATTTTCTCCAAATTAAAATCAACCCAAAACTTTAAACCCTTTCTTTAATTTTCACTCCATTTTTCCTTTTTTTTTTTTTTGTTTATTAACAATTATGCTTAGGCGGTGTCCAAGATCTGGATTTGTATATATTTTTAAACACTCACTATTTTAATGTATGAAAGGTTGGAATAAACTAATTACATTTCGTATTAAGAAAAGAATGCAAATCCAGCCCATAATTATGATGAACATGAAAACAAAAAAACGATACACTTAGCGGATCACATGCCTGCAGTTATGAGAACTATCATTATCACTCCAAGATAAAGAGGAAAAAAAAAAAAAAAACTTTTGTTACTATAGCATAATTACAAACAACACAAGCTACTAATTCTTTATCACAAATCTCCTTGGTTAGCCTCTAATTCTATTATGAGAAATAAGTCTAGAATCTGCATGGCACACACTCATGATCACCTACTGGGAAATATTATTATTATTATTTTAGCATAAACAGTGAGCTATATGACTCTGTATTCCATTAATTAGTGATAAACGAAACAGTTAATACATAGATAACTACTTCAATGTTAGTAAGAGACCCCGTAGCAGATGCTCTCAATCTTACGTTTTAATACATCTTAATACTTCAATGTTAGTATGAAGCCCGATCCTGCAAAGCCTCCTTCATCTTGCTCCTCCTCCTGCTAGATTCTCTAGAAATGGCCCAAGATTCAGTCTTCTTCGTGCATCTCTCCTTGCGGGCCCAGTGAGGGAAGTGTTGCACCTGACGGAAGAGATGCTCAGTTGTTTCCCGATCTTCATGACATCATCACAACCTGCGCATCCTGTCCAAAAAAGACTGTCATTCTCAATATTGGCATATAATTGTTGCAAATTTAGACCCTGATTATTAAATATTCTTCTATTCCTTTCCAGCCAAATATTCCTAACAATTGCCACTAGACTCGTTCTAATATTTACTTTTTGTTGTTTTGTCATCCCTTTCCCTTTCCCAACCCTATTGAGAACTATTATTGTTGCAACTAATTTAGTTTGCTATCCTGATTTCAGATTGCTTTGGTGATTTACATCGGCGGTCATGGAAAAGGGATTTAAGAGCATGTTCATTAGAATCATCGTCTAGCTTTTCATCGCTCTCTTGTTTTTGCGATTCTCATCTTCAGTTTTTATTTTCTGTACTATTCGTCGGTTTATTGCTTTAGCCATGCACGACTCGGTAGCTATTATCTCATGCTACTGTTAAATGGGGAACTGAACCATGAAAGTACATGAGAATTAGTAAATGTTACATCATTACCTATTGATGTCGATCAATCATGCAAATCTTGAAGGCTTATTTCTCGCAAATAAATAGTAATACAAGATTCTACTAATTCACTGTCATTACCTCATGAATTTGTTTCAGGAGTTAGCAAACTACTAGAGAGATCCTATTGCCATGACGAAACCATACGAAACTGCAAGTCTATTCCTTCCAAACGCCGATAATAGTATATGTTGCCAGCGAGCTAATGAAACGAAGCCAACCTACAGCATTCGATTAGCAACTCGGTGCTCTGCAATGGCCACAGTACTACTGAAAGAAACATGAGCGATACTATTAACATTAGGGATGAAAACATGCGGATTCATGGGCAAATTCCTGGCCGACTCTACTCAAAATTATGAATTAACAGACAGAAATTTTCATTTTAAATTTAAAATTTTTAATAGGACAGACTGAAAATTTGCTCTGGTTCTCGTCTGTAATAAGGATTAATTACAACAAGCATGTTAGGCATGCATTATCTTTTTGAGCATGGACTTGGAGAGACTATAGATGGATGTTTGGTTGTTTACACTCGAAGTTGCCGCCCTCCGATAAAATTTGCACCTTTGATCTCTTAGATGAGTTTTTAGTATATTTTGTTATTTTCTTTTATGTATGTTATATAGTTCTAAGTAGCATGTTGTAACACTTTGTTTTGTTACTGATTAGTTAAACACAGAAGCTTACCTGCACGCGTTTATATTAGGAGAAAACGACTTCAACGAAAATATACTATTGATAACTTCCTAGAAAGAAAACCTATTTCCCCGAAACATATAAATGAATAATTTAATCGCCTTAAAATCCCAAAAAGGAGACAAAAACAAATGCCAAATTTACCTCCGAATCCACTTTGTTCATACCGCTATTTGCATTAAAAAAAAAAAAATCCCTTTCAATTGTTTTTAGGTAGATAGAAATACAAATCTTAATTCATCCTTCTGATTTGCACATATATCGTAACAAATCCTAAGAACCAATATCGGTCTTGGGACACTCCAAACTTATATAGTTTTCTGGTAAAGCCATATTATTTTGTACGATCAGTATCGGTTTCGGGACACTTCAAACTTATATAGTTTTCTAGTAAAACCATGCTATGTCGTTTTAATTTAATGGGAGGACAGAATTATTCGGGAGTCGTGCTATCCGGACGGTACGTCGAGTATAAGAGGTGAATCGCTCTTGCGGTGGGTACCTAACTTTGTTTCATTAAAAAAAAATGGAAATTAGGCACAAGCTTTCTTTATTCCTTCACTGGAATATCCGTTTCCAAAGGTGATGATCTGTTACATGCCACCATAGCCATTATTAAAGATAATATTCTTTTGCCACCATAGAGAATTTCCAACAGAGCACACCACTTTTCGCAGTCAAGGAATTTCTTACAGAGCACACCACTTTTCGCAGTTAGCACGCTAGAGAAAGTTGGCCTAAATTACAATTTACAAGTTTGCTATTGGATTTTTTTGGGCAAGTATGCCTTTGCCTTCAACGGCCAGCTTCCCCTCTCTGACCCAAATACAATCTAGTTAATTTTCTCCAAATTAAAATCAATCCAATATTTTTTCTTTAATTCCCACTCCATTTTTCCATTGGATTTTTGTTTATTCCTTTGTCACCATAACCTTGCAGTTTTTTTTTTTTTTTTTTTGTTTATTAACAATTATCTTAGGTGGTGTCCAAGATCTGGATTTGTATATATTTTTAAACACTCACTATTTTAATGAATGGTTGGAATAAACTAATTACATTTTGTATTAAGAAAAGATTCCAAGTCCAATTATGATGAACATGAAAACAAAAAAAAAAAAAAAAATGACACACTTAGTGGAGCACATGCCTACAGATATGAGAATCATCATTATCACTCCAAGATAAAGAGAAAAAAAAAAACTTTTGTTACTATAGCATAATTACAAACAACACAAGCTACTAGTTCTTTCTGACAAATCTCCTTATTTAATCTCTAATTCTATCATGAGAAATAAATCTAGAATCTGCATGGCACACACTTATGGTCACCTACTGAGAACTATTATTTTTTTAAACATAAATAGTGAGCTATAGGCCCCGGTATTTGATTAATTAGTGAAAAACGAAACAGTTAATACATAGATAAATCCTCTAGCAGAGGCTCTCAATATTACGTTTTAATACATCTTAATACAACATTTCCACACCTCCAACTCCCTACACTCCTCCTCCCTTTGGATCTCACTCTATGAAGCACGATCCACTTCTCCTGCAATGCCTCCCTTGCCTTATTCCTCCTCCTGCATATTCTCTAGAAATGGCCCAAGATCCAGTCTTCTTCACGTATCTCTCCTTGCGGGCCTAATGGAGGAAGTGTTGCCTGCTTCATCATCACCCACACAATATCCTGTCCAAAACTCAATAATTTAGATGGTGATTATTAAACACTTTTTTTATTTCTTCTCAGCCAAATATTTCAAACAATTGCCACTAGACTAGTTCTGATATTTACTTTCTGTTGTTTTGTCATCCCATTCCCTTTCCATTTCCCAGTCCTATTGAGAACTATTATTATTACAACTAATTTAGTTTGATATTCTGATTTCAGATTACTTTGGTGATTTGTATAGGAGGAGATCCTTGACAAACTACGATCTCACACTGACAGGTTGAGGAAAGTGATTCTTTAGTCGATATGGCTGTTATCTTGGTGATTTGAGCAGAAGAAGATATTGTTGTATAGTAACAATCTAGCTATATATATCGTGATTTGAACAAAAACTATTGATGTTAGAGCTTCATTTGAGATTCGAAGGTTATCAAGTTAAAGGAGAAGTTAGCCTTGCTGATGGGAAGATATTGTTGTTCATGAGTTAAATTTTAGCCCTTCATATTCCAAATTTTTGAATTAGAAAAACGAAATTTTCATTTTTAATTCAAAATTTTGTATACAGTAGGCCAAAAATGAATCCATAGACGCGTCTATTAAAAAAGAAAACTCTACTATCCTAGTTGGATTAAGTTATCTCAGGTTTCGAGCTTCCTCTTCTAGCTAAAATGGACTGACCCACATGCGAAGGCCGAATCCCTCAGGGAGTCCTTCACTCCATATCATTAGTGCTCAAACAAAGTACTTGAAAACCTCAGGGTCTTAGAAGTCTACAAGGTGAGAGCTAACATTAACGGGCCTAAAGGGCTCATGATGTCTCTTTGCTCCCAAGAATGGGAAACAATTAGGAATCAGGTAGCTTACCCGGTACTCCCGAGAGCCCGGCAAAGAGTTCATTGGATATTCATTCAAAAGTGATATTTAATATCTACTCAATGGTGTTGAGGTCATTGGGCAACAAACAACGAGTACGGTTCCGCCACTCGAGGCACCCATTTTCAAATGGTCTTCTTCATCTATAAGTAGCCAAATAAAGGCTCCTCTAACTATTGATAGAAATCACCTAGGCCTAAAGACCTGAGAATGATGTGGCCAAGCAGAAACCGATGCAATGCTTTGGCTCATCAAGGTCGCCTTTATCGTATGATTGGTAAAAATTTGTTATATTTCTCATCATTACTATGACATGATCTCCTCAATCCGCTTACATGGAAAATGAGAAGATTCAGAATATGCTATAACTTTTTTCGAGAGTTTCTCAAGTACTAGAACAGTAGTCTTTTCGTATAATTGTAATCTCCTCTTTATTATTATAACACTCGTTGAATGGTCATTTCATCCAAGGATTTAAGTCCAGATATCTCTCACCTCTGAACTCATTATATTCTAGTATTATCTCGTCTCAATCTTTTTTCTTCATTATTAAGTTTGTGCCTATTTCTATCTTAGCAATCTAGTTAGACAAATTTTAACACAAACATTTAGCGTCGTCCGTGAGAAATGATCAAAATTTCACGATCAACTCTTAACAAGTATGCAGTCAAAAGGCCAGTCAAGACAGCAAGACCCTCCCTAGGGAGAAGATGTGACAACTGCAAATATGTTGCGAAGAGCTGAGGATCTGAATGCTCCCGTTGAATTAATCTCTAGTTGTTGTGACTTATTATTTTTCTTTTCTCCCTCATCTTTGTCAATTATTTCTATCCTTATTTTAAACAGAGAAATTATATCAGATAGGGATCCTCTCCAGCTTTCTTCCCATTTGTCCCCACTCCCTCTCCCTCTATCTCTCTTTTTCTTTCTAATTGTTTTTGGCTTGATTTCCTTTTTCACATTGATACAGGGCACTTGAAAAAAAAAAAATCAGAAGGCAGTTCATATATATTTGATAGAGAAGAGGGGAGTGAGTGTTGAGGACCACTCAAACAATAAATGTGATTGCTGCATATTCTCCTCCACCCCTTATTTTGTCTTGTTTCTATGAACTGTACTTGTTCTATCCTATGACTATACTCATATATAAACTTCCTAACATATTTGAACCAGCATATCTCTTTGTAATATTCCAGCTCAAATAGTCTCACATCTGATATGAGACAAGAGTTAGTGTATTTATAATGATTCATCCATGAAAGGAACGTTGCTAGCTTATTGAGCGAGGAATCCATGGTTTATTCTAAACTATTTTAATTCTTATTATTCTACCGAAGACTAATATATTTCTATGTGAATATATTATCGACAGTTTACTACCCAATTTCCAAAAAGGAGGCATTATGCACAATCTCTCTCTCTCTCTCATGCACGTTTGAACCAACATCTTTCTCATATGCATATGTTTGAACCAGCATCTCTCTAAGAATCTCTCTATGTCCCCTTTGTCTCTCTCACTCCTCTTTCTCTCCGCATCTCTCTCAGACTGTCGAGCCCTAACAAAAACAGTTGAGGCTGATATATCTGTGGGTGTAGCTTTTGTTTGTATGACTCTTTCTTTAATTTCTGGTGTGGTTTTTTTTATGCAATAGTTGGGTACTGGCCCTCCTTGTTTCATTACAAAGTATAACAAAGTACATAAGATTCCTACATAAAAGCTCTACATGAGCTCCACAAATACAAGCAAACTAAGCAAACTTCAAAATACAATATAGTTTGTTACATAAACACAAACAAGAACATAATACATATTAGCTTACTCAATGATTGAGTCAAAAGGTGATGTAATACTGAGCCAATCAGGTGTCTTTCCTGTCCTCATCCATTGATGAGACTTGACCCTTCTGAAGCATGTTTGAATATGGATTGTCTCCCGGTAGAGGTTCCTATGCTCCTCTATCATGTCCCCTTCTAAAAACAAACATATCCAATCACTAATATCAAAAAAGATACAAGCAATACATTGCCCCTACAAATCATGTTGTGCCTTTAAAGATCAAATTGTTTCATTCTCTCCATATATTCCAACTTGTCGCTAGTAGAGTTTGGTGTGCTCTCTTTGTTTTGTGTTTGCTAGCAAACACTCTTTCCCATATTAATTTCTGGTGAGTTGCTTTCCAATTTAGTAGGGGATAGATTCCAAAATGTACCCAGAGTACAACAGTTATCCAAATTGGATGCTACTCTCTCACATCATGAACTTCTTCTGTCCACAGATTAAAACCTCGTGGCACAACCCATTCACAAGTGTAAGTTCAGATGAGAATTAACGGGTCGGTCTAAAAGTCATCTCTTAATCTATCTTATTTAAAAAAAAATTATTTTTCAAATTTAAAATTTTGAATAATGGTTAAGAACTAGTCTTTGAATCCGTCCGCTCTCAATCCTAATTCAGACTATTTCACCTGACTTTGATTAGGGTCCAATGAGAATGTATTAGGATTTGGTGGAATTGGACTCAAATTCAATCAAAATTTAGTGTCGTATTAGCCGGTTGATATTTTTATTTTATTTTTATTTTTATTTTATTTTTATTTTTTTATGGGGGGTTCCAAAATACAATTTAATTTGGTAAACCTCATGAATGTAAACAAATACAAACAATCTAACTAGATATTTGATTCTATAACTTCATTTCAGTATGAATATGAGTAGTAAAATAGTATCCATGGTAACCAAACAGAAATCTGACTATCTAAATAATATTGAAAATAAATACAAATAATCTAAATGTCCGGCAACGTAAATAACAAAGTCGATTTAGTAATTTATAACATATTGAAATCATATTTAGTTCTAACAAATGGTATCCACCTACAAAATCATGTCAGAGTACAAAACGATTTCCTTCAGCTCCCACCATAACCCCTTAAAATCTTGAAGAGAATATTTTAAAAAAAAAAAAAAATCCAAGGCCTTATGTTTAGGACTGAAACATAATCCCGTAAATTATTTTTTATTAGTTTTAATGGGGAAAAAAAAAAGAACTTTGCATTAACTTGAGTAGTGGCATTAGCACTAAATATCTAAATGGCTGCCTTTTGTCTTTCCATTGGAAGCCTACAAATTAAATGGGCCTGGCCCATTTAATCAAATATTTATGTCTTCTACAGTGCCGCCAGAATATGGTCCAAGCAAATTTTTGTTCATCCTGAATAAAATGAATAAATACACCATGTTAATTTGGACCTATGCTGAGCTAGTTTGGAGTTCAAATTATTATATATATATATATTTTTTCCTTAACAAACTGGATGAAATATTCCCTTCAGTCTTATATATATAGCACTGGAAATGAGTTGTTAGTATAGGAAAAGCTTTCCTCATAAAAACAGTAATTCCACCTTTTTTGATCGCCTTCTCCATCTATTTTGTGCCTACTTGATAGATAAATGGGCAAAATTTACTTATTTCTGTTTGAGCACACTTTACGTGGTATACAAAAATGAATCATGATAACAGATGTTCTATCATTGAAATTCAATAGAAAGGAAGTAAGCCAAATCCTTACAAAACGATCTAAAGCCACTGGAAGGCTAAGGAACTACTGTAAATGAGCTGTTAGTAAATAAATCGGTAAATAAGTTGCTAGCTCAAGAACAGAGAAATCATTCGAGTGAGAGAAGTCTCTTTCTCGTTCATGAACACACAACTCAAATAAATAATTATTTTTACAGATATCTTAATATGTAATATGTTTTTTTTTTTTAATTTGAGATTATGGTTTATTTATCTTATTTTAGTTTTCTTGTTAGTTTTTTTGTGTGAAACCAGGCACTGAACGTTCATGCACCCGCCTGATGGACTATTAAAGTAGAGAAGGGAACTCAAGCCCATTGGGCCATCAGTTCATCCTAAGAGCCCAGTTATAGTGAATTATCAATAATGCAAGATTTTGATGGCCCATGAGTCATTGCTCTTAGCTTTATAATATTTAATCCCAACCTAATGTCTACTATCAATTTGTACATAATATGAATCTCACTACCCATACCCACTCATATCACTACTCAATAAAAATGAAAATAATCAAGCTCAAATATAATGAATTGCCCACATTTTGTTTTGGCCAGAAAATCACTAAAGATGCCCTTTGCATCACTTTATAGGAGGTTTTTACGGGACCTAATTCAAAAGTGATTCAGTGAATGAAAGTCGAAATAAGATAATATATAATGGGAGGTTACATGTTCAAGACCAGAATAATTTAAACGGTTACTTTAATATCTTCTCGTTGATACTGTATATCAACTAAATACATTTAACTGACAAATATGTTACATAAATTCTTTTTCAAAATTTAGTTGTCTTAATTAAACTATGGTCCAATTTGCTAAATGGAATCCTATGAATAAAATAAATGTAGATTAATTAATCATTTCATAGAGAAGAGATTATTAGCCAATAATCACAGCAAGAGCTTCAACAAAGGATTTTAGCTTAGGAAGAAAAATGTTACGTGATGTTTAAAATTTTCTGTAATTATATCATGATGAGTCTACATGAAGATCGAGACTTGGAAATAAATGGATGAGAATAAGATTAATAAAAAAAAAAAACGAGAAAAATAAAAAGATCAATGTATTAGATACCTTGCCAATACAGCAGACGTATATTGGATAATACGTCAAAGTTCATATTCTTATAACTAGAAATTAAAAAGAAATAAAAAGGAGTTTAACGTTCGTCCTTCATCTTAAAATTAGCGAAAAATATATATATATATCTAATTAATATATATCTGTAACCATATTACAATTGTGCAAAATATTAGATCATTTTGTATCCATCAACATCATAACCTAAAACATTTAACTTTATAACATCATTCTGAATATAATAATTAATAAAAGTAATTTCCTTCAGCATAATGATGCATTTAAAAAGATATATAACATTCTAAGAGTTTTGGGTTAACCTGTATCTATAGAGGAATGTTGTACTAAAATTATGGTTATACTACCATCGAACGGAAAGTCAAAACAAAAAGGGGGTATTTATAGGTTTTTCCCTTATATCTTTATAAATTATGATTTAGTCCCCCCAATCTTCATATTTAGGATTTAGTCCTCCAAATCTTCTAAATTACTATAATTTAGTCTCTTCATTAATTTTTCCATCCAAATAAAAGGCAGAATTTATTTTTTACTTTTTTTAATTAATGAAATGATTTAAATAACCTTATGAAGAGGGGGGAGGAGGGGGAATAGAGAGATAGAAGAGAAGAAGAAGAGGGGAAGCCAATGAACCCAATGAAAAAATGAAAAGATAGGAGGAAGAGAGAATGCAGAAAAGGAAAAGAGAGGAGGAAGATGGAATATGGAATTAAGGAGGAGTAAAATAGAAAAATCAGGTCAAAAAATAAACTGGGCTAACGGAAGTTAGAGATGAGAACTAAATTGTAGTAATTTAAAGGATTTGATGGACTAAATTATAATTTATAAAGATATAAGGGACAAATCTGTAAATACCTCAAAAAAAAGGCTTTATAGCGAACAAGGAAAAAAAATGCTAAAAATTCAAAACTTGAAAATTCTCATAAAATAACTTTAAAATAGAAAGAAATAAGGGGAAAGAATGAAAAGTGACATAAAAATATAGAAATCATCATACAAATGAATAAAAAAAATATTACAACTAGAATATCTACATTTTATATTTTTTTTTTCATGTAGAGTACTTGTCATTCTAATTAAAAGTGCATTTAAAATATGTAAATGCTGGAAAATATGAAGTTATAGAATCATCAAATATAGAAAGTAAAATCATATTTTAAGGGCATTAGACTATTATACCAAAAGATTTCTGAAAAAATGATTAATATACCGAGATTATAACCTCATTAGAATGATCAATTATTTAGCAAGCTTACCTTTCTATTTGATAGTATGCATCTGTAAAGAATAATCCTTAAATAGACTCGGAAACTATGTAAAGAATAATCCTTAATAGAATTTTTAATTCTTCAGCTCGTTCTTTTCATAGTTGCTTTAAACTAACAATCTATGATTTCACCTATTGGACAGATATACTCTCCGACGAGGAGCAAATACAAATCTCGGGCGAGTTTCGTCAGGAGATGACTTGGACTCCTCAGACCACATATGATCCACCATGCTTCAAATGATCCACCATGCTTCAGTTTTGAGAAGAAATTTTCCTCTGCACACACGGAGAGAGACTAATACTACAGACTTTCTTTTTATGATGTTTTTTTGCTTTAATTTTATGTATAGACTAATATAATATAAGGGTCATTCATATGGGTGATTGAACTCTTTAACTATATAAGTTCTACTTTCTACTGACTAATGGAATGCGGAGGACTCTCACCTGCCATTTTACTTCAAAATAAAAAAACTTGGAAACTAAAAAAGTGAAATAAGCACAAAATTATCATCGTTCAAGAATTAAGATTCATCGGCTGATAATACTAAATAATAATTCCTCAATGAATGACATATTTTCAGATATGAACTATGAACAAGTCATTGGAAGATCATAATGGTCAAAATACGCTAAATATAAATAGAAAAACTTGATTGATAAGAGATTGATCAGACCACAATAATATTTAATTTGATTCTTTAATACTGACACCTAAGTTGTACGAATATAACAGCATATACTGACATCAAACACAAGAAAGTTTAATTTCTAGATCCCTTCTGAATTCTTGCAAAGAATGTGAAGGTCAACATTAAAGTCAGAGAAACAACTCAAGGTAAAAAGTACGGGATAGGAGTAGTTGGGTCATCGCTAAGCTAATAATCAAACTTAATCTTATAATTAACCAAATCAATATTTTTTTGGGATACTCTCAGACAATACGCAAACGTATGCATGACATGTATAGATATGATTCCTGATTCCCAAGATAGATTTAAGAAGCAGATATCGTGTTTCTTATAAATTTACACACCCTATCCGAAACTTTCCTAACAACCACGTATGATCCAGCGAATGTAAGATCATACGTAGAGAAATCTCGTGCATGTACATGTGCGTATGCCTTGGAATAGGATTAGGTCCTTAATTAGTTTATGATATGACCCCAATCATGCATTAGAATAGAAAACATGAACGAGCATTGGACCATTCTAATTGAAACATTGATTATGGATTACAATATGCAGCATATATAAGGAATGACTCTATTGTGATGTTGCTACTTCTAACAATCATTTCCTTGCCCTAGCCCACTAGCTTTGTAAATTAGGGCATCATATGTACATGTAATATATGAATATAAGTTTCTATGCAATGACATATGAAACTTCATGAGATATCCAACCAAAGCGGCAGGATTAGGTAGTGAATCTCCTTTTCATTGGCATTTCTTTGACAAAACCTGTAACAATAACCAATCCCACTTTTAATCAAGACTTTTAATCGCCCAAGCGAGCGGGCAATGAGCGTCATCGATCGTAGAACGATGGATCAGGGTTAAGAGTTTGGGTCTAAGCAGTCAATATCTTGAAGGAAAAGGTATCAAAACAAGCTCACCTGCTCACTTAAGAAAATGGTGCATGAGGTTCTTAGTTTTTAGGGCATTATCAGCTGAAAAAGATGTTGCGTGCATGGGATTGTTATGATTGATTTAATCATTTTATTAATTGATTAAAGCAACCAAAATTTAACAAAATGGAAATGACAGGCTAAGGTGTTACAAAGTATTTGGTGTTTCCTATCATTGCCCATTGTGTTCTCTGTCACCCTTTGACATGCATTGTGTTCTCTGTCACCCTTTGACATGCATTGTGTTCTCTGTCACCCTTTGACATGACAGCCTAAGTCAACTCCCTAACTGCTTCTTATTCTCTTTTATTTGTTTAGCCAGTAATTAGATGCCCCTTTATCAATTGAAAAGTTAGGGGAAAAATGAACAATAAAAAGGGTATTCTACTCTCATTACATTATAACTTATTGTGAACATAAAGTACATATGCAGGTCAGATGCTAGTAATGTATTTATTTTATCACTGTTCAGAAGAATTGATTTTCTTTAGGAATATTGAATGTGTGTGGAAGCAAGCTGTGAGTGTGCCATGTGCATGCGAAGCAAGTCCTTCCTCAACTTTGATGAGTGTGGCAGCAAATTTTTTCATTCAAATTCATTAATGGGTGGCTCAAACTCAAATGGTTGGTCTAGTTCATTAAAGTTGATCGATAATAGATTGCATGAGGATGAAATATCAATATATTTGAGTTTTATTGCCTGTGATCAAGGGGCAAAAAATGGATGGTGGAACTAACATGCAACTTAGATCATGGTTTGGTGCTTACAAATTGAAAATCCAAAACTAGTTCACTTATTTTGCAATCCAATTTTGCTGGTTTTTAGCATCTCAGATTGAAGGACATGGCCAAGACCTGGTTTGGAGAAAATAATCAAGCAAAAAATGCATGAGGTTGTATCTGGATCAAAAATCATGGACCTGATCTTAGTCCGGTCTGAACTCAAGAGGTCTGTTTTATTTTTTTGGTTAGAACTGTTAAATTTGGGTGTGGCTCTTTTAGTCCCACATCGGTTGGATGCTAAAAAGACACCACCCATGAGTCCTATAAATAGGGCTTTATGTATTTGTTTTTGAGTATCCAAAATAATTAGTTATTATATAAAACTGTTTTGAGAAAACAGTTTTTATTTTGGAAAGTTTTCAAATATGAAAAATTTCAAGTTGTAATTTTCGGTTTTTATATTTTTGAAAAATTCTCCAATTTTTGGCGAACTTTCCAATTTACCAGAGATCTTTGTAATTTGAAACTTTGGTGATAGTAGATTGATCATTGGCGTCCGAGGACTTTGGTAACATTTACCGAATCTCGTTAAATTTTGTATTTTCTCTTATTTTGCATTAGTTTTTGTGTAGCACTATTTTGGGTGCCTATTTGTGTGAGTAAGATATTTGCCTTTTGCAACAAGTGGAAGGTTCGACCTTGACAAATTGTTGAAAAATGGCAAAAGGTTCTTCGTCTACACCGGCTAAGCTTACTGTGACTAATGCAAAGTTCGAAGTTGAAAAGTTTGATGGCCATAACAACTTCGGTATGTGGCAGTGCAAAGTCTTGGATATTCTTTATCAGTAAGAGTTGGATGTTGCTCTGGAAGATAAGAAGCCAGAAAAGATGACCGATAAAGAATGGGAAAGAATTAATCGCCAAGCATGTGGTACTATTCGATCTTGTCTCATAAGGAAATAAAAATATCCTTTCATGAAAGAGACATTTACAAATAAGATGTGGAATGAGCTGGAGAACAAGTTTATGAAGAAGAGCAGTGAGAATCGGCTCTATTTGAAGAAGAAATTATTCCGCTTCCAGTATCAACCAGGTACATCTATCAACAATCACATTGCTGCTTTTAATAAATTAATAGCAGATTTGTTAAATTTGGATGTGACTGTTGAAAATGAAGATCAAGTTTTATTATTGTTGGCTTCTCTTTCTAATGTGTATGATTACCTTGTCACTACTCTCCTTCGTGGTAAGGATAAGGTGACTTTTGATGAGTTATACAATGCATTGTACAATTTTGAGATCAGAGAGAAAAATCAGAAAGAGCATAGGTATAATATAGCTGAGGTGTATGCTGCCAGAGGCCGATCTCAGAGTCGTAAATCCAATCAGAGAGGCAGATCCCAATCAAGAGGCAAACTTGATAAAAATAAATGCGCTTTTTGTCATAAGAAAGGGTATTGGAAGAAAAATTGTCCAAAGTTAAAGAAGAAAGATAAGGGTAAGGATGATTCTGATACATATGTAGCCAAGTGTGAAAATGATGACTCAGATTTTGTACTGGTTGGTCTACCTTCAGTTTCTCATTCTGATGAGTGGATTTTGGATTTTGGATGCACCTACCGTATGTGTACTCACAAAGAGTGGTTCTTCAATTTTGAAGAATTTGATGAGGAACTGTTTATATAGGCAACGACAGCTCTTGCAAGACAACTGGGATATGTTTAATCCGTTTAAAGAATCATGATGGATCAACCAGAGTTTTGACAGATATTCGATATGTACCAGATTTAAAGAAGCATCTCATCTCTTTGGGAGAATTAGAAGCAAAAGGTTTCGTGATATCTATCCGAGATGGAGTTCTCATAGTCACTTCAGGCGCACTTGTGGTGATGAAAGGTACGAGGAAAAATAACTTATACTACTTTCAAGGTAGTACAGTTATTGGATCAGCAGCTACAGTCTCTAAAGAGGATACAGATGCAGAAACAACCATGTTGTGGCACATGCGACTTGGTCATGCAGCAAAATTTAGTGAAGAAAGGTTTACTAAAAGGTGCAAAAACCAGTAAATTAGATTTCTGTGAGTATTGTGTCATGAGAAAAAAGACAAGAGTAAAGTTTGGCATTACTATCCATAATACTGAAGGAATTTTGGACTATATTCACTCTGATGTTTGGAGCCCTACTAGAACACCTTTTTTGGCAGGTATGCATTACTTTGTTACTTTTGTTGATATTACTCTAGAAGAGTTTGGGTGTATCTGATGAAAACTAAAGATGAAGTGTTGGAAATTTTTCTAAAATAGAAAAAGATGATTGAGACTCAGACATGCAGAAAGATAAAGAAGTTTAAATCAGATAATGGTGGTGAGTATAAAAGTGATCCGTTTTTGAAAGTTTGCCAAGATAAAAGTATTATTCGACACTTCACCAACACAAATTCACCATAGCAAAATGGGGTGGCAGAACGCATGAAGATGACTTTGCTGGAGAAAGTTTGATGTATGTTGCTTAATGCTGGGTTAAGTAAGGGATTTTGGGTTGAGGCAATGACTTATGCATGCCATCTCATTAATCGATTACCATCAGCTGCGATTGAAGGCAAGACACCGAATGAGGTATGGTCTGAAAAACCTATTTATGTTTATGATTCCTTACATGTGTTTGGTTCCACTACTTATTATAATGTAAAGGAGTCTAAATTGGATCCAAGAGCCAAGAAAGTATTGTTCATGGGATTAAGCTCGGGTGTGAAAGGATATCGCCTTTGGTGTCCAAATTCGAAGAAAATTATTTTTAACAGGGATGTTACCTTTGATGAATATGCCATGTTGAAAAAGGTGACACTTAGTAATTCTGGAAAAGAGAAGAAAACCACTAATATTCAACAGCAGGTGGAGAGTGTTCCGCAGTAGATGGAGTTTGAAAAAGCCAGATTTGACTCAGTTTATATCGACAGTCCAAGGGCAAATGCACTTCCTATTATAGATGATGTTCCTTCCACATATAGAAAAGCAATTAGAAGTTCAGAAGATAAAAATTGGAAGAGAGTAATGGATGAAGAGATGCAGTCTTTTCAGTAGAATCAAACTTGGGAGTTAGCTCAACCACCTAAAAATAAGAAGGCAATCGGGTGCAAATGGATATTTACAAAGAAAAAAGGATTTCCTAATAAAAATGATGTCTACTATAAGGCAAGATTAGTGGTGAAAGGCTACGCTCAGAAGGAAGGAGTTGATTATAATGAGGTATTTTCTCCAGTCATTAAACATTCTTCTATTCGGATTATGTTAGCCTTAGTAGCACAGTTTGATTTAGAACTAGTTCAATTTGATGTGAAAACCACATTTTTACATAGTGATTTGGAAGAGGAAATCCATATGACTCAGCCGGACGGATTCAAGGTTGCTGGAAAAGAAAATTGGATTTGCAAATTGAATAAATCATTGTATAGATTGAAGCAATCTCCGAGACAGTGGTGCAAGCGATTTGATCAGTTTATGATAAGTTTTAAGTACACTGAAATAAATTTGATCACTGTGTGTATTTTCGCAAGCTACATGATAAGTCATTCAATTATTTACTCTTATATGTGGATGATATGTTAATAGCTTCAAAGAGCCAAGAAGAGATTGAAATGTTAAAAGCTCAATTGAGTCAAGAGTTTGAAATAAAATATTTGGGTGAACCTAAAAGGATTCTCGGCATGGAGATAAGCAGAGATCGAAAGAGAGGAAAGCTTTGGTTGTCTCAGAAACAATATCTAAAGAAAATGCTACAGCGTTTTGGCATGACATAGCAATCAAAACCAGTGAGTATCCCACTTGCTTCTCATTTCAAATTAAGTGCAGGTTTATCTCCTAGCACAGATGAGGAACGTGAGTATATGTCGAGGGTTGCTTATTCAAACGCAGTTGGTAGCTGAATGTATACTATGGTGTGTACGAGACATAATATTTCACAGGCAGTTAGCGTTGTAAGCAGGTATATGTATGATCCTGAAAAAGAATATTGGCAAGCTGTGAAATGGATTTTACGATATCTTTTGAATACCGTAAATGTTAGTTTGGTATTTGAGCGTGATGATACTCTTGGTCAGTGTGTGGTTGGATATGTTGATTCTGACTACGCAGGTGATTTGGATAAATGTCGATCAACTACTGATTATGTGTTTACTCTCGCTAAAGCACCAGTGAGTTAGAGGTCTACTTTGTAGTCCACAGTTGCTCTGTCTACTACAGAAGCAAAATATATGGCAGTTACAGAGGCTGTAAAGGAGGCAATTTGGCTACAAGGCTTGCTTGAAGACTTGGGGATTATTCAGAAACAGGTTACTGTATATTGTTACAGCCAGAGTGCAATTCACTTGGCAAAGAGCCAAGTCTATCATGTACAGACAAAGCATATCGACGTCAGTTATCATTTTGTGCGGAAAATTATTGAAGATGAGAAGATACTACTTCATAAGATATGAACAACAGAGAATCCCGCTGATATGATGACCAAGGTAGTGATTTTGACCAAATTCAAGTATTGTTTGGATTTGCTCAATATTTTGACAGTTTGAAGATATTTATTTGAAGGCGCTTACATTGTGGGCCTTATTCGCCAAGGTGGAGGTTGTTGAATTTTGGTGCGACTCTTTTAATCCCACAACGGCTGGGCACTAAAGAGACACTATTCATGAGTCCTATAAATAGAGCATTGTGTTTTTTGTTTTGAGTATCCAAAATAATTAGTTATTAAATAAAACTATTCTGAGAAAACAGATTTTATTTTGGAAAGTTTTCAAATCTGAAAAATTCCAAGTTGTAATTTTGGAATTTTGGATTTTGGAAAAATTCTCCAATTTTTGGGAAACTTTCCAATTTACCAGAGATCTTTGTAATTTGAAACTTTGGTGGTATTGGATTGATTGTTGACGCCCGAAGACGTATGTAATATTTACCGAACCTTGTTAAATTTTGTGTCTCCTTTTATTTTGCATTAGTTTTTGCGTAGTACTATTTTGGGTGCCTATCTGTGTGGGCAAGATATCTAACTTTCGCAACAAGAACACATTATTCTCAAAAGAGATACTTCATCCTCATGCATGTATTATTATATTTTATTCGACCAACTGTTACTATCTTCCCTCTCGAGCGTAAATTGGATCAAACTTCTTGTGAACTTAACCAGCGCAAATTGGGAAGAACAGCATTTCTATATTAGTATCTCCCTTGCCATTGTAATTGCGTCCATATGTCTTCATGTCAAATTGACGATATAAGGTAAGAAATTCAATTAGCCAAGGAAAATGAAAATAAGTGACAATATATTCTAAAGGAATATCAGGGGAATGATATAATCAAGCACAACAAATTTATACAAGTTCCTTCTCAAGATTCTGATGTTAGTAACATAATACTACGGCAGTAATCCATCAAACAAACTTGAATTTCCTCATGTATTGTCCGATGCTGTTGAAGCCTTACGATAGTAAATTTCATTATGACTACAGCCAGCTGTTGGCACTTCAGATTTTAGAAAGTAGAAGAAGATACAATGAGAAATGGTAAAGTTGTAATATTAAGCAACATGCTGACATTTTTACTTGTGGATGACAAGATGTGTATTAGGTACCAGATATTAGTCACACAGTCAATTTCCACCTGCCATGAAAGGATCTGCATTATATATGAACAATATATAAATAGATGTTCATGGGATTGTCTCTAAGTTCTTGATGACCTGTAAATTGCTCTGTATATTTCCGTACGCATCCCAGCTTGATCTCTCCGTGCAATATGTCTATTTTCGTTGGATTATAATTAATAAACAAATTTTATTATATGTCGAAGCATTGTTCGACCAGTAATCTAGTAAACTAGTCCTTATGCTGATGACAAGCAACCTTACTTTGTCAACTTTGAAGCACTATATGAGAAAAAGATTATGATCTTAACTGTTCTGTAAGTTTTTTAACTAATACGTAAGGTCGGTTACAAACTATAAACACCATCACATCTTGAAAGTCAAGCAAATAATGAACATTTATTGCTTATCAGTCCAAATGTATAATGCCCAGGTCTCATAGACAGTCTATTAAATTTGTGATGGTGCCATTAATTTTTATTCTTCTCACTGTTGTTTCTATTATTTATCCTCAATTTCTTTTCCATACTCCCTATCGGTTAGTTAACCATCAATTTTAGCAATTTTGCAACTTGTCACATAATATATATGGTTGGTTAACCGTTAACTTTTAGTGCTCTTACATCTTTAAATTCAGTTATTACCGATCTTATTATTTTATAGAAAAGCAGATATGCTCATCTTGTGAAACATATTTACTTGGGATTGTGATGTTATTATTGGCATTATACAGAAAAAGCTGATAACCATTTCTTATGATTTATCGCCTGGACTTTCTTTCTGTGTGTAATTTGTAGTTTGTCCTGCGGCAGCAGCTGTTAACCTTATAAAAAATAAATTCTCTCCACTCGACTGCCTTTTTTCAAGCAATTGGGCAACAAAACTAGTTCTGTTCATCAGAAACCTTTATTTTTGTATGTCATGATCAAATTAAATCATAGTGACAGATCATGAGAAAACATAAAGTTATTTTTTGAAGATAGAGGAGAAATGTTGCATCCATAGGTGGGTTCCATGTTCTAGATCATAATCTTCTCTTTTTTGGTTGAAGGCTTCATAAGTTCTCAGGAATGATTTGTTGCTCAATCAGTTTACGATTCACCTTTTGAGTTCACAGTGTTTATTGTTGCCCATTGATGAATTTGAACCAAAGTAATGAGCCTTGAACCGTCTCTGTAAATATTTGAGGAAAAAGTTGTACCTTATTGTAGTCTGCAATTAGCATTGCATCCTGATGCCACTCTCTACTTGTTTTTACACATCCAGGTTGAGGGAAATCGAAGAGGGAATCAACAAAAGCCTATCTAGAAAGCTCGACAGGAAATGGAAGAACAGCATTGTGGTGAGGCCGCCTCCGTCTCTGAGGAAGAAGCAGGAGGAAGAGAAAGCTAAAGCTGCAGAGTCAAAGAATTCAGCATAGCTTGTCATGTTTTCACTGGTTTCCATCAATCAACGTGTATGTTCTCTTTCGCTAACAGTTTGACGTATGATCAATTATTCCAATCTACCTGAAATCGTTTATCAGAAATGATGCGTATTCTTATAACAACTGTGGACAACTGCAAAATATTTTCGTGAATACGACAATACCATTATTTTGTATAACTGCTATTTCAATTTCCACTTGTGCCAAAAATGATCGTGGATTATGTAACTCAATGCAAAAACTTATATCATCAGTTGCAGGATCAACAAGATCTTTAACATTATGCATCTATATTGACAACTTTTGCATGTCGTATCAATATCGACAAGTAGTTGTTCAGTTACAAGTAAGCACTGGAACTATAGTGTTTGTTTGTTTTCTCCTTTGTGTTTATTCAAATATTATGCAATGAAAACTATATGCCACAATAGTTAATCAGAAGGGTACCTATATTTTCGTAGAGTCAGCTTTTACCCAAGCACGACTAGTTACAGAGTTCTAATGGGCTTTGTCCCATAAATTTCTAGTTTATATGCTGATGTTATCCAACATGTAGGCATCCGGTAACTCCCTAACAGCTTGAATCAAGGCCGGCAGACATTGACCCTAGCAAAAAAAAAGAAGCAACCATCTAGCATGAACAATATATTGACGATTTCCTGACATTTGTTATAGTTTTCTGGTTTTGTCTCTTCATAAAAATTTCATTTTATTTCGAAAAAATAGGTACATAAACGGCTGATTGCATATATGACCAATTCAGTCCCCTGATGTATTCTATCTTGAGAATATTTGTAGTCAACTGGCAAACTTTAAGCGTAACATGTCAGCGACGGAAAGCTGCATATTTTATAACCAAGGGAAATATTCCGTCGACACTTTGTTGTTGACACTCCACAAATAGCAATCTTGGATTTAGTCAAGATTGTTTGATTTTGTGAGCAAGATGAGAATAATTCGATCAAAATATTTCAAGTTAACAACAAATTAAACAAAGTTCATTTAATTGTCAGACTATGAAGCATCTTAAAATGCCAAATGTCAACTCTTGGCGTACAGCCGTATACATAGACATAAGTGAGACCTGATCCTCATCTAAAGATACTAAGTCGTCTGCAGGGATCAGAACAAGCGAATTCTGCCAAGTGTAGCTGCGTACAATATACGGTTAAACTTAGTTGCATTCAATATATGGTTTGAAGACTTTTAGTTACCAAAAGAACATCAAGATTCAACTTCTGAAAGGCGTTGGATCCGAAAATTCTTTGTAACAGACAACAGTTCGTTTGAAATCTTTTCGCTGTATTTATTCCGAAACTTCAAATTTTGACAACTATTTACCAAGAAATTCTTGATCCTTAACGCAATATCTCATATATAGTAGACTAAAATCAGTTTACTTTCCGACTATCCCAATTTTAGCTATTTAGTGTCGAAGGATTATTTCAAACGATTATTCATATTTTAAAGCTTAGATAATCTTTTTGCTAAGAATTATTCTACATCTTTTGTTTAATCAATGCTCTCACATTATAAAATCCAATTAATAGACAAATATTTGGTTGATAATGGTAGTTTAATAGCATCATGCAGATTGGTTTATTCCTGCTGAATGGAATTTACAAGAATTTATATATTGATTAATTAGGATGACATTAACATAAGTCTCCAATGAAAGTTGTACCGGAATCTCTAGCAAGCTATAACATTTTATCTATAAAATATCTACATGGATATGTATTACGTACAAGCTTGGAATATGTATATTGATATCTATAACCAAAGATATGATGATGAAGCAACGATATTTCGTTGTAGCATTTGGAATTCCAATTTGTTATAAACAATTAGACCGCGAGGGGTTGCCCAAGTCTATATAAACTTGACTGTTAGTTTCCTTCTTGAGTGTCTCTTGAGATGGCAAAAGTATTTCCACCTTCACCCGAGATTTCTCCTAGGAGTCCATCCGCAAGGTTTCCTTCTCAAACCGAGAAAGGAGACCTCTCTGCTGTGGCGGAGGTACAGTTCTGTTCAATGACCAAAGAGGAAGATATCGATCTTTCTCCATCGATTGTGCAGAAGGATAGTCTCTTATCATCCTATGTTCTTTACTGAAGTTTCTGATAACCAAACAAAATGAACTATCGTACTGAATGGTTACGTTCTTTGTTGTTCTTGTCAATGCAACAGGGATTTGCCGAGTTCATTGGGACCTTCATACTTCTCTTGATAGGGTGCGCGTCAGGGTTCATTGACCAGAGGCACAACATAACTATAGTGGGCATAGCCCTTGCATGGGGCTTGGTCATAGTGGCCATGATATACACATTGGGACACATATCAGGGGCTCATTTCAATCCGGCCGTCACTGTTGCCTTTGCTGTCATCGGCAAGTTTCCTTGGAAACAGGTAAATATTGCGAAATATGGATGAATAAGTTATGATTGGTAACTGAAAAATGTTTACGTTCTTCTTGGGGGTTCAGGTTATTTTCTATGTGGTGGCTCAGTTGGTAGGTGCAATTCTTGCATGTCTGATACTCAAGTGGCTGTTTGACGGTGATCAGCCGATGGTGATGCAGACGCTCCCTGCAGTGAACACTGACGATCTCACCGTAGTCGTGTGGGAGATCATGACATCGTTTATCCTCATGTGGGTCATCTGTGGTGCTGCCTCTGATCCTAGAGCGGTATGAATCTGATTGCTTCTATTTTTCACATGCGCTATTACTAAATTAGAAAACAAAATCCATCACAAAATGTAAATTGTACAATTTTATTACTGAAGAGTAAAATTTTTTTATTTTTTTTTTCTTTCGATTACATGACAGATCAAGGAGCTATCAGGAGCGGCCGTTGGAGCAGCCATCTTCCTTGATGTTCTCATCACCGGGTAAGCTTAAGCTTTACAATCAATATCATCATTTTGAGACTATTTTCTTCTCAAATATCTCGAGTGTCTGCAGTAAGATAACTGGAGCATCGATGAACCCCGCACGGAGCATAGGACCAGCAGTTGCAGTACGTAGCTTCCGCAAGCTCTGGATATACATAGTAGCCCCATTCATAGGTACTGTCGGTGCAGCGTTGCTGTACAATCTCCTCCGATCACCTGTTGGGCTTCGGAACAACCAACTGAAGAATGTAACTGGAAAAATTAGGAGCACTCTGAATCCTGCTTATGATTCAGGTATCCTCTTGCTTGCTTATTTCTTATCACATTCTCGTGTTTTTGCTTATGTTCTTCGATCTCTCAATCACTTGTTCTCATTTTTTTTTGTCAGGGAAAGAAATGGAGCTTCCATAAACCTTATAATGTTTCTTCAGAGATTGCGGCTAATGAGACTGCCCACTCTCAATCATTTTCTTCCCTTCGTCGTGAAAATACCAAAATGTTAAATATTGTATTACTCATTAGTATGCGCTCATTGTAATGCAAACGAGCATTTCAATGTACTTTTTTTTATTTTTTTTGGTGACACTTAAAATTTGAATATTGTCATTGTCCATTTATATGAATAACAGGTAAAGGTATTTTTGTTTGAGAGAAAAGATAGATGGTCAGATGGTAAAAAGTGCGATGGAGTGACTGAAGTGTCGAGTTTGATGTTCTCTCTACATAAAACTATCTGTTTAAGACGACAACTTGGGAACCAGGGCAAATAGTGTGCGCCCGAAACCGTAGTTTTCTTTTCCATTGCCATTGTAAGTCGATTACACCAAATAAAAAAAAAATAATAAAAAAAAAAAAAAAAAATTACAACCTTTGGATTCAGAAATCACTCTTATAATTTTTATGAGCTCTCTTCAGCAGCGAGAGAAATAGATCCCATCTTCCATAGATGATTCGAACATCTTCCATAGATGATTCGAACATCGGATATGTTGATTCAAGTTACATGATGCTATATCTTGATTTATCTCAATCGATATTATATCCCAATTCACATGTTTGTTTAGTTTTTTTTTTTTCTTCCTCGAATTCCTTTTTTGTTCATGTACGACTTGTCACTATTTCATTTTTTATATATCCAATGTATCTGTTTCCAATTGAAATTTATATATCCAATGTATCTGTTTCCAATTGAAATGGACACGTATATGTATTTTCCTTGCAGAACCATGTCCCTGATTGGATAACGAACATGGATATCATAATGTATGTCCCATATCCGACTAATTTTTGTCCCTAGTGTCAGCATATAGTAACAAGTTACATTTGTAGGACAAAATTTCATGATAATATATGTTCGGTAGATGATAATAGAAGTTTATTGTAAAACTCATTTAGTAGTTATCAGTCAGAAACTACTATCTTTGTACTGTCTTGTTTCAGATATGTCTTTGATAGATGGATTGGGATATCTTCTCTAAGTCAGTTATATGCTGTTAATTATTACATTTATATGATGTTAATTATTACATCACTTCGTTGTCTCTGCTGAATCTTTGTGAGAGAGAGAGAAGAGAGAGAATGTACATTCCTAAAATAATGACCAGAAGGGAGTTGACAACATCTATTATTGCATTCTTTTTTTGATCTATTGATATGTTTTATATTCTTTCAAATTCTTGCTACTATATTGAAGTTGATAATTCCTCTTCTTGCTTTAGTGGCCTTGCAGCTAATAAAATATGCTACTCTCATTTGTACTTAACGAAACAAAATCCATCACGGACTTTATTTTGAGGTTTTTGCAGTGAGCAACTATCTTCTGTTGCATTCTATTAATGAGTGATAACATAGCAACCATCACAAACTTCATTACAGACAAAAGTTTGATGCATTACTAATTCTAAAAAGCATGCTTCTGTATTCAATTTATTCAACTTTCATTTCAACTTGTTACTTTTTTGTGGATGGGTTGATTTCATATCATGCTCTTAACATTTTCTTTACTATCATGGACTTCCTATTTGGCTTGGATTTTACTCTTTTTTAGGTATTGTTGTGGAGGCAAACGAATAGTTTCTGCCTCAAACCTTGAAGCAAAAAGATGCTACAGATCTCCTATGGTACTTCTTTTTACTCTTTATATATTACGTAAAACAGCTACCTGCAGCTAGGGATGAGAATGTACGGATCTAAGGACTATTTTTTTTTTTTTTTTTTTTTTTGTCTATCCTATTAAAAATTTGAGTTAGAAAAATAAAATTTTCATTATTGATGTAAAATTTTGGATTGGGTGGCTCAAAAATTGACTCTTGGACCCGTCCATTCTCATCCCCATCTGCAATAACTCTTCCACCTATTAAGTGCCCATGTATAGTTGTATCAAAGTGAATAAAACTCCATAATATAAATTTATAAGAATCTATCTTTCAAACTTGTATCATTTTCGGACTACGAATCCTCATCTTCGGCCTCTATACCCTCATACCTTGAATGACTTTTTTCAATCACTTCTATCGCCTTTGAACTCAGGAGTTCATATCCTCGTAAGAGCTGCTAAAATACTTAGACTCATCAGCTGCTAAAATACTTAGACTCATCGTCGTACTCCTCGTCCCCCTCTTTGTCACTGTACACCTCTCCTTCTTTCCCTCCAACATTTTGTTTTCAAAGTATACTGCTTAGTCGCACTGGCACCATCACATACAAGACATTGCCCAACAAACGCAATGTAAAAGGGAACAACCGAGGTACACCGATGAGTGTCTCTTGAGGCTAGACAACAACTTCATCAAGGAAAGGCTAATGATGGAATATTCAAACCACGCCGGACGAGAAAGAGGACCTTGAGAGACCTTAGAAATGCCATAAGAGATGCAACAATTCCATTGTTGGAGAGGAAGGGAGGAGCCTGAATCTTGAGTATTGAGTTTCAAGTTCTACTACTACTACTACTACTACTGTATATTTAAACTTCTTACAGGGAATAATAGCAGTAGCAGTAGAATTGCAAGGACAGTCCAGACATGTTAATATTGCAAATCAGAGACACCCAAATGGAAACCTTTCAAATAGATGGGATTTTACAGACAAGAGATGAAAATAGATCACCAAAATCAAAACTATTAAATATCAAGCAAATCAAACAAGAGGACACAAAAAAATTTTAACGTGGTTCGGAGCAAGTCCTACATCCACGGGCTAGATCAAGTCTTCACTATTTTATAATAAGTACAAATACAAATTTTATAACTTTCAAACTTCTCAAAGTTATAAAGAAGATTTCTCACTCTTCTAAGAAGTTGGCTAGACTCAAAAAGATTGCAAAATAGTTTGCAAAATCTCCTTCTAAAAGTCTTCCAAACACCCTTTTATATAATTTAGGTTTGACAACTTGTGAGTCCAAAACCAACACCAAATCCAAAGCCAATGAAGTCTGTCATCAATCGGTCCATCGATATGGGGCCCAGCCCGTATTGACCCTTCTCTGTAGGATTTGCTACTCCCTTCAATGGTTTCCCTGAAATATTGAAACATCAGTTAATTCCTAACTTAATTGCAAAATTATAGATTCGAAAAAGGATTTTCAATTCAAGTAGAACTAGATATAAATACTACTACTGCTACTAGTAATAATAGCTTTTTTGAGTAAAAATCAAATTAGAATCCTCAGCTTAACAAGAAGGAATTAAAAAAAAAAGTATCCAAGTGGCGTGAGTGTTTGTTTTGAAGAATATGATGACAAGTAATTAATTGTTCCATCTAGTTAAAAAAAAATAAAATAAAAAATAAACATTCAATTTGTGTTCCTGCACTTATTCTTTCCAACATAAAAATTAACAAGCAAATTACATTTAAGTTAGATTAGAAAATTCTAACACAAAAAATGTCCGAAAAAATAATGATGAAAAATGAAAGATAGTAATAAGAAAAACAAAGTAAATAAGGATTGGCCAATCTTACATGGAGGAAGGAGGACAAGAAATGTTTTTAAAATTATTAAACGACAAAATGATATATAAATGGGAAAGAAAAAACATGGACAAGAATTAATGCCTAGCCTTTCTCTTGATTACTGAAAATTCTGGAATGTGGCAAAGCAAGGGCCAATATTGGCCGCCTTCAATACATTTTTCCTGCAGAGCTTCATTGCAGTGTAGAGTGAGTGCCTGTAATGTATTGTTTGTTCTCGCCTCACTAACGACTCTCAACAGCCACTCCGGAAGGTACTCCTCAGCCAAATATAGAGACAAGCTTTCAAGCATGTCCAATTTCTCTACATGCTTTAGCAGTGGACAGTACTTAACTGTCATCTCCCTTAGTGCTGGAAGACTTGATATCCTTTCCAAACACTCACAATTCTGAACATGCAAATTTACCAAGGAAGGGATGTTCTTGATTTCTCTTAGCCTATCAGATCTCCAGATTTCACAACGCTTCAAGGCTGCAGTGTGTTGCAGGTCATCTGGAAGAGCTCTCAACTTGGGGCAGTTAAAAATTCCCAAATAGTGAAGGCATGGTAGCAGCTTGATGGGTTTCTTCGTTCCTTCATCCTCCTCCTTCGCATCGCATACCCATTCCTCTCAATTATTCATCTCATTTATAATCAATGTTTCAAGCTTGGGGAAGACTGTTAGTGTTGCCTTGTGGCCGTATTCATCCTCGGTATGGCAACCAAGAAGTTCAGGACCAATGGTAACAACCCTAGACATTCCGTAGATACGAAAGAACCTCAGTTGTGGCAATTGGCCTAATGGAGGAAGGTATTGACATGATGCACAATTGAAAAGTTCCAAAGTAGTCAGGTTAGGAAGCATGCTTATCCACAATGAAAAATTAAGCCCGTTGAAGTTACAGACACGAAGAACTTCTAGGCTTGGCGAAGGGGAGAGGTCTTCAAGTATCTGTTCATCTCCATCAGAATTCGATGACCAATGAGTAGGGTGGTTCCACTGTAGCATTAACTCCTTGAGATGAGATTTATCAGATAGGACCTGAATCCCTCTCCTGATCAGTACTCTCTCCAATTTAACAATATGGATATTTCTGAGCTGGGACATAGATTGCAACTCATCCAAACCACACCCATGTTGGCTTTCATGATCGCTATTATCATCTTCACCAACCACAAATCCTTGAAAGTCGGTGAGATGTTCCAGTTTTCCTATTCCGACTGGCAAGTGGCTAATTGGTGTGTCTAAAAGGTTAAGGCATCTTAAATTGCATAGTTGTGTAATGCTCTTTGGAAGGGTGTGTAAGCAGCTGCATCTTGAGAGGCTCAAGAATTGTAGGTTGACAAGACAGCCAAGAGATTCGGGTAGCTGGGAGACCCTAGTGCCATCAAGATCAAGAAGTCGTAGATGTTGGAGATTTCTTACAGATTCTGGAATGCTCTCTATCCTGCTACCAGTGAGATCCAATACTCGGAGGTGTGTAAATCTTTGGAAAAGAACCTGTACTTTAATCTGCTCACAATCAACCATAAAAAGAGTCCTCAAGCTTTTTGAATCTTCTATCGCATTTAGGACAATTTCTGTTTCTTTCATATTGTAGATTGCTAGCCGACGTAGCCTCGACGAATTCTTTTGAGGGAAATAGAGCTTCAATGCATTTGAATTGGTCGAGTCATGTCCATCAACAATGTGGCTCTCATCCCGTGTTAGAAACAAAGCAAGTGATCGTGTCAAATCATGAATTATGCACCACATCTGCACAGGATGAGAACTTAGGGCATGTAATAGACTTCTTCTTGTTAAATCATTGTAAAAATCCTCTGCAATATCTTCTGGTAAAGAATTCTCCGATGCTGTAATAAATCCTTCTGTCACCCACAACCTACAAAGGTCTCGTTGATATAAGGCATCATCTTCAGGCCATAGTGAGCAATAGAAAAAGCATTGCTTGAGCTGAGAGGGCAGGTCTTCATAGCTAAGGTATAAGGCTCCCCTTACTTCTTCGGGAAGCTCCCCCGTTACAGACCACGTATGGCTTCTGTCCAGCTTTTCCCATTCACTGTTGTTTCTTCTGTCTTTTGCTCTCAAAACCCCACCAACGGCTTTGATGGCGAGAGGAAGGCCATCACATTTCTTGACAATCTTCATTCCGACCCCATGCAAGTCCTGTATATCATCGTCGGCCCCATCTTCAAATACAGTTTTACATAGCAATGCCCATCCGTCATCAGCAGAGAGTTTTTGCACCGGATGGATCTGAATAGCTCCCATGCTTATAGCAACATTCTCATTTCTCGTGGTAACGAGAACTCTACTGCCTGATACAACTCCATGCCCCAACGGAGTCCTCAGCAGATCCTGCCATACATCAGCCCTCCACACATCGTCCAGTACAAGAAGGAACCTGTTGCCTGCAAGGGCAGAGCTAAGGAGAGGCAGGAGCTCCGCCTTAGTTTCAGCATGGATTTCTCCCTCCCCACCTGCACTCCTTATTATCTGCTTCAGCAGACCTATCTCTGAGTAACTCTGGGACACACACACCCACACCCTCTTTGCGAAATGGGCTTGCACTTTCTGATGGTTGTATATTTTCTGAGCAAGCGTGGTCTTGCCGATCCCTCCTAACCCGACAATTGAGAAGACACGTAAGCCTCCTCCTTGTGAATTCAGGAGCGACTCCACCAGTCCATCAGCATCTCGCTTAACTTTCGCTCCTACGAGATCAGGAGTGAGTAAAGAAGACGTCTGACGATGGTCCACCCGAGTGGCCACCGCACTGGAGCTGCTGGTTTGTGGTAGGCTAAACATTGTCCTGTCCTTGGAGATCTCCTCAAGCCTCTGGTTCAGCTCTTCAATCTCCTTCCCAATCTCATGACGCAATGGAACACTGGCCACAGTAGTAAAGCATGTTGAAAAGCAAGAAAATCGACGTACCGCTTTGGAGGTGGACGGCAGTGGTGATGCCTCTCGCTGCTCCAGGAGTTGACGGCCCTTGATGTTGGAAAAAATAGTAAAAATCCCTACTTGTATGTAAACAATAAGTAAGCTATAACCAAATCAACAAGCCACAGATGACACACAATATTTACGTGGAAACCCTTACGGGAAAAACCACGGGACAATCAGAGAGCGAATTCCACTATACCAGATAAATAGTACAACCTTCCGAGTCTTGTCCAGAGAACTCGGGAATATACAGAAAATAGAGAGTGATACAATGTTACCTCCAACACGAAAGAAACCTCCAACCTTGTTAGAGAACTGTAGTCTGCAGTAGAAGCACCAGACTAACACCGTGATGGATATCACCCGAAGAGCACACCGAGCTTTTTCTCTCCTCTCTTCCTTTCTCTATCTTCTCTTCACTCTTCTCTTGAATGGATACTTGGTGATCTTGGTGTGTGGAATGAAGGCAAATGAGAGCATCTATTTATAGGCTTCATTGTGGCACTATTCCACCAACCGGCACTATTCCACCAACCGGTACTATTCCACCAACCGGCACTATTCTACCTACCGGCACTATTCCACCTAATTACTCTCACCTAATCCATTTCTTTTCACCTAATCCATTCTTTTGGGTTTGAATTAACTCTAACAATCTCCCCCTCCAACCCAAAAAAGAAAGGGAATGAGTTAGAACTCTTACTTAGAGTCCATACCGGCTACCTTCCGACAGAAATTCTGTTTCTCTCTAGGTAACCCTTTCGTCATCATATCTGCTCCATTTTTGTCGGTGTGAATTTTCTTAAGCTGCAATAACTTTTCATCAAGTATATTTCTAATCCAGTGATACCTCACATCGATGTGCTTGGATTTAGAATGAAAACTTGGATTTTTGCTGAGATGAATAGCACTCTGACTATCACAATAGACTGTATAGGTATTTTGTGACATACCTATTTCTTGCAAAAAACGTTTCATCCACAACATCTCTTTGCAAGCTTCTGTAATAGCAATTTACTCAGCCTCTGTAGTTGACAAGGCAACACACTTTTGCAACCTGGATTGCCAAGACACAGCTCCCCCTGCAAAAGTAATCAAATAACCAGATGTAGACTTTCTTGAGTTAATATCTCCTGCCATATCTGCATCAGTGTAACCTGTTAGTACCGACTTACTTCCTGTAAAGCAAATACTTATTTTGGAAGTTCCACGTAGATACCTTAATATCCACTTAACTGCAGCCCAATGCTCTTTACCTGGATTTGCAAGGAACCTACTAACAACACCAACTGCAAATGCTATATCTGGTCTAGTACATACCATTGCATACATTAAACTACCGACTGTTGAAGCATATGGAATTCTTCTCATTTCTTCTTTTTCCAGCTCGTTTTTGGGACATTGCTCGGAGCTTAATTTGAAGTGTCCTGCAAGTGGAGTACCAACTGGATTTGCTCTGTCCATGTTGAACCTTTTTAGTATTTTATTGATGTAGGTCTCCTGCGACAACCATAACCTTTTGGCATTCCTGTCACGAGATATGTGCATCCCCAAAATTTGTTGTGATGCTCCCAAGTCCTTCATGGCAAATGATTTGCTTAAATCCTTCTTAAGCTTGTCAATCTTGGACATGTCTTGACCTACAATCAACATATCATCAACATAGAGCAACAGTATAATGAAATCACCATCATACCTTTTGACATAAACACAATGATCTGAAACTGTTCTCTTATAGCCATGATCCACCATAAAAGAATCAAATTTCTTGTACCATTGTCGAGGTGCTTGTTTTAATCCATACAAGCTCTTTCTCAATTTGCAGACCATATCTTCTTTACCTTTAACTGTGAAACCTTCAGGCTGCTCCATGTAGATCTCTTCCTCTAGATCGCCATGAAGAAAAGCTGTCTTCACGTCCATTTGTTCGATCTCCAAGTCCATACTTGCAGCCATTCCGAGAACGAGACGAATTGATGACATTTTTACCACCGGAGAGAAAATTTCTTCAAAATCAATGCCTTGTTTTTGGCCAAAACCCTTCACAACTAATCTTGCCTTGTATCTTGGTTGTGAGCTCTTCTCTTCGGTCTTTATCTTGAACACCCACTTGTTCTTTAATGCCTTCCTTCCATTTGGTAATTTTACCAAATCATAGGTATGGTTCTTGTGCAAAGAATCCATTTCCTCTTTCATAGTTTTTAACCACTCAGTTTTCTGACTGCCTTCTTGCATTTCTTGGTAACTTTCTGGTTCACCTGCATCAGTAACCAGGACATACTCATTAGTTGGATACCTGCTAGAAGGATAACGGTCTCTGTCAGACCGCCTTAACTGAGGCGCTATTGATGGTTGTGTTGTAGTGGACTGCTCTCCCTCTTCTTCTTGAATAGGAGTATCAACATCTGCTTGATGTTCTCGCACTTCTTCTCCTTCATCATTTGTTACTGGAGAAGGAACTGGATCCAGATCTACAACTTCACTTGTAGAAGACTGCACTGCTTCTTCCTTCTTGAAATCTTCAATGGTCTGATCTTCAAGGAAAATCACATCTCTACTTCTTATTACCTTCTTGTCTTCTGGATCCCATAACCTGTAGCCAAACTTTTCATCTGCATAGCCAAGAAAAATACATTGTTTTGTCTTACCATCAAGTTTTGATCTTTCATCTTTAGGAATGTGAACGAATGCACGACAGCCGAATACTCTCAAGTGTTTGTAGGAGACTTTCTTTCCTGTCCACACTTTCTCTGGTACATCACCCTTTAAAGGAGCTGAGGGTGATAAATTGATTAGGTCTATCGCAGTCCTTAATGCCTCCCCCCAAAAGGGTTTGGACAATTTGGAATGTGATAGCATACACCTAATCCTTTCGACGATAGTGCGATTCATTCTTTCTGCCACACCATTTTGTTCAGGAGTCTTCGGAATGATCCTCTCATGTCGAATTCCCTTGCTCTTGCAATATTCGTCGAATGGCCCGATATACTCGCCACCATTGTCTGATCGGATACATTTAAGAGACCTTCCTGCTTCTCTCTCCACTTTGGCATGAAATTCTCTAAAGACATCTGCAATTTGATCTTTAGTTTTTAAAGCATAAGCCCAAACTTTTCTGGAACAATCATCTATGAAAGTTACAAAATAGAAAGCACCACCAAATGTTTTAACTTTTATAGGACCACAAACATCTGAGTGTATCAAATCTAATATGTGAGTCTTTCTATTTGATCCACTTCTAGCAAATGAAACTCGATGTTGTTTACCAGCTATGCAATGCACACAAGTATCAAGATGTGTACCTTTCATGTTTGGCAGGTGTTTTTCATTAGCAAGAATCTGCATTCCCTTCTCACTCATGTGGCCAAGCCTCTTGTGCCACAACTCTAGAGAAGAATCTTGCTCAACTGTGTTCACCTCACATTTGCATAGTTTTGCCTGCATCTTATAAAGAGTGCAGCATTTCTTTCCTCTTGCCACGATAAGAGAACTTTTTGTAAGCTTCCAATGCCCATTGCAAAAGGTGTTGCCAAAGCCATCTTCATCTAGCTTTCCTGCAGATATTAGATTCAAGCGAAGATCTGGAACGTACCTTACATCTTTGAGCACCAATTTATAACCGAGACTGGTCTCAAGATGTATATCTCCCATGCTTTTAATTTGAGCAGTGTCTTTGTTACCCATCTTTACAACACCAAAATCTCCACTTTGATAAGTTGTGAAGAAATTGCTATGTGGAGTAGCATGATACGAGGCTCCCGTATCGATTACCCAATCTGCATCTTGACATGTAATACAAAGACATAAATCATTACTTTCAGATACAACTAAATCACCTTCAACTGTAGCTGTAGTATTTTCATGGGCTTCAGACTTTCCTTCACGCTTTGTTTTTTCTTCTCTTATCCGAATTCTGCAGTCCTTTTTTATGTGTCCTTTCTTGTGGCAAAAGTAGCAAGTAATATCCTTCTTCGATCTGGATTTACTTCTGGATCTGGAGTAGTTGCTTCTATCTTTTGATGCTGGTCTTACTCGATTCTCCAACACAAGTGCTTCAGACTGTGATGTGCCCAGGTTCTTTCGTCTGAGTTCTTCATTAAGCAAACTGCTTGTAACCAAACTCATAGAAACTACGCCTTCTGGTGCAGAGTTACTTAGAGACACCACCAATGTCTCCCAACTCTCCGGTAGTGAACTGAGCAACAATAAAGCCTGCAACTCATCGTCAAGCACCATTTTCATAGAAGAAAGCTGATTAATAATACTTTGAATTTCATTCAAATGTTCAGCAATTGAAGAACCATCTTTATACTTTGAACTAACTAACTTTCTAATCAAGAAAGCTTTGTTGCCTGCAGTTTTTCTCTCATACAGACTCTCCAGTTTCTTCCAAAGAGAGTGAGATGTACTCTCAGTGGAGACATGATGAAACACGGTATCATCCAACCATTGTCGAATGAAACCAATAGCTTTTCTATCAAGCTTTTTCCAATCATCATCACTCATGTCTTTTGGTTTAGACACATCACCTTCTAAAGGTGCATGAAGATCTTTACAATATAAAAGATCTTCCATTCTTGGCTTCCAGATCATCCAATTAGATCCATTAAGAGTAATCATGCGACTTGTTATACTTTCCATTGTTTACACACAATAGCTAATAACCTTAGCTCTGATACCACTGTTGGGAAAAATAGTAAAAATCCCTACTTGTATGTAAACAATAAGTAAGCTATAACCAAATCAACAAGCCACAGATGACACACAATATTTACGTGGAAACCCTTACGGGAAAAACCACGGGACAATCAGAGAGCGAATTCCACTATACCAGATAAATAGTACAACCTTCCGAGTCTTATCCAGAGAACTCGGGAATATACAGAAAATAGAGAGTGATACAATGTTACCTCCAACACGAAAGAAACCTCCAACCTTGTTAGAGAACTGTAGTCTGCAGTAGAAGCACCAGACTAACACCGTGATGGATATCACCCGAAGAGCACACCGAGCTTCTTCTCTCCTCTCTTCCTTTCTCTATCTTCTCTTCACTCTTCTCTTGAATGGATACTTGGTGATCTTGGTGTGTGGAATGAAGGCAAATGAGAGCATCTATTTATAGGCTTCATTGTGGCACTATTCCACCAACCGGCACTATTCCACCAACCGGCACTATTCCACCTACCGGCACTATTCCACCTAATTACTCTCACCTAATCCATTTCTTTTCACCTAATCCATTCTTTTGGGTTTGAATTAACTCTAACACTTGATTCTGCAGAGGTCGATGATATCATCGGCGTCGTACATAACGTCCCTCAGCTTGGACAGCCAAATGTTGACGGATGGGTCTTGGATCCTTCTGCGCTCTGCTTCTTCAAGCACGGCTTTGATCATCTCCAGCGTCTCTTGAAGCCCTCGGAGGTCTTTCTCCACCCCCAATATCCTCACCATCTCTTCGGTGGCCAGCTCCTGTAACACGTCCAGGCATCTCCCAACAAAGGCATCAACAATCATCGCCATTCTCCCTCTCTCTCTCTCTCTCTCTGTCTGCACTGCTCTAGTGTTCCAAACAATTATTGTCTACGGATCTCAAATATAATTCTGAAGATAAGGATGATTCATTACGCACGTGCCTTGTTTTTTCTGTCACGGGAATTCTAAATGAGCACCACACTTGACATGGGGAGCAATGGCGCTCCCTATGTCAAGTGTGGTGCGCAGTTAGAATCTCCCCTCTTTCGTTGGAATCTACTTTTCCAAATGGTTGACAACCTTGCAGGCATATTCTCCGAATAATTCCACCTTACCAACTCTTAATTGTAGGAAAATCTTTTCCAACCTTGTGATCTTTTGAGGAAAAAATAAAAGTGTAAAATATATTTTTTTGCATCAGGGGCCATGGAAAAGGGGTTTAAGAGCATGTCCCTTCACCTTACGTTGATTAGCTTTTCGTCACTCTCATATTTTTACGATTCTCATCTTCTGTTTTTATTTTATGTGCTATTTATTGATTAATTTATTGCTTTAGTCATGACTCAATACCTATTATCTTGTACTATTGTTAAATGGGAAACTGAACCACGAAACTACAAGAGAATTAGTAAACATTATCTACTGATGTCAATCAATTATCCAAACCCTAAAAGCTTATTTCTCGTAAATAAGTAAACGTTACATACTGATGTCGATCAATCATTCAAACCCTGAAGGCTTGTTTCTCATAAATAAGTAAACGTTACCTACTGATGTCAATCAATCATCCAAACCCTGAAAGCTTATTTCTCGTAAATAAATAGCAATATAAGATTATACTAATTCACTGTTATTACTTCATGAATTTGCTAGAAGGATTCTATTGCCATAACGAAACCATATGAAACTGCAAGCCAATGAAACGAAGCCAACCTTTAGCATTCGATTAGCAATCCAATGCACTGTAATAGCCACAAAGCTGTTGAAAGAAACATGGGCCGTATTATTAACATTAGGGATGAAAACAAGCATATCATAGGCAAATTCTTGACCCATTCTATTCAAAATTTTGAATTAACAGACAAATTTTTTTATTTTTAATTTAAAATTTTTAATACGACAGACTAAAAATTTGCTTTGGGGCTCGTCCATTCTCATGTGTAGTAAAGATTACAGCAAGCACGTTGGGCATGCCTTATCTTTTTGAGCATGGACTTGGAGAGACTAAAGATGGATGTCTGGTTGCTTACACTCGAAGGTGCCGCCCTCCAATGGAATTTGCACGTTTGATCTCTTAGATGAGCTTTTAGTATATTTTGTTATTTTCTTTTATGTATGTTATATAGTTCTAAGTAGCATGATGTAACTCTTTGTTTCGTTACAGATTAGTTTAGTACGGAAGCTGAGCTACACCCATTTATGTTAAGAGAAAACGACTTCAACCGAAACATACTATTGATGACTTCCTAGAAAGAAAACCTATTTCCCCGAAACACATAAATGAATAATTTAATCGCCTTAAAATCCCAAAAAGGAGACAAAAACAAATGCCAAATTTACCTCCGAATCCACTTTGTTCATACCGCTATTTGCATTAAAAAAAAAAAAAATCCCTTTCAATTGTTTTTAGGTAGATAGAAATACAAATCTTAATTCATCCTTCTGATTTGCACATATATCGTAACAAATCCTAAGAACCAATATCGGTCTTGGGACACTCCAAACTTATATAGTTTTCTGGTAAAGCCATATTATTTTGTACGATCAGTATCGGTTTCGGGACACTTCAAACTTATATAGTTTTCTAGTAAAATCATGCTATGTCATTTTAATTTAATGGGAGGACAGAATTATTCGGGAGTCGTGCTATCCGGACAGTACGTCGAGTATAAGAGGTGAATCGCTCTTGCGGTGGGTACCTAACTTTGTTTCATTAAAAAAAAATGGAAATTAGGCACAAGCTTTCTTTATTCCTTCACTGGAATATCCGTTTCCAAAGGTGATGATCTGTTACATGCCACCATAGCCATTATTAAAGATAATATTCTTTTGCCACCATAGATAATTCCCAACAGAGCACACCACTTTTCGCAGTCAAGGAATTTCTTACAGAGCACACCACTTTTCGCAGTTAGCACGCTAGAGAAAGTTGGCCTAAATTACAATTTACAAGTTTGCTATTGGATTTTTTTGGGCAAGTATGCCTTTGCCTTCAACGGCCAGCTTCCCCTCTCTGACCCAAATACAATCTAGTTAATTTTCTCCGAATTAAAATCAATCCAAAATTTTTTCTTTAATTCCCACTCCATTTTTCCATTGGATTTTTGTTTATTCCTTTGTCACCATAACCTTGCAGTTTTTTTTTTTTTTTTTTTTTATTAACAATTATCTTAGGTGGTGTCCAAGATCTGGATTTGTATATATTTTTAAACACTCACTATTTTAATGAATGGTTGGAATAAACTAATTACATTTTGTATTAAGAAAAGATTCCAAGTCCAATTATGATGAACATGAAAACCAAAAAAAAAAAAATAACACACTTAGTGGAGCACATGCCTGCAGATATGAGAATCATCATTATCACTCCAAGATAAAGAGAGAGAAAAAAAAAAACTTTTGTTACTATAGTATAATTACAAACAATACAAGCTACTAGTTCTTTCTGACAAATCTCCTTGTTTAATCTCTAATTCTATCATGAGAAATAAATCTAGAATCTGCATGGCACACACTCATGGTCACCTACTGAGAACTATTATTTTTTTAAACATAAACAGTAAGCTATAGGCCCCGGTATTCCATTAATTAGTGATAAATGAAACAGTTAATACATAGATAAACCCCCTAGCAGAGGCTCTCAATATTACGTTTTAATACATCTTAATACAACATTTCCACACCTCCAACTCCCTACACTCCTCCTCCCTTTGGATCTCACTCTATGAAGCACGATCCACTTCTCCTGCAATGCCTCCCTTGCCTTATTCCTCCTCCTGCATATTCTCTAGAAATGGCCCAAGATCCAGTCTTCTTCACGTATCTCTCCTTGCGGGCCTAATGGAGGAAGTGTTGCCTGCTTCATCATCACCCACACAATATCCTGTCCAAAACTCAATAATTTAGATGGTGATTATTAAACACTTTTTTTATTTCTTCTCAGCCAAATATTTCAAACAATTGCCACTAGACTAGTTCTGATATTTACTTTCTGTTGTTTTGTCATCCCATTCCCTTTCCATTTCCCAGTCCTATTGAGAACTATTATTATTACAACTAATTTAGTTTGATATTCTGATTTCAGATTACTTTGGTGATTTGTATAGGAGGAGATCCTTGACAAACTACGATCTCACACTGACAGGTTGAGGAAAGTGATTCTTTAGTCGATATGGCTGTTATCTTGGTGATTTGAGCAGAAGAAGATATTGTTGTATAGTAACAATCTAGCTATATATATCGTGATTTGAACAAAAACTATTGATGTTAGAGCTTCATTTGAGATTCGAAGGTTATCAAGTTAAAGGAGAAGTTAGCCTTGCTGATGGGAAGATATTGTTGTTCATGAGTTAAATTTTAGCCCTTCATATTCCAAATTTTTGAATTAGAAAAACGAAATTTTTATTTTTAATTCAAAATTTTGTATACAGTAGGCCAAAAATGGACCCATAAACGCGTCTATTAAAGAAGAAAACTCTACTATCCTAGTTGGATTAAGTTATCTCAGGTTTCGAGTTTCCTCTTCTAGCTAAAATGGACTGACCCACATGCGAAGGCCGAATCCCTCATGGAGTCCTCCACTCCATATCATTAGTGCTCAAACAAAGTACTTGAAAACCTCAGGGTCTTAGAAGTCTACAAGGTGAGAGCTAACATTAACGGGCCTAAAGGGCTCATGATGTCTCTTTGCTCCCAAGAATGGGAAACAATTAGGAATCAGGTAGCTTACCCGGTACTCCCGAGAGCCCGGCAAAGAGTTCATTGGATATTCATTCAAAAGTGATATTTAATATTTACTCAATGGTGTTGAGGTCATTGGGCAACAAACAACGAATACGGTTCCGCCACTCGAGGCACCCATTTTCAAATGGTCTTCTTCATCTATAAGTAGCCAAATAAAGGCTCCTCTAACTATTGATAGAAATCACCTAGGCCTAAAGACCTGAGAATGATGTGGCCAAGCAGAAACCGATGCAATGCTTTGGCTCATCAAGGTCGCCTTTATCGTATGATTGGTAAAAATTTGTTATATTTCTCATCATTACTATGACATGATCTCCTCAATCCGCTTACATGGAAAATGAGAAGATTCAGAATATGCTATAACTTTTTTCGAGAGTTTCTCAAGTACTAGAACAGTAGTCTTTTCGTATAATTGTAATCTCCTCTTTATTATTATAACACTCGTTGAATGGTCATTTCATCCAAGGATTTAAGTCCAGATATCTCTCACCTGAACTCATTATATTCTAGTATTATCTCGTCTCAATCTTTTTTCTTCATTATTAAGTTTGTGCCTATTTCTCTCTTAGCAATCTAGTTAGACAAATTTTAACACAAACATTTAGCGTCATCCGTGAGAAATGATCAAAATTTCACGATCAACTCTTAACAAGTATGCAGTCAAAAGGCCAGTCAAGACAGCAAGACCCTCCCTAGGGAGAAGATGTGACAACTGCAAATATGTTGCGAAGAGCTGAGGATCTGAATGCTCCCGTTGAATTAATCTCTAGTTGTTGTGACTTATTATTTTTCTTTTCTCCCTCATCTTTGTCAATTATTTCTATCCTTATTTTAAACAGAGAAATTATATCAGATAGGGATCCTCTCCAGCTTTCTTCCCATTTGTCCCCACTCCCTCTCCCTCTATCTCTCTTTTTCTTTCTAATTGTTTTTGGCTTGATTTCCTTTTTCACATTGATATAGGGCACTTGAAAAAAAAAATCAGAAGGCAGTTCATATATATTTGATAGAGAAGAGGGGAGTGAGTGTTGAGGACCACTCAAACAATAAATGTGATTGCTGCATATTCTCCTCCACCCCTTATTTTGTCTTGTTTCTATGAACTGTACTTGTTCTATCCTATGACTATACTCATATATAAACTTCCTAACATATTTGAACCAGCATATCTCTTTGTAATATTTCAGCTCAAATAGTCTCACATCTGATATGAGACAAGAGTTAGTGTGTTTATAATGATTCATCCGTGAAAGGATCGTTGCTAGCTCATTGAGCGAGGAATCCATGGTTTATTCTAAACTATTTTAATTCTTATTATTCTACCGAAGACTAATATATTTCTATGTGAATATATTATCGATAGTTTACTATCCAATTTCCAAAAAGGAGGCGTTATGCACAATCTCTCTCTCTCTCATGCACGTTTGAACCAACATCTTTCTCGTATGCATATGTTTGAACCAGCATCTCTCTAAGAATCTCTCTATGTCCCCTTTGTCTCTCTCACTCCTCTTTCTCTCTGCATCTCTCTCAGACTGTCGAGCCCTAACAAAAACAGTTGAGGCTGATATATCTGTGGGTGTAGCTTTTGTTTGTATGACTCTTTCTTTAATTTCTGGTGAGGTTTTTTTTATGCAATAGTTGGGTACTGGCCCTCCTTGTTTCATTACAAAGTATAACAAAGTACATAAGATTCCTACATAAAAGCTCTACATGAGCTCCACAAATACAAGCAAACTAAGCAAACTTCAAAATACAATATAGTTTGTTACATAAACACAAACAAGAACATAATACATATTAGCTTACTCAATGATTGAGCCAAAAGGTGATGTAATACTGAGCCAATCAGGTGTCTCTCCTGTCCTCATCCATTGATGAGACTTGACCCTTCTGAAGCATGTTTGAATATGGATTGTCTCCCGGTAGAGGTTCCTATGCTCCTCTATCATGTCCCCTTCTAAAAACAAACATATCCAATCACTAATATCAAAAAAGACACAAGCAATACATTGCCCCTACAAATCATGTTGTGCCTTTAAAGATCAAATTGTTTCATTCTCTCCATATATTCCAACTTGTCGCTAGTAGAGTTTGGTGTGCTCTCTTTGTTTTGTGTTTGCTAGCAAACACTCTTTCCCATATTAATTTCTGGTGAGTTGCTTTCCAATTTAGTAGGGGATAGATTCCAAAATGTACCCAGAGTACAACAGTTATCCAAATTGGATGCTACTCTCTCACATCATGAACTTCTTCTGTCCACAGATTAAAACCTCGTGGCACAACCCATTCACAAGTGTAAGTTCAGATGAGAATTAACGGGGCGGTCTAAGAGTCATCTCTTAATCTATCTTATTTAAAAAAATTTATTTTTCAAATTTAAAATTTTGAATAATGGTTAAGAACTAGTCTTTGAATTTGAATCCGTCCGCTCTCAATCCTAATTCAGACTATTTCACCTGACTTTGATTAGGGTCCAATGAGAATGTATTAGGATTTGGTGGAATTGGACTCAAATTCAATCAAAATTTAGTGTCGTATTAGCCGGTTGATATTTTTATTTTATTTATTTTTATTTTTTTTATTTTTTTTGATGGGGGGTTCCAAAATACAATTTAATTTGGTAAACCTCATGAATGTAAACAAATACAAACAATCTAACTAGATATTTGATTCTATAACTTCATTTCAGTATGAATATGAGTAGTAAAATAGTATCCATGGTAACCAAACAGAAATCTGACTATCTAAATAATATTGAAAATAAATACAAATAATCTAAATGTCCGGCAACGTAAATAACAAAGTCGATTTAGTAATTTATAACATATTGAAATCATATTTAGTTCTAACAAATGGTATCCACCTACAAAATCATGTCAGAGTACAAAACGATTTCCTTCAGCTCCCACCGTAACCCCTTAAAATCTTGAAGAGAATATTTTAAAAAAAAAAAAAATCCAAGGCCTTATGTTTAGGACTGAAACATAATCCCGTATATTATTTTTTATTAGTTTTAATGGGGAAAGAAAAAAGAACTTTGCATGAACTTGAGTAGTGGCATTAGCACTAAATATCTAAATAGCTGCCTTTTGTCTTTCCATTGGAAGCCTACAAATTAAATGGGCCTGGCCCATTTAATCAAATATTTATATGTCTTCTACAGTGCCGCCAGAATATGGTCCAAGCAAAATTTTGTTCATCCTGAATAAAATGAATAAATACACCATGTTAATTTGGACCTATGCTGAGCTAGTTTGGAGTTCAAATTATTATATATATATATATATTTTTTCCTTAACAAACTGGATGAAATATTCCCTTCAGTCTTATATATATAGCACTGGAAATGAGTTGTTAGTATAGGAAAAGCTTTCCTCATAAAAGCAGTAATTCCACCTTTTTTGATCACCTTCTCCATCTATTTTGTGCCTACTTGATAGATAAATGGGCAAAATTTACTTATTTCTGTTTGAGCACACTTTACGTGGTATACAAAATGGATCATGATAACAGATGTTCTAGCATTGGAAGGCTAAGGAACTACTGTAAATAAGCCGTTAGTAAAGAAATCAGTAAATAAGTTGTCAGCTCAAGAACAGAGAAACCATTCGAATGAGAGAAGTCTCTTTCTCCTTCATGAACACACAACTCAAATAAATAATTATTTTTACAGATATCTTAATATGTAATATGTTTTTTTTTAAAATTTGAGATTATGGTTTATTTATCTTATTTTAGTTTTCTTGTTAGTTTTTTTGTGGAAACCAGGCACTGAACTTTCATGCACCCGCCTGATGGACTATTAAAGTGGAGAAGAGAACTCAAGCCCATTGGGCCATCAGTTCATCCTAAGAGCCCAGTTATAGTGAATTATCAATAATGCAAGATTTTGATGGCCCATGAGTCATTGCTCTTAGCTTTATAATATTTAATCCAAACCTAATGTCTACTATCAATTTGTACATAATATGAATCTCACTACCCACTAATATCACTACTCAATAAAAATGAAAATAATCAAGCTCAAATATAATGAATTGCCCACATTTTGTTTTGGCCAGAAAATCACTAAAGATGCCCTTTGCATCACTTTAGAGGATGTTTGTTCAACTAAAACACATTTAACTGACAAATATGTTAACATAAATTCTTTTTCAAAGTTTAGTTGTCTTAATTAAACTATGGTCCAATTTTCTAAATGGAATCCTATGAATAAAATAAATGTAGATTGATTAATCATTTCATAGAGAAGAGATTATTAGCCAATAATTACAGCAAGAGCTTTAACAAAGGATTTTAGCTTAGCAAGAAAAATGTTACGTGATGTTTAAAATTTTCTGTAATTATATCATGACGAGTCTACATGAAGATCGAGACTTGGAAATAAATGGACGAGAATAAGATAAATAAAAAAAAGGAGAAAAATAAATAAATAAAACAATGTATTAGATACCTTGCCAATACAGTAGACGTTTATTGGATAATACGCCAAAGTTCATATCCTTATAACTAGAAATTAAAAAGAAATAAAAAGGAGTTTAACGTTAGTCCTTCATCTTAAAATTAACGAAAAATATATATCTGTAACCATTTTTACAATTGTGCAAAATATTAGATCATTTTGTATCCATCAACATCATAACCTAAAAAATTTAACTTTATAACATCAATCTGAATATAATAATTAATATAAGTAATTTCCTTCAGCATAATGATGCATTTAAAAAGATATATAACATTCTAAGAGTTTTGGGTTAACCTGTATCAATAGAGGAATTTTGTACCAAAATTTTGGTTATACTACCATCGAAACGGAAAGTTTTAAAAAAAAAAAAAAAAAATGCTTCATAGCAAACGAGAAAAAAAAATGCTAAAAATCCAAAACTTGAAAATTCTCATAAAATAACTTTAAAATAGAAAGAAATAAGGTGAAATAAGGAAAAGTGACATAAAATTATAGAATCATCGTACAAATGAATAAAAAATATATATATTACAACTAGAATATCTGCATTTTATATTTTTTTCCTGTAGAGAACTTATCATTCTAATTAAAAGTGCATTTAAAATATGTAAATGCTGGAAAATATGAAGTTATAGAATCATCAAATATAGAAAGTAGAATCATATTTTAAGGGCATTAGACTATTGAACCAAAATATTTCTGAAAAAACGACTAATATACCGAGATTATAACCTCATTAGAATGATCAATTATTTAGCAAACTTACCTTTCTATTTGATAGTATGCATCTGTAAAGAATAATCCTTAAATAGACTCGGAAACTATGTAAAGAATAATCCTTAAATAGACTCGGAAACTATGTAAAGAATAATCCTTAATAGAATTTTTAATTCTTCAGCTCGTTGTTTTCATAGTTGCTTTAGACTAATAATGTATGATTTCGCCTATTGGACAGATATACTCTCCGGCGATGAGCAAATACAGATCTCGGGCGGCTCGTCAGGAGATGACTTGGACTCCTCGGACCACACATGATCCACCATCCTTCAGTTTGGAGAAGAAGTTTTCCTCTGCACACATGGAGAGAGACTTATACTACAGACTTTCTTTTTATGATATTTTTTCACTTTAATTTTATGTATGGACTAATGTAATATGAGGTTCATTCATACGGGTGATTGAACTCTTTAACTATGTAAGTTCTACTATCTACTTGCTAATAGATTGTAGATGACTTCCACCTACCATTTTACGTCAAAAAAAAAATTCGTAAGCTAAAAATGTGAAATAAGCGCAAATTATCATCGTTCAAGAATTAAGATTCATCGGCTGATAATACTAAATAATAATTCCTCAAATAATGACATATTTTCATATATGAACTATGAATAAGTCATTGGAAGATCATAATGGTCAAAATACGCTAAATATAAATAGAAAAACTTGATTGATAAGAGATTGATCAATACACAATAATATTTAATTTGATTCTTTAATACTGACACCTAAGTTGTACGAATATAACAGCATATACTGACATCAAACACAAGAAAGTTTAATTTCTAGATCCCTTCTGAATTCTTGCAAAGAATGTGAAGGTCAACATTAAAGTCAGAGAAACAACTCAAGGTAAAAAGTAAAGGATAGGAGTAGTTGGGTCATCGCTAAGCTAATAATCAAACTTAATCTTATAATTAACCAAATCAATATTTTTTTGGGGATACTCTCATACAATATGCAAACGTATGCATGACATGTATAGATATGATTCCTGATTCCCAAGATAGATTTAAGAAGCAGATATCGTGTTTCTTATAAATTTACACACCCTATCCGAAACTTTCCTAACAACCACGTATGATCCAGCGAATGTAAGATCATACGTAGAGAAATCTCGTGCATGTACATGTGCGTATGCCTTGGAATAGGATTAGGTCCTTAATTAGTTTATGATATGACCCCAATCATGCATTAGAATAGAAAACATGAACGAGCATTGGACCATTCTAATTGAAACATTGATTATGGATTACAATATGCAGCATATATAAGGAATGACTCTATTGTGATGTTGCTACTTCTAACAATCATTTCCTTGCCCTAGCCCACTAGCTTTGTAAATTAGGGCATCATATGTACATGTAATATATGAATATAAGTTTCTATGCAATGACATAAGAAACTTCATGAGATATCCAACCAAAGCGGCAGGATTAGGTAGTGAATCTCCTTTTCATTGGCATTTCTTTGACAAAACCTGTAGCAATTACCAATCCCACTTTTAATCAAGACTTTTAATCGCCCAAGCGAGTGGGCAATGAGCGTCATCGACCGTAGAACGATGGATCAGGGTTAAGAGTTTGGGTCTAAGCAGTCAATATCTTGAAGGAAAAGGTATCAAAACAAGCTCACCTGCTCACTTAAGAAAATGGTGCATGAGGTTCTTAGTTTTTAGGGCATTGTCAGCTAAAAAAGATGTTGCGTGCATGGGATTGTTATGATTGATATAATCATTTTATTAATTGATTAAAGCAACCAAAATTTAACAAAATGGAAATGACAGGCTAAGGTGTTACAAAGTATTTGGTGTTTCCTATCATTGCCCCTTGTGTTCTCTGTCACCCTTTGACATGACAGCCTAAGTCAACTCCCTAACTGCTTCTTATTTCTTGGAACAACAATTTTTATATCATTACATCTTTGATTTTCTAGAAGGATATAGCAAATTCTGAGCATCAAGAAAACGCAAGTACAAGAAAAAGAAGAAAATGTAGAGATCTAATTAGGAATATGATTGCAAATTCGTAGCCATTCGATATGTTAGGAGATGTCTATATAGAGATTTCTTAGCATCAATGAGATTTTCGTAGATATAGAAGTTTCAAAAAACTAGTTTGCAAGCACATAATAGCTATGTGTTCAGTAGGATATTCCAAATTCTACTGACTTTATCCCACTCAATCTAAGAAATTGTCTTGATACCTCCAACTAAACCCTAATAAAAAAGCTCATCAGCTTTGTTGTATAATTGATTGCTAAGATGGTCTGGTTAAGCAATTGCAAAATAAGGCATTAATTTGATTCTCTTTTATTTATTTAGCCACTAATTAGATGCCCCTTTATTAATTGAAAAGTTAGGGGGAAAATGAACAAAAAAAGGGTATTCTACTCTCATTACATTATAACTTATTGTGAACATAAAGTATGTAGGTCAGATGCTAGTAATGTATTTATTTTATCATTGTTCAGAAGAATTGATTTTCTTTAGGAATATTAGCAATTAATTAGGAAAGAAAACTGTTTTTTTATATTAGTACTTCGAAGTAACTCTATGAATGGGTAAATATCATGATAGTATAAATACCAGTATTTTTTGAAATAACTTTCTTTACGGTTACAAGATGTCTCTACTCATCTTTGAAAATAGATTGTATATAAAGGCAAGTTGTAGAATTTAATTGTATCATCATATTTAGCACAAAGTTACTTACTATGTTGTTATCGTTGTTTTCGTTGTTATCGTATTAAGCAAAATATGTACTCAATTGTTGCTACGTAAATCATTATAGTATTCTAAAATATGCTTCAAAAATGGTATATAATGCCAAGCAAACTTCTTATAATTTAGAGCATAGAAAAGAAAAATTTAGAAGTATAGCTATTTATTGTTTCCGAACATCATATAAATTCAAAACAATACATAGAAAGTTACTGGATAACAATTATCTGATAAAGCAACAATTTTCAGGGAAAAAAAAGGATTAAAAATAATTAACCCTAAATAGCAGATAAAAGAATTGGACAGATAAGAAATATATACAGCAATCCAAACCAAGTATATATATATATAAAAACAAAGAGTGTGACGAGAGAGATAATAAGTGTTTGTGTGTACATACAAGTGTTTTTTTAACTGTTTGTACATGCACTGCATGTTAGTGTGAATGAGCAACGCTAACAGCACCGCAAACAATAGAAAAGGTCTGGTGCCAGCTTCATGCACCCACTCCTTAAAGCCCCCTAATATATAAACCCTAAATAGATAAATATAATAAAAAAGGGTAGAAGTTTAAGCAAACTCAGCCATGAATTGGTCATCGAGCAAGAGCTCGGGCCAGAACGAAGAGATCCCGGTGCTACCCCCGCAGCTGGAGGTGCTGCAAGCATCTCCGGCCGCCGGGTTGCCTGCTGAAATGTCTGCAAGAGGAGGAAGACCCCCCTCCAGTGGTGTTCTTGGGGTACTGTTCTCTCCTTGGCTCAACAAAGTAAAGCTCGACAAGCATTGGTTTGTGTCGCTGCTCAGCAGCAGCTGCGGCTCGTAGCAGCTAGACATGATATGTAGATCAGCTGGCAACCCATGATCAACACCCTGAGCAAGGCCTGACTCGGGGAGTGAACCGAAAGAACAGGTGACTTGGGATTGGTCCAGTAAGCCCATAGCATCCAGTTCATGATCGTTGTTCGTAGGGTTTGCGGAGGCCTGAGCTACTGCAGCCGCCGACTGGAGTATGTACTGCAGGTACTGGACCTTGGCAGCCTGGACGGCCTCGGCCGCATGGAGACTGATGGAGTGATCGTCCCATGGGCGGCGATCTACAAGGTCACGAAGGTTGGCAAGGGCTAAGAGTCCCGGCAGGGCTGAGAAGAAGTCGGTCCTAGGGCGGTGGGTCATCGGATCGAATCCCATCTGGATCAGTTTCTTCTTTAGGTGAGTGTTCCAGAAGTTCTTGATCTCGTTATCGGTTCGGCCAGGCAGGTGTGTGGCAATAGCCGACCATCTGATCATTTCGTATTCAGGAGTTGGTTGGTTCATCGAGCATGCGGTAAAACTATGTAACATGAGCGGGTATACTATATACTTACTTATTCCCGAGTATGGAGTGAAGGTTGAGAATGGTCTGCTCCTCCTCCGGCGAGAATTTGCCTCGCTTGATGTCTGGCCTCAGGTAGTTTGTCCATCTCAATCTGCAACTCTTGCCGCATCTATTGAGGCCTACAAAGAAAGAAGTACAAACACGATAACAACGTGGATAGGAGAACCGAAGATTAGAATAAATACGAGTTAGACATATGAGATAGCGAGTATACCGGCAAGTTTAGGGAGCGCTCTCCAGCTTCCATGGCCGTGATTTTGGATGTAATCGACGAGTTTCTGGTCTTCTTCGGGGGTCCAAGGGCCCTTCTTGAGGCCATTCTCGTCGCAGCAGGGAGATCTTCCCATTTTTGGGAGTAAGAGGAGGAAGGAGAATAGGAGAGAGGGGGAAGTCTTAGCTGCCTACTCTGTTGATGGGTCTTAACTTGGCCACCAAAAACATGGCTGCTCATTTATACACTTGGTGACCTTGATCTTTCATGTTATTTTAGTACGTGAGAAAACGACTGATCAGGCAATAAGGAGAATTTCTAAATGAGCACTCAACTGAGAACACCTCCTAGAAAATTGTAGATATTTACACGTTCGGGATTTTTTTTTTTTTTAATCTTGTCTTTTGTCCTAATCGAAAATTAGTCCTTGAACGATACTAAATTTTCTAAAGATTTGAAAACAATCAGGCACGGAAAATTCAAAACGAGCACACCATTTACTGTAGTGAGCATTATTTGCTTGATGAGCACATCCTCTTTTTTTTTAAAAGGAAGGGTATTTTGTAGTTAGCACTCTTTTTCCTATATTGCCTCTATTTTTCGGGAACTTCTAACGGGGCACAACTTTTTTCCTAGTGAGCCCAGATTTCCTAGTGAGCCCAGTATAAGATTAGAAAAGGATAGAATTTCTAAGTGAGCCCAATTTAATTCCCAAAATACCCTTAACCTATATTTACTCACTTCCTCTCCTCACTTCCTCTCCACCGGCCCAAACCCAAAAATCCCTCTCTCCTCTCTTCTCCTTCCAATCCGCCGCCGCCGCTGCCAATCTCCGCCGCCCTCCGCCGCCTCCACTGCCACAGCCCAACACCCCACACCCGCTGCCACACCCCCCGCCACAGCCCCCCACTCTCCGCCCCCACACCCCGCTGCCACAGCCCACACCCTCCGCCCCACACCCTCCGCCCCCACTCTCCGCTGCCACACCCCCACCCTCCGCTGCCACACCCCCACCCTCCGCTGTCTCATTTCTTCTCTCTTGATCTCAGAGTTTTGAGCTCCACTGTAAGTCTCCTCTAATTTAATTTTAATTTTGTTTTATTTAGTTTATTTTTATTTGCTCTTTGACTGTCTGGAAACTGAAAACTTCTTGTTTGGTTAGATAATAATTTACAATCGGGAAATTCTAAACGAGTACATTTTTTTGTTAATTTTGTTTTTTAATATTTAGATTATAATTATGAAGAAAATATAATATTGTAATCGTAGTTGTAGAATATGCGAAAATTTAGTTATTTTCTAATTATAGATGTTAATATTAAAATTTATTAATTAATTTAGAAGTTTAATTATATTGTCCTAATGGTTGATTAAGTAACACAGAACGGTTTCAGTGTCTTTAAATTTTAATATTACACTATCTTGTAGGTTAAAAATAAATAGATAAAATATGATATTTGTAGCAAATTATACTTTATTACTACTTATTTGCACATAGAAAATTTACTGTTTTGATAAAAAGTATTTATGAATGAAATATCTTTGTATTACATAGATGGATCCGGCAGAATCTTCTCGCTTTCGACCAACTGTCTCGTTAAGGAGGAAGAAAGCAACATCTCGACCACAAATCCAACGCCCGATACGAGAGAGAGAAATCGAAGTGGCCGTAGATACTGAATTAAATATAGAAACTCCGAATTTGATCAGATATGATAGTGCAAGACTAGAAGAAGGAAGCAAGGGAACCAAATCAAGATCAATCCACTCCTAATGCACCCGATACGGTAAATTTGGCTCGAACCAGAAGCAGACGTCAACCCCCGAGGAAGTCAAGGAGACAGTGATCAATGTGTGAGATGTATAATGATATGGATGATGTAAGGAACTTCACGTCGCCGGTGTAAACTTATTTTGCAAACATTTTGACGAATTTGTTGAATTTATGGTTTTTGTTTGTAATGAACCATATTGGTCACTTTTTGTTCGTTTAATATAAACACTACGTTTGTATTTGATCGTATTTCTTTAATCTGTATAAAATATTGTTTGTTTTATACGTAGGGAACCCTATTTATAATCTTCACTATTTCATTGTATCAGTAATTGTATCGTTGTTTCATTGTATGGGTGTATCCAAGTATCATTATATCAGTATATCGGTGTATCATGAGTATCATTGTATTTGTGTATCAGCAATATCATTGTATTTGTGTATCAGCAATATCATTGTATTTGTGTATCATTGTATCATTGTTTGTCGGTGTATAATTGTATCGCAATAAACGATGTATCAGAGTATCAATGGGTTGGTGTATCAGTGTGTCAGTGTATAATTGTATGTTTTTTTCTTCCTTCCTTATATTTCGATAATAATGTATAATTTGTTATTAATATAAGTCCATAAACTGACGTTAAATTCGGTTAACTAATGATACATCAATTTTTATAAGTAAATAGAGTCGATGAGGCAGTGGCCAAATCAAGCTCCTGTCCGGACTGTCAGTCCGAACAGGTCGGATTTGTTCGGACTGACAGTCCGAACAAATCAAGTTCGTTCGGACTGACAGTCTGAACGAACTTGATTCGTTCGGACTGACAGTCCGAACAAATCAAGTTCGTTCGGACTGACAGTCCGAACGGAGTTAGTTCGTTCGGACTGTCAGTCCGAACGGCGGGAGGGACGGAAGAAGCGGGTGAAGGAAGAAGGATAAGATGGGGATTTTTTTTAGAGGGCATAGTTGTTATATATTGGGAGTTTTAACTGGGCTCACTAGGAAAAAACTTGTGCCCATTTAGAAGTTCCCCTATTTTTCCCTTTCAAAACCCACGTTCTTTCAAACCCCCTTCACTCACGTCCTCTTTTCTTATTAGAACCCATTGCCACCTCGTTTCGTTTCTGATGGTTACTGCACCAATAAAAATGGATCAAGTTGGAGGGGATTGGAGTTTGGGGTTTGGGATTTAGAAACATAAAAATTTAGGATTTTTTATGATAGGGTGAGTGCTGCCAAAATAGAGCAGGGAGCCAGCTAATGTTCACTCCTCTCGATCACTGTCAGCGCCAATCCTCGCATGAGGCACCGAACTAGGCTCCTCTTTCTTTATAAAATCAAGGATGATAAACCCTATCATCTTCAAATGAAGGAAAATTTTCCTCTCACCATGTTGGTTGGAAGAATTCCTCGAACTCAATGTCTGCAAAATGCTTTAACCAACTATTTCCTGAGGTCTTAGAACTTAGCCTTACAATTAGTCTTAACAATTTCTTCGAAGTTAGCTTGAAGCGTAGTCGATTAATCATCAAAATCATTGTAAAACTTGAAAAGGAGAGAACTACTAAAACAACAACAACAACTAAACCTTTTATCCCAAGTACTTAGGGTAGGCTACACGAACTGAAAGAGAATCACGCCGGATCAATCACATTGATAATCCTTCTCTATTCATTCCTACCAAGTAATATCTCTTCATTTAAACATCTAGAATTCATATCTTTTTGTATCACCTCTATTCATATTTTTTTCGGTCTTCCCTTTACTCTTTTAATGTATCCTATATTGATAAGCTTCCTTCGTCGGTCACATAGAGAACTACTGAAACATGTAGTAGAGTTCCCTAACTTTTGAAGCTATGTATATTTACTACATTTTGATGATTTTCATTCCTAGTACCTTCCTCACATGACAACTATCATAGCATCACAAGCTGTAAAGAAGAAAGAGGAAAGTAAACAATTGTGGATTTGCTGGTCTCATTGCTCAAGATAGAAATATAATCAATATGAATTGCACATGCTTAAGCTAGTTTGTAACTAGGAAAGTATATATATACATTTGTAAGTTAGGAAAAAGTAACTACTGCATCAGAGCCATCCATCTAGTTAATTATCCAAATCATCAAAAGAAAGGGGAATTATTGAGTATTAAATATTAAAGTTAACTGTAGTGAAACTCCTGCACGATAAGTATAGTCTAACTTATTACTTTCTTAATTAAAGAATTCTCAGTTTAATTAGTTACTAAATTTTTAAGGTGTTACTTGTTCGCAGCAGAAATTCTTTACTTTCCTTCCATTGAATTAACTTAAATTACAACGAAAGCGAACAAGAAAAAGAAAGAACAAACGAGAGGATTTATAATCTATTGCTCTCTTTTACAATATGATGTGGGATTTGTGTGGCGATGGGATCTATAGTAGTTCCTTTGGACTATCTGATGACGAACTCTTCTCTTGAAAATGGCGGCCGACTGTAGTTGATCTCCTCTGCTGATCTTCACGAATTCAAGGCTCTCACGCGTAACTCAAATTCTCCAAAATGCAGAAAAGAATCTCTTAAAGATTGATGATCATCTATGGATTGATCTATTATTGATTCATTATCTCTAAAGTCTCCTCAAAGAGGGTATTTATAGATTTTAGTTTGAAAGTTCCCATAGGAATAGGAATAAAGATTTCCATAGGAATAGGAAAAGAAGATTTTTGTATTTATCAAGGATTCTAATCAAATATCTTAGTCTTGATTTAAATCTCTTGATTTGGAATTCTGATTGGACTCAATTTGGGTATTGGATAAGCCCAAATCTCAATCACAATCAATTTAGAATTCTGATTGGACTCAATTTGGATATTAGATAAGTCCAAATCTCAATCACAATCAGTTTAGGATTCTTAAGAATCTGCTCACGCGGAGTTAAATACTCTAAACGCGGAACTAAATTCATCAGAACGTTGAGCTACGGATTAGCTCCGCGTTTTGCTCAAACGCGAGGCTAAAATAGCCAAACGCGGAGCTACGGAGTTAGCTCCGCATTCTATGTGGAAAATTCCTTTTTACTTAGAAATTTTCACTACCAACAGAACCCCCTCCAAAGTTTTCAAAATGGTTTAGAACTTAGCAAATTTTGAAATACTTTGGATTTTTAATTTGGTGATTAGGTTAAGATCAAAAAAATTCGGCAGAGGTGCTTAATCGCACATGCTTGAAATTTTGTTGGAGGCGCTTCAAGGCTCTCATGCATAACTTGAACTGCACATGCCAAGATGATCGTGTCATAATCATCAGATTTCGGAAGAGGCGCCTAATTGCACATGCCTAGTCTAAGTGCTCTCACGCGTAACTTGAACGGAGATAGGAATAATTCAAATTATACTGTCAGAGGTAAAAACTTATCATGACAGGTCCACGAGATTTTTAGCAAACTCCCAGTTATCAACGAATTTGATTAGCCTTTACCAATCATACTATTCCCCTCAGCATGGTGAGTTATTGAGGAATTGACTTCCTCTTCCCTTTGCCTTAACAGTATTGGATAGTTAATTTCATACTTTTACCCCCAGTATGATAGGGTTGGCGAGAAACTTGATCTCCTCTTCCCGCCGCTTTAACAGCATTAGGCAATTTTTTTATAGCACTTAATTAGCCATCCTAATGGCTAGTAAAAGTAGCGGAAACAACATGATATTTATCATCGTCAATATTTTCGGCATCCCCAGCCAAATCCGACTGTTAACCAATAAGAACGATTTGATCACAGCTGTGGTTCGGAGCATACCTAAGGGGCCAGCTTGCAAGTGCGGGCTGCCCGTGCTTGGTGTCGATATTGGCTTCCCTACTAGTACAGGGATTGCTTTGGTAGGTGTAGATACCAAAAAAAAAAAAAAAAAATCCAAATTTGCTAAGTGGGCACACCCGCGGGAGCACCCGCGGGGCACCCTCGGGATGCAACCCGCGGGAGCCCCCGCGGGACCTCCCGCGGGTTGCAACCCGCGGGGGCGATCCCGCGGGTTGCCACCAGCGGGTTGTTTTCCGTTCTTTATTTCCCGTTGATTTATTTCCTTGGACTGATAATCCGTGATCCGCTTTTTCAGGAGAGAATTGAGCCGGATTTCGAGCTTCTTCGGTTTATAAAATACAGGAATTTAACGGGAGAAGGGACTTTGGACTTTTGGATTCTTGGACTTTGGGAAGATTTCAGGCGAGCCCGTGAGATCAAAGAAAAGAGCAGAGCCATCTCTTCCAGTCGGACGGTCAACGGAGGCATCAACGAGACTCCACCGCCACCCGAACCCACGAAAAAAAGGGAATAAATTAATATTCCCGTTCTTGTAATTCCTCGGAATTTTTGTAATCTCAAATCTTCGTTGTAATTAAATAATTTTTGCAATGGAATCAAAGATGCAATTTTCGGGCGTACAAGAACTGGCGACCACAGTGGGAGCCCCTCTGTTTACAACAGAGAATCTGGTGGCGCAGTCCGACCGGGTGCCGATTGGCTCAATGGTTGAGACGCTGGTCATAAAAGTTGACCAGCAAAAATATGAGGAGTTTCTTTCCTCCTCTAATTCGGAGCCTAGGCGTCATCGCCTGGTGACGATGAAAAAAGGTGAGGCGTCATCGCCCACCGGAAATCAAAAGGCGTCATCGCCTATGAAAATTTACGAGGCGTCATCGCCCGTTGAAATTTACGAGGCGTTATCGCCCGTTCCAAAGTCAAGCCAAAAGTCAAACCAGTCCCTGACCCGCTCTCAGAAGAGAAACCTGAGGCGTAAGGCACAGCGGGCCCGCCTCAACAGTGCCTCTGAAAAATTGCGGTCAGAAAATCCAGATCAGAAAACATCGGAAAGAAAAAATTCCAAAAATGAAAATCCGCAGGCGGAACTGCGGGTTGCACCGCACGGGGGCAACCCCGCGGTTGCAACCGCGGGTGCAAACCCGCGGTTACAACCGTGGGTTGCACCCCGCGGGTGCTACCCCGCGGTTGCAACCGCGGGTGCAAACCCGCGGTTCCAACCGCGGGTGCAAACCCGCGGGTGCAACCCCGCGGTTGCAACCGCGGGTGCAAACCCGCGGTTCCAACCGCGGGTTGCACACCGCAAGTTGCAACCCGTAGGTTGCACTCCGCAGGAAAAATTAAGGGTTGGTTCTGGTGTCTATTCGGGCACACGCGCAGTGAGCACACAGCGCACATCTAACTTTTTGGTTACTCTTTCATGTGTACCATCCCGTTCCTCTACAAATAAATATAAGGATGTGCTCATGAACTCACCTGAGGATAGGTCTTCAAATTTCTCTTCGGATGAACATATTCATGATAGAATCCTCCAAATCCCGAAGAACAAGTCAGATGCGTACGAGGCCCGTACAACTGCGCAGGCCAGCACACACTCCAGAAGAATCCGCAAAAAGGTTGGAGAACAATCTAATGCTGGAAAAGAGTTCAGCCCCGAAATATTGCAAACTCTCCAGTATTATGAACCAAGTTTGCAACGCAAGCGGCGTCATGTTGCAAATAGGGATAAAGAAGTATCTCAAGACTTGAGAGAATACCTCAATTGGAAGAAGAACTCTGCACAGAATACTCCTCAATGCCAATACGAACAGTTAATCTCAACTGTTCTATCAAACTGCGAGTGTCATCCGAGACGGTCCGTTTTTGAGCGGATCACCGAATCCAAAGGAATACGGACAATAAAGAGGGTGTGCTCTGGAACCGATCTACCTGCTGCCTCATCAAATATGGTTAATAAAGGCAAAAAGGTGGTCGGAAACAACCTTTCGGATAAGGAAATTACTCCAGGGTCAAAAGGAGTTTCTATCGAACCAGAGGGCGCGCTTCTAGAAGAAGTCTCTGAAAGGCTTGAGAGACAAGAAAAACGTCTCGAGCAGCACGAAGAGACCATAGAAGAAATGAAACAACTTTTGATTGAGTTGCTGGCTCAAACTAGAAAGAACCGATCATCGCCGTCCATTTCTAGTCGGCAGAAAGGAAAACGGCCTGTCCAAATAAATGAAGACAGCGAAGACGAAGATGAAGAAGTGCCTCCTCATTCAAGAGAGGAAGAGGAAGTGAAAGTTATCCTCAATCCTCACGCAAAGAAAATAGAGAAGATGGAGAACCAATTATAAACTCTTCTTCATCGCAAAAAGCTACAAGAGGTGGGGATAGTCCGTCCATATCCCGTAGAATGGGAGACCGTACCCTATCCTGCAAAATATAAACCGTTGAATCTTCAATCATTCGACGGTAAAAGTTCGCCGCAGCAACACATCTTCTATTTCCTCTCACAGACAGGACATCTCATGGGGAATGATCCAACTATGACTAGGATATTTACGAGTACTTTACGGGGGCCCGCATTTACCTGGTTTATGCAACTTCCCCAGGGAACAATTAAATCTTGGGCTGATGTGGAACGTGAGTTCCTAGCCCGATTCTTTGAAGATGATACAGAAGTCTCCATATTATCTTTACTAGCAGCGAAGCAAGAAGAAGGCGAAACGGTCAAAACTTATGTCGAGCGGTTCCGAGAACTTTCCGTTCGATGCCCACATGGCATGACGCAGGATACGCTTGTGGAAACCTGCAGACATAACTTGTTGACCGATATCTTAGACAAGATGGGTTCGGTCGAATCCAAGTCATGGAAGGATCTGCTTAAGCAGGGCGAACAGGCCGAAGAAATACTTCGACGTCTCGAAATGCAACAGTCTGCAACCGGAGACGGTGCAAACGAATCTCCATTCCATTTTTCCCGTTCAAAAGGGAAAGACATAACGGCAATGGCGGTAGAAAGTACACTGAAGCAGAAACCATGGCCAACTATAAGCAACACAGCAAAATCGCCCAGACTTCAAAAGCAGTATTCGTTCAAGGATGAGCATACTGCTACTATGTTCAATCTGCTCACCAAATGCAAAATGCTTAAATTGCCGGAGAGCAAGAGACCTGAAGAAGTAGGGAAAACTAACGATCTGAATTACTGCCTCTACCATCGGATTGTAGGTCACCCCACAAAAAATTGTTTTATCTTAAAAGATAAAATTCAAGCGTTGATTGACGCTGGAGCAGTTCAGCTCAAAACTGAACAAAAAAGGAGTTAGAGCTAACTCCGACACATTTAATGTGTGAGGTCTAAAGGTACCACTTGAGCATACAACAATTCCAAAGACGGGCTCAGGGCGGTTAATTTAAACCCCCATAATCAAAAAAAAAAATCAAATCAAAAAAAAAATCAAAAAAAAAAATCAAAAAAAATAATAAAATAAAAAAAAATCAAAAAAAAATAATAAAATAAAAAAATAATAATAAAAAATAAAAAATAAAAAATAAAAAAATAAATGAATCACCCAACGCCATCAAGGCTACGGGAAGAGAATAAATTTCTCGCCAACCCCACCATACTGGGGGTAAAAAGTATGAATTGCCCAACGCCGCTAAAGCTACGGGAAGAGAATAAATTTCTCGCCAACCCCACCATACTGGGGGTAATAAGTATGAATTACCCAACGCCGACAAGGCTACGGGAAGAGAATAAATTTCTCGCCAACTCCACCATACTGGGGGTAAAAAGTATGAATTGCCCAACGCCGCTAAAGCTAAGGGAAGAGAATAAATTTTTCGCCAACCCCACCATACTGGGGGTAATAAGTATGAATTACCCAACGCCGACAAGGCTACGGAAAGAGAATAAATTTCTCGCCAACTCCACCATACTGGGGATAATAAGTATGAACCACCCAACACCGACAAGGCTATGGGAAGAGAATAAATTTCTCGCCAACCCCACCATACTGGGGGTAAAAAGTATGAATTACCCAATGCCGCTAAAGCTACGGAAAGAGAATAAATTTCTTGCCAACCCCACCATACTAGGGGTAATAAGTATGAATTACCCAACGCCGACAAGGCTATGGGAAGAGAATAAAATTCTCGCCAACCCCACCATGCTGGGGGTAAAAGGCATGAATCACCCTAAGCTGCTAAGGTAAAGGGAAGAGGAAAAGTTTGGCATTTAAACCCAAACGAAATTCTTGACAACTCACCATGCTGAGGGGAATAGTATGGCTAGCCCAACTCAAACGGTAGTTGGTAAAGGCAAAATCAAACCCGTTGATAGCTGGGGGTTTGCTAAAAATCCCACGACAAATCTGTCACAACAGTATTCTTATCCGAATATAAGAATACATCACTGCCCTAAGCTGCTAAGGCAAAGGGAAGAGGAAAAGTTTGGTATTTAAACCCAAACGAAATCCTTGACAACTCACCATGCTGAGGGGAATAGCATGGCTAGCCCAACTCAAACGGTAGTTGGTAAAGGCTAATCAAATCCGTTGATAGCTTGGAGTTTGCTAAAAACCCTAATCAGATAAATCTCCTGTCACGTTAAGATTTCACCTCTGACAGCAAAACTTTTCTTGTCATTTTGCTCCAACAGAGCAAGCGACACTCCAAAATATTAGTCAAGTTAAAATCATACCTCTGACATCATAATTCAAAATCAAATGAGATAAGATCCGATTAAATCCCCTGTCACGTTAAGATTTCACCTCTGACAGAAAAGAAAATTCACACTTCATCAAGTCCAACATTACAACCTCTGATGAATGTGCTTTTGATATCGTTAAGTTGAAAATCACCTCTGACGAAAATCATCTCCCTATCAAGTTAAAAGTTACCTCTGATAGTCCGATTCCAAAACTAAATACGTTAACCGTCACCTCTGTTTAGTCAGCTTGTCCCTATCACGACCAGATCCTCTGAATAGGTTAAGCTCCAAAACACGTTTAATGTCACCTCTGTCTTTTCCTGATTCGTCATACTAGATGTCACTGAACGGTTAGGATTAAAATAAGCACGTTAATATTATACCTCTGTTTGACCTAAAATAAGCATGTTAACATTATACCTCTGCTTGTCCTCTAATGAGTACGTTAAAATCATACCTCTGCTTGTTATGGAATAAATAAATATATTAATAGTTATCTTTATCGACCAAATCTTTTAAAAGGTCTATAACCAAAATTAAAAAATCCAAAGTATTTCGAAATTCAGTATGGTTCAATACAGAACTTCAAAAACTTTGGAGGGGGTTATGTAGATACCAAAAAAAAAAAAATCCAAATTTGCTAAGTAGGCACACCCGCGGGTGCACCCGCGGGAACCCCCGCGGGAAGCAACCCGCGGGAGCACCCGCGGGTTGCCACCCGCGGGAGGATTCCCGCGGGTGGCAACCCGCGGGGGCGATCCTGCAGGTTGCAACCCGCGGGAGCACCCGCGGGTTGCAACCCGCGGGAACCCCCGCGGGAAGCAACCCGCGGGGGCGATCCCGCAGGTTGCCACCCGCGGGTTGTTTTCCGTTCTTTATTTCCCGTTGATTTATTTCCTTGGACTGATAATCCGTGATCCGCTTTTTCAGGAGAGAATTGAGCCGGATTTCGAGCTTCTTCGGTTTATAAAATACAGGAATTTAACGGGAGAAGGGACTTTGGACTTTTGGATTCTTAGACTTTGGGAAGATTTCAGGCGAGCCCGTGAGATCAAAGAAAAGAGCAGAGCCATCTCTTCCAGTCGGACGGTCAACGGAGGCATCAACGAGACTCCACCGCCACCCGAACCCACGAAAAAAAGGGAATAAATTAATATTCCCGTTCTTGTAATTCCTCGAAATTTTTGTAATCTCAAATCTTCGTTGTAATCAAATAATTTTGCAATGGAATCAAAGATGCAATTTTCGGGCGTACAGCAGGGAACTTATTGGTTCCAACTACCAAAGTTGCCATATTTACAGAAACTTTCTTCCTCTTTAAGTGTGAGAACTCCGGCTTCTATCAATGCCTGAATTCGGTTCTTAAGAGGATAGCAATCCTTAGTTGGGTGTCCAACGTTCCGATGATACAGGCAATAGTTAGGGTCGTTGGTTTTACCAACGTCTTCCGGTTTTTTATTTTCCGGAAGTTTTAGCAAGCCCTTTCTAAGAAGCAGATAGAATAGAGTACATGTCTGCTCCGTCTTGAATGTATAAGTTCTATCTTGTCGGGGCCTGTTTTGACCTGCACCTCTCGGATTCTGAGGTCTTGGCTTTGGATCTGCAACTATCGTCATCACAGCCTTCCCTTTATTTTTAGGATTCTGTGGATATGGCTTGTTATTTGTAGAGTTTCTCGTGCTACGAGATTTCTCAATCCGGCGAATTATATCTTCCGCCTGCTCTCCCTGCCTCAGCAGATCTTTCCAAGTTTTGGACTCTACAGCTCCCATTCTTATCAGCACGCCAGTCCTGAAATTATGCTTACAGGTTTCCACCAGGGTTTCTTGGGTCATACAATGTCGACAATACACGGACTTTTCCCTGAAGCGTTCTATAAAGTCATTTACTATTTCTTGTTCCCCCTGTTTCGTCGCAAGGAGGGAATGAACTGATATTTCGGTATCATTCTCAAAGAAACGTGCCAAGAACTGTTTCTCGACATCATACCATGTGTTTATGGTTCCCGGGGGCAACTGCATAAACCATGTAAAAGCAGGCCCTCGCAGGGTGCTCGCAAATACTTTGGTCATTATGGAATTATTTCCCATTAGATGACTTGGCTGCGATAAGAAGTAATAGATATGCTGACTGGGAGATATTTTCCCATCATATGGCTCCAACTTGAGCGGTTTATACTTTTCGGGATACGGTGCCAAATCCCATTCAGGCGGGTATGGTCTTGAGACCCCCGATTCTTTTAATTCTTTCTTGTGCATTAGGGCATCCAGTTGATTTTGCAATTTCTCGATCTTTTCTCCATGAGGATCATGGAAAGAATATTTGTCATCATCCTCATGTATCGAATAAGTATTTTCTTCTTTAGTTTCTTCATTTGTCTTAGGTGGCGGTTTCGAAGAAATTTTAACCTTATCGTCAGCTATCTTCTGGGTATTTTCGACCATTTTTAGAAGCATTAATTTGAGGTCTTCGATAGCTTTTTGTTGGTTTAGAATCATTTGTTTTTGAGCTTCCAACCTATGGTCGACATCATCGGATTTATCCACCATATGTGATGCGAGCCTCCTTGGTCGGGAAGAAATGTATGAATGTGAAGAGGCTATGGCTGAATTGTCGGAGTCATCATCGTAGGAACCTTTTGCAAGTCTCCTATAATCTCGAGGAGCGACAATACCTGACTTGAGTAGACTAAGATGGCGAGATTGTTCATCATCTGTATCTAACTCGTGTCTTTTTTCCATGGCCTTCTTACCTTTACCGACCATATTTAAAGTCACCGCCTTTACCTCTTTTTCCTTGATTTGATATCTCAGATTATCCTTCCTCCTTTTCGGAGTATGAAACTCAGTTATTCTATTAAATAAAGAAATTCTTTTCTTACCACCGCAGCAACTATTCAGTACAGCTGATATTATTTGCTCGCAATGGCATGTCGAATGTGACTGAGTTTGACTCGTTTTCTTTTTACTCGTCAAATAATCTCTGAGATCAAGTATTTTAGAAAATATAGAATCTTCAGTTATATTTTGGACATGGGGCCCACTTGGCTGATGGAGGAGTCCAGGAGCCTGCTGTAACCCCCATGACTGGTGACGTTATCTGTACTATACTTATCAACATTTATTCTGTATAATGGCTGATTTATGCGGGGTTGGGACATAGACTCGCGTTTTACACTAGCCTCGCGTTTTACGCTGACTGGGCATTTTTGCAAAAGTTTAACTTCTGTTTGTTTAGCCTCACGTAAAGGAGTATCCTCACATGCTGGCATTATTTTGATATTAACGCAAGAATCCTTGGCTTCGCGTTTAACGCTTGGCTTAAGTTTTTGTTCAAGTTCAACAGCCTCGCATGGGGAGTTTTTACTACATGCTGGCTTATGCTCGCGTTTTACGCGAGTTTTGGCACTTTGACCAGTTTCATAACTAAATTCAGTAACCTCGCGTGGAGACAATCCATCACACGCTGGCCTGAAGTTAGCTTCGCGATTTGCTACGCTAGCCTCGCGTTTTACGCTGGCTTGGCGTTTCTTCAGAACTTTACCTTCTGGAATCTTAGCCCCGCGTGGAAGAAAATTCCTGCACGCTGGCTTACTCTTGTGATTAACACAAGTCACAACTTCGCGTCTAGCGCGATTTTTATGATTAACGACAATTTGCCAATCGTCTTCACGATTTACGCGGAGGTGAGGCATCTTGCGTTTCTCGCAAGTACTACTGGCTTCGCGTTTCTCGCTAAGCTCAGTATTAGCCTCGCGTAGAGAATTACACGCTGGCTTTAAGGAATCTTTATCCTCGCGTTCCTCGCGAGTGTAAGAAATCTTGCATTTCTCGCAAGTCGTACTGGCTTCGCATTTATTGCTAAGTCCAGTAGTAGCCTCGCATGGAGAATCACATGCTGGCTTTAATGAATCTTTATTCTCGCGTTCCTCGCGAGTGTAAGAAATCTTGCGTTTATCGCAAGTGCTACTGGCTTCGCGTTTATCGCTAAACCCAGTAGTAGCCTCGCATGGAGAATCACATGCTGGCTTTAATGAATCTTTATCCTCGCATTCCTCGCGAGTGTAAGAAATCTTGAGATTAACGCAAATCATACTGGCTTCACGTTTATCGCTAGGCCCAGTAATAGCCTCGCGTGGAGAATCACACGCTGGCTTTAAGGAATTTTTATCTTCGTGTTTATCGCGAGTATCAGAAGTCTTGCGTTTAGCGCAAGTTGAACTGGCTTCACGTTTATCGCTAAGTCCAGTAATAGCCTCGCGTGGAGAATCGCACGCTGGCTGTAAGAAATTTTTATCCTCGCGTTTCTCGCGAGTGTCAAAAATTTTGCGATTAACGCAAATCTTATTGGCTTCGCGTTTCTCGCTAAGCTCAGTAATAACCTCGCGTGGAGAATCACACGCTGGTTTTTCCTTGCGATCAACACAAGTTGCAATTTCGCGTTTAACGCGATAATGATTGGTCTCGCGATTAGCGCGAGCCAGTTTGCGAGGGACCATAGCCTCGCGTTCTATGATGTTAGCCTTGCTTCCAAGGCGGGCTTTGAGGGCTTTTCGCCTTGCTCTCCGATTTCTATTTCGGAGTTGGGTTCTGGTCAATCCAGTTCCCATGCCTTTTTCGGTAGTAGAGGGGTCATCCTCTACTAGGATTTCCTGTCCAAACACCGGCTCTATGGCCGCGGTCTCCAAAGATCCCCGTTCATCGGTGGATACCTTTTTACCCGTTCCTCGAGTATTGGAGCGCACGCGACGATAGCGTCGCGTTTCGGTCAGGTTACCTGACTTAGAGGAGAGATACTCCTCGTACTTCTGTTGGTCGATTTTAACTACTAGCATATCCACGTCGGATCCGATCATCTCGACATCAGATTGCGCCACGATCTCTTTTTCGATGAAAGAGACTTCTCCCACTGTGGTCGCCAGTTTGTTCGCAGCAGAAATTTTTTGCTTTCCTTCCATTGAATTAACTTAAATTACAACGAAAGTGAACAAGAAAAAGAAAGAACAAACAAGAGGATTTATAATCTATCGCTCTCTTTTACAATATGATGTGGGATCTGTGTGGCGATGGGATCTATAGTAGTTTCTTTGGACTATCTGACGACGAACTCTTCTCTTGAAGATGGCAGCCGACTGTAGTTGATCTCCTCTGCTGATCTTCACGAATTCAAGGCTCTCACGCGTAACTCGAATTCTCCAAGATGCAGAAAAGAATCTCTTAAAGATTGATGATCATCTATGGATTGATCTATTATTGATTCATTATCTCTAAAGTCTCCTCAAAGAGGGTATTTATAGACTTTAGTTTGAAAGTTCCCATAGGAATAGGAATAAAGATGTTTGTATTCATCAAGGATTCTAATCAAATATCTTAGTCTTGATTTAAATCTCTTGATTTGGAATTCTGATTGGACTCAATTTGGGTATTGGATAAGCCCAAATCTCAATCACAATCAATTTAGAATTCTGATTGGACTCAATTTGGATATTGGATAAGTCCAAATCTCAATCACATCAGTTTAGGATTCTTAAGAATCTGCTCACGCGGAGTTAAATACTCTAAACGCGGAACTAAATTTATCAGAACGCGATAAATTTTGCTCAAACGCGAGGCTAAAATAGCCAAACGCGGAGCTACGGAGTTAGCTCCGCATTCTATGTGGAAAATTCCTTTTTACTTAAAAATTTTTACTGCCAACATTACTCAATGATATGTCATTCATATCCATGTTTAAATTGAATTACATAATTTTTTTAATAAAAACTCCAAACTATATATTATCTTTCTCTAGATTGGATTAGTCTAGATCTATGGCTCCTAGTATATAAGTATCGGACTATGGACCCGCATATGTATATGTATTTGAAATAAATCACAAGGTAACACAATATACAACAATAATAATATATTGAAAGAGTGAGTATAACAAGGTGGGACATCGTAGTCGATTGAATACTTGTATTAGTATCACCATCCCATGAACAGTAGTTAAAAAGGATGGCTATAATAATTAAACTAAGTCAGTGATGAAGTCCGCATGCCTTAGTCTCAATGCAATCGTTGAGACTAATGCAAGGGGTGAGGTCATGAAATCTCGCCATGCACGCAATGTACGTAGATTAAAGCTGTAACCTGCAGAGAGCCTGGTCACCGTTTGGAAGAGGACAAGTACAAGCTATTCAACATCTTCACGTTAGGTTGTACTTTTTTGCATGGGGTGCAAATGGCTGCAGACGTCAACATCCTGGTCCTTTTCCACCCTTTTCCATACCCTATATGTGGAATCCTTGTTAAGTCCACATTATGTGATATCAGATACAACAACAACAATTAAGCCCTTCATCCCAATTACTTGGAATAAGCTAATTGGACTTACGAGAATCAAGCCGGATCATATTAATAATCCTTCTTCATTCATTCATATCAAGTAATTAATATATCCTTATAATTCATATCTTTTCGTATCACTCCTTCTATACTTTTTTCAGTCTTTTCTTTTCTTTTCGTTTTTTAATTTATCCTATGTTGATAAGCTCTCTTCGTCGAACTGATATATTTACAGATCTCTGTCGCACATGACCAAACTATTATAAGCAAATTATATGATATCGTAATCCAGATGAATTAGCCCTTTGATTTAGATCCAAGGAAAATAGGATAAGGCATGGAACATTTTGTTGTACCTATTAACCAAACTATTTAGGGTAAAAGTCATACTATTCATACTAAAATAAAAAATATATCATGGTAAAAAGTCATACTGTTCATACTGAAACATTCATACCGCATATATAACTTGTAGAGAAAAGAATTGGCTCTAATTCTATCTTTTTAAGAAAATCATGATGATGTTTTATTTATTTGGTTCTCGATGTTGGTAAATTAAGGGGTTTGTAATCACAATGAGCAATATGAATTTTTGGAAGAGCTATGCATTGCATGAAATTTTGGTGAAAGATCACACCTCATGTGAATGGCTATTCTACCATTTCAGTTATCCAACAATAAAATCTTTCTGTTGCTATGGAAACATTGCACAAGTAACCTATCAAACCAATGAAAAACATTGCACAAATAAACATAAAGGCTCGACCATAAGGACTACCTTGTGGGGACTATGGGCGGAAAGAAACAATAGATTATGTTTATTTGTGCAATGTATTTCTACAATGATCTTCATTTTTTTAAAGTTTCAGCTTTGCCCTTGTCGCTATGCATTATAACCACAAGATACTTCATCCGTACATTTGGTTGCACCATAGAACAATCATCAATTTGCAGCCACAAAGAAAACATATCAATCATAGTGAACAGTTAAATACGAAGGTAAAACTTATGAACATATTCCGACAGCCAAAGACTCTAATTGTCATTATGTTTATTGCATTGCTTTACTTTATGTCTATGCAAATATAATAGTTTCTAGCAGGTAAAACTTGCAAGATTTAGTTTTGACTTACAGAAAGAACATTTTTAAAACTTAATGCATATTGTATTATTTTATGATAAATAATAATAATAATAACAAATACAACAACAACAAATTAGTATTTTATCGTATTTGGGGTAGGCTGCACGAACCAAAAGAGAATCACGCCGGATCGATCACATGGATGATCCTTCTCCACTCATTCCTATCGAACAATATGCCCACATTTAAATATCTACTATCCATATCTTTTTGTATCACCTCCATATATGTTTTCTACGGTTTTTACTTTGCTCTTTTAATTTGTTCTATGTTAATAAATTCCTCTCTTAGAACTCGTGTGCGCATTTGTAGGTCTACATTGTATATGGCCAAACTATCGTATGCGATTTTTTCGCATCTTCTTCTTTATGGGGTTCACGCATATCTTAACACGAGTATCCTTATTTTTCAGTTTATCTCTCTTAGTGTTGTCGCACATCCAATGAACATGTGCATCTCTGTTGCACTTATCTTCTATAAATAACATTTCTTTATACCTCAACATTACATGTCATGTAATAAAACTGGTCTAATAGTAGTCCTGTAAAAATTTTCCTTCAGCCTCAACCGTATGTTACATTTACATAAAACTCCCATTGCGCTAACTCCTCTATTTTTATCAGCCAGTTTAGATCATATGGTTGACGTCTCTATTAATCTCTCCATCATTTTGAATAATAAAACCCAAGTATCTAAATTGGTTACTAATTTGTATTTCTTATCCGTTCAACATCACAACACTACAATCAATTATTCTTCATTTACTAAATTTACACTTTATATACTATGTTTGGGACCTATTCAGCCTAAAATCATATTACTAGTATCCATTTTACTATCAAATAACGCTCATATTTATATCCGTTATTCATCAATCTGATGAATAACGTATATAAAGATGCCATTGAGCGAGCTCTTTATCGTGTATGCACAGACTTCCATGTTCGGACCAAGAGAATAGACGATATGCCCGGCGGCGGTCTCTGTTCCATGTAGGAATGGTAATGGACCCGTCCATAGATCAAATTTTAACATTTCATTTACAAAATTTTGAATTAGAAAAAAGAAATTTTTATTTTTAATTCAAAATTTTGTATAGTGCAGGTCGAAATTTAGCCCATTAACATGTACATTACCATCCCTAGACTTCCACGTGGACGTGACAGTTTTCCCACTCCGACCAAACCTCTCTATCATAGGCACCAATTGCATAATTTTTCAGATAGTAGTTCCCTGGGGGGTCCTCCCTAGATTTCGCAGTGCTAATCAATACTTAATCTATAGCTTAATCATATGAACTGCCATATAAATTACTAAGGCCCCCATGATTTTACCTGATCTTGAGGACATCACTTGATGTAGAAATCACAGCCCAGATGGCTCAAGATTATTAATAACCAATTAGATTTTAATTCTGAGTTTGAGTCACACACACTACTACCAACCCACAAACAGGAATATGTTAAATGATTATTATTTTTTAAGTAATACAAAATTCCCCTAAACTAATTGAATTATTTGCATTTTTGTAATACTTGATTTAAAGACTCATATTGCTGAGAATGGATCAAAATGCATGACATTTTACCCTGAATGCACCTGACTCGAATCCAAGAATAAACTTCGAGCCTCCGTAATCATTTCAGATACGTTAATAATTACCTTTGTCCATTAATTTTCTTTACCTGTTATACTCTTGGTATCAGAATAGATAAAATTTTATCATATGCTATCAAGCTCTGAACAGAATCCAGAGTATCATGCTATCGGTCATCGAACCAATCCATATTCTAATTATGTGAGATCGAGTCACAAAAGAAAGCAGATCAAGATCCCAGAAGCTTGGAAGGAACTAAGGGCACACATCATACATGTTATCACAATATATCATAATGGTGAGAGTAGTTGGAGTGAAGATGCAGATGATTTCATAGAGGTGGCTGAGAAAAAAGATCAGTGTCTTTTAAAAAAATAAAAAATAAACAAATATTGTAAAGAAAAAAATGGTAGGAAGCCAACCCCATAACTACAAAGAAAGGAGAGTCTTTCGTCCAAGTCATGTAACCAAGATGACCATTCAAAGCTTACAAGTCCACAACATTACAGAAAAATTGTGACAATCTATAGATTAATTTTCAGTTGTAAATCTTCACGTGTTCATTAGCTATTCATTATGTAATTACAAATATATTGTAACTTATTTATGAAACTAACAAGATAGAAATATAACACTAAAGTTTAAAATATCGGAACTAATATCAATACAATCACTTAAGAGAACGAAATCAGCTTGAACATATTGTATCAGAAATATCTACAATATTGTACAGTATATCGTGTATCAGTTACCCTGAACTCCAATATGACCTTGTGTAAGCCTCGTTTATAAGATAGATTCATTTTACAACCACAAATTTTCAGAACTTGAAATGTTTTCGCAAACTTTCGTTATATCATCTCAAAATGCCTAACTCATGGCCATTATCAAATTATCATGAAATATCTCCACTGAGTAGAGATGGTAATGGACGTGTCCCGTCCTATACAAAATTTTAAATTAAAAATAAAAATTTTATTTTTCTAATTCAAAATTTTGCATATAAATGATCAAAAATTGACTCATGAATGCATCCATTACCATCCCTTGGTCAGATGTGAAAGCAAACGGGGTTAGCGATGAAGTTGGTGCAGCCAACACCTGAAATCTTCACCATCACGATGTGAAAGCAATGCTAATATTCGATTAAAATAAGAAAAGATTCGATATATACCTGTATGTGTGCGTATGTATATACATCCTACACACGTGAATCAGTCGTATTCGAGTTGTTAAATAAAAACCAACAACCCCTTTTAACTATTTCAGTCCCGTACCAATTCAGGAGTATGAAATTTCGATGTGTGGGGTCACCAAATCTATTGCTAAGTTCATCGTATCTTTACCATTTCAACGAAAATAACATGCTTATGTTATTAGCTCACTCTTCCCGGATAAATTGGAGCTCCGTAAACCCAGTGGTTGTGACTTGAGTTCATAACTATCGACGTCATGGCTCGAATCATAAATCTCTAATTTTTACGATATGGATGACAATTGTATGATCAGAGTTATAAGAGCTAGTCTCAAGACATTTCTTGTGCCATCTCACAACACTTCAACAAAGAATAAGGTGCCAAATTGGCCAGCCTTTCACGAAACTAAATTATGTTACTTCTCGACAACAATAAACTTCGTTATAGATCATATCATGATATATTGTCATTCACTCCTCATGCTATGGTGTAGTAGGCCAAAGCCTGACGCGCCTGCTATATGAAACACTGCACACTAGTTTCTAACATCCATATGCTGAAATATATGGAGAGGACGAACTAACAGGATTTTTAGATGCACTGTAACAGGATTTTTAGATGTACTGTACGTTCTGTTGAGAAATATATTACTACTATCTACTCTGATGTGAATGGTTAGGCAGGTATGTTTTCAGATGGGGACAAGTCAGAGGATTCCAAGGAAGTAGCAGAAGACCATCCAAACATGTTTCAAAGGCGCAACATCTCCCCCATTGATGAGCACAGGATTGATACCTGATCAGCTCAGCATCTCAACATCCTTTGGTGCTTTCATCGTGCAGACTTTATCAATAAGTAGCATGCAGTAGATTGTGTTTTATGTTTTGGAAGACTTCTTTTATATCTTGACTTACAATATGGTCCTCCTTTGGAAGAACTCTTATAAGTATTTTTAATGGAATACGAAAGGAGAATATCCACGGTTTGCATTAAAAAAAAAACTATAAACTTCGTAGAATATTGAATATATTGATAGAACAACATCGGAAAATGGATAAAAATTATGGGAGAGTCAGCCGGCACAAAAAATGTTAAGGACTTTCCCTGGTGATAGAGAAGAAATATTCAATATTTGTAGCAAGATACCCGATTGTATGTCATTAGATGTCTATTAGAAATAACGAGAAAACAAATATTTATGATGACAATATTAGTTGTTTATATATGAGTATAGTCTCATATCGGATAAGACAAAAAAAAATCTCAACTTTGTATTTAGGCCCATCATGCTCGGTTGGACCTGGCATTTCTCCCCGACAAAAAATAGACAACTTGCTGTGGGTGTTTGATTTTCCCAAACATCATGCCCAACATCACAAGAACTCTAATCTTCGAGTTCTTCTCACTTGACACTGCGATCAGCATGGAGATACTTTAAAGCTCTGAAATATTCAGTACGTCACCTAATGTTTGTATTTCATTTTCGACCAGCTGCCACTGCTTTTTATTTTGTTGGCTCAACTGCCACCGAGCATTGGCCATAAACCCCTGAAGACACCATGAGAACAGTATACGGACTGACCATGAGAATAAGTAATAAAAGATTGCACATAGAGACCATAACTTAAGTCCACTTAATATGTGCATACCAAATGTCTCCTTATTTAATATGGCTCAACTATGTACCAAATGCTTTGTCTCCTATTCTTATTTATCTTTGTATTAATAATTGATCTGTGGACAAGATAGGATCATCAACTACCACATAATGCAGGCAACAACTAAGAGACCCAAGAAGAAGGCTTGATTTGGTATGAGCGCATGCAAGAGGATCATCGCAAGGTCCGTGTCCACATCTTCAAGTATCAACAAGCGGGCGGGCGAATTTCTAAAGGAGATGCACCCATTGGAGAGGGGAGCGCATACAAGCTTAATCAATAGAGAGGAGCTATTATGAAAAGTTTGTAGTATTATTATGAATTTAGCCTCATATTAGGGGGCATAAGCTATCATATATGTATTAGCATGTTTCGTTAAAGTCAATTTAATGAAACACGATTTGTTCAAAACTATGAACCTCTTCAAATTTCAGTTAGTAATTCAAAGAAGATATACCTAAATAGTAATATAAAGAGATACATATAAATCTAGCCAACCTATCTGATTATCCTCACAGGAATGTATCTGCTTTTCGTCCGAGTAGAGTGAGAAAATGTCATAGCTCTATTATTGCTTGCTAAATCTCTTTATGAGAAGATTGGTTCATTTTCGTAACTATTTATGCAAATTAATTGCTACAGGTTGACTTTCAGTCAGAGCCCAGTCTCCAACCAGACATAGGAATGATAATGGACGCGTTCACGGATCAATTTATTTTCCTCCTTATATAAAATTTTGATTTAGAGAAATAAAATTTTTATTTTTAATTCAAAATTTTGTACAAGACACGCAAAAAATTGATCCATAGAGCCATCTATTACCATTCCTAATTTCTAGACAGTTGCAGATAAACAATGCTCGAAGCATTAAATACAATTTGCATTCTAAATATGATACATTAGGTATCAGAATTATGAACTGATTAGTCCTTAATCGAAGGAATCTGCCAACTTATGTAGTTCCAAAGTCAATACATTATCCACTTTGTATTTTAAATCTTACCCACTTGTTGATGGGCACAAAAACTCTAATTATGTGATGAATCAAAGCAATTAAACATGATTAAGATCTAATCCATTTACAACATGGGTCTTGTTGTTGCACAAACGTGATGTAATTTAAATATGTTTCGTTAACACCTGATTAATAAAATGCAGGGGACTGTTCACCGTTTATGCTATAAAAAAAAAGGGATAAAGCATCATCTAGATCGTAAGGAGCATCACTACAGCAAACTTTAGAAGGATCAAATAAAATAGATAGCAGATGGCACTGTTAATAGACAAAAGAAAAGAAAAGAAAATGGAAAAGGAAAAATATCGAAATGGGTTGAGTTTTGGTTCATCTATTAGTTCACAAACCCATACTAGGATGGATTGATTCTATTTCAATAGTCTAGTAAAGGTTTTTTATTCTATGTTCAATTATCTTTATTGTAGCTTATTTCCTTTTTTGGACTTCCTATATTTGTAAGGGCATAAGCCCAGATTATGTCTGTGGTGGACAAGATTCCAGTGTGGGTCTCTCTTGGCTTTTTTTTTTTCTTTTATGGTATACGGAGGTTCTATTAATAATCACTAATAGAAACACGGAGAATATTTAGTCCTCCGTTTTGCTTCAAAAAAAAAAAAGTTCAACAAGACCTGACATTATGAATGCATTCAGATCTAAAGTTTTTGGGTTAAATTAAATCTGCAAAAAAACCAAATTAGAAAAAAAAAAAAAAAAACAGGTTGTCATAGCTTCTAAAAGAGGGAGTGAACATTCTCACTTCTTCACTTAACACATAATAACATGTGAGCTTGCTTTTATAGGCTGCAGCGCGTAAGGACCATTCAAGCTAAAGGGGGGAAAAAAAACCATTTCATGTCTAGTTCTGGGATATCTAAACTTGTGAGAGCTAGTTTCCCTTTTCAATTTGTAGTTTGTATACCACACAGTTTACGCTCTGTTCTGATAGGTTAACTGTCCATACCACTAACCTTTAACCATATCAAGGAAAAGAAAAGGGACTAACTGACTAAATCAAAACTCTCTCTCTCTCTCTCTCTCTCTCTCTCTCTCTCTCTCTCTCTATATATATATATATATATATATATATGGGATTACTATAGGTGAACTGTCAGCTCGAAAAAAGTTACGTGAGTTAGTGTCAAAACTATAATGATCCAATGATTTTTCTTCAATTTTGTTTAACAATTACTATCTCTACTCTTTAACTTCTTTCAGATTAAATTTCATAAATTTTGGATTTCATTTACTCTTTCATCAAGTGCATACAAAATATTTTATTCATTAAAAACCATTAATTTTTTGTTAATTTAATGGAATACAACAAGTACCAGCTTAACTTGGGGAGGTGATGAGTTAGTAGCAGTAGGCGACAAAGTAGAGCCTTATTGCAAAAAACCTATTCTTTCGACGGCCCTAAGACACGAAAAAATTCCTTCTCGACGGGGCGTCAAAAGGCTGGAAGCATCTGGGAAAGAAAGAAAAACCATATAGGCTTACCAAATCAAAATTAAAACCCAAAAAATTGCGTATGAGGAAACTTTAGGGGGTCGAGATCATAATCCAAAATAATTTTTTTTAAAAAAGATTATTGGAAATAATGGAAATGAACTGTAGCTCAGGTAACTTGCGTGAACTGTCAGCCCATTTCCATATCTCTCTCTCTCTCTCTCTCTCTCTCTCTCTCTCTCTATATATATATATATATATATATATATATATATATATATATATATATATATATATATGTATATATATATATATAGGAGAATAATAGAACTGAGCTAATTGCTCACACATGTTACCTAAGCTATAGTTCATTTCCAGTATCTCCAATATTTTTTTTTTAAAAATTCTCTTGTGAATTATAATCACGAACTCTTAGGGTTTACTCATACCCAATTTTTTAAGGTTTTAATTTTGATTTGGTACTCTATCAAATTGATACAAAATTAACGGTTTTCAATAAATAAAATATTTTGTACTCACTTGATGAAAGGGTAAATGAACTCCAAAATTTATGAAATTTGATTTAAAAGAATTTAAGGAAGTAAAGATACTAATTCTAGAAAAAATTTGACGAATGATCATTGAATAACTAATTTTTTGCCGCTAGCTCACGTAATTACTTTTTCTAAACTGACAGCTCATCTACAGTAATTCCATATATATATTTCAAGAGTAAATTCAGTCACTCTTCCAAATTTTCAATCTCCTTCAAATAAACTTTTAGATATGTTCCTGTCTAAAGAACTTGGCCATGCTCCTTAGGGAGGAGTTTATAGCATTCATCATCATTTGTATCTTACACTTATACTCATGCATGCTTCTTTTGCCTCCTGCATGCATACATGTAGAGATGGTATTGGATGTGTTCATGATCAATTTGCAGTCTGTCCTATACCAAATTTTGAGTTAAAAATAAAAATTTTATTTTTCTAATTCAAAACTTTGTATAAAGATAACTAAAAATTGGCCAATAGACGCTTCCATTACCATCCCTACCTACATATATGCATGTGATACAATTCTATTTCTATATATGGCACCTCTTTGGCCTCCTACATGCATGTGATAAATTCTATTTCTATGGCTAGCTTGGTTTTTATTTATCTAGAAATAGAATTTTAGAATTTGGCCGCTAACTCTGAGTGTATGTATTACTTTAGCAGTTGGATATTGTTTTTTTACATAGCTTGAAATATTTATCTTCTCTTCGTTTGTGGCAGAACTTTAGGAGAGATTGGAATGAAAGGTCCGACAATTGAATCACCATACGTTCTTACTATTGAAAATCTTCTGAGAACGATCGAGGGCTGAATCTAACTTCTAACCTCTTCTGAAAAACAGTATAATGTATGTCGAGACATCAAAATTTATGTTTAATAACTAATAAACAAAAACAGTACATTGTTACCTAAGTTGAGAATGTATCCAAATTAATTATATTTGATAAGTAATTATGAAAAAAGTGCGATGTATCTCTCAACTTTGGACTTGTCTTTTATAATATTATTCCCCACCTTCTGGATCGTTTGTAAATATATCCTCATATTAATAATAATAATAATAATAATAATAATAATAATAATAATAATAGTAATAGTAATAGTAATAGTAATCGCTATAAATACTTATTCTTATTTCTCAACTGATTTTATTTCCCAAAAATCAGTTACTATACCTGCGGTAGGAGGACTGGAAATTCTATTTACCCATAAATTCTTCAAGCCCTGATTACTTTTTACACCAAACTCTCATTTTTAAATACTACCAATTTACTTTTTGTGTCCAAAATTTTTTCCAATTTTGACCCTCCTTCCTTCCCTCTAACTCTTTATATCATCCGATCCCAAATTTTTCCAAAATTTTCCGATCGTACCGCCTGACTCACCACACCCTACAGTTGTTTGATCACAGCAACAATCGCCTCTCTGGTTCGATTCCGGCGAGCCTGGAAACGATTCTGGTGCTCGAGATCACCTTAGCGCGAACACCCTCACGAGCCCTATCCAGCCGAGTTCACTGGCCTCGCTCAGCTCGGAATGCTCGATCTCTCCCTCGACTACCTCTCCGGCGATCTAAAGGCTCTCTCCGCTCTCCAAAATCTGGTGGTCTTGAATATCTCGTTCAACAATTTGTCGATGCGGCTTGTAATTATTTAGAAAGAAAATAGAAGAGGAGGAAAACAACGAGTCATAGTTCTAAATTCTAAAAAGTCTTTGAAATTTAAAATGGTAACTTAGTAAAATTATAAATAGCAAACTTATAATTATTTATAAGTTTTAAAACTGTGTGTAAAGAGTAAATTTCCCGTGTGTAAATAGAATTTTCCAGAAGAGTAATGTTTAACTAATTAAGCCGAAAATTACATTACTCCCCACTGTTGTAAATGATTAAAAACACAAGATATCATGCAGCACTTATTACAGTACAATAATAATAATAATAATTCGAAATATAGAGAGAGAGAGAGAGAGAGAGAGAGAGAGCAAATTAAGAATTAATCTGCGGTGAGGAGAGTAAAGCTGGAGCAGATAGAGCGCTCAGGACGGGGAGATGCGGTGGCCGAGACGGCGAAGTGACGGACGAAGCAGCTCTCATGGTAGCGGAGGTGGCAGGACTCGACCACAATGAGCTGGTCCAGAGGCAGGTGGCAGATGGTGCACAGCTTGTAGAAATCGTTAGCCCCGGTGACTGGTAGTGGTAGTAGGGGTGGTACTGGTGGGTTTGTGCACGGGTGGTGGTCCCGAAGGACCCTCGGTCTCGTCACCAGTTGATCATCCCCCACCACTGTTGCAGGCGTCGTCTCCGCTCTGTTGCTGTCGAGCTCGACGTTGCAGCGGCGATAGCGGCGCTTCGCGAGGACCCACGCGACGATTGCGGCGACGACAACGACGGAAGCAATAATGCCTGCGATGGCCGCGTCGGGCAGCCTCCTGGAGTGAAGATTGTCGGAGTACGATAGCGGCGGCGACAGCGGATAGTGAACGTGCGGCAGGATCCCATCGGCTATTTGGACTGAGACGGGGGAGATTGCTGCGTGAGCCATTGTTTTCTGAGGAGGAGGAAGAAGAGGGAGAGTATTTAATTTAATTTATAGGGAGGGCAAATAAATAATAAAGCAATTTTTTTTAGAAAATTACTAGATGTGCTACATGTTTTTCATAGCGAGCTTTAAAAATTACAGAAAAAATAATTACCCTCTCTAATTTTTGGGGCTCACTAAGAAAAACATGAGTACCACCTCTTTATCTTTCAGATTTATTATAAAAATAATAATTCAGATTTGAATTAATTTTGTTAAAATAATAATTTATTGAATACGATTCCATTTAGTATATCCAAAAATTAGAGTGTAGAGAATAGCGAGAAGAGTATCATGAAATATTTTCCATAAAATACCGAAGTAAATAGAAAAAGAATTTAATATTTTACAACTAACAGTTTAGGAATTCTTTTCAGAGTTTTTAAGAAAATTTTTAAAAATTCATAAATATTAGCAAAATAATAAGTGCTAAAATCGAAAGTCATTTGGAGTAACGGATTAAAAAATACGCTCACCGAAAATCATTTCGGTGTCCAAATTGACCCGAATGGTTCAAAGGAAGGATACAGGTCGCTAGAATTCGGATATTGCAGCAAATGGAATTGCAAGAGTGACACAACAGCTAAATTATCTTGATATATTTATTAGACTTTACCATGTAATAAATGTAAAAAATATATATTTTTTGTTATTTTTAAGCAAAGTAGCTTGTTTTGTTACTAATGTGTGTATTTTATTTGAATAAAACTATTTTTATTTTGAGAACTTTTGTATTATTATTCTAAATCAAAATTTATGGTTCGAAAGTTTTACATCTACTCTCCTTTTGTAGGGAATATACTAAGTTTTTTGGTAGATTATCATGAGTTAAAATAATTTATAATAAGTCATGGATTTCTCCGCAAAAAGACTATCTACGAATATTTTATGGCTTTATAGAAATTATTCTAAACTACTCTTTTTCTTATCTCACAACCAATGTGGGACTATTGAGTTATTCCGTATTACATTCCCTCTCTTAAAAATCGACGTTCTCATTAGAGAAGTTCAATAATACGTTGACACTTTACTAAACGATGTGTGATTTTAGAGGTAACCCTCATAAATTTTAGACATGACTCCCTACGGATTCCACAAGAGGTAGCCCCCACTATTTGGGGTACCTCATTCGAATAACACTTAGTTGTATGTGACACTAATTAGTTCCACACACTATGATAGAAAGGTTTAATGCTCAGAAACCCATACTGCAGTTAGTTAATGCTAATTTTGGGAGTATTACGATCATTAGCTACCAATAGGGATGGTAATGGACGTATCTATGGGCCAATTTTTGGTCCAGTACTCTATATAAATTTTTAAATTAAAATAAAAAATTTATTTTTCTAATTCAAAATTTTGTATAAGAATTGTCAAATTTTGATTTGTGGATACGTCCATTACCACCCCTAACTAGCAATGAGCAACTGGTTTAGCTTGCTTGGAGTTCATACCATTTTACCTAACGATATCTGACACTAGAAACATAATGTAATGCATATCAACAAGAGCGATTGCTAGCTATATGCATGTTTCTCTTATCACTGAATCAAATTGTTCTCATAATACAACCACTAACACATGAACTTTCTGAATTTCCATATCAATCACAAGAGTCATCGTTCAAAATGTTACTCAGTTTATTATGGGATTTAGGATCTAACGTGCATTACATAAATGGATGTCTTAAAATCGATAATAAAAGAATGAAATAAAAGAGATGTAAAAATAAAAAAGAGAGAAAAACAAAAAAATAAAAAATAAAAAAAATCTAGAGATTGATCAATATCACATGAGTTCTTGATGTTATCTTTAATAAGAACTCTTTTGCATATTGATATGATGTTCGAACTCTCTTCATCCATCAGGGCTCTCAGTGTTTGCTCCAGCCGTGGCGGACTGCTGAGGTGCTTGTGAATCTGGAGGCCATATCCAACCAAATATTACTGAAAATATCTCACATATTATTAATTATTGAAGATATTTTCTAACTACTGATCAGGGGAGTTTCCAAAGGAGTACACCAATTTTCCTAGTGAGCTCACTTTTCAATGTTTTCTTTTTTTCCGAGCTCAAAATCCGGACACTTAAAAAGTGGGCTCACGAGGAAAAATGGTGTGCTCCTTTGGAAACTCCCCTGATCAGGTATATACAAGAAGTCACCTGCAGTGCTGTTAGAGGGTTGTCGGGCATTTGGAGGGGACTGAAGCTGGAAGCCGAGAGGCGAAGTTGGCCGGAAGGCTCCTTCGATCTGGGACGTGTGGTACTGAACGTACGGGGGCCGGTGAGGAGGCTGGAACGGCGACTGGAAGCCTGGCCTTGGCGATTGCATGGCGGCGTAGCCGATGTAAGAGTAAGGGTAGGGTTGATGAGTGCCAGCATGGGAAGAAGATGAAGAAGAAGAAGAGTTTGCATAAAGCTGTTGGTAGAATTGTGGTGCCATTTGAGGATTAAACATGCCCTGATAATCAATCAGTTCGCATATTACGACAATATCTTATGATATTCTAAAATATTATGTTCTGTAAAGTTAACTTGTAAATATCAGCATTATTTTTGAAGTTAAAATTATTCAAGGGGCTTTTGTTTGAATAACTTAAGTTAAAACCACCCTCTGATTGAGATTGTTGGGAATCAAATCTAGAACCATTCTCTTTGTTTCTCTTTGTTTCTAAGACAATATTTTTGAATAATTACAAAAGATTTTTAAAATTTTGAAGAAAACTAGGGGCAGAAAAGTAAATACGAGAAAAAGTGGACCGTGCACGAACAGTGGGAATTTCTTAAGGAGCACACAACTGGTCTTGGTGAGACCACCTCCCAAAATTGTAAAAGAATTACAATTTTGTCACTTCATTTCGTAATCTTGTTTTTTGCGCTGGTTGGAAATTGATCCCCAAATGTTGTTAAAACCGTTCACTAGACAAGTGGTGTGCTCCTTTAGAAATTCCTCACAAACAGCACCGTGAATCGTTATTTTTTTGAGGGTTTTACATATCGATCCCTTAATTTTTTAAAAATTAAATATTGATCCCTCAAAACTTCATATTTTGATTTTAATCCCCAAAACATTTAAGTTACACCCTTTTAATCTCTTGAGTTACTTCCGTTAGATAAGTTAACTTTTTGGCCATTTATACCCATTATATCCCTATGAAAGGGAGCGCAAAGCCAGTTATTTTCCTCCATTCTTTATTTCCCTCCTCTCTTCCTCTCTTCTTGGTTGGATTCCCATCTCCATCATCTCCTCTTTCTCTCTTGTTGTTTGGGTTCCTCTCTCCATTCTCAACATTTCTCTCTTCTTAATTGGGTTCCCCTCTCTATATACTCAACCTCTCTCTATTTTTGGTTGGGTTTTCCTCTCCATCCTCAACTCTCTCTCTCTCTTCTTGGTTGGGTTACCTTCTCCATCCTTAACCCCTCTCTCTCTTCTTAGTTGGTTTTTCCTCTCCATCTTCAACCTCTCTCTCTTTTTTGTTGGCTTTCCCTCCCCATCTTCAACCTCTCTCTCTTATTGATTGGATTCCCCTCTTGAGGGTGAAGGTATTGGGGTTTGTTGAATTGCGGTTAAGGTTAGTGGAATTGGAGTTGTTTGAGAGGATGAGGGAGGGAAGGGAGGGGAAAGCGGTGAGGAGGTGGAAGAAGAGCTTTGAGTGCTATTATTTAACATTTCTAACTAAGTTAAGAATATTTAGATCATTTTACTAATATATAAAAATAAAAAAATAAAAAGAAGGGTTTATTTTGATAGAATAAGTAACGCAGGGATTAAAACGATATAACTTAAATGTTTTGGCAGACTAAAATCAAAATATGAAGTTTTGAGAGATCAATATTCAATTTTTAAAGAGTTAAGGGATCGATATGTAAAAACCCCTATTTTTTAAGGAGAAAGACCACATAGTGTTATTTTTTTCATTTCAATATAACTTGAAATAGTACACACAATGAATATATTGGAAATACATTTAGAGATGTAAACGTTTGAACCTAAAAGGGGTAGAACACTAACTTGTTGGTATGCGTAATCACTTGGGTAGGTCATGTACCTGCAAAATTTAGACAAATTCATGTATTAGATGCAACCATTCAAAGTCAATCTGTAAGCCCAAAAAGCCCAAACAAACCCACAAAACAAACAAACCCATAAAAGCCCATGACACACTTTGATCAAGCGGTTGAGATCGAACGATCGTAACCGATGTAGGGCCATGAATAACTGCTGAAAATGCATTTATGTTCATAAGGGACCATTGACACTTAATGGGCATTTTCCGTGGGCCACTGATAGTCAGCTTAGTGGGCCACTAGTGTTCGTGTTTTGTTTCCTCCTTATTTGGTAATAATTATTTGGCAATAAGCTCATAAAATGCATTCATGATCAACAATTATATATGGGATTACTGTATGTGAGCGTCAGCTCAGGAAAAGTTATGTGAGCTAACAGCAAAACTATAATGATCCAATGATTTTTCTTCTCTTTTTTTTTTTTACAATTACTATCTCTACCTCTTAACTTGTTTCAGATTAAATTTCATAAATTTTAGAGTTCATTTATCTTTTCATCAAGTGCATACAAAAATTTTTATTCAATGAAAACTGTTAATTTTGTATTAACTTGATGAAAGACCAAATCAAAACTAAAACCTAAAAAATTGGGTATGAGTGAACCCTAGGGAGTCAACATCATAATCTCAAAAAAAAAAAAATTAAATATTATTAAAAGTAGTAAAAATGAACTGTAGCTCAGATAACTTGCGTGAGCTGTCAGCTCATTTCCATTTTCTCATTATATATATATATATATATATATATATATATATATATATATATATATATATATATATATATATATATATATATATATATATATATGAGAAAACGGGAAATACACCGGCGGTGAAGGAAGTTTCCTTTACCGCTGCTTAGGTGGCCCAATAAAATTATTACACGTGGTATCATTTAAGAGAATTCATTTATTTGTTAGCTTGAACGACGTCCCGTGTTATAATTTTATTGGGCCACCTAAGCGGCGGTGAAGGAACTCCTTTCACCGCCGGTGTATTTTCCGTTTCCTCTATATATATATATATATATACATATATATATATATATATATATATATATATATATATATATATATATATATAGTAAACAGGAAATACACCGGCGGTGAAGGGAGTTCCTTCACCGCCGCTTAGGTGGTCTAATAAAATTATTACACGTGGCGCCACTCAAGGGGTATTTAAAAGAGTTCTTTAATTTGTTACTTTAAGTGGCACCACGTGTAATAATTTTATTGGGCCACCTAAGCGGCGGTGAAGGAACTCCCTTCACCGACACCACGTGTAATAATTTTATTGGGCCACCTAAGCGGCGGTGAAGGAACTCCCTTCACCGCCGGTGTATTTCCCGTTTCCTCATATATATATATAATTGTTGATCATGAAAAGAATTTATCTGTGTTGAGAGAACTTACCCATATGGAGTGGGATAGTAGACTGAATGAGGAGGAATCGGAGTTGGCAATCTAATATACTGGGGAGGTACATGCTGCGGTGGATCTTGTTGAATGCTCCCAGTTGGATTCCTACCTAAAAGCAGAAAATATCTTAAATAAATCAAAATCAAAAGAGAGAAAATTAATATTGTTTTTATAATAACTAAGTGAATAACCTTTTTTTTAAAATTGTTCTTTCCCCGAGGTAGTAAATATGAAATTTGGAATTTTGTAGCTCACGAAAATTGTGCATATTGTTCTAGTTAAGCTCTTAAAAAGGACTTTAGATTCATAGGAAGTTGTGTATTGAGGCACTCTTAAATTTCAATATATAAGATGTATGTGCTTGGTCCGAACTGTCGATAAATAATATTAGGGATGCTAATAGACACATCCACTGATCAATTTTTTGTCTGTTCTATACAAAATTTTGAGTTTTTCTAATTCAAAATTTCGTATATTGAGGGACAAAATTAGGCCCGTGAACGCATCCATTACCATCACTATCAGTGATAATCTCCATATTCTAAATAGGTGGTATAAAAATTCATGTGATTTGACCCTTATTCTTTATCGATCAAGATATTTTATTTGTTTCATTGTTGAAAATCATTCATTTTGTACCTATCCAATAAACGATCAAAAAATACATGACTTTTTGTATACCACCATTTTAAAATATGGATATCACAATTAGCAGTTTAGATGATCCATGTAGACCGTCCATATTGAAATTTAGAGCCGTCTCTTTAGGTAACTATCTCTAGAGGGATCTTAGTTACAGTTGTGTATGTGTGGAGAGAGAGAGAGAGAGAGAGAGAGAGAGAGAGAGAGAGAGAGAGAGAGAGAGAATACAAGTAAAATGAGTATGAGGGAGGAGCTAAACCAATTTTTTTTGTACTTATATCATAAACTTGAATGTAGTTATCAATGAAGTGGGTTGGCAACATTAGAGATGCAAAGTAAGTTTTCAAGAAAAAGAAAGAAAAGTAACAAACAAAAAAAATCAATTAGTCATAGGAATTCAGCATGAATGCAAAATTCTTATGCTGTTGGGGTATTTTAAATCATTTACTTAGGGATGAGAATGAGCGGTAGGGCTGAGCATAAAACCGGAAAAATCGAACCGAACCACAAAATTGAACCGAACCGAACCGATCGGTTCGGTTTATTCGGTTTTCGGTTCGATTTAAAAATGAAAATTAATTACGGGTCGGATTTCAGTGGCTTTAGCTCCAACCGAAACTGACTGAACAAACCGAACTTTTGGAATTGTAGCTTATTTTTTTTCTTTGATTTATTTTCAATGTGTTTTTCTTTTAAATTTTTAATGAAAAACATTGTTATTTTAATAGGTAGAAAAAGAAAAAAAATAGAAAGAAAATTATTATTTTTTCTATAAAATACACGCGTTTATCACCTAATTAGTTTTAAACCCTAAAAACTGAAAACCGAACCGAATCGAAAATTCGGTTCGGTTTTCGATTTTCACTTTTATTTGGTCGGTCCAGTTTCGATTTTATATGTTCGGTTCGGTTTATGGTTGGGTTTTTTTTCAAAAAACTGAACCGAACCGACCGATACTCATTCTTAATGAGCGGGTCAAAAGTCTTGGTCCGTAGTACTATTTAAAATTTTGAATTAAAAATAAAAATTTCATCTTTCTAATTCAAAATTTTAAATTGGATGGACTAAAGATTAGCCTATAGATCTGCTCATTCTCATCTCTGTCTGCACTTAAATCCAAAAACCCTCTTAGAATTATGCACTAGATTCAGAAACTGTATATCAAGAAATGAAATTGAAAACTTTAATTTCTGAAATAATATAAACGAGCTTAGGTTGGGCTTGTATTTTTATTTTTTATTTATTTAGTAAATTTTTCTTTGTATAAATTGACCCAAACATGGCCAAAGTCAAGGTCATAGGCAGTAGGTTTCCCTTTCACTTGTTAATTAGCTCAATAATCTCATAATAATTCCTCAATTTTTTTAATTAAAAAAAGATTATGAATTACCAAATCAAATCTTAAACCAACATATATTTATCCCTAATCCAACCTAATACATCTCACCACATTTTAATATTTGGTAACCCTAAAATCTCAACTCATGACATAACTTGCCAGCCTGTCCCCACATGAGTCCTGATCAAGTGAGCTGGCAACCCACTTTTAACTAGATGGGGGCCCACTTGTTGCTTCTAAATCCTTCTCTCTGGGGCCTCTGGCCCAATTACCCTTCTTAGATATGGACAAGCAGTCAAGGACGCAAAGCTATCGTGCGCCAGCAAACTATCATACTCTAAATAGGTGGTGTGTAAAAATTCACGTATTGTTTTTTTGTTAGAACAGGTACTAAGACTAAGACTATAATCTTTCGTACCTCCACTCGAAAACATCCTTTGTTGCAAAATTAACAAGCTAATGGGAGAAGTTTTTCTGCCACACAATTTTAGACACCAAAAAATAGTTTTTGCTTATCATAAGATCAAAAAACATACTCCCCTCCCCTCCAAGTATATTTAACTAAAGCCTCACGTGATTTAAATACTTATTTATCGTAAATCAAAGTGCAATTCATTTATTCTATTATTGAAAAACAGACACAGCTCATCTTTTTTTATGGTGAAAATATATTGAAAATGCATGATTTTTTTTATACCATCATTTTAAAATGTAAAATGACAATGAGCTGTTCATATCATCCATTTATATCCTCTATATTTATATCCTCTATATTGAAATTTAGGTTGCCCTTTATAAACACTTGGGTATAATTTTCCCTTTTGAAAACTGAAATTAGTTGTTTAGCGAATATAGCTTACTTTATTTAATCTCAAAAAGTAGTCAAAAGAGATTGAGTTTAAAACTTTCAAAAGTAAACTACTAAAAATATATAGTCAGACGTAATGGCTATAATCATAATATAGCCGAAGATAGGAATGATAATGGACGCGTCAAAAAACCAAAACAAAAATTTTATTTTTTTTATTCAAAATTTTGTAAAGAACAGACCAAAAATCGACTCATGAACACGTCTATTAGCATCCCTATAGAAAGAGTACTTTTTACGTCGTACCTCGGGGAGGGGATGGCCGCGGGCGGCCCATAGATGCAATGTTGCAGTTGGCTCGCCTGCCATCGATAATGGGGTTCGGTTCCGCTACCGATCGTCGCGCCGATACCGGGTCCCGAAACGTCACCTGATCATCATAAAACATATCCTTTTTTTAAGCCGATCATCATAAGGATTAATTACACTTGAACTTATAACTTAACACCCACAAAGTTTCAAACTCTCACTTAGACTCCTTGAACTGTAAAAAAAACCTGACAGGAAAATTCAGACTAACATATTTTTTCCGCGATCTACGGAGTCTAAGTGAGAGTTTAAAACTTTAGGGGATTTGAGTGTAATTAAATATATATATATATATATATATATATATATATATATATATATATATATATATATATATATATATATATATATATATATATATATATATATATATATATATATATATATATATATATATATATATAATTCTTTTAAATATAATATGATTTTTTTAGATAAGGTAATCTTCCTTTGATGCAAATGTTGTCAAGTAGCTAATTATAATAATGCAAAGGATAAACCCTAGCAATAATCATCATCACAGGAAGGACATTGAAGAAAGCGATGGAGGTGGGGGAGTATGCTAAACAATTATCCAACACAAATATCTCCATATCTTTCTAAATATATGCCCTACCCAACTCCAGTAATGGTAATCGATGCGCCCACGAGCCAATGTTTGATGTTCTTTATATATAATTTTAAATTAAAAAATTAAAATTTTAATTTTTAATTAAAAATTTTATTTAGAACGGAATAAAAATTGAGCTAATAATTATTTATTTAGTTTAGATATATATTGAAAACTATATTTGTTATATAAAAATCGTTACGTATCGGTTAAGTATGTATTTGGAACTTTGGTATATAAATTATTAAAAGTAAAAATACTGGATATCGATCTATAAGAAGATACAATGCTTGACAACTGTACAAGACAATTTGAGGAACCAGACAAAAAGCTATTTCAAGGTTTTTAATTCAATGAAACCAGATTAATCTGATGTGTAAATTCCAACAAAATTACCTAAATTCATAATCCATATATTAAAGGGAAAAAAAAAATTGAGAAACAAACAATAAAATTCTTGAAGAGGTTTCTTGTCTAAGATTCGAAGATCAAAAAAAAAAAAATATCTTGGAGTCTAAGTTGGATGATAAAAAATTGATATATTTATAAAGAATAGATTTAAGGAGGAGGAAACTTACGAAGCCGTAGCCTTTTGATCGGCCGGTGATCTTGTCGGTGATGATGACGGCCTCGAGGATCTCCCCAAACTGCTCGAAGTACCTCCTCATCTCCTCTGTTTGGGTCTCCCAAGCCAGCCCTCCAACAAACACCTTCGTCAGGGTTGTGTCCCCAAACCTTGATCTGTGCTGTTGTGGGCTCAAGCTAGCCATAACACAACTAGTCAATATTTTCTCTAAATAAATATAAATATATTTCTCTCTCGATATCGATCTATATGGGTTTGTTCTCTTGATCTTCTTCTATGGTGGCCTCATCAGCTTCCATAGAGAAGTAGAGAGAGATGATTGAATGAATGAATGAGGAGTTGAGTTGTGAGGGGGAATCTGAAGCTAGGCTGGGAAACCAAGAGAGCGAGGAGGTTGATCCGACAACTGCAAAGGGTTTCCTCGCTGTATCAAGGGGTTTGGATATCCAATGACAGCTTGTTCGCTTGCCCTTTGGCTCTCTCTCTCTCTCTCTCTCTCTCTCACCTCCAACTTGGTCCTTAAATATATGGGATTACTTCTAAATTCTATTCACGCACACCACCCTAAACACCACTTGATCACCTTGAAACTTTCAAAATGTATAAGTTTGCTAATTTTTTTTTTTTTTTTACTAACTTGTTCTTTTACAATCCACTTATTAGATGTTAATACTGATTAGATATTGATAGCCGATCAAGTTTAATTTAAGTAGGATAGTAATATATGATTATGATAAAATGAGATAGAAAAGAAAAGAGTGAGGGAGAGTTAGAATTGAAAAAAAGTTAGCATGCTGACTAAATATGAGATAGGAAATTCTATTTACACACGACAAATTATTGTTGACACATAGGTTACTCTTTACACTAACTTTCCATTTTGATATATCACCAATTTAATCTCTACATCTAAATTTTTTTCTCAAATTTAACCCTCCCTCCCTCTCTCTCATATTTTCGTCTATTGCGATTGATCTTTAAAATTTCCAAATTTTCCGACGAGTCCTCTTTTCCATGTGATCAGTGCAGGAGGACGAGAGATATTTTAGCTTGAAACCGGATATTTTACCTTGACCGTGGGTGTCTTGAGCAAAGTTGTGTGTATGGATAGAATTTTTAAATCACATGAATCAGCAATAAAAAAGTAATAATCTCATTATTTATTTATATTCCAAATTTCTTTTTAGAATTATGATCGCTACCTCCTTAGTCTTTTTAGAATCAAATATGATGATTTTAAAGTTTATTTACCATTCCATCAAGTGGATACAAGATGTTGTATCCACCGAAAATCGTTATTTTCGTCCAGCCCTCAATTTTTTTTTTAACTTAATCTCTATAAATTTTATGAGTTTTGTTCTCCTCTCAAATTTTAACTCTGTCCCCTTCAAGTCCCAAGAGTCAAGATTAAAATTTGCCTTTGGTTCTTTGGTATTGCATTTATTCGACTCCCTAGCTATCGAGATACTCTTCTCTTCAATTAGCCAACAGAATTTGAATCTTTATCAAATTATGCCTTGATTTGATTTATAAAATTGTAATTTTATTATTGAATTCAAATTGTTATATTGATTCTACCCCAGAATAATTTTGTTCCCCTGATTTTGGTGCCTAACAATAATATTATATATATTCAAATATTATTCAAGATGGTAGGTCCAATGAGGAAATGTGTACACAATTCCCTCGTTCTTGGTCTACTAATTAGAAGTTGCCAATCCAGCCAGCAAGTGAGTCAGATTGGATAGGGACTAAGATAAGGGAGTTTCCAAAGGAGCACACCACTTTTCCTCGTAAGTCTATTTTACAATGTAATTTTGATCTGAGTTTTCAGTCTAGACAGTTATAAAGTGGACTCACTAGGTATAAAAGTGTGCTCATTTAGAAACTCCCCTAAAATAATGCAAGCACAATCTTGATTAAGAAATGAGAATGGGCAGCTCAAATAATTAATTTTTAGTTCATTCTATTCAAAATTTTGAATTAAAACTAAATTTTTTGTTTTGTCTAACTCATAATTTTGAATATGACAGGCAAAGAATTGGTCCGTAAATTTGTCCATTCTGATCTGGTGGGGCCCACCACCCCCGTCCCCTGGCTTGCGTGGACCGAGCTCTTGCATTTTTATGTGTTTGGCTTGGGCGCCTTGGGTCGCTCTCAAGGGCTTGGAAGCTGGAACTCATCAAAGACTAATTCACCTTTAAATAACAAGTAATTAGTGCTTAAGTAAGTTTTGGCAACTCTTGTGAGAATTATTAAAAAAAAAAAAAAATGCTCTTTCTTCGTGTCTAGGAATTTTCTAGCGAGAGAGATCAAGTAAATGTGTTGTGGAAATCATACATACATTTAATATTATTTATCCACCACAATTGGAAACCAAAGAGTAGAATATGAATCCTATGAGAGTGACCTACATGCAAGCAAACCAGCTAGGGTGAATATCGGTCAGTTTTGATCTGATTTTTGTCCATTTTCACAAGACTTAGGAAGCGAAACCGAACCAATTCAGTTTGATTGGGCTAGGTTATTCAGTTCTAAGTTTATTAATAAAGCTTGTTTGAAACTTGTAATTTTAATTATTTTAGTAAACATATTTTTTCGAGATATCCAATTGGTATAAAACTTATTACCTACAATATATATATATATATATATATATATATATATATATATATATATATATATATATATATATATATATATATATATATATATATATATAGGAAACGGGAAATACACCGGCGATAAAGGGAGTTCCTTCACCGCCGCTTAGGTGGCCTAATAAAATTATAACACGGGGCGTCATTCAAAATAACAAATAAATGAATTCTCTTAAATGACACCACGTGTAGTAATTTTATTGGGCCACCTAAGTGGCGGTAAAGGAAACTTCCTTCACCGCCAGTGTATTTTCCGTTTTCTCATATATATATATATATATATATATATATATATATATATATATATATATATATATATATATATATATATACATACTTATATATGTACCCAGTATGTTTATATATGTGTGTGTTTTTGTGTATATATATAATTTTTAAATAATTCGGTAGGTCGAAAACAACCGAATTATTTCGGTTCGATTTTGCTAATTCGGATCGATTTCGTTCGGTTATTTCGATTGAACTAACTTTATGGTAAAGAAAGTCTCGCTCCAATTAACCAATTTAGAAATTCATTTACTAGTAAATTTTTTTTACTTTTTTTCTTGTCTTGTTAACTTCCTTTTTTTTTTTTAGCAGCAAAAATGGTCCTTTTTTATTTGCCTCTTTTCTGTGGGCCCCGCGGCCCCACGCCGTTCTGATTCTGACCTCTCCAGCGCAATCTGCTGCTGTTATTCTGACGGCGTCATGTGAGCACGTGCCATCTGTAACATGGTCGTGGTCGTGAGATCAGCAGCAGACTCACGAACACGGAACAGGTTAGCAACTCCTCAGTGCCATCTACAGTTGGATACTGTTGGTGTACTGTGTTCTCCTCTTCATTCCATCTGGGCACATCGGGTCAGTTCTGTTCCCTTGACCTCATTTTGTTCTCTGACGAGCCTAAATTCGCGGACGGGGGTCTTTCACACCCAAAAGTGTACCCAACGATTTTTTTTTTGTTTTAATTTTAAAATTAAAACCGAAATTTTTATTTTTTTAATTTAAATTTTTTAATTAAATGGGCCTAAAATTAAATAAAGATCGATCCATGGAGGCCAAGTTGATGAATTAATTCAAACTCATTATCTCCAAAATCCATTGTTGTCTGTGTTTATCGAACAGTTTTTCAGATGGGTGGGTTTGACATGCAAAGGCTTGTCTCTTTCTTTTCTGCTGTGCTCACTTGTCTCTGGACCTATGGTTTAGTTTTTGGATAGCAGTGGTATGAATAGACAAATGCAAGAGTCAATTCCTGATTTGTTCTATTAAAAAATTTAAATAATTTTATTTTTCATTCAAATTTTTTTTTAATAAGACAGTTCAAAATTAATCCTTGGGCATCTCTCTGTTCTCATTCCTAATTTTGGGAGGAAAAAAAATGAGCTAAGAGTGAGAATTTTATCGTAACTCTAGTTATAGTGAAAGATTTGGTATTGTTTAGTTTGCTTGAAAGTGGTGTTGAGAGCTTTAACTTATATTAATCAAGTTGCAACCCTTATGTTTCTCTTTGCCAACTACAACTGATTTCAAAATCTCTCCCTCATTTGATTTCATACATGAGAGGTATACATAACACAACAACCCAAGCCTTAATAAGATAGTACTATCATTGTCTATTATCTATTGCTCATTCAAACCAAATAAAAATCTAGAAGAAAACTTTTCAATATGGGAGAAGCTATGAATTTAAGCTAAATATTCACAAGAATTAAATTTTGAGCTGGCCATTTTTTAATCTCTTCACTAATTTGCATAGATTGGATCAGGAAATTATTCGACAATAGAAATAACCTAAATCCCATAAAATCATGAAATGTCTTTTACTTACCAAGCCTGTACTGGGCCTTAAGATGAGAATGAATGGATTCATCGATCAATTTTTAATTTTTAATTTGTAATATTTAAAATTTTAAATTAATAAAATAAAAAAAATTCTTTTTTACTTTAAAAAATTGAATCGAATGGCCAAGAATTGGCCCAATGGAACTATAAGGCCATGCCATCAGTACACAATACAACCATTATTTGTTAATTTGTTCCTTATTTCACACTCTAGTGAAGAGAACTATGAAAGAAATGCTTGGGCGCCTAATATTTCCTACGGAATTTCTAATGCACACCACAAATATTTAAGGGCACACCCGCTGAAGTTGGTTTTTAATTACAAATTTGCTATTATCTTTTTGGACAAGTGTACTCTCTTTAGAAAATGTTGAAGCATGCAGAAAACATAGGGGTGCTCTTAGAAAATGTGAAGCATGCAGAAAACATAGGGGTGTCCCCATAGATATTTTGGGTGGTGTTCCTTTAGAATTCCCCTTTATTCAAATTTTTTTTTTTTTTTGGGAGAATAATTATTCATTCTTCAGGCGCCTCCAACATATAGTTCCCAATTATCAGGCCATTGACTTATTTTGGGCCACATTTTCGGCCCAGACCTACCTAATCCGCCCGGGAAATTCCTCTCTCCCCCCAAGTTGGGCTTCTCCCAACTCGAAAGCCCATTCCCCAAGCCCCTAACGTCATCATCTTTCCCTCGTCTTGATTCCCAACTCTCCTCGGGGAAGTTCTAAATACGCACCACATTTGACTTTGTGAGCACCATTTTCCCTTATGTTATCAACTTTACCATAGGATGTGGTGCTCACTCTGTCATTTGTGGTGCGCATTTAGATTTCCCCCTCTTCTTGATTCCCAACTCTCCTCGTCACCCTCAAATCTTCTCGCCGGCGACTCCGACGCCCCCCCCCCCCCCCCCCCCCAAAAAAAAAAAAAAAAAAACCACACCTCTACTCTTCTTGATTCCTCAAATCTCCTCGCCAGCACCGCTTGCTCGCCGCCGCCGCCTATTTCTTAACGTCCTGAGCAATGCCCGCTCCTTCGCCCCCCCCCCCCCCCCCCCCCCCCCCCCCCCAAGCTCCACCAGTGGGGGAATGTGATTGTAATTGGAGCTGGTCTGGCGGGCCTGATCACGGCCCCGGCCCTGGCCCGCCAGTTGCAGGCGCTGAATTTGTTAAGGTCAGCGCCTTCGGCCGGGCCCAGCCCGCTGTCTGCTGTGGATTTGGGCGATCGTGAGTCAGCTGGCGGGAGGCTGGTGGACCTGGTGGTGGAGGCTGCATTCAAACAGTTGCTTGATAATGCTTCGTAAGCTGGTGGATTATGAAGGTTGAGGTTGCATTCAACCAGTTGCTTGATAAGGGTTTTTGAGCTGAGGCTAGGCGATCCCGGAGGAGATGATGAGGGATGTGGAATGTGTTCGTAGAGAAAATGAGGGTCGGAGGCACTTTGGATGGGTTTATAAGGTGGTCCGGCAAACTCGGAGTGTATGCGAATGCCGCACGGCTTCGGCCTCTCAATGTGTATCAAGCCTTATAATCAAACAGTTAGCGCGAATGGGCAGGTTTGTAGCCAGCTCAATTTTACTACCTTACTATGCTCGTTGTATGGTTTTAGAAAATCCATTTAACTTGGACTTTGATGATGATAAATAAATATAGTTTTAGACACTCTATTGTGAAATTATCTAGAACTGGGCATGACACATGTGTTAGACGCACATATCCATAATAGTATAAAATGTGCATTTCTATCTCTAAGATAATTCCATGCTTCACATTCATATAATCTTTTAATAAGTGTTTAGATAAATATATTTTAGTTATATTATTAAATAAAAAGACCTAAAAAGTTATGTTTAGATTTAGGCATCTGACTCGCCATGTAGCCATTTGCACTATAGACATGGGGAGTCATATTTTTTTAGCACTATATTACTGCGGCATTTATATAACGCCCCATCCCAACTCCCAACTTAGTTCTTTCTAATCCGAACTTAGGGTGTTTTTGTTTGCAAGGAAGTAAATTGGAAGTAATGGAAGTAAGACTACTTGCACTACTTTATTTATTTGTTTGGCTAAGAAGAGAATTAGAAGTTACTTTACTAGGATAATATGAATCTTATGTGACACCCTATTACTTCCTCTTCACTTTTCCCCTCATTTTTGGTTGGATAAACTCTTGAAACTTAAGGAAATAAGTATTAGCCAAGTAACAAATTGAATAACAACATTATTATTTTGTTAGACAATAAAGTAGTCCACTTCTTACTTCCAAAAATAAGCACACACATTATAACTCTATTGAAGAGGTCTCTTCCTAAACTTCTATTTTGAATGTTATTTCTATTTTTCTTTCTTATTTCAACTACTTTCGAGAGCCAAACATGACCTTAATCATGGAGGGGCTCTCCTTACTTTAGGACTGTATTTGGCAAATGCAGTTAAAAGTTTAGCCAAATTTGCAATGATGCACACACATATCCCGACTTAACAATGCAATCTAAAGAAAGTACATCACTAATCTCGATTAAAGTACTAAATAAACTTGATTTTCCCAATAAAATAAGAATTAATAAAATTGGATCATCAAAACATGTAATATTAACACTATCATGAAATTATGTGGTATCGAGCAAGGTACACATGTTGGAAACATTGCCCAATGTATTTTTAGAATATTTATCATGTCAAGAATTGGTGTCACGTTAGTGTTGCTCTTTCCATGCAGCGTAGGATAACCATACTTCGAAGATGTTGTAAATTTACAAGTACATAACGATGAATATAACAAAAATGTGTGCAAATTTAAAGTAATAAGTCAACAAATAGTTAACGGTAAATGGTGTGAGCAAGTAATGTACAAAATACAAGTTAGTAGCTATATATAAACCAATGTTTAAAATAACGATAACGGTAACGTAACGTTTTGTCTATGTTAGGTTATATAGCATATAGCGTAACGCATAACGTAGGTTACGTGATTATTTATTTATTTAATTAAAAATAAATATAAAACTATATAAAATAAATTTTATAAATTGAAAATTAAATTAAAAATTCTAAAAGAAAATAAAAAAATTATATCCCAGTATTAATTCTAAATTTCTAACTAGTTTTACAGTAATTCTCATATTTATCTTCATAAATTAAATTACATTTACACCCATAATTTCAATCATCATCTAAATAAGAAAACAAGATTTCAAATTTATTTTTAATTATTTTGAATATTGTAATTTATATTTTGTAATACTCAATTTATGTTATTTTTAATTGTTTATTTTCGATTAGCTGAGAATTTAATTTAATCAGTAAGTAAGTAGTTTCAGTAATTGAAAAGTATTTATAACAAAAACAAATTCAGTAATTGGAAAGAAATTATAACAAGTATATAGGGATGTACAAACTAACAATACCACAAACAATCAAATAAGTAAACAACAAGCCGCCAAGTAAAAAAACTACAGCAATTCATTAACAATCAAAATAAATAATAGAAATTAATATAAAAACAATTTAAAAATATTTGTAAATAACATAACATAATATAATTTAACGTAACGTAATGTAAAATAACATAAAAAACGCACCGTTGCGGTGCATTGAGTTATTTTCGACTGTTAAGTAACGTTGGCTTTCTTTTAAGTTTCATAACGCAACATAACGGGTTTCATAATGCGTTATTTTCAATATTGATATAAACATGTAACTTACTTCGAAAGTGTAATGAGAACTTGAATAAAGAAATTTGAAGATCACTCACTAATGAACTAATCATCTCGCTCTAGTCCTATTCCAGTGAAAGCTTGTGACTCCTCATTCTTAGGCGCAATCATCCTCACTCCTTACCTTTGCTTTTTTACTATTATAAAGAAACGGTTCCATTACTGTAAGGGGTGATGCAGGATTCTAACAACATTAAAAAGAGAAGATGTGGAATAAAGATTGTGACACTGAACAACACATGTTAAGAAGATGTCAAATCTGTTGTTCTTATTATTATAATATGAAGAACTATAATCAAGTGACAACATTGACAAACATAATTCATTGCTCGATTCACTTAAAGCTGAAGAATGCTATTTTCATCGCTTTCGATTATATGGACTTCTTTGTTATCTTCTTCTTTCCCTTCCCTTTGCATTCTTTCTTATTTGCAATTGCATTGATGTCTAATCTGTCATTCGTGCTATCAAAATATAAGGAACTTTTAATCAAAATAGTATCAACAAACATAATTCATTACTAGATTTACTTGAAGTTGAAGAATGTTATTTTCACTTTCCATATTTTCATCAAATGTTTTCTCTACTATCTTCTTCTTTCCCTTCTCTTTGCATTCTCTATCGTATGCAATTTCATTTAAGTCATGATCCTATCAATTAATTCTTTAAAAAAATAGTTCCTGATCATAACTCCGCCCCAGGTAGTTCCCAATTCCCATACTTTGTGGGTGCAACATCAACAAATTCGCTCATGATCAAGTTACAACCTAAGATCTATGACCATATTATGTCAACTGTTCATTTTTCGTTCATTCCATTCGTGTGCTCCCAGGTACATGTAATTGTGTTCTGTTACTAGAACCATGGAAACCTTCACAAGTAATCGTTGTTATTTGATGGTTCTTCCGTTTATCACAGCCCCTCTTTACTAATTATTAGGTATTATATATATTATGAATAAATAACTAATTGATTAAAATTTTACTATTATTTTTTTGCTATTCTTTTTGGTAGATTTACTTGTTCTTCCTCGACTTCAAATATTCGTGAATATCCATCCAAGAGGTATCTTTTGATAAACGTGGTCCTTTCTTAGTAATTCATTCATAATTAGATTTCATATCCAATGGGTACACCAGATTATATATTTTCAAGTTTCTTTTTTTGTTGCCTCAAGTCCAGTTGTGTATTGTATTTAACAAAAAATAGTGCACTGAGCCTAAATTGTACCTTAAGATATGTACATATTTTTTTTTTAAGTATTACAAATTGCATTGTAAGATATATATCCTAACGTCGTATAATATATTAACAACTATGAGGATAACATGTATGTGGAGTTGTGAACCAATTCTCTATTCTCAACACAACCAGTTTAGAATAAACCAGGAAGTCCTTAAACTATAATTGAAGTCCAAAAGTATATTACTAATTCTTTACAGTTGAGTATCTAACCGGATTATTAGGTCCCTAAACTGGATTTGAATACTAGATTTTATAATAAACCTAACTAAAACGTAATTCTTCCTTGACTACATTTTTTTAGCAAGCTAATTGAAGAAGAGAGCTAAATTTTTACTCTTCAGAGTAAATCCAGCTCTCCTTAAGAAGCTAGTTTTTCTTGTTTTCTAGGGAAGGCAAACCTCAAAATACATCAGAGTTGGGACCAATAAAGATGACACCAAAGGCAGGAAAAAAAATGTGCTTGCCTTTAGTTAAGCCTGGTGAAGCATAGTGTTCAGAGTCTTCAGACAAAATAAAAATATATGTTTATCCTATTTCAGTTTTCTTTTCTTTTTATTTTGTAGACTATAGTATGTAGTAGTTGAAGCTCTTCAAACAAGGGCTATGAACTTTCACGCCCCAAAACTTCCAAAACATCCAAAACTGATAGCATATAAAAGGGTGTGACAACTTATTTCAGTTCTTCTCAGTAGAATTGTATGACTTAACCTATAAATAATCATCACAAAACAAGCATTTCTATTTATAACATAACTTCCAAGTTTCACATTCATAAAATCATTATTAATTTTTTTAATTTAGTAAATTAAATAAATAGAACTGAAAGAAATTATTCTATGATTTTGACCTCTAATAGGCATTGGCGTCAACCGTCATGCCTATGGTAAGCCAAAAAATTTCCGCAATCTATTACCACTGCATTGGGCAAACACAGAAGTATAGGTCCACCTAAGCTCCTAAATTAGCTCACCTAAACCATAATATAACCGGAGAGAAGCTTTGTTGCATTTGGCAATGCAGTCAAAAATTTTACCACATTTGTCAACTGTGATCTCACAAATCCTGACTTAATAACACAGTCTTGAGAAGCTCTAAGAGTCTCTGACAAAGTACTACGTACACTTGATTATCCCAACAAAAATGATCTAAATAATTTTGAATTATCAAAACATGTAGCGGTCAAACTTAAGAATCATACTAACTAATTTCCATCAATGTAAATACATGAGCCTAGACCTAAATAATAGCATTGAAATTTAAACTTTAAAATTAGATCTAGATAAAAGTATATTATCCAAGACCGAATCTCTATCTCTTAATTTTTGTCACTAACTCCCTCCTAATTTTTTTGCTCTCTTATATCATCCACTCCGTTTCCACACAGATAAAGGGAGAAATGAAAGTAGAATAAGATGACACAAATTTAGGGAAAAATTGGAGACAAAGGCAAGGACAAAGATGGAGGCAAGGGCTGATGAGGACTGGAAATGCTCACACGATTTGTGATGTCCTCATAGTAGAAGGTAGGCATGACTATCGCACTTGGCAAATGCGGTAATTTAACGTTGTTGCAAAAAAAAATTACTACGGAGGGTGGAGGTAGGCACCGATGTCTACATGGCAAGAAAGAGACCAAAATCCTTAAATATTTTTTCGGATATATTTAATTAGTTATTTGCTAAAAAATCATATTAGTTAATTAAAAAATCTATTATTTGTACATACTCTTGCAAGACACAATATATATAGCAAAGTAGCCATCCTACTCCAAAGTCTCTAATTACCATAATTGCGTTCATGCACACTGGGTCAACTCTAGAATAGAGCTTTCAAAACTTAATCGTACATTGAGCGAATAGGTGGTAGTTTGCCCTTCTTTAATTTCAGTTATCGGTTCATGTTAGTTGACTTGTGTTACGCAAGAAGTTATCCGTCAGTCGCTAGAACATTCGTATAACATAGTAGGCCACTAAGTGTAAAAAGAAATCTAAAAAAAAAGAAGAAGCATAAACTCCATGTATTTCTTAGGTATTTGCTCATGCAAACTATACAACTAAGAGACAAGTCCATTTTCTCATAGGGATATCACCTCGGGTTAGTATTTTCCAAAAGAGAAATTTGAAAAAGAGTCGTATCACAATTTCGGTATAGTTTTTCAACTTTCCATTACTCAAATATAATAGTAAGGGTATAATACTCTTAAATAGTTGAACAGGATAAATGTAATTTATACGAAAAAATATTGTTCACAAGATCATGTCCAATAAGGTGAGACATTGTAAGAGCATGATCCGCAAATTTTAATTTAATATGGCACAATTTGGAGAATTGAACAGTCACCACGGTTATAAAGTAGACTAGCTAGCTGCTTAAGTGATAGGGCCTTTGAGGTGCTTTTGGTTAAACTAGGCTAGCTTGTACAGGTCAAAGATACTAGAAAAAGGTAGACCCACTACTAACTGCTGTCTAAAATTTGCGTTCCAAATCATGGTATACTAGTAATTTGGAATGGAGTTATTAATGTTTTGGATCTTCGAAATCCAGTTAATTACTATTGGGGTATTCCTTTGGCATTAATAATGATATGATTTATTTAATTTATCAATGTTTAATAAAACTAGCGGAAGATTTGGAGATGGCACAAGTAAAATTTTCTTGGTAGAGTAAAAGAAAAATAGACAAAGTGCAAGATAGTTCATTTGGATAGTGTAAGGTGTAAACCTATTTTAAATACATATATAATAAAAACTATAGTTTATTAAGAAGATGAAATTAGTAAAATCAAAGAGGTTGTTAGTAACAAGAAACGTACATCCTGATTAAATTTTATAATTAGATTAATTTACAAATGTACATACATATATATTTAAGAACATAATACTGTACAAAACAGTCATCATATAGCCTTTATGTAGTTATCCACACACGATCCAAATTTATTCTGCATTCCAAATAAATTTATTTTGTTCGGATTAATCTATTCGAAGGACATATACTCCCAAATATTCAATTTCTTGGGCTACTTGCATTTTCAATACTGGTTTTTGTACCGCATACTATAGCAGTCTTTGTATCTAATAACACTGACACAGATGTCTACGGAGGACTTAGAGGCTAGATACCATCTAGGATGATCAAAGTTGCTTGTGACTTTTTTAAACCCAAGTACTCACAAGCATCTCAAAATGATCACCATGTTATTTCAGCTTGCCCACCCTCCAAAAAACTCTCTATTCAGACAGTTAACTCAATTTTGAACATATTTTTCAATCTATATTGAACTTACTCTACCTCAGTTTGGGTGACTAACAATTTTCCATAGCTTAGTTAATTTCCATATATCTAAACCTTAGATTTTCCAACAGGTCATCATATCTCAATTATTAACATCAATAAAATTAGTTGGACTTGGATCAAAAGACTAAGGTTGTAGATTCACCTTATTATAGATTAATGGTCAGGGGATAATTTTGGTTCCTTTCCATCTGAGTTCTTACCGACATCAGTCCATTTAGTTATTCTCATTACCGAGTTCTTATAACTTAGCATCTGACATGTATACCATCTATGCATGTTCATCAAATGCACATGCGTACTCAATGATTAGGTGTTGTAGCATATACTTATTATTAGGGGTACAACAGAAAAGGTCATATGAACATTATCCGAATCCAAATTTACATCTGATGCACATACGAATATGAAATTTCATAGCCGATTGCAGAGATTGATACGTCTATTTTATGAAGCCAGAAACTGAAATGGATGTCAAAAGATTCAGATGTGAATACAAGTATGGATATTCCAAAAAATATTTGAACATGGATACAAATATCCAAGCATTGATGCCCACTATTTGAAATTGATTTATTCTTCATCGCACCTATTTTCATAAATAGCATAAAGTAAAATACAAACTATATGAATTTTTCTTCGACCCAAAATCTCATATGCATACAAGTTATATAGATGATAACTATCTTCGAGTTTTTGGGTTGAATTTATTTTAACTATTTTGAAAATCATAAAAAATTCAAAACACATTAAATATTCAAAGTTGGAAACTTGGTATCATTATAAATTTTATAAAAAAATAAATTAATGATTGAGTCTAGTAATATCTAATGTATAACCATTAAATGAACATGCTTCCTTGTTCAAACAAACTTGTCAATTTTTTTTATGCATACTTGTATTTGTTTACCTCATATCAATTTTGTGCTCATATCTAAGCCATATCCGGTACTCATATCCTAGCAGTACACATTTCCAGTTTTGACAGATGGGGATATGTTTTCCTTACTGAAGCAATATCTGCATTCATATCCACTATAGGAAAATGGATACATATAAGGTAAATCCCGTATCTGATCTATTTGTACCCCTACATAGGATTGCATTATTGAAGCATATGTATATTACAAACAGATGTACTAACAGTATAATACTCCACCGCCGGCCATGCTTCCATATCCTAGCCCAGTTTCTTTAAATTACCGTATCAGTATGGTCGCTTTCACTTTAGCCGCAAAGAGCTCCTTACATGTTTTGTTGTTAAGGAAAGTTATGGGAGAAGGGATAGGGAGTAGGGTATATAGGTACACTGTATTTGAATGAATGCTTACTTGAAATGGCCTTGGGAGCTTGTTCAGATTTGGAGTTAAGTTTCCTTAGTTGTACTTTGGTGCAGTTTTTAAAAATGTGGTTATAAGCCATATATGTGGCTGCATTAGCATATGTTATGGAAAAATTCAGTCTCGTACATAGTAACACACATATTAGGCTGATATGCAAAAAAAAAAAAAAAAAAGAATTATAGCAAAAACCATAAGATTATGCAGAGATAATTTTTATACCTCTACATATGCTCATGCACACACACACATTCATTATGTAATGGATCCAATGCCCAACTTATTTAACTTCAAGAGTGCTAGGTGCTATATGTATACTCCTCGCTCGTTTTTGTCATTTTACTTTCCTCTTCTGCTTGCCCTTCCTCAACATATGGTTTTTGGCCTCCCTTTCACACTTCTCCAGAGAAATATCCGGCAAAATGGTGATACCTTTGGTAAATGGATAGGAGCATGATTATTTCTCTTATAATGCTATATTTACTTTTTGGAGCTTAGTCATTAATTTGCTTTTGATTTTTACGAGTAGAATGAGGTCAGGTGGAGCTCCACAAGAAATACTTCATTAAACAGATGAAATAAATTATTATTACAGCATAAGCAAAATCCAAAAAAAGAAAAAAGAAAATAGTCTTCTCCAAATAAGAGTGCTTTAGAAAACAAAAGCCAAAGTATCCCTCTCTATCTTCGAACCACTCCCCAATCCTTAAATTGTTTTTATTATTCATTTTTGTTATTAAATTACTTTTTGTTATTAGTTGTTAATGTAGTAGAGAGATTTAGTATTGTTTTTTTATTTTGCTTCAAGTTGTCCTCTGTAGCCATCTCACATTTTGTTTATCATGCATGTATTAGTATTTAGGTCTTCTAAAATATATCCTTATTTCTTCTATATTTTTCTACCGTTTTCGCTTTTTTCCTCCTAGCTGACCTTGAGCACATATGCAAGCACATATGGTATATGCAGTAAGAGCATACTAGCGCATCTGGGGCATACTGCATGAAATAAGGTTGTTTATGCGGTTAAGTTACTAACTGTTTGAGGTTTAGTAAACTGCAGCTATCAACCTTCAAAGAGGTTTATAAACTAATGGAAGCAGCCTTAAAAATGTATGTTGGGCCTTATCTTTATTTATTTATTTATTTATTTTTTTTTTGGGGAAGGGATTAGGTGGGGGTGGGATGATAGCACCATATGTTACTAGCTTGCAGCGAAAAGCACTGACTTGATAGCCTCCATCAAGCTTGAAAGTCTTCAGATTTTGATTCTCCTTTTTTTTTTTGAAGGATTTCATCTCACAGGTGAGAAAAAAAAGAACATAGACAAGTAAATAAATTGAATTTAAAATACTAAACTGCGTCTCGTTAAATATGGTAAGGGTGTAAGTATTGCATACTACTAAATTAATGTGAAGGACCTGTAATTCTTTTAGCCTTGCACTTTATAAACACCCTTTCAAGGATAGATCTTTGGCTCCAGTTTTGAAACAAAACAATCTACCTTATCCTTGGACTTCCCAGATTCCACCCCTACCCCTTCATCACTAGGCAGCTATAATAGCATGTTTAAATAGAGAGGCCTCATTGACGAGTTCTTGCTTTAAATAGGAATCACGAAAGTATGTTAGTTGATGGCATATAGTGAGTCATTAGAGCAAGAAGGAAGAAGTAAAGAGATCATAGGAATAGTTTTAAGAAATTTCTCAAGAATTTGCCGATGAGTTACCCATTGGTTTGATATAATTATATGGTCGTTGTTGTATATGTTACTAATGGAGCCCTATTGCCGTAATGGATTCGGTCCGTCCAAACGGTTCCAAAACCGATCCAAACCCGTTATGAGATATATATATATATATATATATATATATATATATATATATATATATATATATATATATATATATATATATATATATATATATATATATGGGGTGTGTGGCTAGGGATTGGATTGGCTGAAAAGAAAAGAAAAAGAATTAGGTGGCGGCTGAAATTATTTTTGGCCAAGGAAATCAAGGGCTACTGCTATTGATTTTGGCCAAAGAGTAAATAATTTGGGCGGTGGCTGCTAGGTTTTTTTGTGTGCCAAAGATAAAAAGAAAGGCCGCTATTAAATTTGTGGCCGAAGCAATTATTTTGTTGTGGCGGAAAGCAAATTGTTGTTGTTGCTAATTTTTGGCCAGGAAGGGAAAATTGTTGTTGCTGCTGTTGAATATAACAGGGGGCAGCAACTGAAGCAATTAAAGGACGGCGGCTGTAGCACAGGTACAAGATTATTATATTTCTTTTGAGGTGAGAGTTTGATCCTGTATTTTGTGTGGTTTCATTGATTTCTCTTTTGTGGTTTGAGAGGAAGAGACTTGTGATCTCTTTTGATACAGTGGAAGTTTTCGATCGTGTCCCTGTGGACGTAGACACATTGCCGAACCACGTTAAATCTGCGTGTTCTCTGTCTCTGTTATTTTTCTCTTCGGTTAACTATTAGATTCCGCTGGTTGTTGCATTGGTATTATTCCTATATTTTTGCTAACAATTGGTATCAGAGTCCTGGTTCGAGTCAGATTTTGCTCAGATCGGTGCTAATTTTGAGTGAGAGTTATGGCGGAAGATAGAAAGGGAAAATTTGAAAAATTTGATGAGACAGACTTCCAATTGTGGAAGTTGCAGATGGAAGATTATTTATATCAGAAAAATTTACATCAATCACTGTTTGGAGAAAAGGCAGAAAAGATGACTAATGAGGAGTGGGAATTGTTGGACAGGAAGGTTTTGGCATAGATTCGATTGTGCCTGACAAAACAGGTTGTGTTCAACGTCTTCAAGGAGAATATCACTTCAGGTTTGATGTCAGTATTGACTAAATTTTATGAGAAACCGTCTACTTCAAATATATTGTTTCTAATAAAAAAGTTGTTTAACTTGAGGATGATTTCTGATAGTTCAGTTGTTAATCATTTGAACGAATTTAACATATTATGGGCACAACTTGAATCCTTAGAGTTTGTTTTTACTGATGACATTAAAGTTTTGATGTTTATGTGTTCGTTACCGGATAGTTGGAGTAATATTGTTATAGCATTAGCATTGCTTCCAATACTGCTCTTAAATTTGATGATGTTGCGATTACAGTTATGAATGATGAATTGATGAAAAAGAGTATGGGTGAGAGCACAGTTTCTACAAGTACTGCTATGTCTATTGATAATGACAGAAAGAAGGAAATGAGTAGAAATTTAAGTAGGGAGCCGAAACAAAGAGGGAGATCAAAATCTAAGGGAAAGTTCAAGAAAAAATTAGTATGTTGGAAATTTAAAACAGAGAGTCATATGAAGAAGGATTGTCCAAACGAAAATAAGGAGGGAGCGAATGTAGTGAATCCAAGTAAAGAGTATGATGACTTGTGCTTGTCTGCTCATACAGAATCGAGATCACAATTGTGGTTTGTGGATTCAGGAGTTTTGTTTCATTGCACTGCTTGTAAAGAATGATTTGATAATTATGTCCAAGGTGAATTTGGGCATGTGACTGTTGGTAATGGGTAGGAGTGCAAGATTGTCGGTAAGAGGACAATTCAGTTGAACTTACACAATGGTGGAAAACTGCTTTTACAAAAGGTCAGGCACATACCAGATTTGAAGAAGAATTTAATATCTGTTAGCAAGCTGGATGGCGAGAGATATCAAATCTCATTTGAGAAGAAACAGTGGAAGATCAGCAAAGGAGCAATAGTAGTGGTCAGGGATGGGAGAGTGGGAACTGTATATTTACTCTCAAACTCGATGGATCACGTTGTTTTTTTTTGCCACCGTGAAGAATGAGAAGGTTACCTTATGGCTTCAGAGGCTCGGTCACTTGAGCGAGAGTGGCATGAGAGTGTTGCAATTCAGAGGTATATTGACAGATATGAAAGATGCTAATTTTGATTTTTGTGAGAACTGTGTGTTTGGAAAGCAGAAAAGAGTTAGTTTTATGAATGATGGAAAGGAGAAGAAAACCAAGAGACTGGAATTAGTGCATACAGATGTATGAGGGTCTTATTCGGTGAAGTCTCTTGGAGGTAATTCCTATTTTTTTACTTTCATAGATAATGCAAGTAAGAAGACATGGACGTTCACACTTAAGCAGAAATCTGATGTCTTCAAGATTTTCAAGGTATAAAAAGCTCTTATTGAGAATGAAACAGGTTTGAAGGTGAAATGTCTGTTGTCAGACAATGGTGAAAAATTTTGCAATAGGGAGTTCGATGACTATTGCTCTACCCACGGGATCAGGAGAGTGAAAACTGTACCGAAGACACCGTAGCAGAATGGTGTGGCTGAAAGGATGAATAGAACCATTTTGGAGCGAGTTCGGAGTATGAGACTGAATGCAGGTTTGCCTTTGCAATTTTGGGGAGCCGTTGTAGATACGGCAGTCTATCTGATCAATAGGAGTCCAGCTAGTGTTTTAGATGGAGGAATTTCAGAGGATGGTGGTCTGGTAAGACTGTGAATTATTCATTCTTAAAGGTATTTGATTGTATAGCATATGCACATGTAGATCATGAGATGAGAAAGAAGCTTGTTTCTAAATCTTAGAAGTGTGCATTCATTGGATACGGTGGCGACGAATATGGTTATCGCTTGTGGGATTATGAGCATAATAAGGTGATTCGTAGCAGAGATGTAGTATTCAATGAGGGCTGTATGTCTAAAGATCGAATGAAAAGTAAGAGTGAGAAAACAGTTGATAAAGAGTATTTAGAGCTGGATTAGCTACAAGATGGGATACATCCCATTGATAAAAGAAAGGAAGAAATATCTACATCTGAAGGAGAAGAAATGACTACACCTGAGAATACACAAGTTTCAGATGAGACCGAATAGCAGAGAGAGCCACTGACTGAAGTAGATGGTTCCAGTTCTTTATCAGAGAGTGTTCCCACTTTGAAGAGCACTAGGATAAATAAGCCAACTCAAAAATTGTCTTTCTTTATATCATGTTTTGTATATTGATGCAGGTGAATCAAAGAGTTACCAAGAAGTTATGCATGATAAGTTTCGTCTTAAGTGGGAGCAAGCCATGAATGATGAGATGTCTTTTTTAAAGGAGAATCACAATTGAGAATTGGTGAAGTGACCGACAAAGATGAAAGTATTGCATAGCAAATGAGTATATAAGGTAAAACATAAGGCAGGAGGGACACAAAAATACAAAGTTAGACTTGTGGTGAAGGAATACGGTCAGAAAAAAGGTATTGACTTCAATGAAATATTTGCACATTATCAAGATGGCTTCTATTAGAACAATACCGAGTATTGTGACTGTGAAAGGATTGTATTTAGAGTAGCTTGATGTGAAAATTGCTTTCTTTCATGGTGATTTGAAGGAAGAAATATACATGGAACAGTCAGAGAGATATTAAGTTAAAGAAAAGGAGAATTGGGTATGTCGACTGAAAAGAAGCTTGTATGGGTTGAAACAGGCATCGAGGCAATGGTACTTGAAGTTCGACAAGTTTATGTTGGATTCGGGTTTTGTCAGATGCAGTTCAGATTATTGTATATATCTACAAAAAATTTAAGGATGGTAATTTTATGATACTTACTTTGTATGTAGATGATATGCTTGTGGCAGGTATATGCATGAAGAAAATCAATGATTTGAAGAGCAAGTTGGCAGGGAGATTCTCTATGAAGGATATGGGTGAGGCGAAACAACTTCTTGGGATGCAAATTATCTGAGATAAAAAAAACAAGAAATTGTGGTTATCTCAGGAGGGGTATATCAAGGTGTTGGAGAGATTCAATATAGATAATGTAAAACCGGTAACTACAACTCTTGGTGGCCAGTTTAAATTGTCAAAAGAGTAAGGTGGTAAGACAGATGAGGAGATGAGACATATGGAGAATGCGCCTTATTTATCGGCCGTTGGAATTCTCATGTATGCAATGGTAAGTAGAAAACCAGATATTGTATATGCAATGGGAGTTGTGAGTAGATTCATGAAGAACCCTGGGAAGAAACATTGACAAGCAGTGAAGTTGATTTTCAGGTATTTGGAAGGTACTTTAAAGTATTGTTTGTGTTTAGGGAGTGATAACATTGATGTGCAAGGTTTTATGGATTTGGACCATGTGGGTGTAGAGACAATGGCAGGAGCACTACAGGTTATGTTTTTACTGTAGAAGGGACAGTGTTAAGCTGGATTTCAAGATTATAATCAATTGTTACTTTATTTTCGACAGAAACTGAGTATGTGGCAGCTGCAGAAGTAAGTAAGGAGTTTATTTGGTTGCAGCGATTGATGAGTGAATTGGGTTTTGAAGGAGTAGATTGCAGGTTGTTCAGTGACAGTCAGAGTGCAATTCATCTTACTAAAAATTCAGCGTATCATTCACGGATTAAACATATTCATTTTAGGTATCACTTCATTAGATGCTTGTTGAAAGATGGTTAATTGAAGTTGGAGAAAATTGAGAGCAGTAAGAATCCTACAGATATGTTGATAAAACCGATTAATGAGAAAAAATTGAGCTATTGCTCAACTTTAGTGCATTTGTGTTGAATATTAAATTGGGAGTTTGAACGATCGAGATAAAAGTTTTGGACACTAGAATTATCATGTATAGAGATTACATTTTTTGTAATAGGTCTCCAAGTGAAAAATTGTTACTAATGGAGCCTTATTGTTGCAACGGATTCGGTTCGCTCAAACGGGTCCAGAACCGGCCCAAATCCGTTATAAGATATATATATATATATATATATATATATATATATATATATATATATATATATATATATATATATATATATATATATATTGGGGTGTGTGTTGTGGCTAGAGTTTGGATTGGCTGAAAAAAAAAGAAAAAGAATTAGGTGGCGGCTGAAATTATTTTTGGCCAAGGAAACCAAGGGCTGCTGCTATTGATTTGGCCAAAGGGTAAATAATTTGGACGGTGACTGATAGGTTTTTTTGTGTGCCAAAGATAAAAAGAAAGGCCGCTATTAAATTTGTGGCCGAAGCAATTATTTTGTTGCGGCGGAAAGCAAATTGTCGTTGCTGCTAATTTTTGGCCAGGAAGGAAAAATTGTTGTTGTTGCGGTTGAATATAACAGGGGGCAGCAGCTAAAGCAATTAAAGGACGACAGCTGTAGCACAGGTACAAGATTATTATATTTCTTTGAGGTGAGAGTTTGATCTTGTATTTTGTGTGGTTTTATTGATTTTTCTCTTCTGGTTTGAGAGGAAGAGACTTGTGATCTCTTTTGATATAGTGGAAGTTTTCGACCATGTCCCCGTAAATGTAGGCACATTGTCGAACCACGTTAAATCTGCGTGTTCTCTGTCTCTGTTATTTTTCTCTTCGGTTAACTATTAGATTCCGCTGGTTATTGCATTGGTATTATTCCTATATTTTTGCTAACAGTATGTGGCCTATTCTTACGTATTTCCCATATGTAATAAAAAAATGTGCCATGGACTGGACTAAAATATAAGAAATGGTGATATTCTTGGTAAAATATATGAGATTTTTAGTATTGAGCCCATGTAGGCAGTATTTTGTACAATAAAGGCCTAATTTCCCTATCTTTGTAAACAAGAATGACTTGGAGATGGGCAAATAAAAATTATGGCTTGCTTTTTTGTGTGAATTCCAACCCAATTTTGATGGGTTTAACTTTGACCCAGCCTAAAAATTTCTAGTCTCTATAGTTGTTTTCAATTTGAATCAGCTGGGCTTAAATTTTTGGTTGCACTTGGTTTCGTGACGACAGGTATGCGGCTGTTTGCAGCAAACAAACAAAGTTTGGTCCAAGGTAGGCACACAAACAAAGTTTCGGATGACGGAGTTTCCAGTGATCGCTATACTCCTTCCTTGTCTACCAACTCATGGCTAATTCGTCCATACTGCCTTGTTCAATCTTGAAAGTGAGGCCCATCGACCACCATGACCATGGCCATGGCAAACGTCATATATGCTTTATTTGAGAAGAGTAAAGAGGGAAGGGAGTAAGGTTTTAGGTATAGTGACTGGAATTGTAATGACTAGTCGCTTTAGGTGGGATCTTATCATGTTATAGAAAGAAAACTTTTCAAGAATGAACCTTCTTTTCAATCTGATTAATTTTAATCTGAGCTGTAAACTACTAAATGCATGAGCTCTATTTCCCCTAGCAAAATAAAAAAGAAAGTTTGGATTGGGCTCAGTAACTGTTCTATAGGCTTGGAATGGGGTAAAAGGTCTTTTCTTAAGATAAGAGTCAACCAGGTCTATTCTAGGAACTAATGTTTCATAAAGTTCAAGGGCAAATTGTTTGCCAGTATCACGACATTATATAGTCACGAATCATCCGTTTACTGAATTTGCATTCCATATAATGTATATTGGACCTATCTAGTTTAAAACCTTGAAATTCTCTGATTTGCTTCTATAACTCCATTTTGGATTTTATCCCTGCTCACGTCTCATCAACCAAGTCAATATTATCATCATCAAATAATATAGACCAAGGTATCGAATAGCTCTAGTAAGATCATCCATCACTATGAAAATAAAAAATATATAAGTATAGATCCTTGATACAATCCAATTGTGATTAAAAATATCTTGTTAGCTGCCACAAGTTCCGACATTCATCACGACTTCAATCTACATGTCCTTGATTTTGTCCATCATGTTACCTCTCTTGATATCTTATCATAAACAAAATAAGTAATTTGCTAAAGTCTCAAATAGAATAGAACAAAATACTAATAAAATTCAACTAATAAATCTGGTCCCGACATATTGCATCTCTTATAGTGGCATCTGTGTAGTGCTGCATCTTGTGAATCCATATATGTATAGCTGTCTGCATAATAAACACTTTATACTTCATTATTGTGCTAAAGAAGTGTCTTTTTAGGCAGCGAAAATACTATTCTTGACTACTTTTTGCTTTCGTGAGCTAGACTTCCTATTTATTTAAGTAGGATTCAAGCTGTTTTCTTACATATTTGGATGCTATTCATCATCCATAATGCGTTCTGTTGAAATTGTTACTTGTAGAAATCATGGTACCTTGCTGGAGAGACTAGTTTATTCCATGCTATGAAAATTACAATTGTTATGTTTGTTTACTGAGATGTCTAACTGCAGCATAATTACTTATCTTTTAGAAATAGGTTAACTAAAGATAAAATCGATGTTGAGATAATGCATCATCTAACTCGATATATTGCATTATTATATCTAACATACCCAGTGTCATCTAATGGTTGAAAATAACTCGATATGCTATAACATTGCATTTTTAAGCTATTTTATGTTAGGTTACGTTATATTACGTCATGTTACGTTATTTATTATTATTTTTTGAGTAATTTTTAGAGTGTTAATGATTATTTGCTTTGATTATTAGTTAATTACTTCAATTTTTTTACTTGATTGTTTGTTGTTTGTTTTTTGATTACATGTTAAATTGCTAGCTTAATAATTCGTGATTGCTTGCTTAGTTGTTTGCTGGATAGAATTTTTTATTTCTTGTTGATTTTATTGAACTCTCAGTTGAACTAAAATGACCAAATACAAATAAAATGAATTGTGTATTACTGTTTATAAATTAAAGTATTAGTGAGGACTATAACTGAAATGAATAGGTTTTAAATCTTATTTTCTTATTTGGTAATAACTGAGATTGTGGTTGCACACTTAATATAATTTATGGGGATAAATTTAAAAATTATTTTGAACTTATTAGAAACTTATAATAACTTCTATGTGTTATAGAATATTCTTATATTCGTTTTTTAGAATTTTAAATTTTAGTTTGGAATGTATCAAAAATTACTATATATATACTTTTATATTTATTTTTATTAAATAAATAGAAAATTATGTAACATGCGTTATACGTTACGCTATATGCGATGTGACATAACAGAAGCAAACATTATGTTACTGCTATTTTAAACATTTGATAAATCTTTTGATATACGTTTAAAATTTTAACAGAGTACTTAATCTGTTGAGGAAGTTATAGATTGAATTTGCTGATATTTCAGAACCCTGTCAAACACATTTGTTCTTGTTAGATATCTTGTCGATTAGTATGAACATTTTCGCTCAAACAAATTTAACATTTAGCTAGTTCATTGAACTTTGAAAAAGGCTTTATTTGGATGTTGAAAAGTTCCTTCAGATGATTCTAACTGTCAAAGGTTGAGCATGTGGAAAACAAGTAACACTGGAATACCTTTGATTGTTAGTACATTGAGTTTTTTAATAGATTTTCACAGGTAAAATCGAGTCGTGCACAAGTATAGGATACAGATACGGATTGTTACGAGAAATTATGGGATACAGACATATGGACCTTACGAGAACTTTTGCACATAATGCTGAGTTAATGTAAGTTTGGTGTTTGTTTTGTTTTTTCTGATGCAGATGTGAGTTGCATACAGCCGGGCCCTAAGCATGCTGCGCTGCAGAGAATGTGCAACAAAGAGCAAAATTTCACTTTTTTTCATTTATTTCTCGTAAATTCAGTGTGTTTGTGCTGTAGCAACTGCTATTACATGGTGGTAAGAAATTTTTGACACCAACTCATTCCCAATTGTTATTCGAAGTTAAAGTAAAATCGTCTGTGAAATCTTTGGCAATGCCTTGTGTCCGCAAATCGTAAATATATGCTCAGTAACCAGACATATAAGGATCTTATTTTTTTTAGTGTCATATGAAAGTACTTGTATTCTGCATTGGCAACATGAAATGGAATTTTCAGTCCAAGTATTGTTCAAGTGAGGTAAAGCTATTCCTGTACATACATGTGCTATGTTTTATTTAACATAATTTATACCTTCAGCGGTTTTATTTTCTTTTGTTTTGTCGACAGGGGCTGACGATACTTGGGGAGTTTGATGCCCAGAGTTCTGTCGCAGTGATTGAACTTGTGAGGTACTCCCATTTCTGCCATGTGCTAAAGCTAATATTACATAATGTCTTATGCTTAGCATTGCATTGCACTGCACCATAAATATGTCCCCAATAACCTTTACCGACATGAACAGTGCCCATCCACAACAATATCTGTACTTTTCTCAGTCATCTTCCAAATTGTCTCTTCCACTTTATTTCCTATTGTTTTCTTCCCAATTGTCCGTCAATCTTGGCTTTCCATTCGTTCAAACAGCCATGTGTTGTTAGGTTAGCCAAAACTTATTGAGATGTCAATGATATGGACTTCACATCGAATTTACCGTGCGAATCCTCTCATGCGGCTGTACAATACAATACGTCAAGCTAAAGCATTTCCCCAATAAAATCGGACATTCTCGTAGGCTATTGTGCTTTAGTCCTATATCTTGGGAACTCAGACTAACACCAACAACAACCAAGCCTTTTTATCCTAAGTACTTGGGGTTGGGGATAGGTTACACAAACCAAAAGAGAATCAAGCCGGATCGATTACGTCCCAACGAAAATCAATATTTTTAGCTCATGTCATAATATGTGATAATATTTTACGCTGACTGTCACATGCTTACCACAACCCCTCTTTTATCCTGGCTTCCCATGCCAGTAAATGAATAGAACTTTTAAGTACAGCACTAGTGGAGTTGGGAACTCAGACTAACACACATTTTTTTTTTACCAAAAAGTATTTAATTTCCATGTGCAAAATCAAGTCTAGCACCATGAAGATTCTGATCTAAATGTTGATGATTGAAATTGGGAAAAAAAAAAAAACAGTCTGGGTTAATGGGTGACAGGGGTCCATCAATAATTTAATTCTATTTAATCTTAATGCAAGAGTTTAGCACTAAACCAATTAGTGGGATCATAACTAATCACTAGATTAGGATTAGTTATGGTAAGTGGGGATTTAGGAGATGTTGACATTGGAACTGATTGGTTTTGTAACAGCCTGGGTTGGTGTAGACTGTAGGATTCCTCATTAAAGGGACCCTTCTTTGTCCTCAATTACCTAATCCACTAGTATAATAGATTAATTTAGTGTTAATTATCAATTGCCTAATCCACTAGCATAATAGATTAATTTTGTGTTAATTATAGTTTATGCCCTTTCTTGAATTTGTAGTATTTTTATCTAATGATGAGAAATTTATTTGCTTGCATCACATACTGACTGTCATTACTTTTGGTTATTAAAAAAAAAAGGGTTAATTACCCCTTGTACTATATGGGTAGTGTAATTTATTGCCTCCTAAGTTTAAAATTCTCAGTTTAGTCTCTAGATTTTTAACGCCATTAATATTTTTCTATTCTTACCCCTAACTGTACATTTTTTATGAAATTTCTAAATTACCCTCCGCTTCCTCACTGAGAACTCACCCAAAACATGTCCAGAGAAGGATAATTTGGGAATTTCATAAAAAAGTATAGTTTAAGTTAAAAAATGCAAGGATAGTAAACCATTGACTAACGTCATTAAGAGTTCAGTGACTAAACTGAGAGTTTTAAGTTTAAGAGGTAATAAGTTACACTGCCTATATAATACAGAAGATCTTACTGCAATCAATCCAAAATAATAATCTTGGATGACAAAACTATGGTGGAAAAGAACTGATTTTATTATTTCTATTTGTCACTCTTTTAGGGCAATTTCAATATTAGATTTCCATGAAAAATCTTGGATATGAGATTACGATGGGAAAAACAAGTGAAAATTATGAATGCAGAGAATTGGTAAACAATTGATGGAAACAAATAAAAACTAAGATTTAACCTAGATTTGGTCAAGATTTTATTTGGGATTTAGCTGAAATTTATTTTGATTTGGTTAGGATCTTGATTTGATTTTATCTGCATACGGTACACATAGAGAGTGTTCATGTAGTTTTTTAAGACTTCATGGTGCATGTAGGGAGTTTGTATATATATATATCTCTTGTAAGACTTTAATTTTTAATTAGTGAATGGTTCTTATTAAGATTGCTGAGAGCATGTAATTTGATGCTTCAAAATCTTTCCACGATCATTGTAAACTCTAATTCCACCTTTAAATCCCTAATTTCATTTCCAAATTTCCACCACAAATCCTAATTCTCCTTCTATCATGTGTCATTAGCATTTCACTTGTAATAAATACATTGAAAAGGAGAATGAAAGATGAGAAATTTCTTGACCCTAATATTTTTCAATAAACCCTAATGGGTTATTTACACTCAGACCCCCTGTAATATGGGAGATGTATAATTTATCATCCCTAAAGTTTAAAACTCTCACTTAGACCTCCTGAACTATCTAAATCACTGTATTTTAATTACACTCAGACTCCCTGGTCCAGAGAGTCTAATTGAGAGTTTTAAATTTTAGGAATGATAAACTATACACCCTTCATATTACATAGAGTTTGAGTGTAATTAACCTAACCCTAACTCATATAATACACAAGTGGCAAAAGACTTTGTATTGATATTTATATCTTATTTCGATCATTTTGCTTAGCCACCCACTAAACAAACACAAAAGTGTTTGTTTAAAGATAAAACGATGGTTCTATTAAAAGCACTTAACGAAACCAGCTACATATAGAGAAATTGAAAAGTGTTGATAATTGAAAGTAGCTTCTATTGACATTCACTAGAGATTTATGGCTAAATTAGCCTAACAGCCTGTAATGGTGTGACATGAAGGGGTGCTTGTCAAAGTCCCACCCCCACTCCTTCAATGGTGTGACATTAAGGGGTGCTTGTCAAAGTCCCACCCTAACCAACCCTAACCCTAATCACAAACTTTACTATTATTTTATGATTCGACCTAACAATGTTTAAAGAGAGTCCCTATGTTTCTAACTAAAAGTGTTACTTGGCCTAATCCGTGTGAAATGTTATGATCAAATAGGTTGCAACAAATTATTAGATAGGATATCTTCCTAAATTATGATATTTGACAAATTCTCTAATTTATTAGTATATTTCAGGATATCTTCCTAAATTAGTATATTTATCAAATATATACCTAATTAGGCTGATTATGATGATTGAAAATTATATGTAATTAGAATTAAATTATATATTTTCTTACATTTACCTTTTATATTCGTCTCTTTCACCTATAAAAAGATGGTTATTGTACAGTTTTATTTACATCTCAGAATACAAAACTATTCTTATCTCTCAGTTCATAGTTTTATCACAAATATTTGCAAATACAAACTTATTTCCCGTCAAAACAAATGATATGTCATGTAATTAAATAGATCGTATTTATTTTTATTTTTTTTAGTTTAAAAAAAGCAACAAACATTGCACGAAACAAATCAAATACTATAAGCAAAATCACAAGAAAATGGGTTTATCCGTTTTTGCGGGTTTTGGCTTCTGGTAGACACTCGTCTTCGTTTTGTTCTTTTGTTTATTGTTTTTCTCTATCAAAAGTGAAGACTTTCAATAAATACGGAGGTCGATCCTCTTTATCTTTAAAAATAATAATAAATAAATGAAAATCAACACAAGAATTTGCTTGTCAATCTGCTGGCCACCCACCAACCCACCCCAAGTGTATGTACGCTACTTGCTTGGAGACTGTTGACATTGACCAAATGAGAGAGAGCCAAACTTAAACAGCCTGTAATGGTTTGGACTTATTCTAATATTAGTCAAGGTCTAGCTCCTACACTACTTTGATTCCCATATATATACTCTCATTTTCATACATTATTTGACCTACTCATGCCTACAAAATGACCTAGCTAGCATCCCCTTTGAATAAATCAACATCCAAGTCCAAGTTGATTATTCTTTTATGCACATTCCACATGGGGGATTTCTAAATGAGCACACCACTGGTATTAGTGAGTTGTAAAAAATTACAAATTTGCCACTCCATTTTGTGACCTTATTTCTGCTCTGATTTGGTTGGGGATTAATCCCCGAACGCTTTTAAAACCGTTTTGGGACTAATCCCAGAAGGGTTTGAAACCATTAGAAGACTGATTTTGGACTCATAAAAGTGTGCTCACTAAGACCAGTGATGTGATGGTTTAGAAATTCCCTTCACTTGTTCTCACTTTAGTTAGTTATATGACCAATCCTTGTTAGTGGAACATTTTTGGGTTGCATACATAGAGACAGACAAATAGCTTAGTCTACCAGACTCAAAAGAGATGAGTGAGTATCAAGATGTAGGGTTTGTTGGACTTGGGAAAAGTTTATTCTTTTTGTTTGGTGTTGTATTTGGTTTGTTGTTGTTGGAGCTACAGTGTAAAACTAGTTAAAAAAAAAAAAAACAATAGTGCAAATGCAATGTGTTAAAATGTAGGGAGTTTCCAAAGGAGCACATCACTTTTCCTAATGAGCCTACTAAATAGTTCATTTTTCGTTTCGGCTTTCAATCTGGACAGTTGGAAAGTGGGCTCACTAAGAAAAATAGTGTGCTACTTTAAAAACTCCGTAAAATGTATAATTTTATAATTGTATGTATCTGGTGTTAAAAGGATTTTAGTTACTATTACTATCTTTTATTTTATTACAGAAAGACCCTTTATACTATATATGAATAGTGTAACTTATTATCCCTGAAGTTTAAAACTCTTAGTTGAGTCACTGGACTCTTAATGTCATTAGTCAACAGTTTGATATTCCCACCCTTATTTAATTTAAACTGCACTTTTTTTAATAAATACGTCTGAAGTTTGAAACTCTAAAAAAACTCCCTGAACTTAGTTATTTTCACTCTATTTTTTTTATTAAAGTGCACTCTTATCTCTTAAATTCCTATTCTATCCTCATCTTTCCCTTTAATCAGCACACTTTCTCTCTCTCTCTCTCTTCTCTCTGTCTCTCTCCTCTCTCTCTCTCTCAGTCACTCACGCTCCCTCTCTGACTGAGAGAGAGGTATAGAGAGGGGGAGAGATAGAGGAGAGAGAGTGTGCGTGCTGGTTAAAAAGAGAGATGAGGGTAGAATAGAAATTTGAGGGACAAGAGTGCATTTTAGTAAAAAAAATGAGTGAAAATAACTAAGTTTAGGGGTTTTTTTTAGAGTTTCAAACTTCAGGGGTGTTAAGTTACACACTCTAATACTACAATGGGTCTAACTGTAATTAACTCTTAATAAATCTCCAAGTTATCCTCCTCTCCTTTTCTAAGAACTCACCCAAAACATATTCAGAGGAGGGTAATTTGGGGAGTTCTTAAAAAGTGTGTAAGTTAAATAATAGAGAGAATAACAAACTATTGAATAATGACGTAAGAAGTCAAAAGACTAAACTGAGAGTTTCGAAGTTAAGAGATAATAAGTTATAGTATCCCTATAATATAGAGGGTCTCAATACAATTAACCCCTATATATAAAAATAAAAAAATTTATTCACAAACTTTAATGAAGCTTAGTTATGAGATGGCGATTTTGGCTATTTGGATTTATATCATTATTAGTAGAGAAAACGGAAAATTCACCGCAGCTTAGGTGGCACAATACAATTATTACTCGTGATGCTATTTAAGATAACAAATAAAATAACTTTCTTAACCACTATTTGAGTGGCGCCACGTGTAATAATTGTATTGGGCTTTCTAAGCAGCACTGAGGATACTCCCTTCACTGCCGATAAATTTTCTGTTTACTCTTATTAGTAGTACTACCATATGAAATGTAGAATATAGACATATGGTAGGTTGAAGATGATTACATCCAATTTTGTTCGAAAGAACTACATACATACAAAGTTTATATATGCATCGTTTTCAAATTACAGCTGCATGTAGCTCCAACTACAATAAACCAAATCGTGGTAACTTCAAGCTGACCTTAAATGCTAATTCAAAATTATAGAATTGGGTCTAGTAATTGATCTACAAGGTTGAAATTGGCATGTGTACAAATTTTGCAAACTTGAATAGGGAAGATGTGCTAGATTTAAATGTGATCATGTTCACATATTAAATGACTTGCATGAATATATTATATAGTTAAGGTTGGGACAAGATCAACTAGAGTGTGCCAATTAGTTAATACATATGAATGGGATTTATTTTATTAATAGAATAAGGTTGGGGGACCAAATAAACAACAAGAATGAGAGAGGGTCACATGCCATGAGCCATGATGAAGATAGAGATTGAGATGTATCAGCTACCTCCATTATCATCCTCACTGATTGAATGCATGTTTTTTTGATGATTTTTAAAAATTAAAAAAAAAAGAAAAAATTGGATTTGAAATTGTTTTTGTCCAAATTGATTTTTACTTCTCTTTTTGTTTTTGTTTTTTTTCTTTTTTTCCTCTCTCTTTTTCTCTTTGTTTTCTTTGGGGTCTTGCAACAGAAATTGTGGTAATAGGAATATATTCTTCTAATGTATATCAAGGTTTAGTTTTCCGTTTAAATTTGGAAGAAAAATGACATTGGTGTCATATATATATATATATATATATATATATATATATATATATATATATATATATATGAGAAAAATGGAAATGAGCTGACAGCTCACGTAAGTTATCTGAGCTGCAGTTCATTTCCACTATCTCTAATAATCTTTTTTTAAAAATTTCTTTTGGATTATGATCTCGACCCCCTAGGGTTCACTCATACTCAATTTCTTGGGTTTTAGTTTTGATTTGGTACTCCATCAAGTTAACACAAAATTAACAGTTTTCAATGAATAAAACATTTTGTATGCACTTGATGAAAAGGTAAATGAACTCCAAAATTTATAAAATTTAATCTAAAAGAAGTTAAGTAGGTGTAAATACTAATTGTTAAAAAAAATTGAAAAAAAGTCATTGGATCATTGTAGCTTTGCATATATGGATTACTGTAGGTGAGCCGCCAGCTCAGGAAAAGTTACGTGAGCTAGCGGCAAAACTACAATGATCCAATGGCCAGCTTAGAAGAAGTTATGTGAGCTAGCGGCAAAACTATAATGATTCAATGATTTTTCTTCAATATTTTTTAACAATTACTATCTCTACCTCTTTAACTTCTTTCGGATTAAATTTCATAAATTTTGGAGTTCATTTACCCTTTCATCAAGTGCATACAAAATGTTCTATTCACTGGAAACTGTTAATTTTGTGTTAACTTGACGGAGGACCAAATCGAAACTAAAACCTAAAAAATTGGATATGAGTGAATCCAAGAGGGTCGAGATCATAATCTAGAAGAATTTTTTTAAAAAAGATTATTGGGGATAGTGAAAATGAACTGTAGCTCAGATAACTTGCGTGAGCTGTCAGCTCATTTTCATTTTTCTCTATGTGTGTGTGCACACGCACGTGCACTCATGTGTGTATATACCTATATGTACATGTGTGTGTACACACACACATATATGCAATGATGTACTTAAGATACCTCCATAGGGAGTTTGCCTATGAAGGTGCTCCTAAATCTCAATATTGATTATATATGTGGATGATCCAAACCGTTGTTATAATTTTCATACTCAAAATAGATAGTGTATAATAAGTCATATGATTTGGACACTTCTTCGTCATCGATCAAAACGTCGCATTTATTCTATTGTTGAAAAACCGTTCATTTTATACAATACAATATATGGTCAAAATTTAACGAAAATATATATTTTTTATACACCACTATTTTAGGATGTAGATATCACAATTAATGGTTTGGATTATCCACATAAACCCTCAATATTGAAGATCATAATCCAAGTGAACCCGAGAGGATGTAGAGATCAGAATGAACCCTAAAGGATTGAGATCATAATTCAAAAGAAATTTAAAAAAAAAAAAATTATTGCAGATAGTGAAAATGAAATACAGTTTAAATAATTTGCGTGAGGTGTTAGCTCATTTCCTTTATTCTCTCTTTGTGTGTGTACACACGTGCTAGTGTTAAATTGTTGTTACTGTGATCTTATTTTCTACTTGGTTCTTTTGCTACCCTAAAAATTAAGAGTGAGCTTATGGAACTGCATGTAATCTGTATGTGATGGATCTGATGGATCAGAGAGTTGGTGTACGTAGTGAGACCATACTTAGAGTCGCTAGGAGTTTCTATAAGCCAGAGATTTGGATAAATATATTCGTATACTGTATATCATATCAGAAGACAGACGTGCCAGATCCATACATTACAAGTGTATCAAAGGCAGACATTATTCGGAAGCATGCAGAAATAAGTGTCAGATGGAACTAAGTGTTATACAAAACTAAGTGTTACACAAAAGCGGGAGTCACCTTTTGAATTCATGGGAGCCATATCTAGAGTCCATGGTAATCACCTCTAAAATCCCACATCTTCTGGTGATATGTTACTATGGCCTTCTGACGAGAATGTTAGATTGTAAAAGGAAGGATAACGGAATACTCCAGTTGAAATAGTCCTACATGAGACAAGAGTTGATGTAATTTAGAGTGATTTTCGTAAATGCATGAAGTAATTGTAGCTAGCTTTATATAATAAATTATAAATTATTTTAACTCTTATTATTATTCTGAATAGTACTTTAGCACGGTTCAGGGATCTCCTTACCAATTATAGATAAAGAGACTACCTAGACTTGTTCTTTTGAGAAAATGAGTGGAAGAATAATTGAAGTTTTGTCAGGATAATTGGAAGCTTGTAATTAAGGAGTGGCTGAAGTTTGTCCAAGAAAGAGAGATAAAAGACAAGTAGTTCTGATATCATTGGTCATAAATTAAATAGGAAATTTATTATGTCGATACTTCATTAAGATTATGCTTGTATTTTAGTAAAATTAAGTCTCTCATGTGCAATGCATTCTCTATACATCTATAACGTACTTCTATCTCAAATAGTCCCGTACTAAATTTGAGACAAAAAATAGTGTAATTTATAATGCTTCTAATAACTAAAGTAATCGTAACTACTTTTTTCTTTTAGGGAGAAGTCTGTTATTCTATCGAATGTTTAATATATTTTTAGGGCATTAAGGTGGTACTAAAGCTAGAAAGTGTCACATAGAATTGACACAAATCGGAAGTACGCGGAACTGGATGTCATGGAACTAAATGTGACGGCTACCTACCTCTAGAATCCCATATCGAGTAAAGTGTTAATATGTTGCTGTGTCCATAGTGAAATATTAACGTATTATTGTACCCGTCTAGAATGTGTGGTGGCTACCAACCTCTAGAATCCCATATCAGTTAAGTTTTAATGGGTTACTGTAACCTTGGTGAAGTGTTGATGTATTATTGTGTCCCTCTGACGTCCTCATCAGTTTCTAAATGGGAGAGAATATAACACCATTAGCTCAAGTAACTCCACATCGGATGTGAGATAAGAATTAGTCTAGTTTATAATGATTTTCATGAATTTACAAAGTAATTGTAATTAGAATTTTTGATGAAGGAATCCGTGATTAATAATAAACTATTTTAACTCTCCTTATAACATATTTGCGTTGTTTTTGGTAAGATTACACAACAAGTGTAGTTACAAAATGTGAGTACCATAGAACAATGAAATCATATGATTTAGAAACCTAACTATTTGCTGTTATAATATATGGTAGCAAAAAATCTCTGTTGCTATTGCAGAATATTATGCTTGTTTTCATTTCCACTTAGCACCAAGGAAGCAAGGATTCATTCATCACATCATTTTCTTGTTATAGTCTTTGTCTAGCTATTATTTTTCCAAAATTTTCTTTGTTCTAACATGAATATTAACTGATCAAGTGAATAATGGACTGTCAATAGGTATGGTGACAGACGGATCCACGGACCAAATTTTGGCCCGTTCAATACAAATTTTTGAATTAAAAATAAAAAATGTATTTTTCTAATTCAAAATTTTGTATTGAGAAAACTAAAATTTAGCCCGTAAATGCGTCCAGTATACCAGTGAATTCCAAGGTCAACCACCTGAACTTTTGATGGAGATTTAATATGAAAAATATTTTTAAAAATATGTGTAACTTCGACTAGAAAAAAAGAAAGAAAAAATGGAGATTTAATATGAAAAATATTTTTAAAAATATGTGTAACTTCGACTAGAAAAAAAGAAAGAAAAAAAAAAGAATGATGGATTGATGGCAACTAATCATCAATCAATCATTTTGTCCCAGAAAATTATTCAAGCAAGCAAAATTATTTTCTAAAAAAAATAAATAAAAATTTGTTAAGCTTACTTATATAATTTGCAATATTATTCAAATTGAGTTTCTATTGATATTAAAACCTGGTATCTCTCGTTAAATTGGTATAGTTTCTATTGAAAATAGAATTTGAACCTGAGAAGAATGATCGTATTCGAGACAAAGGCTCGTGGCTAATCTCTCACTGTCTCTCTCTTTCCTGCAGTAGACATGCCAATCTCTCTCTCTCGCTCCAATGGTAGAGTTAAGCTTTTGATATTTTTAACTAAGCATCTTAACTTTTCTAAAATTTTGAATTAAAAATAAAAATTTTAATTTTCTAAATCAAAATTTTTTTTTATCGGATAAAAAATTGGCATGTGGATACGTTCATTACTACTTACCCTTACCGTGAAATTTTCTTTAATAAAAGAAATAAAAAATGATTAGTATAAAACATTTTGATACGTACGCAGCTATAGTGAGGATTTAAAATGACAAAGTTGAAGAAAGACTGAGTGATAATTACACGAGTTAATAATAATGATATATGATATTACATAATTAATGTTGTCAGTGTACAGTTTAATCTGCAATTAAAGTTGGAAAAAAAAATGTTAAATCATACATTTACAGCTGTTGTGTAAAGCTACTGTTGGTTCTTCAAAAATTATATTTACGGTTTTTTTTTCTTCGTAGAACTCACACACATATTTTTTTTTACGACATTAAGATGCCAACTTGAATCTAATTCGAAATCTCTAATTATAAATTGGAGACCAGTAATGTCAATATAAAACAAGATTACGAACCAATGTGACCTGCTTATTATTATTTTTTTTTTTTTTTTTTTGGTTTCTTTGTTTATTTTCAATATAAGGTAACTAACTCTTTTCGTATTAAATATTATGAGACACAAATATTTTTTATTGCTTATTTCAATAGAATTGGAGAATTTGACTGTTTGGCTTAAAAGTCAATTGGAACCGATAAAAATGAAAAAAAAAAGAGATGATTTTATAAAATTAAGTGATTATAAGAGTATTAATACATAGTTTAAACTTCAAACCAATAGGAATGCACAGTTTAATTTTTACGATTGCTAAGTAAAAATATTAAATTTCCTTGAAATATACCTAGATAGAATGGTTTGATATCAATCTAATGTTCACACCAATCTAATACAAAAATCGACAAAGATGAATAGTCAAGGAGTAAGAGATGAGGAGTCAAGAAAAGATGTTAAACTTAGTAAAAAATCCTTGAGATCGTCCTTCTTCTCAACGAGCTTAATAGCAGATTCCTTGAATTTTAATGGGTCTTAATGCAGAGACATCAACTTAAACCGTGCCCTTCTGGTTCAGCCTGGTAGCAATTCAGTAAAACGATTATAATTTTTTATGTAGAAATCTGATTGAGGTGATTCAAGCACCTTTAGAAAGAGAATTTAAATCTCTACAATTTCATCCTACAGAAATTTTTTTGTCCTATCTTTATCAAGGTCAAAAGTAGATTTAAGTTGATATTGCTCACAGGCTTCATCTAACTTAATCTCACTCAATTTTAGAGGGATGGTAATGGACACGTGTGCATGGATTGATTTTTGGTCCTTTTTATATAAAATTTTGAATTAAAAAACTGAAATTTTCATTTTTGAATTCAAAATTTTGTATAAGCCGGATCAAAAATTGATTTATAAACGTGTTCGTTACCATCCCTACTCAATTTCGAACTTAGTTTTGACCCATTCTTTGTCCATTCATCATCTCATTGGCATGCCAAGGGAGTTTCCAAAGGAGCACACTATTTTTCCTAATGAGCCTACTTTGTAGTGTTATTTTGGAAGTCTGAACAATTATATAGTGAGTTCACCAGTAAAAAAGGTGTGCTACTTTTAGAAACACCCGAACTGCAACTTTAGCGTGACGGTGAGCTAGCTGCCGCTGCCCAAACTCATGAACGCAAGGATCTCATCTCACCTCACCATGACGAATTAGTGATCGTCACGATCCCATCCCATGCAGGCGCACACTATTTACATCAAGATGCGCGTCGTGCCTCTCATAAGTGCTTGAAATAATTTGATACTTTGAACCTGCTGCATTCATGGGAAATTCTAAACGAGCGCCCGCCCAATTTTGGTAAGCGAACCCCTGCCAAGCGATAAGAAAAGCGTTTATGTGGGCTGACTTAGCAAACTAGGAATTTCTCTTTGAACACGCCGCCTCCTGAAATTGGGGAAAAAAAAAATTACAAATTTATCTGATCGAAAATTAGTTTACTACTGATATTAAATCGAACTAATTTTTCGAACAGAAGAGCCAGAGTTGTGGGCTTCTTAAGCAAGCAAAGTGCCGTGCCTGAATAGAATTTCCCAGCATTCATGTTTGACTCCATAACGTCGAAATTATAAGGTTACCCCCCTTGGGCCCATCGTAATTTCGTCGAACGAACAACGTGACCGCTGCCGCCAAGAGAAATGGACGGCAGAGATTTTTCGACAGGTGGCGGGGTGTGGGCAGTCACGTGAGCGCCGGCGCTCGCGGATCCCGATTAACGCGGGAACACAGCTGGCCCGCTGCTGGCGGTTACGTCAGCACCGCGTTGGTCCACCGACACGGACTCGGAGCTGGGCGGTACATTCACCGCTCGGGGACGACACCCACCTCTTAAATAAAAGGATAGCACACCGTCTACCTCCATTAATTATTTTCTTTTTTTTAAATTCTCGCTCTCTCTTTTTTCCCTCCTTTTTCTTTTTCTTTCTCTTTCTCTTTCGGTTCTACTACGTGGATTTGTTGAGGAATACCTTGAAAAAAAAAAAATAGTTTAAATGATTCTTCCTTATTCAGTTTGTTTGTTGGAATTGTACATAAAAAATTAGATATGAACTGAAAAAAAAAAAAAAAAAACTAAGTTTATTTTCCTAAAATTGCTAATGCCCAATACTAGACACATCTCTAAACACTAGTTCGCATGATCAACAACAACAACAACTAAGTCTTTTATCACAAGTATTTAGGATAGGCTATATGAACCAAAAAAGAATCATGCCGGATTGATCACGTGGATAATCCCTCTCCATTCATTCATATCAAATGATTTCTCCTCATTTAAATCTCTAGAATTCATATCTTTTCGTATCACCTCCATCCATATTTTCTTCGCTCTTTTAACTTGTCCTACATTGATAAGTTTTCCTCGTCGAACGGATGCATTTATAGGTCTACGTTGCATATTACAAAACCATCGTAAGCGATTTTCTCATATCTTCTTATCGATGGGAGTTACACCTATTTTAGCACGAATATCTTCATTTCTCACTTTTATCTCTTCTAGTGTTGCCGTATATCCATCGAATCATGCGCATCTCTGTTACACTTATTTTCTGTGAATGACATTTCTTTATAACCCAGCATTCTGTGCCATATAATAAAGCTGGCCTAAATAGCAGTCACGCTAGCTCGCATAATCGATATGGAAAAATACTTAGTCAGTGCTTCATCCATCCAAATATGATAACACACAACAGAAGGAAACAATTGCCAATTAATCATGCATTCTGAAGTGAGGAATGACAACCACTACTATCATTCTGAAAAGCGCGTTCGGATTTTTAAATTTGCTTTCTTTCAAACAAACAGCCCCCCTTAACAAAGTAGTCATGAATACTTTTTCTTAAATAATAAATGTTATTATTGTTGTTGTTATTAAAGATTACGATGAATTTGCATTTTAAAAAAGGATAAAGGATTAAGAAAATGCAGTGAGTTGTAAGAATTGCATAATTCTATGCTTTTAGGCTGTTAAAGATTTATCGAAACCAAGTCCAATCATGCAACTTTAATGCTTTCCAAAAAAATTATTTAAAACTGATAATTTTCTTTTTCGAAAAGAATGTTACGCTCATAGAAAATCATTTACTTTTATAGTTAATTTGAGTAATTCGAATTGATTATTCTATTGTATATATCTGCGTAATTTTTGTTTATTTTAAAAAAAAATTCCCTCTACACTGTGAGTGGAAAATGATTGAAATCTATGAGATCAAGAAAACACCATTAGATCGAGTAATAATATAAATTATTGGATATCTTTAAAAATTATAAGAATATTTTACCCGATAGGAGACTCCAAGTCAACCTTAGTAAACCTAACTTTGGTACTTAGCAACTCACTCAATGCTGATGACAATGGAAAAAAAAAAAAAATCATATAATACAAAAGTTATATATTCAGAGAAAGATATTTTTTTTTTATATGACTTGCTGATTTATTCTGCTCTTTGAAAATGAATTATGTTGGATTAAATCAATTATACTCCATTATATTCTTGTTTAAAAAAAAAAAAAATTCTAATTTCAAGGTATTGTATTTTAAAATTTGGGCTTCAAGAAGCCAAACCGTTCGATGTATCAATAAATAGAAGACCGTTGATTTATGTTAAACATAGTACCAAAAAATCGACTGCATTTGATCCAAAGCGATTATATTTTAAAAAAACATAGCCCGTAGTATTATCCAAATTGAGTATCTATTAGAAGCTAAATTCGACACTTCTCACAAATTGAAATGAAAGGGTGATGTGACTAATTGGTTTCTTACTACAGACGATTGATTTTTAGATTTGTTTTTATTTTGTATTATTTTCTATTCTATATCTATCTAACTTCAAATTTGTTTATATCTAGCTATATATAGATTACGAAAACAATATCTGTCAGTGGCCTTAGCTCATGTCCGATGGGTCTTGTCTTGAATCTGTAAAAGATTCATAATTCGGCTCCAGATAGAAACTCAATTCAGTTAACATTTTGACCAAATTCATGTCTTATTTGGATTGGAGTGTTAAATATTTGGACATTTAGACAAATGCCAAGCTAATCTCCACCAATCTTAGGAAATATAAGCTACACAAATTAATAATTTGTCATAAATGTGAAAGAGACTCTAACCCAACTCAATTACTCACCCTAATCAACCTCTCCCCTTGAAATATGCCTCAACATCCAATTATTTTTGTAGTAGAGTTCAAAATCTAATTAATGGTGCTAACAACATTGACCCTTGATTTACTCCCCAAATCAAGGGTTTATGATTAAATTACTTGAATTTATAAATTGAGTTGACATTTATAATGACTATGTAAACACCATTACAATATAAAAACATAAATTTGGCTGTTTTTTTTTAACTCACAAGACAACATCAATGTGAATTAAAGTGTCTCTCACAAGTAATAGATCTCACACTCTTGGACTGTGAATCTTCTGCCGCCCAAATTATTAATAAAATTATCTTAAATCTAATGTAGTTATGGGATGTAATTTCTTTTTAAAAAAGAGTTAATTGCTGTGAGACTAATTGTACCATAGGAATAGTATAATTTATTAGCTCTTTAAGTTTAAAACTTTCAGTTTAGTCGCTGAACTCATAACGTCGTTAGTTAAGAGTTTCCTATTCTCACTCATATTTAACTTAAAGTATATTTTTTTTTAATGAAATCTCCAAATTATGCTCTTCTGGACATGCTTTGAGTGAGTTATTAGTGAGGGAGAGAAGGAGATTTCATAAAAATGTGCAGTTTAAATTAATTAAGGGTGAGAATATAACTATTGACTAAAGACTTTGGAAGTTCAAAGATTAAATTGAGAGTTTTAAACTCAAGAGTTAATAAATTCACTACTCCTACAATATAGGAGGTCTCACTATAATTAACTCTTTAAAGAATTACTCATAGTTATGTATCAAAGCTCCCATAAAAGAGAGAAACAAGCATCAAAAATCGAACATGAAATCCATATTTGGGTTAATTGCACTTAGACCCCCTGTAATATGAAAGATGTATAACTTATCACCCCTAAAGTTTAAAACTCTCACTTAAACCCCCTAGACTGCATAAAAAAACTAATAGGGAAGCTCAGACAAAGATATTTTTTCTGCAGTCCAGAGCTTCTAAGTGAGAGTTTGAAACTTTAGGAGTGATATGTTATACACCCCCATATTATAGGGGGTCCGAGTGTAATTAACTCTATTTTTTTTTCAAGAGTAAAGGAGAAGTTTCCAGTCAAAAGATAGGGTTTGAATTTTTTTTCTTAATACAGTGCTAGATTTGTAATGTCCCCAGTTAGAATCTGAATAGCGAAATACCAACAATATATTCATACACATATGCAAAGCCTCAATATAATAACAAAAATTAAAATAATTTACAATTAATCAGAGATTCATCTATAACAAAAATTAGCGATGATTATTTCTAACATCCTTGTCATGACAAGATGCCCAACATCACATTAAACCTTCACCATGTTAAAGCCACGAATATAAAAAGTTTCGCTTTGATTACTTTAAGTTCATAAAATCATTATAAATAACACTAACTCTTATCTTATATACAATTAAGATTATCCAAATTTTCTTTCTAAATTTAAATCTAAAACAAGATCTCTAACACACTTGGGAACGGGGAGACCTCTCTCTCCTATAATAATAAAATTAATAATCAGTCCGCCATATATAATATCAAGTATTTTTTAAGTAATAACCTTAACATCTACATTCTCTCATAACGAAAATCATATACATTATTCATTGCAAGTTCCACAAGTTGAGTAAATTTATCGTGGTAAATAATTTTCACATCCAAGAGGGATGCATTACTAGTAATAAAATCGTGCATATATTGTCTTTTCTCCATGTAAGAAAACAAACTTTATGAAAATAACTATCCAGTATGCGAATATCTCGAGAGAGAGAACAGTACCAAGTCTTTTAATTTTTTTTTATAAAAAAAATTAACTACAGTGAGATCCTTGTACTATAGAAATGGTATAGTTTTTAAGTTTAAAACTCTCAGTTTAGTTCATGAATTTCTAACTATATTAGTCAACAGTTTGCTATTATCACTCTTATTTTAAACTTAAATTGTATTTTCTTTATAAAGTTTTCAAATTACCATTTTCTAGGTATATTTTAGGTGAGTATTTAGTGAGTAAGAGAAAGTTAATTTGGAAATTTTATAAAAAAAATACAGTTTAAATTAAATAGGAATGGAAATCCTAAATGAACCGTGAATATTTTATAAAAAAGTCTCACTGTAATTAATCTATAAAAAAAAAAATACCAACATGAATGTGAATATGTGATCACATGCCACCTCACCCTTAAGTTTAAGTCCACAGATCTCAAAAACACGGGAAATTCTATATTCGCACGGCATTTGATTTAGTGAGCACCATTTTCCCCTATGTTGTAAATCACTTTACCGTAGGATGTGGGGCTCACTAAGTAAACTGAGGTGCTTATTTAGAATATCGCCAAAAACACATGGAAGCTGTGAAGCTCCTCTCCCCGAGAAATACTCTTATCCCCTAAATTATTAATCTTTTCCAAATCTTAATCCTAAACAAATTCAGTAAACTATTACTATTAGCATTTTTGGATTCTTCTGGGTCCTAATCACTAAACTAGTACCTATATAGAGGGTCTCGTGACAGAGTGAGAGGCCCCCTCTCTTGTTCTCTTCCTGCCATTTGCTCAAAGATTGTGTTTTTATAGATAAAAAGATGATCTTTTTGCTCTGCAACAGTCTCTCAATGCCGAGCTCCTGAGGTTTTGTTTTTGATCAAGCTCGGATTTTTCAGGTAGTTTCTTAGATTTCGATCTATACCCACTTGTATTTTTGCGGCATTTAACTAATTACAGTAGAAAGTTGGGAGCTTTAGAGCTTTTTGTCCATGGTTTTCACTTGTCTGAACAGGAGCTGAGGCAGCTGATTTCTTGGCTTTTTATATTATATAAAAAAAAAGTTTTGTTTTTTCTTAATCCTTTTTATTTTTCTTTTGGTTTTTAGTATAATTTAGATTGGACCACTTCATGTATCTAATAAATTCAACTGTTTCTTCTTCCCCTTTTTATCTTTGACACCCAATCACCTCATTCATACAGTTGTGCTCTCTCTCTCTCTCTCTCTCTCTCTCTCTCTCTCTCTCACATTGCTTAGTTAGCAATTAGTTCAATTGAATTAGGATTCTTTTCAATTCTCAATTCCCCTATTGTTGTCTAGTATAGTGAACAATTTGAGCTAGTTTTAGGAGTTTCTTGATTTGAGATTCCCTTGTTGAGTTCTAAATTCAGATACTCTGTCCTTTGATTTGTAGGGTAGTTCTTGATTTGGGTTTTGCCTGAATTCTACATTGAACTTGCATTTTTTTATTCTTTTAATAGGATTTTTCTTGAATGCTTGATTTGGGTTTACATTGAATTATACTCTGAGCAAGGCCCTTGGCTTTCAATCCCTTTGCTGGGAATTTTCCTAATTTGTTGACTTGGGTATCTGTTGAATCACCAGATTGAGCTAAGACAATGTCGAGGCCGCTCTACCGGGGACTCTCCGGCGGTGGCCGGATAACTAGCCTCGCCGCCTACAACGTGCCCGATGAAGATTCCAAGCCAAAGGACTTCACTAGCAATGGATTCGGGCACGATCTATCGAGCCCGACGGGGCACGGTAGAACCAAGCATGGCCTCACCCTTGCCCTCCTCAAGCTTGGCCTAGCTATCATTGTGCTGGCAGCCATCGCTTGCTCGTTCTACTGGAGTATGTCCATCTCCAAAGCATCCCAAGTTAGTATCCACCGGAGCTACCGGAGACTTCAAGAACAGCTCATTGTCGATCTTTTGGATATCGGAGAGCTCTCCCTTGGTACCTCCAGGTTGAAAGACTTGGAGTTTTGCCCTCCTGAATACGAGAATTATGTCCCTTGTTACTACAATGTCTCGGAGATTTTAGATTCAGCAGAGCAGTCTGATGTGATGGTTGAGTATGATCGCCAGTGTGTTCGGGGGACAGAGAAGGAGCGAGCTTGTTTGGTTCTGCCGCCGAGGAATTATAGGATCCCTCTCAGGTGGTCGACGGGGAGGGACTTCATTTGGAAGGAGAATGTGAAGATCACTGGGCAGGAGTTCTCATCCGGTAGCTTAACCAAAAGGTATACTCTATTTTGTGTCATTGGTGCCAATAGTAGTATAGTGCTTGATTCGTGGATTCATACGAGATTTCTGTCTGTCGATTGCTTGCAGGATGATGGTGGAAGAAGAGCAGATCTCGTTCAGGTCGGATTCACTGATGGTTGATGGAGTGGAAGACTATTCGCATCAGATAGCAGAGATGGTCGGGCTGAGAAACGAGTCTAACTTCAATGAGGCCGGGGTGAGTTCATCATCTAGTTTAACTTGATATCCGTTGTCTCTGCTCTTTTGAATGCGTGAAAAGAAACATGAAAAGAATAAGAAATTGTAGTTAATGTTCTGCTGCTGTTCGATAATTGGATATATTTCCATTTTTATTATGTGTTACGACAATTCTGATTTATTCCGGCCATAATGTTGCAGGTCAGAACTGTCTTAGATATAGGATGCGGCTTTGGAAGCTTTGGAGCTCACCTATTCTCAAAGCAGCTTCTAACTATGTGCATCGCCAACTACGAGCGCTCGGGTAGTCAAGTTCAACTTACTCTTGAAAGAGGTCTTCCTGCCATGGTTGGTTCCTTTGCATCAAAGCAGTTGCCGTTCCCCCAGCTCTCTTTTGATATGGTGCACTGCGCGAGATGTGGAATCGATTGGGAGAAGAATGGTAATTTTTTTTATATACTATTCGAATTTGTGGTGAAATGGATAGGCGCCGAGGATGTTTTTTCTAATTAATTGAGTAATTGAGTGCAAAAAACAACTGAAAAGCCGAACTGGTAGTTGTTTTATAACTTAGAGATGTAACCAGCGTTGATGATATCTCACTCACTCTCAAAGAATTAGCACGAAAAAAGATTCAAAGATTAATTTAGGCTTCGCATCAAAGTGATTTTCTATCAACTCTCAACGCATCAGCACGAAAATAGTTTTAAGAGTTCAGCGAATAACCATGCTAAGCAAAAGGATTTTTTTTTTCCAGCAGAATATCGTTATATTTCTTCAAGAGTTCAGATAAGATTGTTTATAAAAAGAAACTACGTGTACCATTTGTGCAAACAAATCAAAATCTAATAATAAAAATAAAATCCTAATCAAATCTAATCAGTTCTAAACATGTCTCATAAGATTCAAAATCTAATCAAATCTCATATAATCGTAATCAAAACTATCTAATCAAATATCATAGAATCCCTAATCGATTCAAACCTAATAAATTTCTAATCAAATCCAGGCATTTATTTAAACCTAATGAAATTTCTAACCAAATCTTGGCCTTTGTTGTTGCATTGGGCATGTGAATCATGTGTCTTTTTTAGAATTCGTTGTGTGACAATGTGTCATGTCCGTGTCATAACCATATCAGTAGTATATCTGTGTCTGTGCAGCATAGGCCACTTGTGTATTTGTGCATGTACAGCATGAAGAACGCATCAAAATGTAGCCGTAGCAACGATAGTAGCTAAAAACTATTTCCTCACAAACTGAATGATGCAGATGGTGTTTCCTTGGTCGAAGTGGACAGACTCTTAAGGCCTGGAGGCTACTTCGTGTGGACTTCGGTTACAAACACTCATAGATCTCTACGTGACAAAGAAAATCAGAAGAAGTGGACACAAATTCGTGATTTCGCTGAGAATCTATGCTGGGAAATGTTATCCCAACAAGAGGAAACAATTGTTTGGAAGAAAACCAGTAAAATGAAATGCTATAGTTCTCGGTAAGAAAATAATATACATTCGATAACAATCAAATGCTGTATTGGTTCATCATAATATAATTTTTGGTCTTTTATAGGAAAACTGGCCCTCCGATCTGTGGTAAGAGTCACGACACTGAATCTCCATACTACCAACCACTTAACCCGTGCATCGGAGGAACGAGAAGTCAGAGATGGATTCCCATTGAGGACACAACTCCTTGGCCTTCTCGTGCTAATCCGAACTCCACCGAACTTGCAGTTCATGGTAATTCATATGATCCTTCTCAAATTATTCTAGTTTTAATAGATTTTTAACAAATCATTCATATTTGTATCTATCATCAGGTTTGCACACGGAGGACATAGCTGAAGATGCAATAAATTGGAACTCCGCTGTTCGAAACTATTGGTCTCTTCTTTCACCTCTGATCTTCTCGGATCATCCGAAAAGGCCTGGTGATGAGGATCCATCCCCGCCTTTCAACATGCTCAGAAATGTGATCGACATGAATGCTCGATTTGGTGGGTTCAATGCTGCGCTCTTGGAAGCAGGAAAATCCGTCTGGGTCATGAATGTTGTTCCTACAAGTGGTCTGAATTATCTCCCTCTCATCCTTGACAGGGGATTTATCGGCGTGCAGCATGACTGGTATGCATGTCCAACTCTCCCCAACTTTCATGTTATGTACTACTTGCAATTCAATGGTCCAAGTCAGGTCGACTCTGATTTGAGTTTGGATGTATCTGCTATGATGTAAAAGGCTTGTCATGTGGACAACCGAGCCTGATAGTGCGTTATTATTGTTACCCACACAAGCAGGTCGCAGATCCGTACTTGACCTCCTGTTTGTTACTTAACCTCTGAAGCTTTTCACTAGCCTTTATTTCTTGTGTCTTTAGGAATGCAGTCACCTCACCTGGCTTGAAAATTGAAAAAATAATCATGTACAGTAAAAAGTTTGAGAGCATTCAAACACAAACTCATGCCAAGAACTAGGCTACACCTGATGTATACAACAAGAAGTAAGCCGCCGTTTATCCCTAGTATTTGGAGTAGGCTACATGAACCAAAAGAGAATCACGCCGGATTGATCACATTGATGATCCTTCTCCACTCATTCCTATCGAGCAATATGTTTTGATTTATGGCTCTAGCATCCATATATTTTTGTATCACCTCCATCCATATTTTTTTCGGTCTTCTCTTTACTCTTTTAACTCGTCTTACATTTATAAATTCTTTCTGTCGAACTGATATATTTGTAGGTCTATATCGTATAGACTACGCCTGATGTATGATTTGTATAAATGTCTTGTATCTTCTAGCAAATATTTTTTGTTTAGAAAACTAATAAAAACATATATTTTTATCTCTAATCAGGTGTGAAGCATTTCCAACATATCCAAGAACTTATGACATGGTGCACGCCGAAGGATTGCTATCACTTATGACTCCTCATCTGCGTAGGTGTTCCACATTTGACATATTTGTGGAGATTGATCGCATTCTACGGCCAGAGGTACTACAATGCTTCTTTTGGTAATTATTTATGATTGAAACAATTCATAGGTTGGGGTTTTTCACTGTTCATGAGAAACGTACTACAAATGAAGTATGCGGGATGGAAAATTTTTTGCTTTTGGCTTAATTCTAGTATAGAAACTATGAATAAAATCAAGAGGGATATCACTTAAATGAAAAAACAACCAACAAACTTAATCCGTATCAGGTTGAAAATTGTGGTTTTCGGCTTCAATTGTTAGGCACATTTATTAACATATGCGTATTCAGTGACAGTGGAGTAGGGTGGTAGAAAGAAAAAAAAATGTTATTTGGATGTTTCTAATTTTGTCAGTTCATCAAAACTAGTCTTACGAGCATAATAAGATCAATATATATATATATATATGTATGTGGGATTACTGTAGGCGAGCCGTCAGCTCGGGAAAAGTTACGTGAGTTAGCGGCAAAACTATAATGATCCAATAATTTTTCTTCAATTTTTTTTACAATTACTATCTTTATCTCCTTAACTTCTTTCGGATTAAATTTCATAAATTTTCTAGTTCATTTACCCTTTCACCAAGTTCATACCAAATGTTTTATTCATTGAAAACCATTAATTTTGTGTTAACTTGATGAAGGACTAAATCAAAACTAAAATCCAAAAAATTGGGTATGAGTGAACCCTAGGGAGTCGAGATCATAATCCAAAATAACTTTTTAAAAAAGATTATTGGAGATAGTGGAAATGAACTGCAGTTCAGGTAACTTGCATGAGCTGTCAGTTCATTTCCATTTTTCTTATATATATATATATATATATATATATAGGGATTACTGTATGTGAGCCGCCAGCTCAGGAAAAGTTACGTGAACTAAACTATAATAATCCTATGATCTTTCTTCAATATTTTTTTTGTAATTGTTATCTCTACCTCCGTAACTTTTTTCGGATTAAATTTCATAAATTTTGGATTTCATTTACCCTTTCATCAACTGTATATAAAATATTGTATTACTTGAAAACCGTTAATTTTGTGTTAACTTGATGGAGGACCAAATCAAAACTAAAACCCAATAAATTGTGTAAGAGTGAACCCTAGGGGATCGAGATCATAATACAAAAGAATTTTTTTTTAAAATATTATTGGAGATAGTGGAAATAAATTGTAGCTCAGATAACTTGCGTGTCAGCTCATTTCCATTTTTCTCATATATATATATATATATATATATTGATGATAACTACCCATTGAAACCAGAGATGCTTGTATCCAGCTTGCGACCTTTCAATAACTCAACTACTATTTATGAACTTGTAGCAGAACCTTGGAAGATAACATGTTTATGTATCTCTACTCATAACTTTTGAAATGTCACCTCCGGTAATTAATAATATAATAGGAAATCTCGGTATTGTGAATCTTAGTTGCCTTAAGCTTTTCCATGCCTACTTTCTACTAGAATTTTTAAAATTGAAATCCCAACGGTAACAATAATAAAGAGATGATGGTAACGGTAATTTATATTTATCTTGGGTCGTACAATAATAAAGAGATGATGGTAACGGTAATTTATATTTATCTTGGGTCGTACAACTTCCTACGGCACAATTATGTGTTTAGATCAAATCAGCAATTGAGTTTTAGTAATTTAATAGAAATTTTTTGTTTTCGGTCTAGAGCCTCATCTCCCTCTATTTTATGGGGCTGATCCCTTATTCAATTGTAATAGAGTTTGTGCGTTTGTGTAAGGCCTCTCGGGTAGCGGAATGCCATCAACATATTCCTGTAAGAATTAAAATAATTTATAATTAGTCACGGATTCTAGATTCATGAGAATCATTATAAAATACACTAACTCTTGCCTTATATGACCATTTGAGCTGGGTAGAGTAAAATTCACATGTAGTAAAGCACTGACACTGACATTGCGTGCAGGGTTGGGTGATCATTCGCGACACAGCCTCTCTCATCGAAGGCCTGCGACCTCTAATAGCAAGATTGAAATGGGATGCACGGGTTATGGGGCTGGATGGTAACAGCGACGAGAAGCTGCTAGTCTGTCAGAAGCCCTTCTTCAGGAAACAGCTGTAACGCCCACCTCGGCTCAGCGGATTCATTATCTACACATTCATCATATATATAGTTCCATCAAGGACTCAAGTAGAAGGAAGTTTACAATGGAGTAAGGTTAAACTCTTCGTCGGCAGCAGGACCTCTCACATTTGCTGTGGAGCCGTAAGGTCTCCATAGACCCACCCTGTAATTACGTGAAATCTAGAATCGAAGAATATAGCATAGGCAATATATATGATTTCGAAGCTCAATATCAAGGATAGAGAGTGATGATTGTCACATTGTGATGAAGGATATCAAATAAAGGGAGGGGTGCTGGCTGCAGTATATATATATAGATAAGAGCTGTGGGATATATTCTTTTGTTTCGTTATATTATTTTTCTCTGTAACAATTTGATGGTCTTCAGTATGTACCTTAATTTGGTCTGTATACTGCTCATCTTAAGTCGAAATTTGAATCAAAATACAATAAGCAAATATTGCGGCTGATCAGTCTGCGGAACTTGTCTCTGTCTTCTCTCTTTATATTGATTTGTTGATTCAATTATTTGTTAATACATCTCAAATGTGTCGTTGAGATGTTTTAGTTTCCGATTAAAGCAATGTAGTATAAAACATTGTAGCTAAAGGTATGTGTTGGCAATGAAAATTTCTAAGTAAACAGAGTTTTTCACAACTGAACGCGGAGCTAACTCCGCAGCTCCGCGTTTGGCTACTTTAGCCTCGCGTTTGAACAAAACGCGGAGCTATTTAATAGTTCCGCGTTTAGCTATTTTAGCCCCCGTGTGAGTAAAATGCGGAGCTAATCAATAGCTCCGCGTTATGGTCTTTTAGCTCCGCGTTTTGATGCGATTAGCTCCGCGTGAGCAGATAACCAAAATCTCAAATTGGTTGAGATTATGATTTGGGCTTATCCAAATACTCAAATTAAGTCTGATCAGAACTCTAAATCAAGATATTTAAATCAAGACTAAGATATTTGATTGGAATCCTTGATGAGAACAAATTCTATTTAGATAGAAACTTTCAAATCATCATAAGGCTATAAATACCCTCTTGGGGAAGTCCTAGAGGTCTGGTCTTTTTCAGTCTTCTTTTCTTCTTTTCGGCATCCTGAAGAATTCAAGTTACGCATAGAGTCTTGAGTTCGTGAAAGACCAGAGAAGATCGTCTACAGTTGGCCGTCATCTTCAGGAGAGAAGATTTCGACGTCAGATCGTCCAAAAGAGCTGCTTGACAGATCCCATCGCCACAGATCCCACACTTTTGTAAAAGAGAGCGATTGAGATATAAAATCCTCTCGTTTGTTCTTTTTATTTTGTTCTCTTTCATTGTAATTCGAGTTTATTCAATGGAAGGAAGGCGAGGAAATTCCGCTGCGAACAAACTGGCGACCACAGTGGGAGACGTCTCTTTCACTAGAGAAGAGATTGTGGCGCAATCTGACGTCGAGAGGATAGGATCCGACGTAGACATACTGGTCGTTGAAATCGACCAGCAGAAGTACGAGAAGTACCTCTCCTCTGAATCAGGTAACCTGGACGAAACACGACACTATCGTCGCGTGCGCTCCAATACCCGAGCAACGGGTAAAAAGGTATCCACCGATGAACGAGGATCCTTAGAGACTTTGGCCATAGAGCCGGTGTTTGGACAGAAAATCCTAGCAGATGATGACCTCTCTACTGCCGAAGAAGGCCTGGGAACTGGATTGTCCAGAATCCAACTCCGAAATAGAAATCGAAGAGCAAGGCGAAAAGCCCTCAAAGTCCGCATTGAACGTGAGGCTAATTTCATAGAACGCGAGGCTATGGTCCCTCGCAAACTGACTCGCGCTAATCGCGAGATCAGTCATTATCGCGTTAAACGCGAAGTTACAACTTGCGTTGATCGCAAGGAAAAGCCAGCGTGTTATTCTCCACGCGAGGCTATTACTGAGCTTAGCGAGAAACGCGAAGCCAGTAAGATTTGCGTTAATCGCAATATCTCTGACACTCGCGATAAATGCGAGTATAAAATCTCCTTAAAACCAGCATGTGATTTTCCATGCGAGGCTATTACTGGGCCTAACGATAAACGCGAAGCCAGTACAACTTGCGAGAAACGCAAGACTTTTGACACTCGCGACGAGGATAAAAATTCTTTAAAGCCAGCATGTGATTCTTCATGCGAGGCTACTACTGGGCTTAGCGATAAACGCGAAGCCAGTAGCATTTGCGATAAACGCAAGATTTCTTACACTCGCGAGAAACGCGAGGATAAAAATTCCTTAAAACCAGCGTGTGATTCTCCACGCGAGGCTATTACTGGACTTAGCAATAAACGCAAAGCCAGTACAACTTGCGAGAAACGCAAGACTTTTGACACTCGCGATAAACGAGAGGATAAAAATTCCTTAAAACCAGCATGTGATTCTCCATGCGAGGCTACTATTGGGCTTAGCGATAAACGCAAAGCCAGTAGCACTTGCGATAAATGCAACATTTCTTACACTCGCGAGAAATACGAGGATAAAAATTCCTTACAGCCAGCGTGTGATTCTCCACACGAGGCTATTACTGGACTTAGCAATAAACGCGAAGCCAGTACGATTTGCGAGAAACGCAAGATTTCTTACACTCGCGAGAAACGCGAGGATAAAAATTCTTTACAGCCAGCGTGTAATTCTCCACGCGAGGCTAATACTGAGCTTAGCGAGAAACGCGAAGCCAGTAGTACTTGCGAGAAACGCAAGATGCCTCACCTCGGCGTAAATCACGAAGATGATTGGCAAATTGTCGTTAATCGTAAAAATCGAGCTAGACGCGAAGTTATGACTTGTGTTAATCACAAAAGTAAGCCAGCGTGCAGAAATTTTCTTCCACGCGGGGCTAAGATTCCAAAAGGTAAAATTCTGAAAAAACGCCAAGCCAGCGTAAAACGCGAGGCTAGCTTAGCAAATCGCGAAGCTAACTTCAGGCCAGCGTGTGATGGATTGTCTCCACGTGAGGTTACTGAATTTAGTTATGAAACTGACCAAAGTGCCAAAATTCGCATAAAACGCGAGAAGCCAGCATGTAGTAAAAACTCCCCATGCGAGGCTATTGAACTTGAACAAAAATTTGAGCCAAGCGTTAAACGCGAAGCCAATGATTCTTGCGCTAATCGCAAAATAATGCCAGCATGTGAGGATACTCCTTTACGCAAGGCTAAACAAATAGAAGTTAAACTTCTGCAAAAACGCCCAGTCAACGTAAAACGCGAGGCTAGCGTAAAACGCGAGGCTATGTCCCAACCCCGCGTAAATCAGCCATTATACAGAATAAAGGTTGATAAGTATAGCACAGATAACGTCACCAGTCATGGGGGGTTACAGCAGGCTCCTGGACTCCTCCATCAGCCAAGTGGGCCCCATATCCAAAATATAACTGAAAATTCTCTATTTTCTAAAATATTTGATCTCAGAGATTATTTAACAAGTAAAAAGAAAACGAGTCAAACTCAGTCACATTTGACATGCCATTGCGAGCAAATAATATCAGCTGTACTGAATAGTTGCTGCTGTGGTAAGAAAAGAATTTCTTTATTCAATAGAATAACTGAGTCTCATACTCCGAAAAGGAGGAAGAATAATTTGAGATATCAAATCAGGGAAAAAGAGGTAAAGGCGGTGACTTCAAATATGGTCGGTAAAGATAAGAAAGCCATGGAAAAAAGACACGAGTCAGATGCAGATGATGAACAATCTCGCCATCTTACTCGATTCAAGTCAGGTATTGTCGCTCCTCGAGATTATAGGAGACTTGCAAAAGATTCCTACGACGATGACTTCGACAATTCAGCCATAACCTCTTCACATTCATACATTTCTTCCCGACCAAGAAGGCTCGCATCACATATGGTGGATAAATCCGATGATGTCGACCAGAGGTTAGAAGCTCAGAAACAAATGATTCTAAGTCAGCAAAAGGCCATTGATGACCTCAAATTAATACTTCTAAAATTGGTCGAAAATACCCAGAAGATAGCCGACGATAAGGCTAAAACTTCTTCGGAACCGCCACCTAAGACAAATGAAGAAACTAAAGAAGAAAAGGCTTATTCGATACATGAGGATTATGACAAATACTCTTTCCATGATCCTCATGGAGAAAAGATCGAGAAATTGCAAAGCCAACTGGATGCCTTAATGCACAAGAAAGAATTAAACGAATCGGGGGTTTCAAGGTCATATCCGCCCGAGTGGGACTTTACTCCTTATCCAGAAAAATATAATCCTCTCAAATTAGAGTCATATGATGGGAAAGGATCTCCCAGTCAACACATTTATTACTTTTTGTCCCAAGCAGGACATTTGATGGGCAATGACCCGGTTATGACCAAAGTATTCGCAAGTACCTTGCGAGGGCCTGCCTTTACATGGTTTATGCAGTTGCCCCCGGGGACCATAAATGCTTGGTATGATGTCCAGAAGCAGTTCTTTGTGCGTTTTTTTTAGGATGATACCGAGATATCGGTTCATTCCCTTCTTGCGACGAAACAAGGGGAACAAGAAAACGGTAAAAGACTTTATAGAACGCTTCAGGGAAAAATCCGTGTATTGTCGACACGCTATGATCCAGGAAACTCTGGTGGAAACCTGCAAGTATAATCTTAGGACCGGTGTGCTGATAAGAATGGGAGTTGTAGAGTCCAAAACTTGGAATGATCTACTGAAGCAGGGAGAGCAGGCGGAAGATATAATTCGCCGGATTGAGTAATCTCGTAGCACGAGAAACTCTATGAATAACATGCCATATCCACGGAATCCTAAAAATAAAGGGAAGGCTGTGATGACGTCAGTTGTAGATCCAAAGCCAAGACCTCAAAATCCGAGAGGTACAGGTCAGAATAGGTCTCGACAAGATAGAACTTATACATTCAAGACGGAGCAGACAGGTACTCTATTCCATCTCCTCCTCAGAAAGGGCTTGCTAAAACTTCCGAAAAATGAAAAACCGGAAGACGTTGGTAAAACCAACGACCCTAACTATTGCCTGTATCATCGGAACGTCGGGCACCTAATTAAGGATTGCTATTCTCTTAAGAACCGAATTCAGGCATTGATACAAGCTGGAGTTCTCACACTTAAAGATGATCAAAAGAAAGTTTCTGTAAATATGACAACTTTGGTAGTTGGAACCAATAAGTTTCCTGCCAGAGCGATCCCTGTACCTGTAGGGAAGCCAATATCGATACCAAGCACGGGCAACCCGCACTTGCAAGCTAGCCCCTTGGGTACGCTCCGAACCACAGCTGCGATAGAATCGTCCTCATTGGTTAACAGCTGGATTTGGCTGGGGGTGCCGAAAATATTGACGATAATAAATATCATGTTGTTTCCGCTACTTTTACTAGCCATTGGAATGGCTAATTGGGTGCTATAAATAAAAATATTTTATTGCTCAATACTGTTAAAGCGGCAGGAAGAGGAGATCAAGTTCCCCCCCAACCCTATCATACTGGGGGTAAAACTATGATCAACTACTCAATGCTGTTAAAGGCAAGGGGAAGAGAAAATCAATTCCTCGACAACTCACCATGCTGAGGGAAATAGCATGGCTAGCCCAACGCAAACGACGATTAGTAAAGGCTAATCAAATCCGTTGATAGCTGAGGGTTTGTTAAAAATCCCATAAACTCTGTCATGTTAAATCTTACATCTGACAGTATGATTTGGATTATTTCCATCTCCGTTCAACTTACGCGTGAGAGCACTTGGACTAGGCATGTGCAATTAGGTGCCTCTGCCGAAATCTGCTGATCCTGACCCGATCATCTTGGTATGTGCAGTTCAAGTTACGCATCAGAGCCTTGAATTGCCTCCATCAATCTAAGGCATGCGCAATTAGGCGCCTCTGCCGAAATCTGATAATTATAACAACAATCATCTTGACATGTGCAGTTCAAGTTACACATGAGAGTCTTGAATTGCCTCCACTTGTTCAAGTTACGCAGATAAGCACTTGAACTTCTTGAAGCTAGGCATGCGCAATTTGGCGCCTCTGCCGAAATCTGATGATCCTGACCCGGTCATCTTGGTGTGTGCAATTCAAGTTACGCATAAGAGGCTTGAATTGCCTCCACTTGTTCAAGTTACGCAGATGAGCACTTGAACTTCTTGAAACTAGGCATGTGCAATTTGGCGCCTCTGCCGAAATCTGATGATCCTGACCCAGTCATCTTGGTATGTGCAATTCAAGTTACGCATGAGAGTCTTGAATTGCCTCAACTTGTTCAAGTTACGCAGATGAGCACTTGAACTTCTTCTTAAAAAACTAGGCATGCACAATTTGGCGACTCTGCCGAAATCTGATGATTCTGACCCGGTCATCTTGGTATGTGCAATTCAAGTTACGCATGAGAGTCTTAAATTGCCTCCACTTGTTCAAGTTACGCAGATGAGCAATTGAACTTCTTAAAAAAACTAGGCATGCGCAATTTGGCGCCTCTATCGAAATCTGATGATTCTGACCCGGTCATCTTGGTATGTGCAATTCAAGTTACGCATGAGAGCCTTGAAGTGCCTCCACTTGTTCAAGTTACGCAGATGAGCACTTGAACTTCTTCTTAAAAAACTAGGCATGCACAATTTGGCGCCTCTGCCGAAATCTGATGATCCTGATCCGATCATCTTGGCATGTGCAGTTCAAGTTACGCATGAGAGTTTTGACTTGCCTCCACTTGTTCAAGTTACGCAGATGAGCACTTGAACTTCTTGAAGCTAGGCATGCGCAATTTGGCGCCTCTGCCGAAATCTGATGATCCTGATCCGGTCATCTTAGTATGTGCAATTCAAGTTACGCATAAGAGCCTTGAATTGCCTCCACTTGTTCAAGTTACGCAGATGAGCACTTGAACTTCTTGAAGCTAGGCATGAGCAATTTGGTGTCTCTGCCGAAATCTGATGATCCTGACCCGGTCATCTTGGTATGTGCAATTCAAGTTACGCATGAGAGCCTTGAATTGCCTCCACTTGTTCAAGTTACGCAGATGAGCACTTGAACTTCTTGAAACTAGGCATGCGCAATTTGGCGCCTCTGCCGAAATCTAATGATCCTGACCCGGTCATCTTGGTGTGTGCAGTTCAAGTTATGCATAAGAGTCTTGAACCGCCTCCACTTGTTCAAGTTACGCAGATGAGCACTTGAACTTCTTCCCTACCATGCATGTGCAATTAGGCGTCTCTGACAAAATTTGATGAATCCTAACTCGATCATCTTGGTGTGTGCAGTTCAAGTTACGCATAAGAGCCTTGAACCGCCTCCACTTGTTCAAGTTACGCAGATGAGCACTTGAACTTCTTTCTTACCAAGCATGCGCAATTAGGCGCCTCTGTCAAAATTTGGTGATTCTTACCCGATTACCTCGGTATTATCAGTCTAAGTTACGCAAATGAGTCTTGGATTGTTTTTACCGAAACTATGAACCATCTATTTGTTGAGCAAGCAAAATTCTTGAAGCCAACAGATAAAGAGAAAAAGAATTATCTTTATTCATGAAGCAAAAGGTTACAGAAAAAGAGGGAGTTATAACTCTCCCAAAAAGCTTCAACCTATTCATCGACTCATCAATAACCCGACAACTAATCTCTTCCATAGAGTGTTGAAATTCCTTGGTTTACATGCAAAAGATCTCCTCTGCAAATGTCAATTATAATCTGTTTAAAGCTCTTAGTGGATCATCTGAAGATACTGCTACAAGAATCCTAATGAAAATGCACAAGTTGGATTCGACATGCTACAAGCCCTTAGATAATCATCTCTATCACTTTAAAAAGCAACAGAGATTGTCATCTAACAGAAATGGTTCTCAAGATAACTTAATGAGCTGCCGCAGAGTTCTTGTAACTCCTTCAAAAGTTTATCTCTTGGAGCCAGAGTTTGAAACCTGCAACTATATTGTAAAGCATATGCTTCTGACTTCCTTAGAGTTACTTTTGCTGATGAAGGCTGGTAGAGCCACATGCACTCCTCTTCAAGAAGGATCTGGTCCGAATACTCCGCTGCAAAAGAAGAATCAAGAGTTAGAGAAAACTCGAAAAATCTTCTAAGTATAAAAATGCAAAGTTAAAAAATAACTTCGCGCGCAGCTGAGGAAATAGCCTCGCGTTGAAACGCGACTGCTAGTCAAAATAGCCTCTCGTTAAAACGCGACTGCTAGTCGAAAATAGTCTCGCGTTGAAACGCGACTGCTAATCAAAATAGCCCCATATTTCAAACGTGAGGATAACGCGATAACTTCGTGTAAGAAGACCAGAGTTCTTCTCCGTCTTCCCCTTTCTTCCTAAGCCTTACGGCCGGAGAACGGCGATCTCGCCAGTTAAAAAATGGTTGGTCGGATAAAACCGAGCCAAAACACTCCAAAATTGACTTAAGGAGTCTAAAAGTTGAGAATTTCTACCTCCAATTGGTGCAGCATGGACTGGCTCGCCATTATGGCCACTGCCTTGGCCGTCGCCGCCTCTACTAGTGCCGGTCGCCGATGGTGAGGAAGCGTGCGATGCCGTACTCTTCTTAGATGACATCCTAGTGATGGAAAATCTTTGGAAAGTCGAAAAAAGTTCGGTTGAAGATCATCCCTTCAAATTGATTCGCCTGAGTCGCCTGAGCTCTAAGCACTTCAAATTCTTCGGATAAAATGAAGAAGAAGAAGAGCTTGAGGTTCTATTTAAATGATCTGCCTCTTGGTATTCGGCGCGAAAGACAAAGCATAAGTAATTACTAAGCTATTAATTGAGAAATTACTGAACAGTTAATGAGCACTGAAAAGCGAAGCTATTTAGCTCCGCGCAAGTGAACAAAACGCGAGATAAACTTGGTATTTTAACTCTGCGTTTCCAAGTTGAAAATCCAAAGTATTTCAAAATTTGCTAAGTTCTAAACCATTTTGAAAACTTTGGAGGAGGTTTTATTGGCAGTGAAAATTTCTAAGTAAATAGAGTTTTTCACAACTGAACGCGGAGCTAACTCCGCAGCCCCGTGTTTGGCTACTTTAGCCTCGCGTTTGAGCAAAATGCGGAGCTATTCAATAACTCCGCGTCAGTTCCGCATTTAGCTATTTTAGCCCCGCGTGTGAGTAAAACGCGGAGCTAATCAATAGCTCCGCGTTCTGGTCCTTTAGCTTCGCGTTTTGATGCGATTAGCTCCGCGTGAGCAGATAACCAGAATCTCAAATTGGTTGAGATTATGATTTGGGCTTATCCAAATATCCAAATTAGGTCCGATCAGAACTCTAAATCAAGAGATTTAAATCAAGACTAAGATATTTGATTGGAATCCTTGATGAGAACAAATTCTATTTAGATAGAAACTTTCAAATCATCCTAAGGTTATAAATACCTTTTTGGGGAAGCCCTAGAGGTCTGGTCTTTTTTGGTCTTCTTTTCTTCTTTTCGGCATCTTGGAGAATTCAAGTTACGCATAGAGCCTTGAGTTCGTGAAAGACCAGAGAAGAACGTCTACAGTTGGCCGTCATCTTCAGGAGAGAAGATTTCGACGTCAGATCGTCCAAAGGAGCTGCTTGACAGATCCCATCGCCACAGATCCCACACTTTTGTAAAAGAGAGCGATTGAGATATAAAATCTTCTCGTTTGTTCTTTTTATCTTGTTCTCTTTCATTGTAATTCGAGTTTATTCAATGGAAGGAAGGCGAGGAAATTCCGCTGCGAACAGTGTGAAGCGGTGATGTTATCTTTATCTTGGGTAGATTGTTTTTAGGGTTAATAACACTTAGATCCTCTGTAGTATGAGAGATATATAAGTTATCATCCCTAAAATTTAAAATTCTCACTTAGATTTTTTAGATCGCGAAAAAATATCTCGGTCTGAAGTATCCTGTCGGTTTTTTTTTATGGTTTAGAGAGTCTAAATGAGAGTTTTAAACTTTAGAGGTGATAAGTTATACACTCCCAATACTACAGTGAGCCTGAATTAACCCTTATTTTTATTGCTCAAAAGTTCTATGATGGAAGTTTCCAAAGGAGCACACCATTTTTCCTAGTGAGTCTTTTTCCAGAACGAAACCTACTTCCAGAACGAACCAAAAATACACTATTAAACGAACCAAAAATACACTATTGAAGGAGCTTACTAGGAAAGTGGTGTGCTCTTTTAGAAACTCCCTTGGACTTTACAAATAATACCATCCCTTCACTAAATTTTCTTACACAATATATATATATTTTTACTTACTCCTCCCAAATTATGTTAGTTTTGTCACTCCTTCCTCCGCAACGAAAATTTATTTTACAACAGAGAGGGTTTTGCTTTAATTTAGCGAAAGAGCATGAATTCCAACTAGAATTTCTAAAGGAGCACACACTAACAAACTTTTATTGCAAGTTTGCTATTAAAATTTTCATACCCTATTATTTTTGTCATCAATCTTATCTCTCCCAAAGAATATTTATGTCTAGTATTAAATTTTGGACAGTATTATTTTCTATTAAGAGTTAGATTTTAGATTGTATTATTTTTCGTTCAAAATTTGATTGTAGATGATATTATTTCCGGAGCGAGCTGCAGGCAAAGGAAAGGAAAAAGGCATGCGACTATGGGCCATATAGGAGTGGACTACATCGAGGGAGGTAAAAGCCAGGGAACACATATGATGGATTTGGTGTTGTGGGTTAGAGGAAGGAGAAAGAGAGTGGAAGGTTTGGAAATTTTTGATGTGCTCACTAATAAAATCCTTTCTTTTTAAAAGTAGGAGTGTGCTCACTAAACAAGGTGTGCTCGCTAGGACGATTGGTGTGCTCGTTTAGAAATGCCCTTTCCCGACTCAAGGGATGCGAATCAAAATAAAAATAAAAAAAAAGGTCCCTCCATTCCTTCATCATTCCCCATCTCCTCTCAACCCCCCCCGCCCCCCCCCCCCCCACCCCAAAAAAAAAAAAAAAAAAAAAAAAAAAAAATCAAATAAAACCTTCATCATGGCGATGGCAGTGGCGACGACATCTGACTCGATCCCCATCGTCGACCTCCGCCTCCTCTCCCAGTCGGACATCAACTCCCTCGCCCTCTCCTCCCCCCACTCCTTCAACCTCGACACCCTCTCCGACGTCGTCCCCAAGATCGACCGCTCCGTCTTCAACGAATCCGCCGGCAGCCGCAAGCAGACCTACTCCCGCCTCCCCCTCTTCCACCAATCCCAATCCCAAAACCCCCACCAATCCCAATCTCAGCCCCAAAACCCTCAACCGCAACCTCAGCCCCACAATCCCCCGCTCCCCCGCCGCCGCGGCCGCCCCCGCCTCCACCCCCTCCCCAACCCCCCTGCCGCCGCCGCCGCCGCCGAGGCGCCCCCCGACCTCGGCCGCCAGGAGAATCTCCAGATCGTCTCCATTTTAAAGAAACTCTTCGAATCCCGCGGGAAATGTAGCTACAGGGTCAGCGACAAGAGGGAGATGAAGAACGAGAAGAATGAGAATGATAATATTAATAATAGTAGTAATAATGATAATAAAAGCATTGTTTTGGTTAGGGATGCAGATAGTGAGGTAAGGAATGGGAAAGGGGAGGCGGTGGACCTGGCTGTGCTGGCGGGGACGGAGGATCTTTTTGGTCCGGAGATCCAAAGGCGGACGGACGGGTTGCGGACAGAGGAGCAGATACTTGGGTACATGACGGGGCTGGACGGGCAGTGGGGGAGCAGGAGGAAGAAGAGGAAGGTGGTGGATGCCACGGTGTTTGGGGACGGGTTGCCAAAGGGGTGGAAGGTGTTGCTGGGTCTGAAGAGGAAGGAGGGGATAGTGTACTTGAATTGTCGGCGATATGTTAGGTTTGCTTCTGAGAATCTAATTTTTTTTGGTTACTTTTAGAGGAAATTTTGAACATGACATGTCTTTAGATTTATGTGCTCTGGAGATTTGAATGTGATTAGTTGTTATGTAGGGTTTCTTGAATTTGCGTAGATCACATGACTAATGCGTAGTTAGGTAAATCCCTACTTGCTTATTTAGTGGTATATGTAGGAACTTTCCCCCTTCCGTGGGTGTAACCAAAGTATACTTTTTTGTTAATGCTTTGCATACTAGAAATGACAAAACCCAGCTTCAGAAGTTGCATAAATAAAAAGTATATACACACATGCACACAAACGTAGTTTGTATAATGCTTTTGTACGTTCCCTTAATATAGCTATAACGGTAACGTAACGTTTTGCCTCTGTTAGGTTATGTCGCATATAACGTAACACATAACGTAGGTTACACAATTTCCTATTTATTTAGTCAAAATAAATATAAACTATATAAAATAATTTTAACAAATTGAAATATAAATATAAAATATTTAAAAAAAGAATATAAAACCATTTTATAATCATAATCTATTCTAATTTTAAATTTTACAAAATTTTTCACATTTATATTCATAAATTATATTAAGTCTGCAACCGTAATTCCAGTCATCATTTAAATAAGAAAAAAATATTTCAATTTTTCATTTTAGTTCCAGTTATTATCATTGTTGTAATTTATATTTTGTAATATTCAATTTATCTTATTTGTAATTATTGATTTCAGTTTAGTTAAAAATTCAATATCATCAAAAAGATATTTCAGCAATCGGAGAGGAATTACAAGTGAACAAGAAAACAATCGCAAATTAACAAGTTAGCAATTCCACAAGTAATCAAACAAGTAACAACTAATCAAGTAATAAAATTACAGCAATTCGCTAATAATCAAAATAATAATCAACAACAATATAGAAATTACTAAAACATATCTGTAAATAACTTAACATAACGTAATTTAATGTAACATTACGTAATATAACGTAAAATAACATAAAAAACGTATTATTACGGTGCATTGAGTTATTTCTAGTTGTTACGTAGCGCCGGGGTTCCGTTAGGTTACGTAATGCAATATAACGGATTTCATAATGTGTTATTTTCAACATTGGTTCCCCTCTCAATGCAAACCACCACCAAGATAGAAAAAGGAGTTCTATCAACTATGAAGATTAGATTTGGTAATTAAAATAACTGTTAGTACAATGCATACTCATGCAAAGGATATAATTGTATATAATTACATGCAAAGTGAAATTTAAAACGTATGATGATATTGAGCTAATGTAAGCCTGTTTTTAGGAACTGAACTAATTCTACTATTCTAGCGATGCATTAAGTAATTTTGTAGAATTTTAACAAATTATAAAATATATTTATAAAATTCAATTTTTCTCTAAACAATGACAATTACAATGGATGTTTGTGTGTGTGTGTGTGACGATGGTAGGAGGTGAGGCACGAAGAGTCCTTTTCAATCTCAGTAAATGTCCCATAATCATTTGAAATAACCATACATCACACATGCCTTAGCCGTGATTTATTGTTTTTGCTGAAATATATTAATTAATGCAAAACTATTTTGCAAGATCCCTTGAAAAGTTTGCATCACTTATCTAACTCACCCACTAACTACAGAGAAATTTTTATTAGATTTTCAGAGATTTACTTGGTCATATTGGGCAAAGGTTGAAACTACTAAATTCCGGCAAGCAGCACTAAATCTGAATTTATGGGAAAGTAGGGAGTCACTACTAAAGTACTAATTTTCCATGTATTAGAAGTCTCGGACAGCAGTACCTGCTGCTTCTCTGATTCCATTTATTTCTCTATTCCCATCTATTCTTATCAAATTCTGCAACAAATTACAAATTAATTAAAATCTAGATCCAACCTTCAAGAATACATGATATGTAGGAACACTCTTCCAACAAAAAAATGGTATGTCCGGCAAACTATGACTTGACATGTGTCCTCTGCATCCGCTATTCAACATTTATGAATATGTAAATTATACCTTGAAAATTATGTAAAACATGGAGTATTCTGTGCCTCTTTCTTAAATGCTAATTATTATACATATCATATTACAAAAATTAGGATCTTCCATATATATGTGAATAACGACAAACTCATAATTTTTTTATGAGTCAATATGAAAATACTCAAATGAATAATATATCTGTCTTAAAAAAAGATGTATCCACGAACCTAACTTTTGACCCAAATGATTGATGGTTTCTGGTCTAGTCTTTCAATGATGAGAAAAAGGAATTTGTTCTTGTCTCTCAAACAATTAGCCAGATCAAATCCCTTGGTAGCTGACAAATAAAGGAAGGTAATTTTAACATTTCTTCAGATGTGGTCTGTCATTATTTATAATTCTTTGTAAACATAGATATAGATTGAACGCTGATAACCTAAATTAGAAGGCTGGTGGGTAACTTTGAAGTCTTCAGTCCTTATTATGCAATTTAGGGTCATGCGGTCACGGAACAATCCTCCAAGCGGTAGCCCAGAGGGAGTAGGAGGCAAAATCTGATACATACATCTATATTTATATACTAGCGAGACAAGTTGGGTGATTTTGCTATTCATTTGTTTAGTACCAAATTGCCAAATTAGACAATTTCAATATTTATTTGTTTACTGCAGAATTGTAGTTATGAGGAATGAAATCTTCACATTTTCCAAGGTTATAGCTCAGGGGTTTTCTATCCAAATCCACAGTTATGCATATATGTGCAAGTTTTTTCGAGAGTTGGTCTCCTGTAAAGTTGTTTTGGGAATCACCCAACTTTACTATAGTTGGTCCTTCTAATGTTAAAACTTGGTCCTATTACTGTGATTGACAAGTGTTTATCTCATTTAAAAGAAGTGGATTTGCTTTCTAGCTTGTATTCATCATGTATTATTCTTAAGGAGCTACAATGTTTACTATCAACTGGTTTAATGCTTTAGGATATGCTGCATTTTCGTCCTTTATTTCTACTTGTGCTTGAGAGATGGATGCTATCCTAGCAAAGCTGGATCATCTTTACCCCTTATCTAGACTTTTCTCTCAGTCCAATATCCTCGGTTAAGAAGAGGTTATAGAACTGCCAGCTATCCTGTTCAGTCCTTTCAATGTAAAAGTTTTGCTCCATAGCTGACCTTTTTACTATGTAGATGTTTGATTGAAGGTGATGCCTTTGACAAGTTTGATTGAGTGTTGAAAGCCTTCATTTGGTTTCAGTATGAGACTATGAGTCAGATGGTTGCTGCTAACAATTGTTCGATAATTAGCATCTATGTCAAAATATTATGATATACCAAATTTCATGCATTTCTAGTTACAAGTCCTGCTAACTTGAGTACATCTTTGAAGTTCATCAAGACACAGCTCTAACTGAACAACCAAGTATTGGAGTGTTCTGTGGAGTTCATTAAGTAGTTCTCTATTTCATACTATGTTGAAATTTTGGACTGCGTAGTTTTTTTATTGTGTCATTTAGAAGTTGGCATGTCTTTTCTGTTGTTATGCTCCGTACTTCTATCTTAATGCAGTCTCATTTATATTTTCCCAGAAGTATATCTACATCAGTTGTTTGTACATATTATTATAGCATACACATTGATCTTTTTCCAGCTTTATACCATTATTTTCAGTTTCTTATAATTTGTTCAGTGCAGTGGTGCTCAAAGTACAGAATTTTCATAGAGAATTTATGTTTTAACTGTAACTTTGACAGTTTGCTTAAAATTTTCATCCTTTCACCGTCTATCCCAAACCATGATAAAGGAGGATGGTTGTGGTAGGCCTGTCATAGCTAGTGTAAGACCTTGTCACATGTTATAGTGTAAGACTTTGTCTATTATGACATGAAGCCTACCCCAAGTATTTGGGATAAAAGGGGTAATTGTTGTTGTTGTATTTATGTTCAACTGTCATTCCATTTCATTTGCTTGATAGATAGTTTTTTACTCATGACTCCCCTTTTTTCTATTGCACTGACACAGTCCAAGTGGAAAACAATTTATTTCCTGCAAAGAGGTTGCTTCATATATTCTCTCTCTCAATGGACATCAAGATGTTGGGCAACCAATTTCTGGTCACCATGATGACCATGCCTCTAGGACGGAAGGATGGACTCTTGGAAATGTGAGACCAACATATAATGCAATTTGCTTTTACTAGTTCTCCTCTAATTTTAGTTTGTTGGATATATAACAGGAGGGGGCACTTATCCACCAAGATGACAACTCAAAAGAAATTGCCAGTTGCTCTTTTGTTGCTCCCATCTCTTATGTTTCTGCTCAATGTGAGAAACCAGGTCGGTTATTTGGGGTCAAGAAGCACTCAGTGGGTGAATCTGATCTGTCTTTAGAGTGTCGCAAATGCAGTCTAAGTTTCGGTGATAAGGATGCACATTTGCAGCATTTGGCGACCTACCACCAGAGGAGCGTAAAGAGGCGCAAACTTGGACAGTCTCTTACTGATGGTGTGATTGTAAAAGATGGAAAATATGAGTGCCAGTTTTGCCACAAAAGTTTTACTGAGAGACATCGCTATAATGGGCATATTGGAGCACATATAAGATACGAGGGTTTAGGCATCGATGCATCACCACAAAGTAACCCTGCAAGGACAAGCAGTGGGCCTTCTTCCTTGGCTGTAGTGCTGCATGTTCCATCTAAGATGAATATTTTGGCTGATAAAAATGGAGAATCTTACACTACCAGTTTAGTTAATAATCCTGACCATCTTGATTCCCCTGAATGTACACTGGAAGCAGATGTGAATGGAACTAAACAAAATCCTAATGTCGATATAGTGGAAATTACTGAAGTTGTATACAGCAACTGTACGGGAGTTGAACATAACTCTGTGGCAGGTGCACCTGAAATTACTCAAGCAGTCTTCAGTAGCAGTAAGAAGGAAAATGAACACAATCCTATGACAAGTGCACCTGAAATTACTGAAGCTGTCTTCAGTAGCAGTAAGAAGAAAAATGAACATAGTCCTATGACAAGTGCACCTGAAATTACTGAAGCTATCTACAGTATCAGTAAGAAGGAAATTGAATTTAATCCTATGGGAGACGTACCTGAAATTACCGAAGTTGACTCTAGGAAGAGCAAAATTGAAGATGATCCAAAAGCAGGCACACCTCAAATTATTGAAGCTGTCTCCTGCAGTAGCCAGATAGAAGACTGTAAGATGATATATGATGAGTCTAAGGAGATTGTTTCTGCTAAAGGCATTGATATGAAATCTGATCCATGTATGGTTGCCATCCCTGCATGTGGAATTGATATGAATAGTGTGTCTCATACATGCTCCCCTATTATGATTCAAGAACCCTCAAAAAGCGAATCTATTCATGACCAAGTAAATGATTGTGCTGGAGTTATTGAAGACAACAATGTTCAAGATGGAAAATCTATTGGCTACCTATATGATATAGCTTCCACTCTTTCAGGGGATGCTATAAGTTGCAAAACCTCAAGTGAAGCCAGTCCGTCTTCCCCCAAGAGAAAAATTATCAACGGAAAAATTAGTGATCATATTTTGGTTGGCTATAATTCTCAGAATGATAAAGATGCTGGCAATGCTATGAGTGTTGAAATTGATGGGGAAATTGGTTTTCTTTCCTCAAAGGACAAGTTTGCAGATGTACAGAGTAATGATTGTGACGTAACAAGTTATAGATCTAAGTTTGTGGATGCTACAAATGCTATGAGTACTGATGGTAATGCATGCTTGGAAGTCTTATCACCTTCAGTTATCAATGTTGAGAAGACAATCTATGAGAATCCTAATGCGATAGATCTTTCGACCTGCACTGTGATACCTGATACTGGGAATTGTAATGGGGATCAGAAAGTACAAGAGGACAATCATTTTCTTTCTCTGTCAGGCAACAGGCAGATTTATAGTATAGAAACCTATGATAGCAATAATTTTACATCTAAAGTGGAAGACAATGTGGAACTGAATGCATCTAGCCCTGGCAAAAGTGTTACTGCTTTAACTAATAAAGATACTGCTGTTGCTGGCACTATGCAGAACGAACTTAATACCCGTTATGTATTTGCAAATATTGGCAGTGAACCTACTTCTGGGATTGAGACCGATGCAGATTGTATGTTTTCTGGTGACTTGAAAAAATCTTTGCTTGAAGGAATTGATGGAGTCGGCAATGTGTTCCAAGATTATTTTCATAGAAGCAATGTGAGTAGCGAGGAAGCTGCAGGTCTCATCATGAGCGATGGTGATAGAAGACAAGCTCTACAGGTTAATGTGGCTGACCAATCATCGTCATGGTTGCAGCCATCTCATGGCATTCCTATCCTTGACTTGATTCCAAATCAGGTGTGAACTAACTGCTCCTAAGAATTCCCTGAAGTTCATTAGGCATAATTTATGGAAAATTTCTCAAAATTACGTTAATTATTTTAATACCATGAACCTTTTACCCTTGCACTTTAATACCCTGAAATTTTTCTAAAAATATAACAATGATAGTTCGACACCTTCTGTTCGCTTACATTAAAGATGCTTATGAGATATTCTAATGCATCTCACATGACCACTGTATGACATGTTTGCCAGTATTTGTTAATTCAATGACCAAATAAGTCAAGAATGATTAAAAAATAAATTAAATAAAATAGAAATATATTTTAGCATTTCAAGAATATTTTAATTCGATTTAGATTTCGAGTAGTTTCAAATTCAAATTTGTATGGAAGTAGAAAGAATTAGGATCAGGATTAAGGCTTGTAAATGAATTCAAATATGAATATTTTAGTATTTGAGCTCTATTTGTTTCCAGCCCTAGATATAACCAAATAAAAATCTGTACAATGAAGTGAGAGAATTTTTCTTGTGAATGTTGCATATACCATAATATTATCTATACAGAAATTAATATTTGTAGGCATCTAAATCTTAATTCAATCAAAACATGGTTTGATTATAATTTTTTTTTTTTGAAATCATGAAGTAAATAGCCACAAGATGAGTTGATTTTCTAAGAGAATAATTTTAAATAAAAAAACATTTAGTATTATATAATGAGGGAAAATCCTAAAAATTTAATAAAAAAACAAGTTCATCTCAAAGCGTAATTGTCTTGCGAATCTGCGGAGCAATAGAGAAATTGCTATTATGAATATAAATTAGTGGGAAAGATTTTAGCATAGGGTTCACTACAGAGAAAGAAGGAAAAATCTAAGAACACGAGATATGGGGGCTCGATATATTTGACCATATCTGTATTTTTATTTAATTATTATTTTTTTGGTCAGTGATGGGAATAGTTTATTTCTTTTAGAGAGCTAACGAGGTATAATTGGAATTTTCTTTTACCATAACTTCCAATTGGCGTTGAAAGTAATAAAAACCTTCAAGGTATTAAAGGAAAAAAGGCCATTTAATTATTATTCAATTTCCATTAGGATTGGTATGATTAATTACTATTCTAGCAAGGCAGTGGTAAAAACTTTCAAGGCAATGTTATTAGAGATTACAACTTCAGCAACTCTTGGAAGGCAGTGTTATTAGAGATCACTATTTCAGCAACTCTTGGTAAAACATACTTGGAGGGTGTGCAACACTGCTATTTACTAGCCATCTTTTAAGGAAAAGATGTGCCTTTGTTTACTTGATAGGGTTTGCCACACATATATTTGTGAAACAACGCATCAAATGTTTCTAAAATTTTCATTTCAAATTTGAATTGCATTGTACTTGCGTTTTCATTTATAAATCTTGTTCTTTGGCTTTGTGAGAATTATGGCCTGTTTTTCTCTGTCGACAAGACAAGACTGACATTTGTAATGAGACCTAAAACATTGAATCTATATCTATTTTTATGTGCACAGATTGTGTACTTGTGCTTCATATCTTACACATTAGCAATGCCAAAACTCAGAAACATGTTTTGGATGTGTTCACAATTCATTCTTGATGTGCATAGATGAAACTAATTGTGTAGACAACATAAAACATATTATGGACAAGTTTGGGCATAATAATGACAACTGTAATCCTATACATTCCCACCATAGTAGTGCTTTAGTTTAATCAAACCCCTTCCATCTTGGAATTCGGTAAGTATATACAACAACGAGTTTAGATTAAGGGGTCATATCTATATGTTTTTTTTTTGGGATTATTTTAGTGAAAACAGCAGGCCAACTGTGAATACAACTTAGATTAGTACATGGATCTGCTTTGATATTTATAGAGGTACTACAATTGATGGGCTTGGAAAGAAATAATTTTATTTTAACACTTGCTGTATGTAAGATTATCTGAGCTAGCATCATGTTATGTTTTAGGAACCATAAGATTATCTGAAGTATATTCGTATAAGATTTAATTTTGGGATTTGATCTATGATTTGTTTAGATTTGAAATTTGTTAGGATTTAGATTTGTGAGGAAATCATTTTAGTTTAGGTAGGATGTGTAGATCAGTTTGTCAGTCGGTTTATTTGTTAATTAGGTTTATTTATTTTTAATTTATTAGATTTTATGTTTAGTTGGTTATTTTAGTTTACGATGAGCTTTTATCTATTATTATTCATATAGATCCTATATAAAGGCTAAATGCAATGAGATAAAGGGGAATAAAATGAATTTAATTTTTTTCTGTAAAAAGCTAGGCTTCGATAACTTTCCATATCTACCATTTCTTCTCCTTCCATTCCCTAAATTCCTATTTGTCTAAACTAATTTGATATCAATCTCTAATCCCATGATTTCATCCATAACATTTCCTCCATTGATTATACATATCCTTCACTTATCTCAACCATATGCTATGTGGCAGGATGCCTTTCTAGTCCAACAAAAATAAGTCCAACAAAAATAAGTCCAACACGTACAAACTCAATTAGATCATGACTCAGTTGATCATATACAAATCTTTTGATAGACAAATCAATCTACCTCATGGTAGAGATTAGAGAGAGAATTGAGCAAGAGAAGAAGTAACAAAGACATGACTCGACACTGCCACCAATTATTACCCTTACTTCTTCTTTGCTAACTCCAACTATAATCTTTTCATTATTGGCACCATTGATGTCAACACTAAGCCAAATACTACCCTCATCTATATTGCTACAAGTTCATCGTTACTAATTGATCTATCTGAAATAAAAACCAATTTCAAGTCAATTTGAGATGTGAAGAACCATTGTTCAAGTCATCCCAACTCAGTTTCCATGTCTTCAATAAATGTCAACTATTTCCATAGGGAGTTCGTAATCCCATACACAACTATCGATTGCAATCAAATTCAACATCTGTGTTGCGCATACCATCCCATTACAACTGTTATAATTCCTCGAGGACCATTGATGGGGCCCCTATAAGGATTTGGAAGACCTATTTTTGTAACAAATACAAAGCTTGAGTCTGAGTTCGTCCATGAACCTTTATATTTGTTTTAGGCTAAATTTAATTGAGGTTGACTATTATTCTTAATTGCACATTTTGCAAGTTGGTTATTTTTATATATGACTTATAAACTTATTTCTGGTGGCTAACGAGATATTAAACTTTTCAAAACTCCAGTTTTGGCATGATGATTTGTTAAAACTTTGAACTTTTGGTGTGTGATTTGCAATTTCGCAAAAGTGGGTGAAGGATTCACTTGGAAAGAGACTTGAATCCCTTTGTTCTTTCCCAAATCTACTCGCGTAAACTTTGGTATCAAAGCTAAAAATATCTAGTTTTTCATCTTCACCAAATTTTAACTCTATGTCCCACCAGCTTCTTTCCAATGTAGTTTGAAATTTTAAAAAAAAAGCAAAGAAAAAAATTAAAAAAAATTTACTAGTCAAAACCTTAGCACAACAAGCGTTGCTGCTATGCTAGAGCCTTCATCGAAACACTGCCACTTTGCAAACTTATCAGATGATAAGTCCCTCCTTCACCGCCTTGCTCACTGTGCTCTCCATGTTGTCGAATGAACGAATGTTGTTGTCTGGTCATCTTCTGGCATCGTCAACCAACCAGATCCAGATTTGATCCATTCGTATTTTGGCAGATCCATTGCCTTTGTCGATTATCATCATCGTTGTTGCAGTGACCAGAGTGACCAGAGCCTACGAGCACTGCCTTTTTTCCACTCATCATTTGTCAGCTACAGTCGTCCGCTATGACAATCTCCTATGCAGTCGCCTTCGGTCAATCAGGATTTGAAGTTGGACATGATTCCAAATTGGATCCAGTTCACAGTGACCCGATACGAGTCCTTTCATGTCCCGATCCAAGCCAGCTTAGACTTGATCCGACCTGATCGGACTTAAGACTTGAAGTGTTTCGAACTTGGCTCATACTAGAGCCTATCAGCTTGCATCCAATTGGGTCTACAAGCAAATTGAACTTGACCTGTCAGTACATTACAGCCACGTTAAGAGTATAGGAGAAGTTTCAGACCTAGTTCAGGCTTGATTTGAGCCCGTTTTGAGTTATTTTCGAGACATTGAACTTTTTTTACTGTTTTCAAGTTTCTGAGGCTGAATTTTCAGCTAAGGCAGAAGATTCCTTTTCTTACAAGCTTTGAAAGATCCACTTTTTGTGCATTTTCTTCTTCATCGCTAACCTATCTGCTGTGTCATTTTTGTAATTTTTGGTGAAGTGTGCGTGTAATTAGTAGTTAGCATTTTTGTTGTTTGCTGAAATCATTGATTGCTATATATACATTTTTAGGACACATTTCCTTGCATTTTAGAAACTAAATCTTTAGTACATTTTTATTTGATTATGTAGTTGCACACATTGATGCATATAATGTTTAGATGTATAGAATTCACATTGCATCTGCCTGTTTGATTGGTTCCTTCTTTTTTTTTTTAATCTTAGCTCACTGCATGCTCCTTCATAGCAATAAGTGGTATAAGTCTAGCCAAACTGGTATGGAATAGAATCAATAGATTATTTAGTCACTAACTTTTTTGCTTAAGGAATTTTAGGAAGTGAAACTTTCAAGCTCTTGACTCACTAATTCAGTGTCCGGTTCCCCCATTCTCCTAATTTCACGGGTTAAAGATGCCTTCTTCTTTTCTATTTCTGTAGACTTCAAAGCATCTTTACATGTTTTCTTTACATCTGGCAGGACTCGTTCACACATTTTTACTCCATGTCTAGTACCGGCCAAATGGTGTTTAAACCGGGTGATTCGCGCAGTTATGTGGCGATTACAGAATTTACAGTAAAAATAATTTGGAGGTTCTCCTTCCTTGTGAATCCCTCATTCTCTAGCCGGATCCATATTTTTTGACATGATTCTTCTTGCGGATTATCAAATTTCAATCTACAAAATAATACAATTTTCCAAGAATTACTTTGATGCAAATAATTCAACAATTGCTTCTAATTACTTGTATACAAGTGATTAAATTTATTCAAATTCCAACAATTTCTTCTAATTCAAGTCATTCAACAATCACGCAAAAAATTTCATCCATAAATTTAATTCAAGTCATTCAACAATTTCACAAAGATATATTCATCTATAAAATTATTTTAAAATATTCAACAATTTCACAATATAATTCAACTCATTCAATTCAGTTTTCACAAGATCTATATTAATTCAATAACATGTTTAGTTTATCCTAAATTTAATTCAATAACATGTTTGCTGTTTAGTTTATTTTTTTTTAAATAACTTAGCTTAATTCAGTTAAGCATTTAAAGATTTACTATTTTTACAGTTAACAAATTTTTTTAAAAACATTTATTTCAGTTTTTTGTAACTGCTAATCTATGGAAAAAAACTACCTCCAAACACAATTTCTCCAAACATTGATTCCACAATTGAGATCACTAGAAATTAAAAAGTTGTATAAATAAATAAAAAAATATCTAAAAAAATTACCTCCAGAAGCTTCACCGGAGCTGTGGCCTGCCGGAGAACAAACAGAACATCGGCCTCTCTTCCACTGGCTTGGCCGAAAAGGAAACGGAGAGGATGGTGGAGAGGAATCTGCGGCTTGGAGGCAGGGCGGTCGACTGGAGAGGGTGAACGTAGATTCGGAGTTGGTCGGAGCAAGAGGGGGATGATCGGAGATGATTTGTAGTTTGTCGGAGCAAGAGGGGGATGATCGGAGATGATCTGGACTCCGGAGTTGGTCGGAGCAAAAGAGGGGGTTGGATAGGGCTGTCGGCAGAAAAAATGAAGAGGATTGGAGACGATTGGCTGTCGGAGATGGAAACGAAGGGTTGTCGGCGAAGGATCGGAGAGGATTTGGTCGAAATCGGAGAGAAATTCGGAGAGGGCAAACGGCGATCGGGGAAAGGGGGAAATTTCTGATTAGGGTTAATCGGGGAATCGGGCGAAACTGAGTGGGAAGTTCGGGTTGGGTTTTTATAAAAAAAAAGTGTGTAAATAACGTGCGTTACGTTACGTTACGTTATGAACGTAATTTCATAACGTAACGTAACGCACGTTGTTAAAAAAAAAACGTGCGCTCCGCAGTAGGGCATTATTTTGCCCTGTTACGAAGCGCAATGGGTATAGTTACGTTTCGTAACACGTTAAAACGCGTTATGAAACGCGTTTTTTTCTACATTGCTTTGGTTATATAGGATTGTTAAACAACTCAAATAGGATTACAATATGATTATAGGCATCATAGGAATGATTACAATGAGAAGAGAGATGGAAGTAACCATAGATACATGGATGGCGATGGTGAGATAACACGCAAGGTCAAGATAGAAGCTCCGACGTTTGATGGTGTCCATAATCTTCTAGTTTTTAGTGATTGTGTAGCTGATATGAATTACTACTTTAATTGGTATAAGATATTTGATGAGCGTAAAATTTGATATGTTGGTTGAGACTAGTAAGACCAATTAAGATCTACTAGGTTTCGGTAGAGAGATTTGAGAGGCATAGAGATTTCATAATCGTGAGAAGAGATGAAAGACAAGTTTGAGGATAAGCATCTTCCTGAGTCTTATAGAAACTGTCTCCTAGATGAGTTGCACAACCTCCTGTAAACAATAAAATTATCTGGATCTCTAAAGAAGCATCAAGCGCAGGTTGAATAGTCCAGCCTAACAAATACTAAGCTCATGCAACCATACAAAAACATATCAGAGACTTAGATTAGGAAAATGGGATCTTTAAATTAAGAGGAGCATATGACAGAAAAATCAGCTTCAAGGGAGCTGATTTGACTATCATTTAGCAGTCAACTCTGCTATCCAGCAACCAAACAGGGTCAAACTCTAGTCAACTTGGGCTGCGAGCCTTGCCGGATGTGTAGCCTCGCGAAAATGAGTTTAGCCTCATAGGATGTTACTTTAACTGGGTTTAACTTTGTCCAACAAGGATCTTTGCAAATCTTATAATAAGATGTAATCAATTATGGTCTAAACATATTAAGCAAGAGAATAAAATATTAAAAGAACTTCAAGTCAAAGATCTGCAGAATTGATCTCTTAGGGATGTAATGGGTCACTACTAGGTTTCATTTAAATTATTATAGGTGTTATGGGTTAGGAAATATAGAAACTAAGTATTTTGTGCAAAAAAAATCAGTAGATTTAGATGTCAAAAGATACAGACAGAACTTATGAAATCTTTAGGAGGTTTCTTGATTTCAATCATAGGAGTTTGAGCCTCATCTTATTTTTATTTATTTGTGACTTCTCAGGGTCCACTTGAAATTTCTAGCAAATCTGTACAATATAAAATGGCTTCGGAAGGTGGATTCTGAATGCTAGGATTACATGGTACGATCATCTTGGTGATTTGGAAACATCACTTATTGTATTTAAAGGCCCATCCCAGATGTAAAAAAAAAAAATCGTTGAAGAACCTAGTCATGTATGTAGAATTGAACACTTCTTAATTGGTTTGATGAACTGTTAACACTGTCCTCGAGACGTTGTGATCGATCCCTTGTGAAACCTAAAATGAAAGAGACAACTATGTTCTTTCTCCTTTTCTTTTTTCCTAATCTTGATTTGATTCTAAGATGTATACATACAAAACTAAGCGAAACTCTAATCCTGTTTTGCATTTTAGTTGCATTGCTTTGGCTTTACAAAATTAAAGTAATAAATTAAGTCTATATGGGAGAAAAAAATGAAATCCAAAGAGAGTAAAAGACTTTTTGAAAGATAAGAGAGTGGTGGATGAGCATTAGGGCAAGGATGTGCATAAGTTCAATACGTCTTTGCGAATAGCCGCATCTTTCTCGCTACCTTTGTAGTTACTGATCTCTAGACATAAATTTCTTGGATTGGCTTACCATTTACATTCATATTGGACGAACATTAGTGTTTTTGTTATTTACATCTCATTGGACCTTCTGTTTTTGTGCCATAAGCCAGTTACCCTTGTTGGTGCCTTGTTTCTATAACAACAAAAACCTTGTTTGGAATTCATTGTTAGAAATTTAAGGATAACTTCATCTACTCTCATTATTCTGTGCTGTGAAGTCTACGTTGGAGTCCTACATAGTTGGCTCAAACTGGGGAGCATAGACACTTCAAAGTTAGTGTCATCTCTGTATCAGATATGATCACATATCTAATATTGAGACTTGAATGACACTTGTCTAATACGTATTAAACACATCAAAGTCGTGTCAGTTATTGAGAACTCAAAAATTTTCATGTTAGAGCCGTATTTGTTTTCAAAAAGTCGCAAAAATAGCATGCGGGACCTTGTCCTTTTTTAAAAAGTCATAGAGATCTCATTGAGCACTGTAACTCGTACATCGCCTATAAAGATATAAAAAAAAAGTTCTTCTGATGTAAAAAGGATATTAAACTAATAAACTCCAAATACTTTGCAAAGATAGAGATTTCAAATATTTTATTTAGAATATTGGTCAATTGGATTGAATTTGGATTCTTTTCTTTATTGTAGTTACTTGAGTAGAATCTATGTTTTAAATTATTAAGACTTTTTGTTTTCTATTTCTTTCTACTCAAAGAAAATATGTTTCAACGATTATGAGTATTGATCTGTATTATATATCATATGTACAAATTCACACATTTTTATGTCACTTGTGCAGTGTTCTAAAAAACGCCAAGCATTTTCGCTCCCAAAACGTGCAGGAATTGCACAATACGCTCATTTATGCGGACATAAGATTTTGCGGCCGCATAATCGTTTATGCGGATTATGCAGGTGCATAATCCGCATAAACATTATGCGGTTACAAGGTAATTGGGTTTCAAATGCGAGAATTAGCCCGAAAACCCGACCCGTACTCGCAATCCATATATAAAAAATCCTTCTTCAGCAGCTCCAACCCCATTCTCCCTATCTCGATTCCCTGCTTCAGCGAAAAAAAAAACCCTAACTTCCGTTCGCCCTTTCCCCTCTCCGATCTCACCGGCGGCATCATCTCCGGCTGATCGTCCCTCCAAACTAGCGAAAAAAGACCAAAAAACCCTAACTCTCCGATCTCCCGAGCTGTTGAGTCCCTGCTTCAGCGAAAAAAAAAACCTTAACTTCCGTTCGCCCTTTCTCCTCTCCGATCTCACCGGCGACATCACCTCCGGCCGATCGTCCCTCCAAACTAGCGAAAAAAGATTAAAAAACCCTAACTCTCCGATCTCCCGAGCTATCGATTCCCTGCTTCAGTGAAAAAAAACCCTAACTTTCGTTCGCCCTTTCCCCTCTCCGATCTCACCGGCGACATCTCCTCCGGCAGCTGCAGTCCTCAAGGCGAGCTCTCCGACGGTGCTGATCAGGTAAAGTTTTTTTCCAGTTAGGATTTTGGATCTATTTGGGTTTTTACAGTTTATTTTTTTTGGGTATTATTCCTGTTGAATATTTTTGATGATTATTTAGAATTTGGTTAGAATTTGGGTATTATTCCAGTTTAGTTAGAATTTGAGTTACTGCAGTTATTTGAATTTGGGTTGCTGCAATTATTTTAATTTGGGTTGCTGCAGTTATTTTAAATTGAGTAAACTGAGTTGAATTTGAGTTGAATTTGGGTTGCTGCAGAATTGCTGCAGAATTGTGTTGGATTTTGCTGGAAATCCAATACAATTGCTGCAGAATTGTTGATGGATTTTGCTGTAGAATTGCTGCAGAATTGTTGTTGGATTTTGCTGCAGAATTGTGTTGGATTTTGGAGAATTGCTGCAGAATTAACTGATCACTGAGTTGAATAAAGTTTATTTGAATATAAGTTGGCGATTTGTTAATTATATAAGTTTATTGTAGTAGAAGATAAGTTTATTTGAATTATTTGGCGATTTGTTAATTGTATGAATTATTTTTTTGAATGCGATAAGTATTTCTAAAAGTTGGATCGTTCTCTTCGGGATTTAAAATCTCGGAATTGGTGTTGGTAGTTAGTATCGGCTAATGGTTTATGGTGATGGAAATCAACGATGTCGGATGTATTGTATCGGAAATGTAGTAAAATATCATTAATATTAGTACTATTAGCACTTATATTGTAGGATATTTCATATTGAGTACCGCAAAATCCTATATTGATATTCATGATACATATTGGTAATGGTTGATATTTAGAACCTTGGAACTTTTCGTCCTCCTACCTTCAAAGTTCTAAAACGGTTCTAAAGATTTGGTTTTGAATTTCTTCCTCTTTTACTACTTTAAAAAGTCCTCATTTGACGAAAAAATCTAATAAATCTCAAATATTGATTCTCTTCCTTCTATATAATTTTTAAAAATTTCTTTTCTAGATAAAATATACAAAAAAATATTAAAAACCGTATTTTTTGTATTTTAAGAAATTCCCTAAATTCCCTTTTGATTTAAAGGAGATTTATTTGTTACGTAAAATATATGGTACAAATGGAGGAACTTTTTTATAACTTACCCTTTATTAATAATCCATCTTCTACACTTTTGGGGTGGCGTCTCTCTTGCATATTAGCCAAATTACTGAACCGCTAATGGACCAAAGGCCTTAGGTACTTTATAGAACCTGACAAGAAAAAAATAAACGAAATACAAGTTCTCCCAATTTTCTTGGTCAAGAAAGTAGCATTAAGTCATTGTATTATGTAAACCAAATATCCTGTTATCATTTGACTTTTTTAAATGTTATATTCCTCTGGAGTGAACCAGGTAATTGTTTATCTAGTTATGTATCTGGAAATGGAAGATACTTGGCAAACATGGAAAATTACAAGATAAGCCTTGCAAGGAAATTAAAATAAACCCCGAAGAAAGGACTCTTATTTTACGAAGCAGGAAAACTGAAAAATTTCCAACTTTCGAAGTCTCTTCTTGCGATTTCCATAACATGTTTACATCCCATAATTGGATATTTGAATGTCGAAGATTTGTCAGAGATCTAAAGTCAGGCCTTCTTCCCGTGCATCTCATTGCCTTGATTGACTAGCTACAGCCGGAAGAAGCTTGAAGTGGCATCTGATATAATTGATTGCTTGGTCTGTTGCTTCCAATGGGAACATGATATAGTTGGATTTTGGTTAGAAATTTTACAGGAATGTGTTCTGGTGGTGGATTGATAGTCATATGTTATCTGGTTGCTTCAATAGGCAGATTATCATGCTGGTGATCAATGATATTTGTTTTATTATTCAGGTGAACTACGATTCGGTATCTCAAAGTGATGAGCCATCATAGCAAGTCACTAGCTAGTTTGATCATAGAATATGACTTTGGAACTTTTAGCGGGATGATCAGTTTAGCCCTTAGTTTTGCTAATGGACTTCTAACATGGTTCTTTTGTGGTCTTTAAATAGGCCAATTGCTGACTATGCTTCCTTCAATTGATTTTATTGTTTCTGCACCTCACTCCAGCACCTCACTCCATGAGTACAAATGTTTGTCATAAGCTTGATGGAGACTTTCAAAATGAGAATGTTGCATGACAGATTAATGTATTAATTTGCTCATGGTAATAAAGAAATCTAATAAATAACTATCAAGTTTGTTGGAGATGCCTTCTGTTTTCATTTATAGTCTCTTAAAGTTAATGTGGACCAACAAATCTCCATCCAACTCCGTTGACTAGTCTAGAATCTAGATGCATCTTCTAACTTAGCTCGCAAACAAAATTCTAAATTTCTAATTGAGTATATGCACGTGTGTGTGTGTGTGTGTGCCCGCACATGTGGGAGGAAGTCTCTTAGCAATTTAAATTCTGTCTGATCATCTCTCTACATCTGGATAAGCTAGTTTCTTCTCTGGAATGGGACCGTTTTAACCTTTATTATTTTACTACTTTTTCGCGTGGTATTGTCACATGTTGCAAATGATATTACATGCTCCATGTTAGTTTGATTCTCTTGTCAAATTATAGTTGCGTCTAATTAAGATATCCTCTCTTCACAGTATTAGACTCTGTAGTCTGCTCAAGCTGAGCTTAAAATATTGTCTTTCTGCTATCATGATTGTGGCAAAAAAATTAGAGAATTAAATACTTATTGACATTACTATGCTTTTTTTCGCCTACCTCCCCTCTTCACAATATTCGGACTCCATAATCTGATCAAATTAATGAGTTTAAAGATTGTCCTTCCATATCATGATTGCAGTTTTAAAAAATAGAATTAACTACTTAGTGATATTATGATATTTCTTTAGCCACACAAAGTTCTTACTGAACCTCTAACAGTGAGTCGAAAAAAGCAAGAGGCCAATCTACTGTGTGGGTATTGTAGGTTTGCAGCTCTTTTGTGCGTCATAAATGGAATGCTCAAAAACATATATGCCATTTGGATCTTGGACTTCTGTAGCTCTCATGTGCATCATAAACGGAATGCTGACAAACATATACTAAAATCACATCTTTAGATCTACATTTTAAATCTTTCTCCATCAAGCCACAAGATCATTGTTGCTAACTTGCTATTTATAGAAATGATAGTATTTGTCAGAGGCACGCGAGTTCTAGTGTATGGCTCATTAAAATCTGCTTGCAGTCCATGTTGTCAGCTTTGAATAAGATAACTTACTTTTCTGACATTTTAAGTCTTAATGTAAATCTTGTGTTACCAGGACACTTGAAAATTCTATATTCCTTTTCTCTTTATTTTGTTAATTTTGACAAGATGGATAGTCTTCACTAATGTATAAGACTTATTGGATCAGTGTTCTAAGAAGCTTTTTATACGGACGATAATGTGTCCGCATAATCATATGCGGACTTGAAACACACATAAAATTGAGAAATCCCCTTATCCATGTGGACAGGCGACTAATTGTGCTAAATGTGGATTATGCGGGTTATAACCCGCATAATTCGCTTGCGGGTTTACTTTGTTTATGGTTTTAAACCCATAAAAACCCGACCTGCTCTCTTAAAACCCTTTTTCTCGGCTCTTAGGGCACCCAAATCAAATTTTCAATCAATCTCCAATTCGCCGATCTCTTATCTCTCGCTCTTGTCTTTGGTCTTTGATCAATCTCGATTCGTCGCCTCCGGTCATCTCTTACTTCATGTCATCTCCTATCATCTCTCACCTCTCAATCTTTCACCACACGCGACTCTCTTTCGCTTCTCTTCATCGTTGATCCTAATCTGATTCTCTCATCATACCCACACCTGACTCTTTCTCCTCCACCTCTATTCAATTTCCGATCGCCAACTGGCCTGTCTCTAATCTAAAGTTGGTCATAGTTCTCTAACCCGACTCCCTCTTTCCTCAATTTTCTATTGCCGACTATCTCTGTGCTTCAATTTTCGATCATCTTTTTAAGCCTCAGCTGAACCTGGTGACACTCGATTCCACCCAAACTCTCAACTAAACAACTCGTGTGGATTATGTGATCACTGTGAAGGTATTTCATCTATTCAATCTTGATGAAGACTAATTTGATTAATTTTTTTGAGATTATTGTGATGTTTAAGTTTTAATTGTTTTTTAATATTTTTTTGGGATTAATTGATTCAGTTCACAGTGAAGCTCTGATAGTTCACCGTGAACTTGTAAATCTATTAATTTTTTTTATCTTTATTAGATTAGTTCATGGTGAACCTGTGATAGTGTGCTGTTTAATTTTTGTGATTAAGTAATGATTAGATGTTTTTGTTATTATCAAAAGAGAAATCATGACATTTAAGGAGCATTATGAGGAAGAAACAAATGAACACAAAAGAGAAATCATCAAATTGAACACCATGAACAGGTTTAGATTAGGTGATTAGGTTATTATCAATTTTTTAAATATTTTTTTTGCTAATGTTCTTGAATTTTATAGCTCTCAATATAGGCATTTTAAAGTATTATTATATTAATAATATTAAATATGAATGTTCCATATAATTCTACATAATCTATTTAATTTTCATGGAATCCGCTTATGCATTATGTGCTTCCGAATAGCACATATAATGAAAACACATTTTATAACATTGTATGGGATGCATTGGTTTGTATGGCAACTCTGTATTGTACTTCAAAGGATTCGTGGTATCAAGGGTTAGGTTTAAGTAACTGAATGGTGCTGGTACAGTCAGGAGTGGTAACCCTGTTCTTTTTATTCTGCCAGCGATATGCGCATATTGTATGGACACATAAATATACATTTAAAGACTTGTAAAATTAAGTACAATAATAGTATGCATCCTTTAGTATCTTTAAATCCCAGAATCATACTTATTAAAAAAATATGCATAAACAATCTTACTGAAGAAAGTTTGATGAAATTCCTCAATAATTAACTATCTAAAGTATAAACTTTAAGTTTTAATGTCAATTAAAATTTCTATTTCCTCATAGATGGAAAATAAATTTAGTAAGGAAAAAAAAAATACTGGAGCAAAATACATTTAAACAGCTCATGAATCAAATTAGTTATCATATGATTACATCTCTTCCTTTAGTTTTGGCTTGCCTCATTTGGCCTCTGGATGTGAAATGCACGACAAATTTGGTCACATGAACGGGATTCATTCCAATTAGCATGATTTCAATTTAGTAACAATGGTCTGGACAGTTGTGGAGACTCCATGACTCTCCATTGATACTTTAAATCTTCAAATTGGTGATACTACTATCCCGATGCAGTTTTGGTGCTTTCATATGAAATATGTCTAGTTGTCTACTTAGGTAGTTAGGTAGCCCATGAGCTTTGTCTCTAGCGGCACCACCCCTCTCCAGTTAGTGAGAGGTCTTGAGTTCTGAGTTCGACTCTCTACGGAGACTTAGTTTGGATAATGTTGCAAAAATATAGGGGAACAAAAATGTCTAATTAGGTAATTATCATGATCTAAGTTATTGACGGGCAGAAGTAGTTAACTGGATATTCATCACATGCCCATGCATGTCTACGTATATATCTTTAGATTTCAGATGTATCCTAATGCGACTTTGGGAGGTACCAGGTACCTGAGCTGTTGATACTTGATACGGTGAACATGCGGTCATGTAATTCTCTGTCTCATAATTAGTTATGCATCTTGGAGTTCTGTAACATTCCTAATGGATACTCAGCTCCAGTAGCATGAATAGATGTTTCTTATAGGAGCTTGTGGAGATGTCACATTTTCTTATATTTCTGCACTACTTTTAAAATGATATAACTTTTGATGCTGTAGTGCTGAATTCTTCCCACCCCCTACATTCGACAAGAGATGTACTGGTAATAACTTTGTCATGAAATGAGTCTTAAGTTCTTAGCCCCCCCGCCCCCCCAAACCAAAAAAAAAAAAAAAAAAATCCCATTCTAGATCAAGAAAAAAAATTATTATAGGTTAAAAATGTACATCCTTATTTCTGTGTATTATTTGCTGTTTGATTTTGTAGGATCATAACTCAGGTATATGTGGACAGTGTGCTAGTATGCTACATTTGCATACCAGTACGAAAATTGTCAGGAATTTAAAAAATGCCAATAATTGCTTCAGCCAAATGGTCTGATTGCAAAGTGGAAGGAATAGAATAGGTTTTGTTGTTGATGATCTTGCTTGGGTGGTTGTTCTTATTTTATTTTCTTGAGGGGAGCCATGGGGGTTGTGTGTGTGGGTGGTGGTCGTGGCTTTTGGGGAGGGGGGGGTGGTATTTCTTGGACAATATGCTTACGTTTAGATGGGAGGGTCCAGGGGTCCAGGCACTCAGATTGAGGGCAGAATTGTTAGTGTATTTCAAAATACGGGTAATATTTTTTTCAAAATTATATAATGAAACATGTTGACTTATGCAAAGTTATTTGGGTCAAGCTATCCAGACAGCTCGTCGGGGATGCAGGGGTGAAGTGTCCCTCTCCGTAGTACAGGTGCAGAGCCCCTGGCCCAAAAATTTCTCTACTATAGCAATATGAATTTGGTAAAGCCGATTATAATTTTACAAGTCAATACATGATCAAAACATAATTTGATAAATTGTTTTAGGTCTTGATATAGATTAATATGTTCATGTTTTTTTTTTAAATAAGAAGAGGAAAAATTTTGCAAGTATTGGAAATAACCGATCACAATCCGATGGATTAGGGATAAAGACCCAACTTTTGTTGGCAGATTGGATGAAAGAGTTTTTAGAGTTTTAGTTGTGAATGAGTTGGATAATAATAGAGGCTAAAAATAGGATTTTAGTTATCAAAAATTAATTATGTTAAAAATTAATTATGTTGTACTGCAACAGCTAGGGGAGCACTCAGATTGGATATAGGTATCACTGTATCTATGTTCAGTTTCTTCTAGCGGATGCATATATTAAAACTCAATAACCATGTTTGGTCAAGATAATTCAGATTCGGATATTAGGCAAATATGAACAAATTAGACTAAAAATCTGAAGAAAAACATTTGTTATATCCTTTTTCTCCTGAGGTTTGTGTCTCATGTAGGTTAGGGAGTATTCACGTTAAAGATGCAGAGCTTAAGGTGTAGTCCTACATCGGAAATAGAGAGGGAATATGAATGCCTAATGTGCTATGAAGTGTGGACCTGCCATGACATTCTTAAAAAGCATGATACATGGGTATTGTGACATGACCATGTGCATATCTATACATGTGTCTATATATAATAGAAATCATAGACATCATAATCTCATAACCTATATGATCATGTTTACTATAGTATAAAGAAAAACGAAGCAAAATGTTAATGGTTTTAAATCCCTAAATTCTAATCAGTTAACTAATTTAAAGAAAAGAACTGGGTGCTAAATCCTATACCTTGCCTAATTCAACTGTGTGAAGCCCCTAACATATTTGTGAGGCGTTCAAGATCTATCAAACATCGTCCTTTTAAGCAATGTATGGTTCTATCTCTGTCTTTATTTTTTGTTAAAGGATCCTTCTGTCCTTAAGAACTCTATGGTTCCTAACTCACAATCTTTAAAATTTTATAAAAGTTGACATGACTCGGAGACACTTGTTTTTTGGATTATTAAAATCTGACAACTTAGGACACGTGGTACAAGTCTGGGTGTACAATATGTGGCCATCATGTATGGAACCTTTCTTTCAAGTGTCTACTCTATAGTTAATATGTAACTGAGATTAAAGACTTTGGGGTTCCATTTAGTGTGGTTCAAATCTATTAGCAATGACCTCACTGGTTCAAGTTCCATCTTCAGTAACAGTTTTAGTATTCCTTTATGTAAAAGTGTTAAAATTATGTAAGATCACATGACATTGACTTTTTAGTGAATCTCATAGCATGCAGTACTTTTACTTGTAACCCGTATGCATTTGGATATATTAATCATTTTTGGACTTGTATTTGAACATCTTGTATACTTTTACCGTTACCATATTTTGTCCGTACTTTAATTGGATATTGGGTATTGATAACTGCATTAAAGAACACAAATAGGAAATCGGATATGGACTGGCCAATTCGTGTCTGTTTGCTTTCGCCGGAAAACATCATGCAGATAAGATGTATCTTAATTTTTGCTTCTTGTGCCTAGTTACCATGTCAACCAACCAGCTAAACCAATAATTATAAGCTGATGAATGTCGACCATTATATTATACTACATCCAGCAATATCTATATTTGACAGTTGAGTATCAAATATCCACACCACCGTCACCACTATTCATAATCTCTTTTTTTTTTTTCGTGTTGAGAAGAGTAAACTAAGTCATAGAAATATTGAATTGGAAACAACAAATTATACTTGAATTTTTATCCAATCTTTCAGTAACCAAAGGGAAGCAGTTTCTCTAAGAACAATATCTGAATGAGATAAACTGGGTCTGATAAACTTGGCTTATGTTACAGTGTCAAGATGAACTCCGTGGTACAGTCCCAAGTAATGAGCAAGCAAACATGTCAGGTTTCGAAGAACTGAGGCTGGGAAGCGCTGAACCTGCAGATTTTGTTCTCTTCACCGGTCAGCCATCAGCATCAGTTGCCAGGTCACCGATGGAATTGGTTCCCGATGATCAGCTAGAATGGGGAATGTCCTTAACCAAGATGGTGACCACGAGCGTACTGACATCTGTGTGCGTCTGGTGCAGCAACGAGTTCAGCCTTGAAGGCATGGAATCTGAACAACAGTCGGAATCTCTGGGTTATATGTGTCCAGATTGCAAGGCAAAGATTTCAGGACAACTAAGTCTGCTAAACAATGGCTTTTCGTAGCAAGCCATGATACGCTTCTCTTCTTTCTGAAGAGTATGTTTCACCATAATCAGAGAATATTTCAAAACATTTATTTGATTTTACTTCGGTACATCTGATTAGTGAAGTTTTGAAAATCCTCTTTTTATCCTTACATTGAATACTCTAGTGAGATAAACTTTTCTAAAAATTGAAGTCTTATATCAGTCCTTCCCTCTAGAATACAGGATTTGAAACGTAGCAGGCTTTCTTGTCCTTGTGGTGGGGATTATGCACGGAAATGGCGCTGCTGTTGGAAGATGCAAGTCGTTGTATTTGAATTTTTGTTCAGTTTTTCTTCCAATAATTAGATACTAACACTTGGCTTCGAGTTTGTCTTAGGTGGTGACTTGGTTAACTGAGAGAAGAAAGCGTCCATAGATGGGATTATGGAAGAATGAATCCGACATTGGATATGGTAGGAGATCGTTTACGTTCCTTTCTTGATGCTCCAATACAATGAGCGAGTCTTAACTCCATAAGATTACCATAGACTATGATTTCGTAAAATGAACATGACCTTGGATATGGTTCACTAGATACTTTCTCGGGAGGATATGGTGAAATGTATTTATTTGTAGATAGCAATCCATTAAAAAATACAATATAAAAATTAAAAAAAATAGATAAACTAAACAGTAAAGAGAAGCCATCTCATTTTCAAAACTAAATCAAATTAAAAAAAAAAACTCTCTTCTTTTCATTTTTTTTCATGCTATTTTAGTAGGTCAGTAGTTTGTATTTAGGGTTAATTACAGTTAAATCCCCTGTAGTATTGGGGGTATGTAACTTAACACCCCTGAAATTTGAAACTCTTAAAAAACCTCCATGTACTCAGTTATTTTCACTCTCTTTTTTTTACTAAAGTGCACTCTTGTCTCTCAAGTTCCTATTCCACCCTCATCCCTCCTTCTACAAGTGTGCTGGTTAAACGGAGGGATGAGGGAGGGATGAGGGTAGAATAGGAACTTGAGGGACAAGAGTGCACTTTAGTAAAAAAAAGAGTGAAAATAACTGAGTTCAGGGGGGTTTTTTGAGAGTTTCAAACTTCAGGGGTGTTAAGTTGCACACTCCAAAACTATAGGGGGTCTGACTGTAATTAACTCTTATATTTAAAGTCAAACGTAAATACTTCTGGATAGAAGTCAACGTGTAAATTTTAGTTTTGATGGTCTCTCTTGGAAAAAAAATGTAAGAGATTCACAAGATAAGACTTAGAGAGAGAGATCTACTAGAACACTCTACCACCCTCTAGCAAGAATGAGAAATTTCGTTAAACATCACATTGGACAAACATTCCAAATTTCAAATTAGCATTAATTTCAAATTAAGCTAATTTTCTAATGAAACACACGACATGAGTTTATGAAAATTTTTGTTGGTCTTGCACTGTTATAGATGACCTTTACAATCCTTTTGACACCAACAAAGCATAAGTTTATTCAAGAGTTATGTAATTTATTACTTTTGAAGTTTAAAACTCTCAATTTAGTTTATACTACTAATATTATTAGTTAACAGTTTGTTATTCTCATCAATTTTAACTTAAACTATACTATTCTCACCAATTTTAACTTTAACTAATATCGTTAGTCAACATTTTTTTTATGAAATTTTCAAATTACTCTCCTCTTGCTCATCCAAAACACTCTCAAAATAGAGTAATTTAGAAATTTCATTAAAAAAATACAGTTTAAGTTAAATAAGAATAATAATAGCAAACTGTTAACTGATGCGTCAAGAGTTCGAAAACTAAAATAAGAGTTTTAATAATAAATTATACTATTCGTATAGTAAAATTGGTCTTACTGCAATTAATCCTTGAAAAAACCTATATAAATCGGATTTAATATTTCGAACCTTACATAATCCAAACTTCTATTTGACTAGTGAAAACAATTTTATACGCACCATATGTACTAACTAAACTACTCCAAGAAAAATGATAATAGAAAGATGATCTATTTTCTAACTTAACATCTCATAATTAATCACCTTGTTATCAATCAATTATCATTTGATTAATCTAAAGTCCGTAGAGCTCCTAAATTCAAATTCCTAGGCCTAGTCCTGCAAGGGAAATTCTAAATGAGCACACCACATGACTTAGTGAGCACGACTTTGTGGATGAGTACACTACTTGACCTGGCGCTCACAAGGTCAAGTGGTGTGCTCATTTTGTATTCCCCGTCCTATATAATTCCCCACCGGAAGCGCGTCAACACCCAGCGCCGACCACACGCACAAGAAAATAAAAAATAAAAATACGCGGTCCCTCCCGCACAGGAACTCTCTATGCGTGACCAGCTCGAGCGGGGCCCACCGCCTCGAGACAGAGGAGGCGACAAGCGGGCCGTCCAATGTCTCGTCCCCAGACGCGCGGCCCAGATTCCATCTCAGCTGATCAGCACGTGACCTCCCGGTTCCTCCCCATCATCTTATATCTCTCCCTCTCTTTCTCTCTCCTCCCTGGCGCCGATTGAAATCAGAGGAGAGAGAAAGGGGAATTTAATTTCGAACGAGACAGAGAGAAAATAAAAAGGAAAGGGCAGAAAAAGGAAAATTCTCTCTCTCTCATCGGCCGTCATGAATGGCGAAAGGCTCTAAGATGCGCCGGGGCGGGACTCCAGCTATCGTGCGCCTCACCTTCTGCCTGAAGCCCCCGATCTTAGGTTAGGGTTTCTACCTTTCGCAGCCTCTATTATATAAGAATCTTCTTGCTCGATTATGGACTCGAGGTCCTGGAGAGGCTTCGCCGCTCTCTTGATTCTGCTTGGGCGGTTCTCGCCGGCCGTTGGAATCTCCGGCGAACCCGCGGCGGCGTGCCCTAGGGTTTCGGCTGTGGATTTAATCCTTCCGGCACCTCTAGATTTGTGCTTGGCGGCGGAGTCGCCGGCCCATGGGTTTGAAGCGGTTGGGGTTGTTGAGGTGCGGTTTAATAATTGATTTAAAGTTCAGTTTTTTATTGTTATTACAGGAAATTTTGAAAGGTTGAAATCTTTTAGGATAAAAATTAATATGGTATTACTGTTGCTTGTTATGAGAAAGAAAAGTAAGAAAGAAAGAAAAAGCACAATTTTGCTGTGAGAAAATACTAAACTTTTGTGTAAGGAAAAAAAACGAAAAATTTACTTTAGGCGTGAGATTTGTTTCAACTATTGCAAGATTGAAAAGGGACTATCTTCAACTAGTTGGACAAATACTTGGCCTTCTTTTATCCTAGGTGCTACTAGAGTCTATTTCTGTCTAAATAGGGAGCATCACACTAAGCTTAGTTTTTATTGTTCATTTAGTAGATTTTCCTCCTAATGATGTTTGGATGCTTCCATAGCAAATTGTGAAAGGAACCTAAATTGGAGAGGTTTGAGTGCACTTAGATTAGTGGTTGCCTAGAGTTACGTCAACATAGTTTGAGCTTTGCAAATATTACTTTGGCTCCATTTGTTTTTATACTGAAGTTTAAACAACAAAAATCTTAGTTTTGTCTGTCGAATTTAACAACCCAAACCTGTGTTCTGCCTTTGCAAATACCTGATATGGGTAATATAACCACATGATGTGTTTGCAAATACCTGATATGGGTACTATAACCACTTGATGTGAATATGATTTAACAAATCCTACAAATTCAGGATATTAATCATTGTTGATCTAGTGATAACAATGCGATATGCATATGGAATAATATTGGTTAAATGGGAATATAAACCCTAAAAATGATAAGGACATGTTGGGGGTGCGACAATAACAAATGATGTGTGTGTGCCCATATTGCAGCTGTTGTGTGTGTTCTTTAGTTGTGGTTTGGTCTTGATAATGTAGCTTTACTTCAAAAATCGGGATCCTTCTATTATGTATCACATCTTTTCCTGTAAGAATGAAGCGGGGACTAAAAAGAAGTTTGATTTGTTTAGGTTTCGTTGTTGCGCAACATAGAATTGTCAAACTGAGCTTGATAACTTTATTCTTTCTTATCAATTTTCATAGGTTAAGAAACTTGGGATAATCACGTAGGAAAGGTGGTGGAACTCACTCTTAAACATGTCAATTTTGAGAACCTCTTTGTGACCACTTTCTTCTTAAGGAGATTCTAAGACATGTAGTTGTTTCGCTTTCCTCAACGTTGCATCCAATAGAGTATGGAAGCGTGATGGTTCTTTTTTCTTGCACCTAAGTTGGATTTGCTAGTTAGTTGCTATGCGAGCGATAACTATCTTCTTATGCTCAAGCATAGGTGTTTGATCATATTATGATTTGTTATGGCTCATTAGAACATTTCAAACCTAAATTCTGGTTCTTGAATATGAATAGAACCATTGTTGAAAATAACGCGTTATGAAACCCGTTATTTGCGTTACGTAACCTAACGGAATCCCAACGCTACGTAACAACTGGAAATAACTCAGTGCACCGTAACAGTACGTTTTTTACGTTATTTTACGTTATCTTATATAACGTTACGTTAAATTACGTTATGCTACGTTATTTACAATTATGTTTTTTTAGTAATTCATATATTGTTGTTGATTATTATTTCGATTATTACCAAATTGCTCCAATTTTCTTAATTAATTGTTGGCTTGTTTGATTGCTTTTCGAATTTCTATCTTGATAATTTAAGTTTGTTTCTTTATTCACTTGTTGTATTTCTCGTCCGGTTGCTAAAATATTTTACTTGTTGATTTTATTGAATTTTTAATTAAACTGAAATCAACAATCATAAATAAGATAAATTGAACATTACAAAATATAAATTACAACAATGATAATAATTGGAATCGAAATAAAAAATTGGAATCTTGCTTTTTTTATTTAAATGATGATTGGAATTACGGTTGCAGACTTAATATAATTTATGAAGATATATGAAAATTATTGTAAAACTTAATATAACATTTGAATAGATTATGTATTACAAAATAATTTTATATTTTTTTTAGATATTTTAAATTTATTTTTCAATTTATTAAAATTATTTTATATGGTTTTATATTTATTTTTATTAAATAAATAGAAAATTACATAACCTACGTTATGCGTTACGCTATTTGCGACATAACCTAACAAAGACAAAACGTTACGTTACCGTTATCGCTATTTTAAACATTGAATAGAACTGTTGAGAATTGACATAACCAAGAAATTCTTTTTTACACATTGGAAATGTTACAGTGATGTACATTTTAGCTGCAACAGAAATGTTTGTTTTGTTAACTTCAAGAATGGCAGTGGGAACATGGTATTGAGTTGACTTATTTTTCTTTTGATGATTTCCATGGTGGAGTTGTGGGAATTTTGTACTTTTATGGTGCAACTGCAAATTGCATGTTAGATCACGATAATGGTTCTTTATTACTTTATTTATTTGTTTTTTTTATTGGAATTTATGATATATAATTTACCATGTTTGTGAAATCTGACCTCTCTCAGTTTTTCTTTTACTTTCTTAAGGGGGATGAAGCTGCACTGCAGAGGGCATTGAATCTTGTGTACAAAAACAGGGAAGAATATGTGGCTGTGCTCTTTCATGCATCTTGGTGCCCTTTCTCAAAGATTTGCAGACCTAACTTTAACATTATGTCTTCCATGTTTCCCACCATCCGTCATTTTGCATTTGAAGAATCTGTTATCAGGCCAAGGTATAGATTGACAAAATTTTCCAGTTAACCACTCATGCATGGTGAATTACACACTGATAGCTATTTATAAATTGTAGCATTCTCTCACGATATGGAGTTCATGGTTTTCCAACCCTCTTCCTCCTAAACTCAACCATGCGGGTGCGGTATCATGGTTCACGAACCATCAATTCTCTTGTTTCTTTCTACAGTGATGTTACAGGTGTGCTTCATCGAACATCTATAAAAAAAATTCAGTTTATATTTTATGACCACTGCTTGGGAAATTTAAATAAACTTGTACACCATGCATAACATGATGCTATTACATAAGGTACTTATGTGAAAATAAAGAGGCCCTTAGTGGATAACCGTATTATGATGAGCCATTCATATATAAAATTTGCCACAATATAACAGGTCATAAGCCCGTCAATCAGGTTAACTGAAATGTCTATACCTATGACATGGGGGGCACGGCTATTTAAGGAAATTTGCATTTCAGACAACATGATACATGTGTTGCACGTCCAGCTTGTTTCGACACGCTTTTATAAATCAAATATGAGCAATAAGCATTCATAGCATAGAACCAATAAGCTTTGGATGCCATAATGCAAAGGAAAACTATTCTGCATGGCCGACTAAAGAAGAGAAGGAAAGATGTAAAAAGAAGGAAATACAAAATTTTATTGAGCAAAATTAGACTCCAGCTCAATAAGATTAATTTGAATGAGTGAAGGAAATAAAAGAAATTAAAGAATAAAGATAATAAAGGAAAGGTATAAAGGAAATCCCAAATTTTATATTACCACAATTATCAATTTTTTCTTGTTGACTGAGGTTATATATTTTAATTTGATACATATTTTCGTTTTTTTGCATTCTTCTCTTTATTTTATATTCTCTGAATTCTAAGGCC